>BMAO01026592.1:0-648180 GCA_019973975.1 Trichonephila clavata
GCATCGGATCGTGGCTAGCATGTCATGAGTTCGAGCCCAGTACCACTGAAGGCCCGCTGTGTAGGGGAGCGATGCACGTAAAATCTGTCGAGAGCTCAAACGTCCTCCCGTGGTGTGATGTGGTAGTTAGGAGAGGGGTGCCGGCTCAGGTGTCGTCCGCGTCACTTGACCATGGTTCAAAATTACGCGGATCGTCCCCAACAGCCCTCGTGTAGCTGAACAGTGGGACGTTAATATTCACACACTCACTGTCTTTGAAAAAGTGGGTTTGTCTTGAAACTGATGGAGCACTTACCATGACCAGTATTATTAAAGGAGTTGCCAGATTAAAAGAAACAAGCAAAAAACAGCATCGTAATAGTAATTTTGATCATTTGGATTGTATTATTTCATAGCAAGTACTGTACTTGGATATACTGGACATGTTTTTAAAATAGTTAGCAAAATTGTAAACTATATTCGAGCATGTAGAATTTGGCATCGACAATTTACTTCATTTCTGGATGATATAGAATGTGAATTTATAGGTCAAACATATTACATATGAGCTCAATAGATTTTGATTCATAAAAATGTTAAACGATTTTTTATGTTGCTGGATGAAATCATTTTCTTGGAAATAAAAATTATGAAAGTGCTGAATTAAAAGATGAACATTGGGTAAAGCACTTGACTTTCTCAGTTGATCTTACAAGTCAACTTAACTTTAAACTTCAAGTCAAAAATCTTTTTGCTACAATGCTATTTGATAATATTAACGCTTTTAAACAAAAATTATTACAAACAGAAAGAGAAAACTTGCCTCGCTTTGAAAGCTTTAAAAAAAATCTATTTATTAAATCCCTTAAATTAAAATTTACAGAATAGTCTCACCAAATTAAATTGTTAGAAATGGAATTCGATCGAGTGTTTTCTGATTTTAAAAATTTTGAATTACTATTCCGTTTCTTAACTTCGCCTCTATCTATCGATATTATAATTGTTGAGGAAAAGTTATAAATGGAATTAATTGAAATCTATTGTGATTATTTGCTGAAACAAAAATGTTTTGAAGTGGGAACTCTAAATGTTTATACATATTCATATATGTAGATCGGTTTCTTAAAATATCATTTTAAGAAACCGCGTATAGTGGCTAAGTTCGGAAGCACTTATTTATGCAAGCAACCATTTTCTTTAACAAAAAATAACAGAAATTCAGAAAGATCTAGGTTAAATAATCTAGACCTTTCAGATGATCAATATTTATCAACATTTTTTTAAAAATTACATGAGTTCAATATGTTTAACCAAATTTTGATGACTTGCTTTGAGAAAATAAGAACAATATTAACATTAAATTGTATTTTGTATAGTAACTTTAATTTTTTTGTTTTATTATAAAACAATATAAAACATGCATAGTTTAAAAAACAAAATGAAATATTAAATGATAATGTATGCATACTATATAATATATTGAATTTTATAAATATAGAATATAATGATTCTAAAATTCCTGTTTTATTAAATTTTTGAACATTAGAAACATGCGGCCCTCAACTTAATAGGAAATAGCTCATGTGGCCCGTGATATCAAATGATTTTGACATGCCTGTGTTATACCAAGCATCGGTTACATATGGCACGCGGGAGAATTTTCAGAGCATCTACAAACTTATGAAATAACTATCTCATAAAAAAAATAGAATGAATGCATCTAACGCATTTTTATTTAAAGCTATACCTTGTATTCAATTCTTTGCCATAAAAAAAAAGCGACACGAGAAGAGCAAATCTAATTTTGTATCGGATTTCTTATATCGGATTTAAAGAAAAATAACAACTGATTTAGCTTTTTCGAGAATGAATGGGACTTACAAATTTGTGTTTTAAAATGTTACAGCTAAAAACACGACACACATGTTGCTTATTCGAAATGTGAAAGATAGAATAATCATTAAAGAAGGCAATTTTATATAGCTGTATTTCATTCTCAATTGAATCTTTAAATCACTTTAATCTCGCTTCGAAAATTTGAATCGGTCAGTTCTTATTTTTAGTTTCCTAAAATTGATTAAATTTTAATCAAAAGCTAATTTAAATTGTTGGATATCGATGCCAAAGTGCATCTGCATAGAAGATTTATCAGTGTGAACATGTTGGAAGAGGAAAGTTTTATATTAAATAATTACAGAAATTAAGAGTTATGTGAATAAATGTGTCGATAATTACTTGAACGAGTAATATAGATGTGATGGTGTAATTAGAACAGTTAAGTGTTAGCTCAGTTATATTGTCCTTTTCAAAATTATCAGTCTTCATGTTGACTCAAAATGTAACTAATTAACTATCAATTAATAATTATAAATATACTCTATATATAAGATGAATGACTTTAAGACTAATTAATAACATTCTATGTAAGACTGGTTCTGTAATTCTAAGCTCTTGGGTGAGAAAATAATAACAGCTGCATTCCAGTTAAAAAATAAAATTGTTAATTCTTTCTAATAAAAGGATAGAAATAATGATTAATTCTTCATATAATTTAAGCCAATCGGACCGCCATGTGTACATAAACGTATCACAATTTCGATCAAGCTGGTAAGATTTCGCAAGTCATGAATTTATCAGCAATTCGCGGAATCTAAATGTGACACCAATAGTAGTCATACCATATAGTAGTCAATCAATGACTACTTTAAATAGTAGTCATTGATTGGTAATGTTAATTATAATGAGAAATTGAGTAGAATTTTTTTCTTCTTTAATATGTGGTCATGGAGTTAGGGATTTTTAAAGTATGATCACAAAGATCGACTAATTATTGAAATATTGAAAAAAAAAAAAAAAAAACTTCTTTTTTCCTTAATTAAATAAAACCAGGATTTTACAGTTACAATTTTTTCTTTAATATTCAAAGATCAACAAAAAAATTCATCAGTTCTTAAAGAGAAAAGCATTAAAGCTTCATGGACAGAAAAGTATCAGTAAATGTTTTTTAGGTTCGGATAATTTAGGCAAAAAATTTTTGAAATTAAATTTTAACAATGAAAATGAACGGTACTTTTTTGATGGAAAACTATAATTGAAATTTAATATTTCAATTATGATTCATTATTCGTAACGCAATTTTACGTATCAGGATAAATAATATACTATTATTCTAATTTTAGTTATTTAATACCATATTGTAAGTTGCTTAAAACTGTTTTTGTGGCTGATTTATAAATATATTATCATATTTTGGAAAGGTTTATTTACAGGTGGCTTCATTTTATAGCAAAATAAATTTAAAGGAATTTAGTGGAAATACTTGTTTAGAGAGATAGATAATTTATCAGTTACTTCTTTTTTACAAAATAATTCACTCCTTAACCTTTTTTTATATATATGCGATTTGTTTTCTCAATGAAAAAATTGTTATAACTACACATACTATCGTGAAAGACATCTTTTCTTTCAAAATCCGTTGCGTAAATAATAGTCATATATTGATTTTTATTTTCAAAGGATAACTATACTTTTGTGTATCATAAAGCAACTTTTATTTTTAAGACGTCTTAAAACAAAGAACCAATTTTAAAGAATTTAATGAATTTTATGATTTGATTAACTGAGAGAAAGTTTTTACTGTTTTTAGAAAATATGCAAAAAAGATAATCCACAAAGGAAAAAAATCATAAGCAACGTATAATGTACAAGTCAAACTTAGTTTCATAAACTTTCATGCCCCTCAATTGTCAATAAAACCTTAGATCGGGGGTGGCCAGCCCGTGGCACGACTGTGCTGTAATAGTAACACGCGAAGACTTATGAAAATTCAAAAAGATAATTAATATTATTACTATAGTTTTATATTCCTTAGGTGGGTTTGGTATTCTTTAGTGGTCACATACAAGCGGTTTTTCCCCCCTCCTCTTCCACAAACGTTTCCTGCCTTTTTCACGTAGTGTAAAAAGCGCTATTAGGACGCAAATTTCGTCTTCGTTCCATATTTTGTCGTACCTTTTTCTCAGCCAATAAGCAACCAATTGACCTCGGGTTTTCGGCATTTGGTCGCATTTGTGACCTAGAAGAACCGAATCTTATTTAAATTTAATAATTAAAAAAAAAATTTTTTTAAGTATAGTACACACACAACACTACTTTCTGTTAGTAAAAAGTTCATTAGTTGCATTATTGTAAAATACAACATGTGAAAAACGCCCTAAAATTACTTGGCCATGCCAATGATTGATATCTTGTTTTTTTCCTCACCCTCTTTTTTTTTATTCTTAATCTCTAAACCCATTTATATTTCACAATATTTTGCAGCTTCCTGGTTTAACTCTTGGCTAACAATATAAGTATTCTTTCAGTTTAATTTCCTGTTTATTTTATTTTTATTATTTTATGTATTTATTCATTTTTTTAGCAAAAAAGGATATCTCCAATAATCTATCTCCCCCCCCCCCTTTTCCCTCTCTCTCTTTATTTATTTATTCATTTTTCACTGCTGCTATCTTTTTTTTTATGCTTCTTTAAAAAAAAAAAATGGGGGGGGGAGGAGATCTGGCAAAAAAAGTAATCCTCCTTCGGATGAATCATTTTCTTTTTCTGAAAACTTAACCAAATGGCGGGAAAATATCAACAGGAAGTGGTGTCATCAACTGAAAATTTGATTCCAAAGAAACTTTTTTTTAATGTAATTATTTATGCTTCCTGTTTTTTTTTTTTTTTGTCTATGGTGCATTTGTTTTGTATAATTTTATTATTTCTTTTGTATTTGTAAAAAAGTTGGAATGGACTAAATTCATGTGACGTCACGATCACGTGAAAACTATGTCACGTGACCACGTACTGTTTGTTTACTACAGTAGCTACGATTATTTCGTTCTTTTAGTTTTACATTATAATTTTTAAAATGTCTTATTTTGCTCAAATGGTTGATCGATCTTTTAAAGAAACGGTTATTGTAGGAAATAAAATCATTTTTTAAAATCTGACAAAAAATCTGAGTGTTTTGAACTCGTACTTGTTATTTGTCTTATCTCGTACATAATTAGCTATGTGTTACTGTAACTAAGTTGTTTATTTGGATTTAATAGTTTAAATTTTCATTGCTAAAATTATTTCTGCTTGGTTATATGTATATCCTGTTCTTATAGTTACATAATTAAAATTGATTTCAAGGCCAATTTTTGTTTTAAAAAATAGTTTATGTAACTTAGAAGCTTTTTCATTAATTTTTTCTGTTCAAGATAGTGTTGAAAGTTTTTGTAGATACTCTCAATTGGTATGTTTTAAAAGCTTTTATTTAACTTACAATGTATGTATGTATGTATGTATGTATGTATGTATGTAATTTGTTCGGGTGGAATCTTGCAACTCAATTTTGAAGCTGATATCTTCCTCCCATTGAGCTGAAATTTTGTATACACGTTTAGTTTGGATGACAATGCATGTTTTGACCATTTATATTCCGATATTGCAATTAATTAAAAAGATATTAATTAAAAACGTTAAACTAGTTTTGGGCGCCAACTTGGATATATTTGCATTGTTGTAATAATTTTATTGTTACAACAATGACAAAAGTTGGCGTCGAAAATCGGTTTTCAGC
This sequence comes from Trichonephila clavata, assembly GCA_019973975.1. Classification (NCBI taxonomy): domain Eukaryota; kingdom Metazoa; phylum Arthropoda; class Arachnida; order Araneae; family Nephilidae; genus Trichonephila; species Trichonephila clavata. Next base: position 5,588 of record BMAO01026592.1, read on the forward strand.
CAAACTGGAATTTCATAACGTTGCGCTATTGACAGTATTAATTAAATTTGTCTAAAAAATAATTACATTTCTACAACGTAAAAATAATCTAATTTCTACAACGTATGCAATTTTTTTACAAATTTCTATCTATTTTCTTGGATTTAAATTCAAAACAAAAAGTAGAGCTATTTTTCAAGTAGATTGGTACATTGTATACTTTCTCAACGCTGCCAAGTTAAACTGAGATGGAGTATTGAAGAAATTCTTTAAATAATTTATCTAACTTTAATCTATGAAACTCGGACAAAAAATAATTACAGAATCGGAAAGATCATTTTTTTATGTATCTTACCCATCAAAAGGAATCCGCTAGGAAAACAATAAGAGAAAAATATTATCTTGAACTGCAATATATTTTCGATTAAAAAAATAATTTTATAATAAAATAAAGGAATTTTTTAAAGAAATTTTCTAATTTTAAGCCTACAAGTAATTTAAATATACCTCATTTTATCACCAGTAATCTAAACACACACTACGACATGTGTCCTTAAATTTAATTACAAATAGAATCTGTTAATTTTATTTGAATTTAATTATTGATTTTTTCAAAATCAAGTTTCTAAAGATGATCTGAGCAATTAAAAAAAATAGATTCTTACGTAGAAGATATTCAATGTGCAGCTGATAAAACTTTCTTTTTTGATTACAAAATGCGTTTTGAGTCTTAAGCATTTTATTGATTAATACAAATATTTAAATGCCTTTTGAAGTTTTTTAATAAACAACTAAAATTTTCTTCTAATATGTTAGAGAAATATATCCCTTATCTTCAAAATATTTCAAATAAATAATATATTCTTTAAGTTTTTCAAAAATAGTCAAAATTTTAATTAAACATTTAATAACTTTGTCATTTATGAAGATAATCTCACTAAACCTTTTTTTTTCGTGTGTAGAACAATGTTACCCAAAATCTGCACGAAGATTGAAAAAATTGCTTAAAAATTACGGATTTAAAAAAATTGTGTTTTTAGTCTTATACCATTTTGCGAGAATTAATTCAGCTAAACCAGGGATGGCGAACCAGCGTTCAATGAGTTGAACAGGCTGAGAAACCTGTCCAGCGATAACTAAAAAGTAAAAAATAAATTAAATGTAAAAAAAACTTTTTTAAGAACAAGCTTTTATTTAAACGCGCTAAAAAGAATAAAATAAACTTTTCCTTTAAAACTTTTTTTACTATCAACTTATAACGTCATTACACAATTTATATGATATAAAAGCTTGTCGCGAGATATACCTGTGTAGATAAACAAGTAAAATAAATAACTTGACCTGATTGATTTTGGTTTTTAAAAATTCAAACTAAGTAAATATGAGTACTTAAATATTGCGACAAGCTTTTATATCATATAAATTGTGTAATGACGTTATAAGTTGATAGTAAAAAAAGTTTTAAAGGAAAAGTTTATTTTATTCTTTTTAGCGCGTTTAAATAAAAGCTTGTTCTTAAAAAAGTTTTTTTACATTTAATTTATATAAAAGTTAGTATGGATTCTGGTTTGAGATTTCTGGTTATATTTTTAAAAAATCTTGTGTTTTTTCCAAGTTTAGCGAGAAAAATAATTATTACAAATCAACAAGGAAACAGATTTTCAAATCCATACTAACCTTTTTCGCAGTAACCCATGAAACATAAATCACTTAAAATGACTAAAAAATTTTAAACATTGGGCATATTATGAGTTTGAAAAGATTTAAATTCTTAATTTGTTTTAAACAGTGAAATAATAGCTGGTCAAACTGACTTTTTGCTGTTATTGTCTCCAAAAAACATTTTTTAAAAAGGGTACTTTTTAGCTTTAAAACAAAGTGACTTAAGCCAATTTAAAATAAATTAAATGTAAAAAAACTTTTTTAAGAACAAGCTTTTATTTAAACGCGCTAAAAAGTATAAAATAAACTTTTCCTTTAAAACTTTTTTTACTATCAACTTATAACGTCATTACACAATTTATATGATATAAAAGCTTGTCGCAATATTTAAGTACTCATATTTACTTAGTTTGAATTTTTAAAAACCAAAATCAATCAGGTCAAGTTACATATTTAACTTGTTTATCTACACAGGTAAATCTCGCGACAAGCTTTTATATCATATAAATTGTGTAAAGACGTTATAAGTTGATAGTAAAAAAAGTTTTAAAGGAAAAGTTTATTTTATACTTTTTAGCGCGTTTAAATAAAAGCTTGTTCTTAAAAAAGTTTTTTTACATTTAATTTATTTTTTACTTTTTAGTTATCGCTGGACAGGTTTCTCAGCCTGTTCAACTCATTGAACACTGGTTCGCCATCCCTGGTTTAGCTGAATTAATTCTCGTAAAATGGTATTAGACTAAAAACACAATTTTTTTAAATCCATAATTTTTAAGCAATTTTTTCAATCTTCATGCAGATTTTGGCTAACATTGTTCTACACACGAAAAAAAAAGGTTTAGTGAGATTATCTTCATAAATGACAAAGTTATTAAATGTTTAATTAAAATTTTGACTATTTTTGAAAAACTTAAAGAATATATTATTTATTTAAAATATTTTGAAGATAAGGGATGTATTTCTCTAACATATTAGAAGAAAATTTTAATTGTTTATTAAAAACTTCAAAAGGCATTTAAATATTTGTATTAATCAATAAAATGCTTAAGACTAAAAACGCATTTTGTAATAAAAAAAGAAAGTTTTATCAAATAATGATAATTTTTTGCTGGACATTGAATATCTTCTACGTAAGAATCTATTTTTTTTTAATTGCTCAGATCATCTTTAGAAACTTGATTTTGAAAAAATCAATAATTAAATTCAAATAAAATTAACAGATTCTATTTGTAATTAAATTTAAGGACACGTGTCGTAGTGAGTGTTTAGATTACTGGTGATAAAATGAGGTATATTTAAATTACTCGTAGGCTTAAAATTAGAAAATTTCTTTAAAAAATTACTTCATTTTATTGTAAAATTATTTTTTTTAATCGAAAATATATTGCATTTCTAGATAATATTTTTCTCTTATTGTTTTCCTAGCGGATTCCTTTTTGATGGGTAAGATACATTAAAAAAATGATCTTTCCGATTCTGTAATTATTTTTTGTCTGAGTTTCATAGATTAAAGTTAGATAAATTATTTAAAGAATTTCTTCAATACTCCATCTCAGTTTAACTTGGCAGCGTTGAGAAAGGTATACAATGTACCAATCTACTTGAAAAATAGCTCTACTTTTTTGTTTTCAATTTAAATCCAAGGAAATAGATAGAAATTTGTAAAAAAATTGCATACGTTGTAGAAATTAGATTGTTTTTACGTTGTAGAAATGTAATTATTTTTTAGACAAAGTTAATTAATACTGTCAATAGCGCAACGTTATGAAATTCCAGTTTGGCTGAAAACCGATTTTCGACGCCAACTTTTGTCATTGTTGTAACAATAAAATTATTACAACAATGCAGATATATCCAAGTTGGCGCCCAAAACTAGTTTAACGTTTTTAATTAATATCTTTTTAATTAATTGCAATATCGGAATATAAATGGTCAAAACATGCATTGTCATCCAAACTAAACGTGTATACAAAATTTCAGCTCAATGGGAGGAAGATATCAGCTTCAAAATTGAGTTGCAAGATTCCACCCGAACAAATTACATACATACATACATACATACATACATACATACATACATACATACATACATTGTAAGTTAAATAAAAGCTTTTAATTAATTAAAAAGGTAGAGAGAGAGAATCTGGCGTTTTTATTATATTAATAAAGCTTTATTTTTTCTTAGGAATCCGTCGTCGCTTAGGAAGCTCACGCTTTTATTGTATCCGTTTACCTATACCCCGTTTTTGGAGACCATCCTCATTTAGGATGTTGACTTAAACTTAAAGCTTTATCGTTTCTTTGGATTCCGTCCTCATTTAGGATGCTAACTCATATCATTACCTTGTCTTTGGAGAGCACCCTCATTTACGAGGCTGTCTCATAGCATTACCATGTCTTGGAAACTGTTCTCGCTTAGGAAGCTCACGTTTATATTGTATCCGTATACATTTGCCCTGTCTTCGGACACCAACATTCATTTCGGGTACTGACGAATATCTTTACCCTGTCTTAGGAAGTTGTCATTGCTCAGGATGCTGACACGTAACTTCATTTTGTCTACAGACACCGTCTTCATTTAGAAAGCTGACGAATTCATTGTGTCCACAAAGCATTACTCTGCTTCCGCCCACCATTTTCGCTTAAGAAGATGACGTTTTTATAGCATTAAAATCGCTTTACCTTGTCTTCGGATATCGTTTGCAAATGCAGTACTGAATTATTTTTTGTTCATTTTATTAATAAAAATATGCTCATATTATCTTTCAGTAAATAAATTGTTGGGATTCACGGCAGTAACCACGTTTGATAAAAAAAAGATTTTAGCTTTAATGTCTTATAATTATCCATTTTTTTAAAAAACTTTAATTAAAATCATTTTTAAATAATAATTTACCAATTATTAATTCCTTATTTATGGTAAATATATATCTCGCCAAAAATAATATCGTTAAGATATGTCAGGAGTAAATTTGCAACAGTAAATTTTTTCCCTTTAATTATAAAAAAGAATCTTAAATATTTCTAAAAAAAAGTTATTAATACCAGTAAAAACTTCTTCATTTTTGACTCTTCCAAATAATTTGATAGAATAGGGAATATGACTGCATACATTTTTAACAGAGCTAGACTTTGCATTTTATCAACAAAAAAAAGCAGGCATATATATATATATATATATATATATATATAGCTATCCTGTCATAAAATATGCAAGGGAAGGTGGCACTTGTAGCCCGAATAATATTATTATATATATAACGATATATATATACACACTCATGGACAAAAAAATTAGCGCACCAAGAAATAATTGCGGGATCTTAACGAAACTCGGCATGAAGGTACATGTCGGGGAGATATGCAAATGATTAGAAATGCAGCGTGATTGCGCATTACGTATAGAAGGTAGAGGGCGTTTAACGTCGTTCTCCGCTGAGTATAAAACAGGTAACCAAAGCTTGTTTGAGTGTGCTGAATCGTTTACAAAGGAAGCGCTGAGGTAGACATGCCATTACGCCGTTTTCGAAGACACTATGAGCAGCTGTCGCAGTTTGAGAGGGGGAGAATCATCGGCATGATGGAAGCTGGGTGGTCAGCTAGGTGAGTAGCTCGTCAATTAGGCCGCTCTGATTGTGTTGGGAGGAGGTGTTGGGACCAGTGGATCCGAAAGATGTCATTTACACGAAGACCAGGCTCAGGATGCCCTCGACAGACCAGTCGTCTAGAAGACCGCCACATGGTAAGAAATTCAGGCGTGCAGCCATCCAGGCACAAGTAGCACCTTCACTAGGGTCCCTGCGTCTTCTGGAACCATACGAAGGCGCCTGGCTGAAGGACATTTGGGTGTCACACGAAAAGGGTGTCACAAGACTGTCTCCACACTGTTACTGCTCTTCCTTGGCCTGCCCGGTCCCCAGATTTGTCTCCAATCGAGCATATCTGGGATAAATTGGGACGGCGAGTTGGGCATCCCACGAGTTTGAACGAACTGCAGGCAAGGTTACAGCAAATATGGAACGAAATGTCTCAATACATCATACAGAACTTGTACGCCTCAATGCCCGATCGTATCGTATCGTGCATTCACGCTAGAGGGGGTTCAACAGAGCATTAAATCCTCCTTTCTTTTGCCGTTTTCTCTGAAATAAATGATTCTTTGCCTTTGATTTTCTAATCATATATCAAAGTAGTTATTACGTATGTAAAATTTCGTTTTATTTTGACGATTCTTTCTTGGTGCGCTAATTTTTTTTGTGCATGAGTGTATATAGTATGTAATTTTTGTTACTCCTTGTTCATTCAAATACTCCTTGTCATTTGCCCCAAACACTTCAGAACATTTAGCCCTACTAAATAATTTTAAATCGTCAAACCTCGCTTATTTTTACTCGCTAAGCCAATTGAATTTAAAGATGTTTAGTTTTAAAAATACTCATTTAAAAAGTTTTAAACTTAACTCAGATGCAAAAGGTCATTAGTGACCCACGAGCTAGTACTAAAAAAATATGAACAAAATTTGACCCACGTCTCAAAAAAGGTTCGCCATCCCTGCTCTATAAGCTACAATTCATCTTATGCCTAACTTAGAAATGTGCTCGACTGACTTCCGTACTCTTCGGCAAGGAATATTGAAGCTTCTCACGCCCAAAAATAATGGGAAAATACAACTGTAGCACTTAAACATAACCCTTTGTTAGGTGGCGCTACTAGTTCACAAGATTTGTATGTGCACTGCAATGCTAATCATTTGCATATGTTATTGTGATTTAAGCCTGGTGTAAATTTCTGGAGGTATCCTTCACGGTGCTGCATTTTGAATTGCCAGTAGTACATATTGAGCTCGCGTCAAATCGGTACTAAAAAGAACTTTTTAAGTTCGGATTGGTTGAGGTCAAATATAAATAAATAAATAACAAACAGGCTCGTGTGCAGGACAATAGCATGCGGGCTATCGAAAGCTCAACACAAAAACATTCATTACAATGTATTCTTCTCTTAAGCAAAAGTTAGTGAATATCGTGCCGAAAAACTCGATATCGCTTTTGAAATCGATATACAACACTGCATTTCCACTTCTTTTTCTTCTTTACATTTGTTTATTAGTTAAAGGGTGTAAATAATCAAGCAAAATGGTAAAAAATTGGACGCGAATCGATCAGAGATACCATTAACAAGCATCGATTTATAGAATGTTTTTTTATTATACTTTTGCTTCATAAACTTCAAGGATTCTCGAGGGAAAAATCAATAAACATGGAGAAAAGTTTTCTTTTGATTGCACTTTTTGAAAAGTGCCTATAACACTCGCTGACAGTGTATGCGGTTTTATTAAAAATTTACAAGACATTGGTTGTCTTTTTTCAAAAGTTGTGTGCGCTTAGCAGTATGGTTTGGCTTTTGGAGCACATAATACCTAGTCAATATAAAGTTCAGCTACTATAATCGGTAAATTACATAAAAATTACATTTTTATGTCGATAAATAAGAACGTATAATAACATATTTTATTTTTATGCCAATAAAATATAACGATAAACGATGACTTATTTCCTTTAATCGATAAATTACATTGATCTAGTAAACAGATAAGTCATGTAAACTATATAGTAATAAAGGATCGATTGTACAAAGCTCAAGCAAAAATATTTTATAGTGAAAAAGTTTGTTGAGTTCCTAAAAACTCTGATACCGATAATATTTTGTCTGCTCTCTTTAGATCCAAAGGCATTTATGTTGTAGTTATCAATATGTTTTTTTTCTCTGTCTCATATATCTAAGTTTTAGAAAAAAATGAATAGAGTTACTGATATATGCTGAAGTTATGATTATAGGGAGTTATATGTAGTAATAGTTAATTACTACATCGATTAATTACTTCAGTCGATTTCGTTATACCTAGAATGAATAGAAAGAAAAGATATTTGAGTAAAACCATGTTTCTGCAGCTCATTAGTTGCATGTAAATAAGCAATGCACTTTTTTTTAATCCCTTAATTTTAGCGAAAAAAGTTTTTTCCGGTGCATAAAAAAATGGCCACGTCTTAACATCATTCGCTTTTAGTGAATTATCATAAGTTTAAATTCATTGCTTGGAATTCAATATGTTACTATTTTTATATATGATTGATTTAATTTAAATAATTTCGTTAATAATAATAAATTTTTTTTTTTAAAGGAATAACAGAAGGAAATGGATAACATCTCTTATGATGATTAGTTAAATGTTTAATTTTTGAAAGCAGTACATAACATAACATACACTCAAGAGCCAAAACATTATGACCACCTGTCAATAACGAGTTGGCCCACCTTTGGCGCGCAACACAGCTTCAACCCGCCTTGGCATGGATGCCACATTTCCTTGGTAGATGACCGGAGACAGATTGTACCAGATGCTTAAGCAATGGTCACGCAAATCCGAGATATTGCGAATTGGTGGTCTTTGAACTCTGAGCTGCCGTTCTATCGGATTGAGATCCGGTGAGTTAGGCAGACAGGGCATTAACTGGAATTCAGAATCATGTTTCTGGAACCACTCGAACATAATTTTAGCCTTGTGACACGGGGCTTTATCCTGTTGGAACATTCAATTTCCAGCTGGAAAAATAGAGGCCATGTAAGGGTGCAACTGGTCAGCAATGATGTTCAGATACCCTGTAGCATTCATGGTCTGCTCTACCACAACCACGGGTCCCAGAGACGCCCAAGAGAACGTCCCCCAAAGCATAATACCGCCACCACCTGGCTGTGTATGCCCTACTGTACATTGAGGGAGCAACTGTTCGCCTGGAAGACGGCGTATCCTGACACGGCCATCGGCGTGATGAATGACAAACCATGATTCATCTAACCAGGCAACTCTCTCCCACTGATCCATGGACCAATCGCGATGTTCCCGGGCCCAGCGCAGGCGTAGTTGGAGATGACGCTTGGTCAGCAAAGGCACACGAGTAGGACGTTTGCTGCGTAGCCCCATATCCAACAGTGTCCCCTGAACAGTGTGCTCCGATACTATTCAACTTGGCCCTGCATTGTATTGGGCTGTCAGCTGAGCCTCTGTATGGCTCCGGTTTTGCTTCACCATGCGAGACAGTCTCCGACGACCTTTTTCTTTGATAGCGTGTGGACGTCCAACACCATGTCGTCTACTGCTGGTTTCACCGTCATTCATCCACTTTGCATAGGTACTAACAACTGTAGATCGCAAACAACCCACGAGTCGTGCAGTTTCGGAAATACTTGTTCCAAGCCTTCAAGCCATTACAATCTGCCCTCTATCAAAGTCGCTTAGATCCGAGGCCTTTTCCATCACACACAAAAGTAAATGAAAAAGAATGATTCTTCAGAATCTCCAGCAGCAGTTAAATACCACTTCCACTTGATCACGCCCCTCAGGGGGCTAACCTTCTTTAGGTGAGTACGGGTGTCACAATCCCGAGGTGCCCTAGTGATCTTTTCCTTTTCCCACGGGGTTTACTGTTTTTGGTAAACACGGGCTTCACGAACCCGGGGTACCCTAGTGATCCTTCTCTATTTTCGACCCTCTTTCTTGTCATTCAATTCATTCTTTCTTTCTCACTTCCCGTCTAGACCACAGGTATTAAAACAAATGTTTGGCGCAGTATAGCCGAAATCGGCTCTTGCGCCAATAAACGCCAAAATCAATCAATCAATCAATCCACTTGGTCACGTGCCTTCCACGTCATCCAGGCGAGTTCATTGCAAAATGTAGGGGTGGTCATAATGTTTTGGCTCTTGAGTGTACATAAAGTAAGCTGTACATAACATACGTTGTCAAATACTGGTACAAAAAATAGCCCGAAACAAATAAATGTGTGTGGTTTATAATCGCACATACCAGCTCGACCGACTGACACCTTTTGACTGAATGAGTAATGGTGGTAGGTCTAGGCCTGTACGTGGACAACGGTCATCACATGTAGCCAGTTGACATATCGTACGGATTTCCCATTTTTTCGGAGAATACAACCGGAAATAACATTTGACCTTTGAAATTATTGGAATTATGATCTTCTAATGGCTGAGTCGAGAACGAGACGAAATCCCCACTGCGACCGAGCCCCTGGGCCCAGTTGGCCCATGCCTTAAGACGTCCCCGCATACAGCGCTAACGTGAGGGTTTTGAGCCTTGAGCATCAGCCCTTCTACACTGTACAAACTTTTTTGGTAATGATTCATTAAGTAGTGCAGCGTAATGACAACTAATTGCACCAAATTATTTTTATAATTGAAAAATGGAAAAATTTCTCTTACATAAACTTAAATCACTTTTTGTATGTAGAAAGAAATCTTGCAAATAAAATTAAATTTGTCTAAAAATGATTTTTGTTTTCTCTTAGTCAGTGCCAATTTAAGCTGATTTCGGGCCCTGGGTGCAGATCTACGGGCCCAATTCACACTGGCGGATCGAATTTATTACCAGAAAACCAGGTTAAGTCCAGCTTATCCGGGCCTTTTCAGGACCTCCCGGGCCCCTGGGCACCCACCCCAAGCACCCTATGGAAAATCGGCATTGCTGTTAGTGGAGAAAATTTTTAACAAACATCCTATTTTTTGTGCAGCATTTGCAATCAATGCTTACAATTCGAATGCTTCGATTATATGTTATTGGATAATTTATTATTCAGGGGGGAAAAAGTGCAAATCGAAATCGTGAGGCAGCTGACCTAATGCAGTAAACATCTTTTCAGAGCGTTACCGGTTTATGGTCGACCTGAATATATTAGTTTTAATTTATATCGTTTGTTTTTCCATACGTAGCATCGGTGGTTCAGTGGTAGAATGCTCGCCTGCCACGCGGGCGGCCCGGGTTCGATTCCCGGTCGATGCATATGATTTCTCTTTTTTAAAATTTATTTTGCCATACTTGTATATTTTTAGTGTTATGTTTCTGATACAAATGGGTGCAAAAGACCTCGAATAAGGTTCGGAGAGGTTATAGTACATAAAAAAGTGCTCAGAGGGGGGGTTATCGAGTGGGTGAAGGAATATTAACGTCGGACTATTCAGCTATTCGAGGGCTTTTGGTGACAGACCTCATAATTTTGAATACCTGAGCTGGCACTCCCCTTGTCCACGTCACACCGACGGGAGGACGTTTGAGCCACGACATATTTAACGCGCATCGACCCCTTCTGCACGGCGAGTCTTCGGCGGTAGTGCTCAGTGGGCACAAGCACTATAAAAAATCCGCCTATCAACCTGCAGAAAATCAATCGTCCAACAGAATTTATTGATAGAAGATTATATTAAATTTATTGATAGAAAGATGCCACTTCTTCCATGAGCATATGCAAGCTACTTTTATTACTCATTTATTTCTTCATACTTTCTCCTTTTGTAATTGAAGCGGTCATTTATATATATATATATATATATAAGCAGAGCTTTATTTCTATTATAGCGTCACATGTTGAATCTGTGTGAGAGTTATTGACAACAGACCTCGTAATTTCGAACCTCGGTCAAGTGACAAGGACACTATGGGAGCTGGCAGCCCTCTTTGCAAACTTCTACACCATCCCAACATGAGGACCATGATAGATTTAAGGTACATCATTCCCTCTACAAGGTAGATCGTTAGTGGACTAGGATTCAAACCCTAGACTCGACAGGATTAACGATGGACACGAGTGCTTTGTCATGACCATTCGGCTACCGCGTTCTCTGATTTCTCTGTCGTCCATCCGGTATAGTGGTTAGTGACGCTGTATCGTAGGGCCTGGGTTCGAATCCCGGAGAAGACATGGATGTTTGTAAATGTATAGTGCCTTTGCAGCATTGGGTACTTTAAATAACTGTCGAGCCGCAAATCTTGTGAGGTTGTTTGGAAGGAGAAGAGAGGTAGGAGGCCATTGATCCTTCCCCAGGGTGCTCTCCCTCAAAATTGGGATGGAACCGAGCTAAATCGTACTGTCACCTGAATGGTGCTCAAGACTACGGCCGATGACAGACGTACATCTAGCCACTTACCATGATGAATTTCGTGGGCCTGAATCTGACGCAGTCGAGATCAGGCGGCATAAGAAACAACACGACCGATTTCTCTAATAATCCCACAAAATTTCTGCCGCAGATGTTTTGTGCATTGCGCTGTATGTGGGCAAGCGTTGTCCTGGATCAACACAACACCAGCACCGAACATCTGACACCTCTGGTTCGGAATGGCAAGTCGAAATTTCTGCAGTGATGCACAACAATAGTTCCCATTCGTTGAAAACTAACTTCCGAAACCGGAAAACCATTCATATCAGTTTCTGTCAGGTCCTACACTGGAATTCATTGTGACATGATTGTATCATCTACTTCTTAGTTTTCAGGGCTAAGTCATCCTGTCGTATCACCTGGAACGGTCACATGTCAAAGAATTCATTGGTTTCTTTGTGGTGTAACAGTAGAAAAGTAAATGCTTTCCCCTGTGTGTTCATTTGGCTTTGTGTTCAGGAAAGAAGTTCTCCCTAAAGTGGTTAAACATTTCTAAAACAACAGGTACTTTGTGAATCAAGAGATTCACAATCGGCAAAAGAAAGATTTACATCTTTGGTCTCTAAAATAACTTAAAGTATACGACTACCCTAAAATTGTGAATTTTGCCAAAATTGATTTAAAAAAATTGATTTTATTCTATAGACCATCTTATTAGCTTTATTAAAATACCAAGTTTATTATTTTCCGTTCTCTAGAACAAAAACTACAAGTGTTTTAGTAAAAGACGATGTCATTTACTTTAAGCTAGCTAGATGTCATACTTTAAAATTAGTTGTACTCGAAATGTGTTTTTTTTTGTTTTGTTTTTTGAAAATGCTTAAACAAGGTCAGCGATTGCTGAAAAAGTTTTTAAAATAATGAACTGAAATTTTTTTGTGTATGTTCTGTATAATAGAAGTTTTTTAACCTTCAGATATATCAATCACTATTTTATTACAAAATGTACAGCCCCTTATGTGAATATAATCACTGGTTTTTAAAGCAATTTCATATATTAACTAAAAAAAGTACTCTAGTTTTTGTAAAAATTAAAATATCTTATCTGAAGGTCATTTCAAAAATGAATAACACAGCAACACATCAAAATTGAAAAATTAAAAAAATTTGTTCATAAACTTGGTACAGAATGGGTGGAATTTATGTTATTTTTTGTAAAAATCTTTATCCATTTCAGTAATAATAATTTCCTTTTCACTTCTTAACTTTAGCATATTTTTCTTAATGTACTAAACAAATCTGAAAACAACAACAAAAAAATCTCCATATCTCCATTTTTTTTAAAAAAAAGTTGTCGCAAGTAGTCGGATACCTCAAACGTAAGAAATGGAGAAATGTCAAATAACATTTACGATATACCAGCTAGGATTCTACTTGACATGCGCACTCGGCAACATTCGAAATTTATCGCCTATCATCTGTAGGCGTTAAGGGAAACATACTTTCTAGATGACCCTCGTGCATGCATATACACATAAATGCACAATAAGAGAGAAAAAAGGCATATATCATACATGTGATGACGAAATAGTTAAAATTACAAATAATTTAAGGGGTAACAATAAGAAAAAAATAAGTACCTTGGAAAAAAAATGCCGAATAATATTGTTAATTACAGCCGCTCAGCCAGTATGGTGGATACGACCATCGGCTTGTAACGGTGGGGGCTCGGATTCGAATCCCGAATAAGGCACGGATGGGAAAAGAAGGAAAGGAAAAGGGAATTCGGGAAAAGAAGTTGGACTTTCACCTGAAATGAATTCCCGTCTCGATTGAAAAGCAGCACACCCCTTTTGTTATATGCTGGGATAATATTTTGCAATAAAAAATCTATATTCTTCTGTTTGTATTATATGTGTTTCTGATCTTCCCCTCGTTTTTCATATGTATCCCAGGATAAAAACACACAATAATAACATTGTTAATTACATTTAATTGTCTAACATTTGTTAAAAAACCTTTTTTTTTTTAAAAAAAAATGTCTATAGACGAATGTGATTTTGACAATGTGTTACCAAAATAAAATTTTTTCCGGCATTAAAGATCATGAAAAGTAAAAAAAAAAGCACGTTTCGATATTTGTGTTACAATAGACTTGCCTTTTAATAGACCTCAATTTTTCTTTTATTTGTCTCCTTTCCCCTCTATTTTAAAATTATTTCCTGATTCTTTCCTTTCTCCTTTTTTTTTTTCTATTTTAAAAGTACTTAATTTCATACAAACTGTCAAGATTAACTAGCAAGAGAAACAAATATTTCATTATAAAATTTTTAAATTCTACATTTATAAACAACGTTGCCGTGGATTTAACGATTATTCCTAATGGCATCGGTAACTTTTAATAATGAAATCACAAGATCAAAATCCAACATCGATTATGCATCCAATAAAAATATACACGAACATAAATTACATAGCAGAAATACGGGAAATAAACAGGGGTTGTCGAGCAGCAAAGAAGACTCACTTGAGGTACTCCTGCAGACAGGAATCGCAGAACTTGTGGTAACAGGTGGATATCTGCACCGGATCCCTCATGGGCATCCTGCAAATAGAGCAATACAAATCCTTCCGCTTATGCTGGACACGAAACCGGCAGCCGTATCCGGGCATAGTCCGGGCGAGTGATCCGGCAGCACGTGGTTCCTCGCCGTCCGAGGGGGGTCGTCAGAACGAAAAGAAGCGGGAAAAAGCAGCGGGATTTTTCGCGAGGCAGAACAGAATCCGTTTCTGGAATCGATTGGTGGGTCTTGCGCAGAAAGACTCCGGGATGAGTGATTTCTCCATGGAATGAGGATTACCACGTGTGCCTTAGTGGTGTGGCAATGGGAAAATGTCGAAATGCAGCCCCGGTATTGAAGAGTTTGATTTTGTGTAAAGACGTGTTTAAGTCCCTTGCCCGACTCTTCGGTGCTAATGTTTTTGTTTTTTTAAGTAATTGAAACTTGAAAGTATATAACTTATATGTTTTTTCTTAGAGAGAGAAGAACATATAAGAAAACTTTTTATTCTAAGAATTATGGGACCTAAACAAAATTTAATAAGAAAAGGGATGGATATAAGTGTGTTTAAATGAATATCGGGCTGATTTAAAAGGCTATTATTTAATTATTTTTAGCAATAAAATTTTGCATATATGCTGAAAGTAAAAATATTTGTTTGGCAAGGAAAACTGTTCATGAAAAACAAATTTATAAAAAATATTACGTGATACGCATCAGTTTTAATATTACAATAAGTAATATATATATATATATATATATAAAATTAAGCAATTCCTTCTTTGAATTGAATGAATAGAAAGTATTTTATTAACGATTGAAAATTTGAACAAGATTATATAGGGAGATAGTGAACTAAAATAGTAGGAATTGGAAAAAAAAAAAGCATGATTTGTCTGCATTGTTGTAACAATGCACACCTGGTTTGGCTAGTTAGGCTGAAAAACCGATTTTCGACGTCAACTTTTGTCCTTGTTTTAACAGTTACATTGTTACAACAATGGAGACGAATCTAAGTTGGCGTCAAAAACCGGTAATTAATTTAATTGATCAACCGATAATATTTGAAAAAACTGTATCAACATCAAGTGTCATCGACTACAAGTTAAAAAAATATATTTGAACTTGATTGGATAAATAGAAAGTATTTTATTAACAATTAAAAATTTGAACAAGATATATATATATAAAGAAATAAATATTTATATTGGGAGAGAGTGAACTAAAAGTAGGAAAAGAAAGGAAAAAAAAAAAAAAGAAACGAGCCTTACAGTAGTCGCATACGATGTGTAACATCTGACATGTTATCGTGGTAAATTTGCAATAGCGACTTATATCCTGAAAAAAATTAATCGAGTATGATTGGAAATAATTTTCTACGGAATAGTTATATCTTTAATGAAAATTTTAATTAACACAAGGAGTAATGCAATTTTTTATCCAAAATAATTATTCTTGTTCAATTTGGGGAAGAGCGGTAATGATAACTTATGATAACTAAAATATGACTCATATACTTGTGATTTCGAAGTATTTAAAAACCGTTGAAAAATAACGTCAATAACAGTATCACTGTTAGTTGTCCAGACATTTCGAATTGTGTTCATTTCGAGCTTGAGTTCATCATTCAAAAAAGCTACGAGTGGCTCGGCTTCTAGCAAACTGAAGTTAACTTTAAAATCACCACTTAAAATCATGGGAAGCGAGTAAAAGTTTTTTTTTAAGAGCAGAACCACCTTCTGTATATAATAAAAAGAAAAAAATGCAGGAAATCTTTAATTTTTTGAACCGTTTGATTCGGAGAAATGTATACGACCACCGATACCACTGTTTGTCCATTTTCAAATGAGCAATCTGCCTCGTATATGTCCCCAATATCTTGACTAACAATACCCAGTCCACTTGTTTGACGATAAGTAATATCCATATGAGGATTCACAACATGTGAGTTGTTCTGTTTGCGATATATCGCAACACCAGCTGTTCTGTGGCCCGGTCGTTCAAATGTTACGCAGCAATAGAAGTTAGGTATCGAAACACGTTCGTCATTATCTAACCACGCCTCTGCTAACATGAGTAACGTACCATTTTGTGAAATAACGTCGAAATCTGTTTGGTGAGCTCTCAGACATTGACAACTGAGCGTAAGGATCGCAAGTTTATCCTTGGTGAAGTCTAATAAGACTTGTGGTATGTGCGAAGTGGATTTAGAGTCAAGCGCAAACGAAACCGAGTTTTCGATTTAGAATCTTTTGAAATGCTAAATTAAACAATATGAAAAAGGCTGGCGGTTATTGATGGCTACTTGAGTTGGACCCCACGTGGATATATCTTTACAAGATCCAGCTAAAGGACTTAGCGCGCTGATTGGTCAAATTGAATACTTCCTGTTACACATTTCCGTCCCTTTCCATGAAATCACTCCCACAAATCTCCACCAACCGAGAGGAAAGATGTTACACATCAAAAAAGCTTTATAGATACAGCTGATTTTTTTAGAAGTCAGAATACAAACATTGGAACAATAGATATATAATTGTAAAATTAAGTTCATGTATTTATAAGTTTTTAAGAATTTTTTTTTCTATCTCCAAAAGGAAATAATGAGATTTTTTTTTCTCGGGAAAAGTATTTTGAAAGTTAGCTTATTAAGACTGTTTATTTCGAACCTCTGTCAAGAGACGAGGGCAACACTTGAGATAGTTGCCCCTCCAAATTTTTACACCACGCCATCATGAGTACTTAATTTCTCGACAGATTTGTGCATCAACTGCTTTATGTGGAGGGAACCAGAACCAGAAGGCGAACCGATGACTCGATTAGACTACGTCAGCCACGAGTTTGTGACCATGACCACTCGGTTACCATAGAAAATGTACAGGAAATCGAATAAAGAATCACATACAGAATCTCGTAAGTTTTTCTTCGTCCAATGTGAATTTTATTTGATTTTGCGTTAATGACGCACTTCAGAGCAACTCGACAGCTGTTAGTGGGGGATCAAAAATTTTGAACCTCGGATCCAAGGAACAAAATTATGAGACGACACCTGAACTGACAACCCACTCTCCAAACTTCCACAAAACACCAGCGTGAGTACTTTTAACACCATGATATTTAATGAGCATCAGTCTCTCAACTCGGCGAGCTTTTAGTAACTTTAATACATCACCAAATAAACAAACCAAAATAATTAATAATTAAAAATATCTCTTTATATATTATACGACATTTACTTTTAATAAAAATTCTTTATAACAAAAAGAGCAATTGTTCCAAATTATACATTCTAAAACATAAAATAAACTATAATTTAAATTTTTGAAAAGTAATAAAAAATCACATTAAGAGGATAATGTGGAAATCGAATAATCTTTGACAAGTTGCGTTCAAGAATTTTAGTAGAATTATAAAAATTTCAGGCACAAAAGTAATTAATGGTATCAGAGATGCTTTTTTTTTCTTTTTTAAAAATTAAATTAAGTAAATCTCTTGATAAATTCGATAAGGTATTTAAAAATTGTATTAGATAGCTGTACGTTCTACAGTTCTAGTGTCCTTATATTAAAAAAAAATGTATGGTAGTTATATGTACTGTCTTAAGCACTTATCGTGCTTCTTACTCTTTTTGACATTTAGCGTATTTTTCCCCTTTGTATAAATAGGGTGTGTCGTAAGTTATTTCTAGATGACATTTTGAAAATGGATCAGCCACTTAAAATTCTTGAAGGTCAGTTTATTATTTTTTTTAATGATTATAAGAATAAAATATACGCAACATTGGCGTAGCTAGTCCAAAGTGGGTCCTGTATCAAAATTCCTTCGATGGCCCCTAAAAGTTTTAGTTTTGTTTAGCTTTCCCATGTTAGGGCCCCTTTAGCTAGGGCGCCTCGAAACATTGATACGGCAGTTGTTGCGCGCTTGATATGCAATTAATTATTTGTAAAAAGCACCGCAAAATTTCGGCAATGATTAAAAATTATGAAATCGCGCGCGCGGCGAATAGGCTTACAAATAAAATTAATTTTGAAGCCAAAATGTTCATATTCAGCAAAATTGTAAAATCGATTAAAATTCTAGAGAATATAAGCAATAAAGAGTTGCATGCATCAAACCATCTACTATCAAATTAATCCGCAAAGTCATTTCTATAGGTTCATAAAAATCCGAGTCTTCTAATCCTAAAAAATATTTTTCTCTTTCGGAGAAAAAACAAAATCTATTTCACACTCAATTTCTCGGTTACTTGTGATGGGAGGCTGGCCGACAATTTAGTTGGCCCCCAAATAATCAGTAATTTGTATAGCCCCCTTGTTTACAGGGTGTTGTTTAAATTCCTCGGTCGGGGACCGAGGAACGCAAGGGTGAGAACACAGGGTTGAACTCACTCATAAATTTGGGTAAACTTTGTAACTTTTGTAACTTTGCACTTGATTACTGTCCAATGACGAGGCTGGACAAAGAGTGCGCGCAAGCACAAAGGGTGGAATTTGCCCTCACTTAAAAGGGGGTGCCGAGGACAATTAGAGGCAGATCAGAGCAGATTAGATTTTTCATGTCAGAATAAACTCTTCTCTTTCGAAGAATTAGGTAGGCTTGATCGGCGGAAATGCCAGACCTCCCATCATCTTGTCTCCCGTTTCAGATAAGTGAAATTCTTATTGTTTGTTCATAGTTCTTATTCTTCAATCTTAATAGTGCTTAATCTAAATTTCGTAATGTGTTTTAATTTGTAATAAAGTAATTTAATTTAATTTTAATCCGAGTAATGTCATTAGTTTGCGTTGTATCAATAATTCATTTAAAGTACTAGCCACTATCATGATGCGGACTAAGTTAAATAAGCGAACCTGGGTAGTTGTTAAGATGTTAGTTTAAAGTAAAATTAGTCAGCGCCGCATCACTTGCTATTTTGAATTCGTGAAGGTAATATTAATTTCTGGCGCGAGCTGTTGGTCTCGGATCATCCTTGGCTGCTGTTGTGGAAGGTCATTTATCGTCCCACCTTTGCTCTTTTGCAATGCGTTTTACACTAAGACCTGAGAGAATTCCCCCTCCGGACAGTCATACAGCGACTGTCCTTTATGTTTGCAACTAGCAGAAAAGATCACCCCATACCACCTTCCTACGAAGAAAAGCATTTTAGTAGTTCAGGGACTTTGTGAACGGCACTTAGAGGTGGACTTTTCAGTTATTAGTACAATTTATATACACTCTCCCTTTTCTATAACAGCAGAAGGGTCTCGTCATTTTTCTGTGACTCAAAAGCAGCTCTCCAGGCAATTCTAAATGGAGATTCATGGATTATTGAAGAGATTTTCTCTCGTCTGTTTAGATTACAGGAGTTAGATAAAGTCTGCTTCCTCCAATGGTTTACCTGCACATGTTGACATTACTGGTAATGAAAATGCGGATAAACTGGCGAAAGAAGCTAGAAATCTTAACAATGGCAACTTTTATACGCAAAAAATGCTGTCACAAATTTCAAATTGAAAGAGATATCAATTCATGTAAAGCATCAAATCTGTAATATAAGTGTAGACCGCCTTATAACAAAGACCATTGCTACGCTCAGAGGAATAACCTTTGATAGGGATGGTAGAAGAACATATAGGAATTGTGATAACTATTTAGATAGAGAGCTTACACCTGTTCATATTTTTAACTGTCCAGCTATTCTTGCTGCTCTACAAGAAATAGGGGAACTTTTCTCGTCAACAAACCTCTATGTGGACAATATTGCACAGACTGCCAAAACAGTCATCTGGCCCCATGGTACTGTCTGATTTGGCCCTATCTGGATACATCATCATCAATATACACATCCTTTGAAAAACTGAGCATAATTTGTTTTTCGTTGATGTCATCCGTAGTCTCTATTTGACGTATGTGTACTTGAGCTCTTGTATCTCTAATGATTTATTAGGGATGCTTTAACTGCGCTCTCCCTGGTGGGTATATTCAGCCAGTAGTGCGAGGCTGAGCTGCCATCTGGTGTTCAATTTTCGAGTATAAAATTTGGTGCGATCTGTAGGTCACGAGTCACCATGTTGACCTTGGCTGCCGCTTTGGGTGATTCGAATTACCCATCTTCGGATCTGAAGACATTCGTTTGACCAGTGGCGTACAGACCTCTCTTATGGGGGGGGGGAATACATTCTAAAACACGCAGACGTAAGCACGAAGGGGTAATTATGATTGAAAATTAAAAATCTATTGGTCGGGGTGGGGATTTGAACCCCAAGCCCTGCCCTTGTGTACGCTACTGCGATGACACAACTAGGCCATCCCAACTCTTTTTGGTCAGTCATTAAGCGCTTATACATCTGTCTTTTTCTGTATGTGACTTTTGGGAGGAGTCTTCGCAAGTCCTATGGAATTTCAACTATTTACCTCAAAGTTAGACTATTGTATTTTCTTAAATGCATTAAACTGTATCGCAAGGACAAAAAATTATGATGACTGCAACGGAATTATATTTTCACTAATTTCTGATAATCTTTTTTTTTCCTCGATGGGGCTGCATTTCAGCAACTTCGCCTTTGCAGACATGGCAAGTCTCCAAATGTGAAAGCCATTTCCTGGTGGCACCATCTAGTGGTGGCCTCGCAACCAAATTTGGTCCCTTTAATTTTTTTTTAAAATCAAGCTCTCATCGGATGCTATATATTGTCGTGATTTAATTTTGCGAAGAGTACCAGAGCCAAATTGATACTCAAGGATCTTTTACATGTCACATAATCTTATGACATGCGTGCCTACGATTTTCGCATCCAGAAAATCTATAGACTCCAGCCGGGGTCGAACCCACAACCTTAGGCGTACTAAGCGGGCACGCCACCTCTAAGCTATCGGAGCTGACATTTTTGAGAATCTAAAAACTCACTAACGGGAGAAAATATTTATAACAAGTACAATAAACACAATGGTCTCGATTTAAAGAGGAAAATAAATTAATCCATAAAATTAGAATTACTTTAATGAATTCAAAATGAGCGGTGGATAGAAATTTTTAAACTACCGCGGTATACCTTTTTTAATCCCGTTCCAGATTTTTGCATTTATAGCAAACAGAACGTACATCAAACGAATTTTTCTCATAAGAAATAAAGGGAAAATAATTCGTTCTTAAGAAGAAAAACTCGTACACTATTGTTTTTGCATAAATTATTTAAACAATGCTAAAAACCAAAAAGAAAAGAAAAATATTTTTAAAAAATTTATATTTTTCATGCTTTGAAAATCATTATAAGTTTGATTTCTTCTTAGAATCTGTCCAAAAACTTAAGGATCCGCCAGGTAGAGGGGCTGATGCACATTAAAGCTGTGACATGGCTAAAAGTCCTAACATTGGTTTGGTGTGGAAATTTGGAGAATGGGGTGTCTCCTCAAGGGTTGTCCTAAGGGCCGGACCGTGACCTTTGGGCGCCCTGGGCTAATGGCCCCCTAAATAATTAAAAATTTTGCCTTTTTCGTAAAAAATTATTGAGCGGAAAAATTTAAAATATACTAGTATTTGGGAAGAAAACTTTTTTCCCCAAACAATTTAAATATGTTATAAACAATAACACACATAATTTACAAAAAAAAAAAAAACTTTTCTACACTTTTATGTTGAATATTCTTTTATTTGCTCATTCATTTTAAGTCTTTGGTGAGATCAATATTAATAGAAAGAAGTGATTAATAATTAAACCTAGTATTTGTCTTTGTTGTCCTATATTTGTTTTCTATGTAGGGCATTTTAGAGTACGCACGCTCCGCTTTACAGCTAGTAATACGTAATACGGAGCGTTAGAAAAATCTTTAAAATGGTATACAAATTTGGAAAAACCTAAAATAGTTTCTTTTCAAAAAGGAAATTGAATATATCACTACATGTATAGAACTTTAGCTCAGTTTTCGATAAGTTTTTAATTGAACGCCTTTATTTACTAAATGTTGGTCTACAATGCAGACTCTGCATCATTTGAATAGTAATCAGTAATCGCGCGTACACTCTCCAGGTTGACGTTCTCCTTACTTTGATCTTGCAAATGCATCAAAAATTTAAATTTCTTACTGTATTCTGCACATACTTGACTTCTATTTAAATCAAGGATTAGCTTATCTAACGCTACAATAAGCGTGTCTCTTAAAATTTTCTCTCCCATACACAGTTTTTTCTGTCAATTTATCTGCAAATTTTAAAATAACCCGTCTCTTGTTCACATCGCTATATTCTGTTTATACACTAGGACTTAATTTTTTGGCTGCGTCTTGATACTCCTTTAGTTTTTTATATGATTTACATGTCATGCATTGCTTATAAACGTTTTTAATTACATAATTAACTTATTCCCTTCACAGATGTCCAAACCCCAAGAATCTGTAATTTTTGTTAACTGAATTAAATATTATAAAATTTCTTCCTAAAATATAATTAAAATGGCAGTTTTGAGTTTTGTTAATTTATTAAATAAATTTACTGCCACTTTTTGAAAATCAATTTTCTCATTTTCATTGTCACTAAATGTCTTAAGAATATTCCTGATATTACAATAATTATCTTTTGAGGCTACAAAGGGATCGTACAGAAAAGACCATCTGGACTGATTTAAACTTTTTAAGGTAAATTTCAGTTTAATTTCACTATTTAGAAGTTTCTACCTATAGGTCGAAGTAGAAAAGCAAACATATTGTTACGAATTTTGTATAAAATAATGTAAATAATTTGTATTTGGATGTGCATTGCCTTTATATTACTCTATGCTATATTTATTTCATGATAAAATTGTAAAATTCACAAGCAACGCCGTCCCTTACGTTATAATAGCGATTCAATGAGAACTTGGCGAAATATTGGCGATAGAGCCAATTTGGCGTCATTTTTGGCGACTTTGGCAACCATGTTGGCGAGTTCGGGACCCTCTGGATTCTTCTAGAAATTAGTAGAGAAATCCACTAATTTCACGATCTGTAGCGCGAGCGCATCTTTCCAGAATTTTCGGCCTCTGCTATAAATAGAGAGAGACTCGCCGCAACGGTCAGTCTGATTTCAACCAGCGAGTAGTGAGCATTGTTTTGATTAGCGATTAGTAGACTTGCCTTGAACTTGATCAGCTCGGCTTTGCTTGTGAATAGTCATTTACATTTGTGTATTTTAGACACTGCTTATTGTGTGCTGTTGAAGGTGTGAAATCCTTCTGTTATTTAATTCTGGGAATTTTGCTGCTGAATCCTGTATTTCAAGGATTGATTTTCGACAATAAATACTCATCGCTCTTAATGAATTGCCTTGTTATTTACGACTGATTTTGCATAAAATCCTCGAGCCCCGATCTACGGAACAATTTGGTGTCAGAAGTGGGGGTTTTATGCCAATAACAAGAGCGATGGATGAGCAACTCAAGGCTCTGTTAGCCCTCCAAAAAAAAGTGGCCAAGAAGAGACTAAGAAAGGAATGGAGAATTTGCAGAGAAGTCAAGAAGAGACTAAAGAGAGAATCGATAAAGGCCAACAAGAAATGCAGAAAGGTCTGGAAGATACTAAGCAAGAAATGCAGTAAGGTCTGGAAAACGTACAGAAGTGTCAAGAAGATCTGAAGAATTCTCTAGAACAGAAAATCAACAGTGTGAAAGACAGAATAGCTGAAAAAATGAAAGAAGAGATTGCAGTAGTTGAACAGAAAATGGAAAAGAAAGTAGAAGAGAAAATAGAAACGATCAGAGAAGAAGTTTCCGGAAATTTTAGGCCACGAACCTACATAAATAATCCTAATCTTCCTACTTAAATAAATACTTAGAAATGTGTATTTGTACTTAGTTTTTACTTGAAACCAATAAACAGGTACCTAAGTATCTTTTAATTTCAGGTATTATGCATAGAACACGGCACCAAATTAGTATAATACTGAAACTTAGAATTATTACACAAAAATAAATGGCTACAGAAACAGTGCCACTACGTTTGTAGAAATGCTCTATGCTCATCGGCGCCGCTCTATGATAGTCTCTGTCTATTAATTTCACATGACTACAAAATTAAAGTTTTGGAAAAGTACAAAAGAGGTTTTCAGTGATTTTTAGTGTGCTGATTTCGAAAATGACCAAAATTTTTTCCCATCACATCAGGATTTTTTGTAAAATCAATATCTTTGCTAAAACCCTACTTGAAAAGGAATTTTCTCAAACAATTTAGCCTGGTCAATTTGGCAACAGTAGTTTTTATCCAGTTAAATTTATTTAAATATTGGTTCTTGTTGAAGCAAATTAATTTCTCAGCAATTAAATGAATAGTGAGTGAGTGAGGGAATATTAACGTCGCACTGTTCAGCTACACGAGAGATCTTGGCGATGGACCTCGTAATTTTGAACCATTGTCAAGTGACGAGGACGACACCTGAGTTGGCACCCCCTTTCCTAACTAACACACCACACATACGGGAGAACGTTTGAGCTCTAGACCGATTTAACATGCATCGCTCCCCTACACGGAGGGTCTTCACCGGCACTAGTCTCGAACTCATGACATGCCTGCCATGAGTCCGTTACCTTGGCCACCAGCAATTAGATGAAAACCATTGTTTTTAGACCTCACAGGCTGTCTCTGGTCACGAGAAAAACAAGAAATTCCCTTGAGGTTTAAACATTTTACATCCAATTATGGTGTAGTTTCTGAAAGAAAATCACAAGCATACTATTTTGATTTGTTTTTATGAAGGTATTTACAAAAAATATACAGATTATTTTCGAAATTAATAATTATTAATTTTCGCGTATTCGGTGGAAGGGTGAAAGAACAGAAGTAAATTGCTCTTGCTCTCGAAAATAAATTTAATATGGTATTTCGGGTATTTTACTTTTGATTTGTGTGTATTTTTTACTGGTTTATTATTGTATTACTATTTTGATTGTGAACATCTTTTCTGTTTGTTTTCTTTTACGAGGAACAGGGGCTCCCTAGAACCAGGGGGCCCTGGGCTGCAGCCCATTTAGCCCATACGTACATCCGGCCTTGGTTATCCTCGTCGCTTGTCTTCTTACTTGAACAGCACACCAATGTGAGGACTTAAGGCCTTATCACACGCACACGTTTGGAGCAATTTTTGTTCCAATTCGAGCAATTTTTACTCCGTTGCAACAGCAACGGCTTTCAGACAACTTTTTGCCAGTGAGCTGAAAAATTTGCTAGAAATTCAAGCCAATGGGGTTCTTCGGTGCCCTACGTCATAAACAAAATGGTGGTAACGATGGTAGCTTCGCAGATATGGCGTATAATATTTCAATGGTGTACAAAATCTTAACTGCGTATAATATTTTAAACAGAATGGTGCTCCATCTCTGTTTACGTCCATCAACAAAAGCGTAAGCGAAATAATATTCGATGGTCGTTTTCGAAGCAGAAAAATCGGCGAGTTATGTTTCAATGTAGAGAAAGAGCGTGGCTGACGTCACAGCATGTCGTTTTGCTTACGGTAACCCTTCATTCTCAGATTGGACGAAAAGTTAGGAAAAGAAGTTGCACGAAAAATGTACGTGTGATACGGCCTTTAGACTCGACATATTTAATGTGCATCAAGCTCCTCAATACAATAGGTTTTCAGAGGCACCATTACTCGTCAACACTGGCCTTGAATTTCCGACCATGATCCCTCGCCTGCATTTACACTCATGTCCATAAATTAAGGATAATGAAGTTCAGGCAAAGAAAGAGACAGAAGCGAAACAAATTTGACTTATTTGTAAAGTCCATTTATTAAACAAAAGGTAAAGAGCAAAAAAGATGATATATGTTTGACATAATTATTAAAAATTGCGATTTTTACTCCCTGGAGCAAATTTTAAAAACGAACCTATTTACAAAAAACAGTATAACATGGTTAGTATGATGGTTAATACGAAGTATGTCTCCCGGACGATGCAATACAGGCCTTACAACGCCTACGCATGCTGAGTATCAAATTATCAATCTGATCTTGGGGAATATTACACCACTCCCCCATCAAGCAATGCCCTCCGAAGTTCCGGTAGACAGGTGGGAGGGGGTTGCAATTCGTCGGCCAAGCATATCCCACACATGCTCTATTGGATTCAAGTCCGGTGAGTATGCTGGCCAATCCATACCGGTGATATCCTCCGATTTTAGGCATTCGTCTACAATGTTTGCACGGTGAGGACGGGCGTTGTCATCCATAAACAGAAATTCAGCACCTATGGCGCCCTGAAACAAACGTACATGTTGTTCCTGAATGACATCCCGATAGATGTGGCCTGTCATCGTTACACTTTGAACATGCAGGTCAGTTCTGGAACCAAGAATAATTCCTCCCCAAACGAGCCATCCTGCTCCACCGTAACGGTGTCGTTCAATGGTGTTCTCTTGGTGGTAACGGGTACCTGAAGCTCTCCATATGAAAGTCCGGTGAGAATCAGACAGCAAACTAAACCTGGACTCTTCGGAAAACATCGCACAAGACCACTGTTGCGGTGTCCACAATGCATGCTCTCTACTCCAGGTTAATCGCAGGCGACAGTGAGCTGCGGTAAGGGGAACACATCTGACAGGCCTACGAGCATATAGACCTAAGCGTCTGTACACGGTCTGCCTTGAAACTGTCGTACCGGTAGCTGACGAGACAGGTCTGATGCTGTGCTCCGTCTCTTTCTTTTGGCAGTAACTGCCAAATAATGGTCCTCATTCGGCGTTGTAACTCGGGGGTGACCTGTGCTGTAACATCTACTCACATTACCATCATCTTGGAATCGTTGCCAATGCCTGGAGAGGGGCGATTCCAAGTTCCTCGATACTTCCAGCTGGGTACGTCCACATTCCAGTCGTCCGATAATTCTACCACGTAAAAAAATCATCCAAATGCTTCCTTTGTGCCATAACTACGCGGTTATTGCACTGAAAGGCTTTTAAAGTGCTTGTGAACAATTTTACTTCTTTGCCACCATTCCTTATATACCCCTCTCTTACACTCTCGTCATTGTGACGTACTATCCGCGCCATCTGGTGGTTTCCTGTAATTTGCATATTCTTCAAGATGTGTGTGATAATTCTACAGGTGAAATTTTTATTTTAGAGTTCAATTTCTGTATGATTCTGAATTATCCTTAATTTATGGACATGAGTGTATAGACAGAAATATACAAGATTCTCCAACATAGAGCTTCAAAAAGGTTTCTTTTTCTTGATACGAAACTGTACACCTTTCTCAGCACATATAGATATCATTGCATAAAATAGCTACTTTAGTAAAACTATTTCTAATAGATAAATGGATTTAAATATGAGGTAATTTTTAATTACCGCAAAATCCGGCGTATAACAACGAAAGCTCTAAAAATAAAGGCACGATAAGCATAGAAAAAAATTAAAAATGACATTCCTAATTAACTTAAATGGTTGTAATTATAGAAGTAAACTATTTTTTCTCTCAAAACCTTGGTTTTAATGCATTAAATAAATGACTTAAAAGCATTGCTCAGGCACATTTCAAGTTTCTTCGTAAAAAACGGGGTGCGCGTTATACGGTGAATATACCTAAAAATTACAGCTTGAAAGTATCGGCGCACGTTTATACGCCAGATTTTACGGTACTTTGACAAGCAGAAAATTTTTTCATATGACCAATGCAACACTCTGTTTTTTACGACAGAAAAAGGTGGATAGTTTGAATCCCTCCCCCATAGACCAACAGATTTTTAATTTTTAGCACAGAGATAATGTCTCAGAACTTTTACCTGCATGTTTTTTTAGTACATACCCATCTTCCCCACAAAGGAAGTCTCTACATGTCACTGTGTTCATATTAGATCCTTTCAGTGGAGTACACAAGAAGAGGGGAGGGGGGCTCTGACCCCCCCCAATTTTGATTTTTTTCGATTGATTATAATCCTTCGTATATAGTACGTAAAATTTTATTAAATATTTGTATTTTTATTAATGCTAATTATTCATTCAATAAATGTTTTGTTTTTTGTTAACGAAAATCTACAAAAAAAGAAAAAAAAAATGAAAAGAATATGTTAGGCAGCGTATTGGAGCATGATACGAGAATAGTGGACTTTAGATCCTGGACCCCCCCCCCCCCGGAAAATTCTTGTATCCGCTACTGGCCCCTTTACACCATGTGGCTGAGAGATCATGGTTGGCATTATGGAAAAGTTGCTGTATTGAGGGGCTGAGAGCAGTGGCGTAACGAAGAATATTAGGGTCCCCCTGCAAAGTCAGAGGCCTCAAGCTGGCTCTTACAGAGGGCGTTAATTTGGCTTTGCAATGCGGGGGTGTACGTTACGCCACTGGCTGACAGAGAGATGCACGGTAAATCTGTCAAGGCTCTCAGGCATGGAAATTTAGAAAAAGCAGGGTACCATTTTTAAACATTGGCCTCATTCCTTTAATTGAGGTTGAAAATTATGAAGTTCGTCACCAATAGTCCTAACATTGCTTCAAATTACGACGCTAAAAAAAAATCATATCCATCATGCTACGCTCTCTTCAATATTTTGTAACATATCGAAAAATTTAACTTGTATAAAAACTTGTTGCTTTAGCTCATGATGGGATAACCATGGTCTACTTAGATGTTTGAGGTGAAGGCTGATACAACGCTATTGGTTAAGACTCGCAATATCTAATTTTATATTTGTTCAAAATGTAAATTAGCATGCATTGTGTGTTAAAATATATTGTTTGGTTCATATGTAACCGAACACACGAGCGGTGAATTAGATTTTGTTGTGGATTTTACAGTTGTTTTACAAAGGGTTAGCATGAAAGAATGACCAGATATAAAAAAAAATTTTAATGAATGCTTACATTACAATAAATGATTTATGAAATTATAGAAAAACATACCAAGTTGTTTTCCCCGCTGTTGATCAATAAATGACACAGCATATCCATAAAACACCAAGCGAATTGCATGAAAGACTGTTTACGCATCACTGAAAACACTGCAAGAACTTTAAAAAAACATTTGTGCAGCTTTAGGAGCCCCTGACAGTGTAAAATGTATAGAACGAACTTGATTACAGATTAGATGCTTATCATGTTACAAAAAGGGTCCATTTGTCCAACATTTGTAAGAGAAAAAAAAAAACTTAGTTTCCTTTCATATATTATTGTAATATGCACACTATACTTAAAAATAAATATTGAGAATCTGGTCATTCATTTGTGCTAACCTGGTATTTTATAGTTTCTTCCATAATTTATTTATACCAGTTTTAATAGAACAATCTAAGCATTAATAATATATATTTCAAAACATGAATACTAATTTACACCTCAAAAAAATATAAAAGCAGAAAAAATTTAAATTGTGAGGCTTAACTAATAGTGCTGTATTAATATTCACCACACACATGCTCTACCTGTCCACAATTAATTTTAAAACAATATATTGCATAGAAATTTTTACGTTTAATGTTTTAAAAAATCATTTAAGTGTAT
The DNA here is from genome assembly GCA_019973975.1 of Trichonephila clavata. NCBI lineage: Eukaryota > Metazoa > Arthropoda > Arachnida > Araneae > Nephilidae > Trichonephila > Trichonephila clavata. The sequence goes on from BMAO01026592.1 coordinate 35,179, forward strand.
GCTCCATTGTTTGTATATGTGAAAATTTCCTTAGAAATAGATTTAAAAACATTTGCAATTGATAAAATAGAACTTATCCTAATAAATTTGCATAAAATCATTAGAATATACTTATTTGCTCTCAAATTAGTCTCAAAAAGAATTTTCATAAAAGTATATTAAGTTTTAAAAAAATGGAGCACAAGAATTAGAGTAATAGCTTTATTCATTTTATTAGTATCAAACAATTCAACGATTTTGAATTAAGATCTTCCATAATTAAATATTTATTTGTAAGTCAATTTTTTTTTTTATTAGATGGTAAATATTTGATTGCATTGCAGATTTTTTTTTTGCTATCCACAACGGAATATATATTTTTTAAATTACATTTTGTAATATAATAATTTATGATAAAAGAATTGCAGTGAATATGGCATCAGCATTTGTTAAACCAACTACTGCAATTTTTACAAAGAAAAAAAAATATTTGTGTAGGGTTGGATATGTGCACTCTGTCGCATCCCCCTCCCCCTTTTACATAGACTGGAGCAATCCACACCCCGCCAGTAGTGCCCAACACAAGGAACTGCACGGGAAAACAGGCAGACGGAGGATAAACACTAGACGTAAGAAAAAGACGTTCTCCTTGATGTTTATACATTTTTTAAGATTTCATCCTTAATCGTATTCAATAAATCATTTTATCATCCTAAGGTTGTAGTCATTTTCCCGTATTTGTAAGATGCTATAATATTTATTAGCAAGCGTGGATGGATTGGAAGAGGTTAACTTTTTAAAATCGCCTTTTATAATTTAAAACCAGTAAAAAGGTTTTCAAGTAAAAAGAAATATTATATTAATGTCATAGGTACAAAGAGAATCTATACATGTTTTAAAAAAGAATACAAAGTCATCTTTTTATAATGTTGAAACATGATTTTTATTACACAAAAAATCGAGGTATGGGGTATATGTATGAAAAATTACTGAATTGTACCATAATAATTTGCATTCCACAGATTTTTCATCAATAACAAAGGATATCAATTAAGAATAAATAAGTAACAATTTCAATTCAATAATAAAACAAACTATTGTTTTCATCTATTTCACATTAGTGGTCAACAAACATTAATTATGTACACAATTCCTATGAAATTTTAATAAAAGTAAGATTGTGGTAGTCTTTATGAAAATTGGAAAAAAAACCTAAAAAAGGAGCATACACCACTCAAAAAGATAAGGTGGGGGAATTATTTCATTAATAATTGTAACTCATTTAAAATATTAGAATTACCATATAGAATTTGGTCCCTCAAGGGGAGGGGAGAATTAAAGGAATACAAATATGAGTTGAATAAATATTTATAATTCTCTTGTGCATTCACCAACACTTAAGCAGTTTGAAATCTTTTAATGGTTCTTCACTGCAACCTAGATGCACGAGAATTCCCCAAGTCAATAATAATACTTTTATCTCATGATAAAATAATATATATATACATAAAAGATACAAGAAAAATTATCCATAGAAATAGAAAAAAGCATGCAAAATTGTAACTTTTTCAATTGTATTAATATGTTAAATTTAAAAAAACAAATGGCGAATAAAGGATAAGAACAAGGTAAACAATGAAATTCAACAAATTAAACTCAAAATATGTGATTAATTATTCTATTACAATACAAAATCAGATGGTAAGTAGGGGTTTTAGAATTAAGTATATTTTGAATACAACATATTAAAAAGATGTCTAAATACAATCTCAGAAGAAACAAATGAATAGATAGAAATAAAATATAATTTGATGACATAAATAAATTTGGGAAATGTGTAATATAAAATAAATTAATTTTATTATTTTTCACCGAATTTCCAATTTAAAATATAACATGAATAAAGTTTAATGTTTACCTACCAACAGTGATACTTAAAAAGACAGAGAAAAGAAAAATAATTAATCGAGATCAACATCATCCATAGAGAGAGATATCCTGCTTACATTAGGTGATTTAAACTTCAGTGGTTTTAACAAGACATGAGGTGTGCTGGACAATACTGCATTTCTTACATTGGTCTGTCTTGCAGATTGTGTTCCACTAGTAGATGGCTGTTGAATGTCATTGTCATTCGAGTTTATATCCTCATGGTCGATCTTATTGGCTGTGCTTCTGTTCCGAGGTGTCTGCGGGATGAGGCGCAGGGATACATTCTTGGATTCACCAGTGCCTTCCTTATTCTCATTAGGGCATAAGCTATCCCTGTTTTTCTGAATGAGGTACGCTGATATCTCCTTTGCCTTTTCAGCAATCTGGTCTTTTGATGATGGGGATGTTGGCTTCTTGGCATTTTCTTTTTTCTTCTTTTCTTTGGCTTCTTTCTCTAGCAGGTTAAACTCATTCCTCAACTCTAGCTGCACCTGCATCCTCAGCATCTTGTCTTCAGCCAGCAGCTCATTTATTTCATCCTTGTAGTCAGCAAGAATATCTTTCAAGAATTGCACTAAGTCTGCCAGCAGATCAGATTTGTTTTCCATGATACAGTTCTTCAGGGATATTAACACCGGTATGATTGGTTGTACCAACACAACCTTTCTGAGTTCCAATTCTGCTTTAACAGCTTGTTCTTCCTCTCCATCTTCAAATTCAGAGGTCATTTGGTCTGTATTGAAAGCTCGTATTTCCTTAGAGCTGAGTACAGCAAAACAATCTCTAACAACACAACTAGTCACTCTGTTAATTGGGAAGACTGCTTCAGCAACTGATGTTAAGACTTCTTGGCAGATTATATTGACAACATATGCACGTGAGGAAGCTTCCATGCAGTTCAACATAAATTTGTATATCTGCATTCGTTTTTCTCTATTTTCATCATACATGTAGGCAAATTTTTCCAACTCTTTCACAATCTGTGATACCCTCTCATTGTCTGGGGGAGGATAGTTGTTGAACACATAAATAGCATCAAGGAAATGATCAGAGAAAATGGTCTTTTTCTTTTCATAGAGAAGGGTACACAGGCAGTATTTGCCAAGTTCTTGAATTTCTTCCTTTTTATCAACAACTGTAGCCAGCAAACAATATAACAATGTACCTTTTGACTTTATGAATTCTTCTTGCAAAAGACTGACCAGAAGAGTGATGCTCTGATAACGAACTATGTATCGTCTGTCTCTGAAACACATGTTGATAATTGGAATATATTTGTCAGCATGTGAGGTGTAACGCTTGCACATTTCAATAAGAATTAAAAGTGAATTGTTACGCAGCTTATCTTCTTCAGATGTCATCAATTCCTTGGCCAAGACAGGAAGAAGTTCTCGCCCCAAAGCCTCATCTTGTAGACACAATTTACCCAAGGCAGCAAAAGCATGGGCACGTAGTGCTACAGATATTTGTCTGGAATTGAGACATGAGGAACCTGAAATTTTTTACAAAATGGTAGATAGAAGTACATTTTTCATTAAAAAATCTTTCAAATAATAAACTGAAGGGATAAAACAAAACAATCTATATTTTAAAAATTAACTTTGAAGGATTAACAGAAAAAGGACATTAAACAGTAACTCTTACTGGGTAAACATTTTACAATACCTAAAATCAGTTTCTAACTTAATAAGCATTAAAAAAAATTCAATTGACGAGCTTTTAATCACTTTTCTGTTAATCTCTCTTGTAAAGATAATATGCAATTTTTGTTTGAAATAAACTTGTGAAGAATTTAAATCTAAAGATGAATTAAGTTTTCTTAAAAAGTTATTTTGACAAAATAAAATATTTTACATAGTGAAGTTTCCCTAATCTTTTAACTGACTTTGTAATCAATGCAAACATAAAGACAACAGCAGCAGGAGTGGGTGGGGAATCTTTAGTGACACTAGGACTCAGACTCACAACATGACAGAAATGACATCTATCATGAGTTGGCAATTGTAATATTTTGTCAGAAAAAAGATAACAGGAGTGCATGTGTATTTATATATGCTATATAGTATTACTTATGAAAAATGATTTTAAATAATTTTGAGTCAACCAGTGAGAAAATGGGTTTTAAACATGCCATCAATGTTTTCAGGTATTTTGTTAATTTGAGAAAAATATTTTGAATTGTAACATGTTCTCGCAGCAGTACACAAAGATTTTTAGCACTAATTTTGTATCACAAAAATAATTCAATTCACAATATATACATTACCCCCCCCCCCCATTAAGAATACAGGTGGCTTATTTTTGTATATTATTAAAGACTTGAAATAAAACTTCATAAAAATAAATCTTTTTCAAAAATAAAAAAATTCAAATTTTTTTTAATTATATTGATGATTTAGAGATTTTATAACAATAAAAATTCATTCTTGATAAAACATTTAAAAAGCATAATTACCATTTTTTGTGTATACAAAGCTCTTTAGAAGCACTGTTAGATTTGTAGTAATACATCTGGGGAACAGATGGCAAAATTCTTTTATAATAATTAAACTCTCAATAGCTATATCTTCTGTAGGTATTTTGTGCGATTTTTTCCGTGATATAAAAGGAGTCAAAGTACTCATTGCAGTCTAAAAGAATAAAAAAATAATACTTATTTTTAAAAGTACATTAGTACTATTCGTTTTTGCAAATTTTACACTCATAATTTCACTGCTTTTCATGAAGTCTCAATAATGTAAAAAACACAACATAACAAATATATATTTTGGCATTGAAAAAATCTTAAAATTACTTCATGAAGCATATAGAAAAATAAAAAATTTAATACATATATACTACTTTAATTTAAAAATTTCCTTTTGATAAACATAAAAAGCCCACACAAAACAATAGAGCAATATTTTCTTTTAAATAGAAATAAACATTCAAAAAGAAAAAATGAAAATAATATTTGCCTTTTGTAATTCCCTTTTTTTTTAAATAATAAACAACAGAACTTGTATAAAGTTTCACATAAAAATATAACAGCATACTGATAGTGAATTTATATTTCTTAAAAAGAAAAACATTTAGTTGGATATGTAAAGATTTTTTTTGTAAGATTCATCCTAGTCAATAATAAATGAAACTAATATGTGTTCAAATATAAGACATAGAGCATTCAACTTTTTTTTAATACAATTAATAGCACACATATATACATCGCATACATGTGTTGATCATACACACATTTATAATACTGAACTATAATTAGGTTATGATTGAGTCACAATAAGTAAAACAAATACATTGTGTAAAAATAGACTTCAAACAAAGAAAATAATTATTCTTTAAAAAAGCACATGCAATCAGAAAGAAAAAAAAAAAAAAAAAAAAAAAAGAGGCAAAAGCTCTCACCTTCACCATTTTTTCACCAAACTGAGTAAATGAATCACTTCTCCCAAGATGCCTTTCAATTTTACATAAAATCTCAATCATTAGGGGCGCAACTTCAATTGGAGCTATAAAATCTTCAATCTTTCCCTTTAGTATATCTATTTAAAAAATAATACCATTATGATACTTATATTAAATAAACAGTTAACAAATTTTAAAAAAAATTAAATTTCAGTTTATGAAGCAAAATTTTCAAAGTTAACTATTTTATGTAAAAAAAACTTCATATGCAAGTTTGAATTGTATTTTTTACAGATCCTATATGTACCAGATTGTGTTTATTCAGAGGAAGATTGATTTTTCTGTAAGTTAAATAAAATTATTTGAATTGTGTTTGCATGTAACATGTACTATTTAAATTGATTTTTGTAATAAAGGGCAGGTACAAAAGATGGATGCATGAATGTAAAGAGAAATATACCAAGTTATTTTTCCCACAATGATCAACAGGTTGCAGCACATTCAAGGTTGCTATGATTAAAAATTCAAACATGACAACAATGACAAAGAGTTTTTGCCTATGAGAGTTGCTGTTTGTGAACTTGGAATGCTCTAGAAAAAGGTATGGAAAATTTTGCAAGAATAATTAAATTTCAAGTTATATCATTGGCAATTGATACAACAAATAGCAAAGGATGACAAGTAAGCATTTGTGCAGCATTATAAATTATTGATAAGCTACATCATCGGACCATTTTAAGCTACAAAATGTACGGAACGAACTGGATTACAGATTGGACATATGCCGTGTAACAAAAGGGTCACACATTGAACGTTTGTAACTAAAAAAATCTTTGTATATTTCCTCTTTACATTCATGTATCACTTATTGTAATATGTGTAGTAGTTTCAATAATATGATTTTTTAAAATCAGGTCCATATCTTTTGTGCTCACCCTGTATGATTAATTGAATCTTCTGTATTGTACAAAAAAAAAGGGTAATTGTGGACTATAGTACCTAATCATCTTTTACTCTTTTGAGATAAGATTCCTCTTCATGCTTTGATATTGTTACATGTCCTGATAAAGTTGATTCTATTCATAACTTTTTTTTTTATAAAAAATTTCCGAAATACACTTTTCACTACACTTCACTGTAAAAAAATTAACTTCACAGTCTAGTTACAGTAATAAGATCCCTGCCTACTTTCAACGTTAATCAACTACAGAAAGCACAAGGCAGCATTAGAAGTGAAAAGTGTATAAAGGATGCCAGAGGGGAAGTGGAAAATATTGCAATTATAGGAGTAATTTATTTGATGTCTAAAAAGAACATGATCATCATTTTCAGGCCAAAGGAAGCAGCATTTCTGAAACAGATTATTTTGTTAACAGTTAAAAAAAAAATGCTGCCAGAATAAAAGTGTATTTTGTTTTTAAATGATCCAAAAATAGTAATTGGGCAAATATGTTCCATAGGCTGTAGATGACAGAGGTGAGTGATGGCTGTGGAAATGTGTTAGAGCAAATAAACTTGCAACCATCAAACTAGCGATTGCTCGCATGAAGCAAGGAGTAACCAAAAGCATGTTTACAACAGTTCTGTGAATGTTGCTAAGTATGGGGTACTGTAGCAGCCTGCTAATTAATATACCTATGCTGATAGCTGTTCACTGACGAAGAAGGCCGGAAATTGTACACCAGTACATGGCTTTTCCAATGAATCCCATTTCATGCTCCATCAGACAAATGGACAATTGCATATATAGTGCAAAACATGGGGGGGGGGGGGACATTTATCAACAATTAATAGATGAAGCATCTTTATGGATCAGGGCAATGTTTTTGAGGTATTCCATATATGTATTTAACATTGTGAAAGGCACAACGGATCAATAAAAATATGCATCTGTCTTTGTAGATCATGTGGAAAATGGGTTTTCTTCATCGTTATTTCATCTTGCAGCAAGATAATGAGATGTTTCATACAGCTTGCAACAGGTGGTTTGGAAAGTATCTGAATGAGTTTACCATATTTAACAAACTTAAAGCCAGTCAAAAATTCATAGGACCACCTCCAACAGGTTTGCAATATAGATCCTCATCTGTACAATTTAGGAAAGCTGTCCATGAGAACTGGTATCAGAATGGCTTCACATCCTTACAAATATCTTCAAGAACTTCATTCACTCTTCCTGTATTTCTCACTGAAGGTTATGTGGTGAAAAGTGGTTATTTTCATTTTTGACAAAAGATCAGTCACATTATTGAGTCTGGATTACGTATAACATATATACAAGGAACAGTACAACAGACCCAATTTTGTATGCTGATTACTTAGGAGGCCTACTTCTTGGGTGGTTAAATTAAGAGAGAGATTGGTTCTATAAATATAAATATCATAATTCAAATGGTTGACACACTTTAGTTTTTGTACAAAGGGTTTTTTTTTTGCCTTCTTTTTATTATATATCTTGTCTTAAGTATAACACAAATGAACAGTTTTATTGAGAATAAAATTGCAACAACACTAAAAAAAATCCTATATATTCCTTTTTACTCCCCTTATACATTATAAATTAGTTCATTTCTAATGTTGAACAAACAATAGCTAGATGTTCATTTAATGTAAATTAATGAGATAACATAAGCATAATAATAAAACAAGATGGGAGGGAAGAGAGCTTTTCATCTTATCATAAACTATTTTTTACACACTTTTTTAATTCATAATTAAATATTCTCTTATAATGATAACTTGTCAAAAAAATAAATATACAAATTAAAATAGTTTTTTAGAAAAAGAATTTTACAATGCAAACATTTTTGAGTTTTACACACTTTTTTAATTCACAATTAAACAATCATTCTCAAAAAATGATGACTCGTTGAAAAAATAATTATACAAAGTAAAATAGTTTTTTAGAAAAAGAATTTTACAATGCAAACATTTTTGAGTTACCTTTATCTTGTTTTAATGCCATCAATAGTAGCTAACAATAACTTATTTTTTAACCATTTCATTTTGCAGAAAAAGGAAATTTAACAGCACTAGTCACAACAGTAACACATATTCAAAATTTATCAGTTTTCTTCAAGGAGAAACACCATAAATATTTTTTGCAAAAATAGTAATTCAATATGAAAACTAGACAATATATTCAAAAAAAGTGCAATGTATGTAATATTTTGAGTATTTGTTTTATCATTCCTCTAACAATTAAAATGCATACTAGTCTTTCTACATTTTTTGTTTGTTTTGTGTTGATACTATTAATTATAAGAATGACACAGCTGTTAATAAACAAATGATTTCTTTAACAACTAAGAGTTTTCAGGCGCATTATTCAACTTATACAGTTCTTAACCGTCTTTTCTGCTCCAAATAAATTGAATAGCAATACAATAAAATAAATTAAATACATATTTACGTACAAAAGAATTCCCAGAACATAATGAAATAAATTAAAAACTTACTTATTACATTTTCCAAGTGTTCAGGATGCAAGTCAGAAAAAGTCCACTTTATTACTTTAAGTATGTATTCCATATAAGTACACTTCTCCCAATTTTTCTCCTTCTGAAATTCTTCAACAGCACATTCACATATTTTTGGCGGAAGTTTACAAAATGCTGCATACATACTCAAATAGAACCAGATAAGTTCATCTGTGTCACTTCCAAATAACTTTTCCAATTTTGCCACAAGCTGAGGTCTGAATAAAAATAAAAGTTTTACTTACATATTAATAATATACACATCTGCTATAGAGCATTTTTGCACCAGTTTTTTCAAAAGATTTATTTTCTTGACTAAAGATGTGTTTCAATAATTAATTAATGTTATTTTAACATGCGATCAAAAATTCTTCAGCATAAAGAGGGTTACTGTGCATTGGGTACTGAACTAGAATTTCAAATTCAGCCTGTGATGAACAAAAATTTAGAAAATGGTACAGTTTGAACTGTTATTATTTGAAAGTAATAATTTGTGTTATTCAAATTCAAACAAGACTTCATGATTACACCTGAATTTTTCCAGGTACCAAAAAGAATTAAATGAGAATATCCATTGTCACAATGCTAACATAGCACAACATTGTAATCCTGAAATGAAATGAACAGACTTGAGTTTCCATCTGATGGAATATGAGTAGATGAATATTTTTACTACTACCTTTTTTCTGACATATTTTAAATAAAAATGTTTTATTAGTCTATTTCTATCCCTTTGGGTAACTTTTCACTGTATAACTTTTTAATTACAGTAGTAAAAATTAGAAAAAAAGATAAGTAATCATATACCTAGATGCATTGATCTTTGAATTGCTATAACATGTTATCAAGCCCAAACAAAGTTTAGTAACTGTATATTTGGGATAAAAAGTTTACAGAAACTTAAAAATACTACTTAGAAACAACTTTACTATAACCATTAATAAAATAGAAGATTTGCTGAAAGCAGGTGTAATCAATTTGGATGTGCCTGTGATTTATTTTTATATCTCATAGACAAGTGGTATATTAATGCTTATGATAGCCAAATGACAAACATTTTTATAAGTGATGAAAATAAAAAGAGAGTGGCCGAAGAATATAAAAGTATGTCTGAATATTCTTATAAATATATTGATTCAAAAATGTGTAAAGAAATGACTGAAGACAAACAGAAGCATATTGATATGATTTTAGAAGATAATGTTATTAAGCAAAAGATCAAATTTCCAAAAAATTAACTGATGATGATTAATTCTGTTATTTAATGAGAATTATGAGCTCAAAATATAGTTGACACAATTTCCCTCTCACTACAGTAAATTACCTCTTTAGTATAAAACATTTCAAGAACGATTAATTTAAGTTTATGTTTGGGAACTTCAAAGAGTCTAGAAAACTGATTCATAATAAATTTAATCTTTTGTAGTTATATGATGAAATAAAAGCCCGTTTGAGAGTATAAGAAACTTAAGGTGTAATTTTTCATAAATACACAGCAATGCTTTATCCTTAAGTAGAAAGTTGTACACACCAGAAGATACATAAAGAAATGGTAGAGAATAAAGACTAAAAGCAAATCAATAAACAGAATGCTCTCATGGCCTTTTAGAGGGTAGAAGTCGAAGACTAAGAATGAGTGAAAATACTTTTTGAACAGAAAATGAAAATCATAAAAAATAATTTGAATGCCAAATGGAAAATACATACGAGATACCCACAACTGCTAGTCTCTTGAATTAAGTTAACAACAAGCATGAAAAAAATTAATTTATAAATTCTACCAGCTTTTGATATGTTAAACATTTGATAGGCTTAAGACAGTTCTACGTTAGTTGGGAATCAGTGAAAATATTAGGATTTCTAAAGAAGAGTCCAAAAGTCAAGGATAAAAATGCTTTCATGGAAAAACACTCCTTAAAGAGGTATCCAGCAATTTTACATACATTAATTCAGAGCACTTAGAAAGTGAACAAGAAATATAGTTAAGCTCCCAACAGAAGCGACAAAAACACATTATATGCTCAAGGGCTGATAAAAAAATTGTTGAAATCACTCATAGAAATCACGCTTTTTTTTTTATTAAAGTTTTCGCAGTTTTAAATCAGCAACACTTTTCTTACCTTTTTGCTAGCAAAAAGATATGTATTTATTTTTGAACTCTATTGAATTTCCTTGAAATTTAAAGTAATATATAAATACTTTTAACAATATTAAGATAAAATGAAAGAATATGTTACTGTACTTGCTCTTTTTTACAAAGCAGTTATAAAATACCCAATGTAATGAAATTTTTTTAAAAAAAAATTTCCCTCTCTTCCTGAATAACAAACTATATATATATATATATATATATATATATATATATACACATTTTATTGGACTCTTAAAATATTTTCATGTTGATTAATGTTCAAAAGTACATGATTCTTAGCTTGAAAGTACCACAAGATCTTCCAAAAACAGCTTCCAATATGAAAAGCCTTATTTTAACTTAACAAATTCAAATTATTCTCGAAATATTAACTAGACATAAGTAGGTATGGAATAATTGCACTTTATAATACAGGAAAACATAAAAAAAATTAAGCTAATAATGAATATATATTATAAATTGAAAAACATAGGAAAACTATCACACAAGAAAATCCTGGAGTATGGTTTCATCTGAGTACAGTTTGAGAATTGAATAAAAGCTTGTGCAATACATTAGCATTGTAAGAGTAAAAATCAAAATTAAAGAATTTTCTCCAATATAGTGCAAAAGAGATTTTGAATGCACAAGAAATATCATTTTGGAAAATTTCCACATTTATGTGTGAATGTCATATAATAATATAAAAAAAAAAATTTAATTTGTGAATAAGACTTGATCTCATTATTGATACCTGAGGTGAAAGTGCAATTTTTTAAATGATCCCACTTATAAATGACTCGCCTTTGATTTGAAATACCTTTGTTATCTTGTTTCACTGACAACTTAGCTTTTCTCTCTCCAAAGTCTGATGGTCCTTGTTGTTGACCAATGTAGTCTACATGCTTTTTCAGATGTATACATATGTAAATGTACAGCTAGTATTCATACATAGGAGATAACTTCACAACTCCATATCCTGCCAGTTTTTTGTAAGTGCTACAAACAGAGTAAGCCCTTTGAAAACAGAGAGAGATTATTCTCAGACTAGAACTATAAGCATGTTTTACTGTCACTCATTTAGCTAATAGTCAAGGAAGCATGGTGATGCAAGACATACAAACTTACAATTGGTTTCCAAAAATGCTTTTATTGGATATTTCAAAAATAAATCAATGAATCTGGGAGAGGAAGGAGAAACAGTGGGTTACATTTGCCTGCAATAGAGTAAGTAAATTTACCCTTTCCTCACTTGATGACTAGCATCATATACCTGAAAATACTAACCGTACTGACATACCTTTTCTAGATGAATCAAACTGGTTATGGTCCTGAACTGGAGTTTCCTTTTAGCCAGAAACCCCCAAATATCTTTTTAATGTCTTAATCAAGAACAGTCTATGATGAAAACAAATTTTGGTATCATGTGTGATTGATTAAAAAAAATGTATGATTACTTAGTAGAAAGCAGCAAAAAGGTGAAGGAAGTAAAAAATTTTAAAATTAAATCTCACTGAGCAATAAGTATATGGATGATCAGTTAAAGAATACACGAAAAGATATATTGTTTTAGGCTTTTATGTTATTCAGTTTCATGCCAGTCAGGATAGTATTTCTTACACTTAAAACACTTTGTGATGTCCATCTGATACAGTATATCCTTGTAACAAAGACATAAAATAATGTGAGTTTGATTTCTAAAAGATTTAGAGCATCTTGCTCAAGTTCCAGGATCAGAATGGAGTTTTGGTTTCATTCAAATGTGGTCTTATTTTTTTTTTTTTAAAAATCATACAAGATTATTCTCCAAAATAACATGCAATATTATTAGAATACAATTTTCTTGTTTAATATTACTGGTACTTTTCCTTTAGAAGGTTACAAATATTAAAAATCTCAAAAGTAATTAAAATGTTAATTATGATTAACTATATCCGGAATGGAATGAACATTTGGTGTGCTGCTTTAAGACATTTTGTGAAGCAGACTCATTAAATGTATGGCACATTTTTGCTTAAAAGTAAAACATTTATATACAAATTTTTATAAAATGGATCTCTTTTCATAATTTAAATAATCGTTTTACACTCTTTAAAAATATGACTCTAAGAGGAAAAAAAATACTAAATCACCTGAGCTTTTTCTCTTTTTGCCAGAAACAAAAAGCTTTCTGCAGATATCGTTGATGAGACAAGAACTTTCCACGGGTCAACTTCTCCAACAAGTGAAAAGCACCATCTCTTTCATAGCTTTTGTCTGACAAAATTGTTTGGAGAAATTTTTCCTCAATGACACTTAGAACTTTTGCTTGCACTGTATTCTCTGGATCTTGAACAAGAGGCATAACGCATTTCAGCCAGGATTCTTGAGCTTTGATATTGTTAGGGTAAGCTTCTAAAATGGCTGTTAGCGATTGTATCATCTGCTTTCTCATCACAATGTTTTGATCTTTGGCAGCCAACAAAAAAAGCTATAACAGAGAAATTGAATTCCGTTTAAAACATAAATATAGCATAGTACAAGAAATGTTTTTATGTAAAGGAGAAAAATATCACCTTTTTATATTATCGCAATAAATATTTATGTAATTACTAGGTTTAGAGGAATTTGAATGATAAAATGATTAATAATTTCTAAAATTTTTTCTTTTTAAAAATGAAATATTAGCAAAAACATTACAGTTATGGGTACTAAGAGAACATAAGGGAGATTTAAAAATCTTTTTGATACTTTTGTATTATTGCAACAATTGTCAATGTTCGAGATAACTCACCAAGTTGGCGACTCCAGTAAAATCCTAGCACAGCACACTGCTGTATTTGGCGACAAAAGTTTTTTGTCAAATGGCACCAAGTAAAAAACTGCTTTTTTCAAAATGGCGTCAAGAGACGAAAAACACCGAAAAAACGTGGTTTTAAAAACGGACAACATAGGAAACATAGAATCAAAAATAAAGAAATTAAAGACAAATTCGAGCATCCAATACAAGAATCTATCACTGATACAAAAAACAATCATTACTTTCTTACCTTTAATTCAGGAAAAAATCTATCCGTCGTGTTTTTATGAAGAACACGTGGTTTCTAAAACAATTTGAAAAAGAAAAACTGAAAAAGCGTCTCTTCTAAAACGCTACAGTGGGGGGGAAAATACAATATGAATGCCTTAGGCTGATGAACTAATTGATTGATGCCATTTCTCACTAAAACATATTATTTTCATATTTCGGACCCCCCCCCCCATCCATACCTACTGAAATATTTTCAATCCTTCACAAAGCAAGCATTTCTTTCTTACATCTTTCGGTGAATCCTAGCAGGGCACACTTCTTGGAGCCAAATTTTATGGACAACGGTCATTTTTTTTCTGATGGTCAACTTGAAGACGTGCAAGATTTTTCCAGAAAGTGAAGGAATGAGTGGATTTTTTTTTTAAGTCAAACAACTGCTGAAAGAATATTTGTTTGAGAAAGGAAGATGCGTTGCTAAATTCAATTTGGACGATGTTTTTTCTCACTATTGCGTCTTAGAAGCAATGGTTCGTCTGTTTTCTTCTTGAAGCCATTATGGATACCACATTTTTTTTTGAAGCCCGACGAATGGATCTTTTTTTCTTTTGAATGAAAGATATAAGAAAGAAATGCTTGCTTTGTGAATGAGTGAAAATATTTCGATTGGTATGGATGTACGAAATATGAAAATAATTCGTTTTTGAGAGAAATGGAGATCATTAGTTCATCAGCCTAAGGCATTCATATTGTATTTTTTTCCCCACTGTAGCGTTTTAAAAGTGACACTTTTTCAGTTTTTCTTGTTGAAGCTGTTTTAGAAACCATGTTTTCTTCGTAAAAACACAACAGATGGATTTTTTTCTGAATAAAAGTTAAGAAACTAATGAATTTTTTTGTGTGTGGATAAAGGATTGATAGAATTTTGTAAAGGATGCTCAAAATTTGCATTTAATTTCTTATTTTTGATTTTATGTTTCCTACGTTGCCTGTTTTAGAAACCACGTTTTTAAAATTTTTGTCGCCAAGAAAAGTTCCCTGCTAGGATCCACCCCAAAATTGCTTCACAGGAATTTGTTTTTCTTCAAATAAAACACGTAGAAAACTTTGCTGTTTTGATATCATGGTGTGATTGGCGCAGTGCAAATTTTATAGTAGTGATGCTAGTCCGTAGGTAATAATTTATAACAAGAGGGGTAATAACCTAGCACAGCCCACTTCTGCTTTTGGTGCCAAAATTTTTTCGCCAAATGGCACCAAAATGAAAAACCCTTTTTTCAAAATGGCATTAGACAAAAAAGCCATGAAAATTGTTGGTTTCCGAACTGCGACATGGACGAAAACTATGAGAAAAGGGAGGCTGACCTGATGGTCGAAAATCTTGAAATGAACAATGTTTCCTTAATAGCATCAGGGACGTTGGCAAACCTTTTGTAACACAACCTCATACATTAAAAAAAGTACAAAATGAGTGTTTCTCAAAGATAAAATCAAAGAAATACATGGAATTCATCATTTTAAAAAAGCATCAGAAATGTCTAAAATCCAGTGAAATTGTCAAATTGGCCACTGGACCGCAAATTTTGAAAAATCGCTTATTTGGCGCATTTTTGTGTTTTGGAGTAGCAACCCTACCACAACACGATCCGACTTTTCCCTCACTGATACAAAAATCAAAAGGGTTACCAGATTTGGTGCACTTATCGATTTGTCGAGAAAACACTTGATGGGATAAGTGGCTGATTCGACAATTCAACCTAAAATCCTTTTGTAGTTCATGTCATACATTAAAAAAAGAAGAAAAGAGCGTTTAACAAGGATACAACCAAAAAAAGGCATGAAATTCATCTTAAAAAAAAAAGCATTACAAAATCCTGTTGTTGTTTTCATTTAAAAAAAAAGGACAAAAAGAGTGTTTTGCAGAGATAAAATTAAAGAAATACATGAAATTCCTCATTTTAAGAAGGCAGTTACCTCACTCTAAAGGGGCATCTTTTTCATGTGGAGGGTACACTCGTGCTATAGACGACAAACCTCACTTCACAAAAAATAAATAACAGTCCCTGAAGGTATTTTTATTAAGGTTCAGGTCATTCACTAAAAACTCATTAATACTCTTGCCTAACCAATATCTGGTTAAATGCAAGATAATACACATACCAAGCCTACTTTGGCTAAACCATGTTCCCTTTCTTGCACTCCTAACTACCATTCATACCTGGAAGGAATTAAATTAACTTTCATACACCATTTTAATGCAGCTTTCTTCCCTCTTTCACCCAGAAAATTAAACAACCTTTGTTTTAGACATTAGGGGCAGAAATGACCATTTTTTGAAATTAGTTCATTTTTCAAAAACTTTTAGGGTTGTCATTTCCTTTGGGGTCTCAAGTCCCTCTTTTTTGAAGGAAATGGTAGGGTTACCACATTGTAAACTTTATAGCCAAAAATTCGGCAAAATAAGTGGGTTGTGCAAGGATCCAACCAACAAGAGGTTTATAGGTGATTGGAAAAAGAATATATTTACTGCAAAATGTAGGAATTTAAAAGAATTCTCAAAAAACACCCTGCTAGAGTTTGAAACAAGACTTTAGTTTGGCAACATTTTTGGAAGATTTCATAGCAGATTCTGGCTACCCTGATTCCCCCTGCCTTCTGGTCAGGTTACAAAGGCTTTTTGATTTATGGCACATTTTCTAATCAAAGTATTCATTTCAACAAAAGCACTGTCATGTTTTCATTCTAACTTGTGGAAGGAAAATAATTGTTTCTTACCTTTAAATTTTCATCAGTTAAATAAGTATGAGTAAAAGACATAATATTTTCCAAAGCTTGAAGGGCTGCTTTTCTTGCTGTTCCATTATTATCTTCAATTCGTCTGTGTAAAATACTGATTATTTCATCAACTATCTCTTCAAAAGAAGAGAAATTGTACCAAAAACTACGATGCTCCCCATTAACATCAAAATTATTTAAATCTTCATCAAATTCTTCTTTAGGATAAATGGATGGTTCTTGATCTTCCAAGAGAATTTCTAGAATACGTTTCATATGTTGAGCCAAAACACTCAAAGCTTTAGAACGAACAGATGGAGAAACATCATCACATCTAGTCAAAATAGCAAATATAACAGGCATTGGGGATAGATAAGCTTCCAGGGATTCAGGTAGACCTTCTTTATCAATTTGTGGTATATTGTTAATCAAAAGTCCGAACATTTCAATACCAAATACTCTGTTATTCATATCATAAGCATCAACAAGTACCAAAAGCCATTGGATAAATTCCACCAAATCTTCTACTTTTAAGTGAAACATAATGGAAAATATTGCATTTGCTACAGTAGCTCTAAAATCTGCTTTATCATTCACAGTAAGGCATAATCGTTTTAGAGTACTTCGTGTCAATACAGAACAAAATTCTTTATTCTTTTCCAAATGATGACAAATGAATGAAACAGCATTATCTTTAATAGTGAGAAACTTTGCAGGAATTGGTGTTTTTTTAGTCTTCACACACAAAATGTGATTATGCAGAGCTGATAAAACAATATTGAAGTTATGTTCTTTCTCGCCATTTAGATCAGAATTTATGAGGCTTGAAAGCCCATGATATGCAAGACAAGTAAGAACATAAGACCAGCTGTGTTTTCGACGGAATTCTTTCTCAGATAAAACTAGAAAATCCAGGTCAAAATTTAGGTGTGAATTAGAGATTTCACTAACAACCAGTTCAGATAGCTTATGGATAACATGATCAGTTGTACTAGAATCAGTTCCAAAATGGCAAACATTCATCAAGGGCACTAACGATTGAAGAGCACTTATCATAGTTGGAAAAAGGCTTTCAAAATCTCTCCATTTAAACAAAGCATCTTTGGAATCAATTAGATCAGCAACTTGAAAGCAATCAATACACAGCCGGAATAAATTTGAATTAAAAACAGAATAAGCTGAGCTACCTGGTACTCTTAAAATGCAAAAATACCATTTTGCACTTAAAAGACCAATTTTTTTGTCATCATGAGATGAGTTGTTTTTCATAGCTTTCGAACTCAAGCAATAGATCAAAACACAAATTTGTTTGACAGTTATATCCATTGAATCGAGATATGTCCATAAAACCTCGTCTGGTCGCGCTGAAATATTTCCGGCGTCACTTTCATTATAATCATCCTCTACTGGCTTAGAGGTCCATCCATCACATATCCGGCATATGTTTTTCAGGATATCTGAAGGATCTCCTGCGAATAAAACACTAGTATCAGTTTTACACTCTTCAACATCAGTAAATTCATTTTCAATAACTTCATCGATCCAAGCTTCATCCAATTCAGAAAAATTCACACTATCAAAATATTTGGATGTGAGATGCAAAAGATTGTCAACCATTTTCGAAACTGTGGAAGGTATATTACAAAATAATCACAATGGCGGGAAAGCGATGAAAACTTGATCCTCTTCAATCCGGATGAATAAGGTAAAGAGAATGTTCAATGTTCGAAATCTCAAATTAGATTTGGGATACGGATATTTATAACACATCCAATGACATCTTGAAATCTTCACTATATTGTTTTATTTGAAACATATTGAGATACATTTTGTGTCTAAATACTGTAATTTGATTGGTTGTCATTTGTCTCTACTTCTCTGCTTCCAGATACCTAACAAAAAACAATAAAAACTAATGTTTATAAAATTTTAGATACATTCAAAAATTTATCTCTTATTATTGTTATTTTTATAAAGTATATTGGATCAATTAGTGCCTCGATTTAATTTTAAAACAATTCAAGAAAAAAAAAGATATTTCTTAGAAAAGTTTAAATTTGTAGTTAAAGTATTGATTTTTTTATATTTCTTTTCCCTAACCTTCAAAACTTTATTGAAAATTTCTTATTTTCCTTGAAAAAATATTTTGAGAATATGTTTTTTGAAATTTTATAATTTAAAAAAAAAATATTTAAGCTATTCTTTAGCAGGAGCACTAAACATTTAAACATTATATTGACAAATCGATGAAATTGTTATCGTTTCGTTCTCCGGGAGAAGTTTATTTCTGCATTAGTGACTGTGTTATAACATTAGAAAACGTTTAATTCTCTAAAGTATGAGATATTTCTATTGGAAAATTTAATACGAATTCCAAAATGTAGAATCAAGTTTAATTATTTCCCTGCTATGATTTGAAAATTTTCTTTGATGTTTGAATGTAAAGATGTGTTCGCTTGATTCGTAAGTTCAAAAGCTGTTCCATATGAAGAAACATTAATATATTTCACAAAACAAACATTTTAATACTTAGTTATACTAAAATAGTACCTAAGCATGTTTTTTGATGTAATATTTTCCTTTTATTTTCAGTTTAGGAATTTTTCAGCTTAACGAAGTTAATGTAAATGATAAACAGTATAACTACCATTTTGCATGCATATTTAAACAACTTTATTATTTATTTGTTCTTCATATTTTATTTTTGCTTAGAGATATGTAGCTTCAACCTGCGATGTATATAACATCAAAGGTAATCAATGAATGAAAGTATCAAAATATGTTCTGATTAGAAATTTATTTTAGAGGAAACTAATCTGTGAAGGAGAATGTTTTATTTCCACATGTACTGTCAGTAAATAAAAAAAATTCATTTTCAAAATTTTTGAGATTAAATTAAATGTTGAATTTAGTAATAAATATGAGGTACTTGCATCCTTTCGGAACAATGCCTACATTCAAGGTAAATCGCCAAGTTGGTAACCCCGATTTGGCTTGTGCTATACACGCTGAATTGCCAACTATGTGCTTCGTTTTATTTAATGTTGCCAATACATTTGCGATAATACATGAATACCATAGTATGAATCTGTCATTTATTTTCAAATGCTTTACCAGTTTCCTCTTGCTTCTGTACATTAGCTTTTTGTAACAACTTCTTTTGTTTTTTCTTGTTCTACTTATATTCATTATTTAATTCTAAGATGTCTGTTGAATTTTTTTTATGCATAAGATATAAATATGTTACTAATGAATATTTAAAGTTGAAAAATTTCGTATGTATTTTATTGTCAATCAGTTTTGTCAAATCGAAAGATGTGGCCAAGTCTGTCATTGTATGTACAAACAACATCATTGAGTTTGTGTATACCTCAGAACAATTTTCTATTATTTTACAATGTCTTTCATGTAATAAAGTGGTAGAGGATTTAATATATGTAAGAACCAAAAAGTTTTCTCATCTTTTTAATTTTTCTCTCTGATTAACCATAATTTAAAATACGTGCTGCTTTGGTACTTTTTTGAAATTTTAGATTTAATGTCTTTTTATATGTACTGAAATAATTTTTCCCTTCTATTTGTTATATGTTTTCATTTTGGTTGGGGTTGAAGCTAAAGAGTGGGGTACTAGTTCAGGTGTGATTCTGGTCACTTGAAGGTTCAAAATTATGAGGTCCATCACTAATAACATTGATTTAGAGTTGATTTTTTAAAAAAAATTAAATCCAACACCATTTAATAAGTTTAAACTATATCTGTGTTTATAAATAAAGTAAATTCTGATCAGTACACAACAAAATATTCTATTCATTACTTTTTATTTTTAATGTGTTATTATGAATTTACTCCATAATTTTTAATAAAATCATATATTAGGAAGTTGCTGTGTGTTACCAACATAAAAAAAATTTCGTTATCACAACATTTTTTGACAGTCCAAGGTTTTACCTTAAAAAGAGATTTTTAGAAAGATTCTGTGCATGTCATTTTAATCAAAAGAGTTCTGCTTACTTTTTTTATTGCATTTACTATGAATAAATTTTTTGTATATTTTATACATGAAAAACATTTTTATGTTTTAAAAAAATAAATTTTGAGATATAAATATATTATGGTATCTTAGATATGGAATGATTACGATGTTAAACTTTTTATTGAATTCATATGCAAAATGTACTTTATATCAAATAGCTTTGAAGAAAGTTGTTTATTTTTTCCCTTCTTAAATCTTTGAAAAATAATTCATTTCTTAATGCAAATTGTCTTTTTTAAAAAACTGTACAGTCCTTTTCTTTCCTTTATTATCCCATTTGTAAAAAGATAAACTGCTTAGCTGCTTGAGAATGCTAATTTTGTATAAACTATATATGTAACTTCTTACATGTTCTGTACGCATTGTATTCTTTTTGTTCATTTCTATTTTTAGAAATCATGCACAATAAATATAAATAGGGGGAAAATTGCGCACAAATCATCATGTTAGGTTTTCGATTCAGCTACCTTTATAAGCTGCATACAGAATCCTTCATGGGGTTCAATGCTGTTTGTCTCCCAGGCAATCCCCCTGGAGCATTCTTTCGATCAAGCCTTCCAGCAACTCCTGTGTCCACTCCTATACGTGAAAATGGACGGTTTTCGGAGCAAGCCCTGCGTGAAAGGCTGTGCCGTACGCCGTCACCAAGGAAGTGCAGGCTGTTTGAGTCCAGGGTCTCGGAACCGGACATTGGATTCAACGTTTTGAACTCTGGGCTTCAGCTGTCCTCCCCTGATGATGATGAGATTGATGAAGAAGCCCCTCGGGCGTTCTCACCCGCTAGACCCAGCCTTCAGGGTCGTTTGGAAAGATTGGAGCAAGAAAAAGATTTGCCTGCCAATAACTTGCAAAGAAGAATTTTTGTTGGCGGAATTCCAGATAAGGTAAGAAAGATTTTAATATTTAATAAAGAGACTTATGGGAATTATTATTCTTAGCCAAAAGTTAAATGAAGTTATAGATATTTGAAGTCAAATTTACTCTTATGTTAATCATACTTGAAAATGGACAGAATTTTCCTTTATTATAAAAAAGACATTGTTACATGAATTTTGTACATCTTTTGGTTTTTTCTTCAATAACTCAACAGCCCTGGGTGGGCCCTGACCTTCTCCAGAAGTTTTCTCCTGGCATCTCTACTTTTGGCAACTGTTTTCCAGTTTTTTATCTTTAAAATATTTAGGTCTTTTTCGACACGGTCAATCCATTTTAACGGTTGTCTGCCCCATGGGCTTTGCTGGAAAGATTTTCTTGCAGCAACAATCTTCATTCATTCTAGCCAGCCCATGTTTTTCATTTACTGTCATATTTTGTGGTATAGCTCTTACCTTAGCTTCAAGTTTTGTTTTGTTTATCATTTTTACACAGTAGTTTTTCTGTCAGTTATTTGTTTAGTAATGGACAGTAAAGATTATTCTGGAATTCATCCTAAAAATTTGCTTCAGCAATTGTTATGCTGCAATAATTTAGTATTCTTTTCTATTTAAAAAGCTTAGCAAATTAGTTATTTGATCAAGTTAAATAAAAGATGTAATCAATTAATAAAAAAATGTAATCAATTAATGAAGAAAATTTGACTAAAAATTAATCAATTTTATTAATTCAAGTGTTTTATGATAAATTTAAGCCCTAAATAATTTTATATCTAAGAGGATAATGTAGTATTCTCCTTGAAAACTAAGCTCTATATTGTATTATGTATTTTAATGTTTTATATAAGAGATAAGTTTACTGTGGTAGGTTTACATCACTCATTATTCAGGGTGTTTTACATAAGGCATATTTTAATCAGTTAATTAAGTTTCTGTAGATTTGTGAAATTTTTCTGCTAAGTATTCTTTTAAAAAATTAGATATTTCTCCCCCCCCCCCCTTTCTATTTATTTCAGGTTAAAATATTTTAACTTTACTGTTTGCTTATTTTCACAAAATGTTTGACCGTAATGAAAGATGTAATGTTTCATACTATATTACTTTTGTCAAATACAATATTACTTCACCCGACACTTCACCCACAGGGTTTGTCTCATACCCACCACCTAACTTTTTTCAAGACTCCATCTAACCCTTTTTCGGAAAATGAATAGTTTCTTGTGTAGCTAGCTGACTTTAAGGTCATATCCTTGAGGGGCTTTAGCTTATAGGCAAATTCTAAAGGTATATTTTTCGATACCACCTCTTCGGGTATGTCATATACCCTATGCATGAATCGCTGTTACAGTTCTAAATGTATGAGCATGCCTTAAAATCTTTCGTATGCAATGGCGTATTATTGTAGTTATGATGAAGAAATGTGATATTTAAGTAATTTAATGGATACAGTATTCAATAGATATAGTGCAACAGCATTTTTGGATGAAGAAAGATTCTTTGTGGGGATGATGAGGAAGAATCAAATGATGATGAGTATAATAGCATTTATGATTCCTCTATTGAAGTCTATCCAGATAATTTAACTGAGGGAGCAATTATCATCCTTGATAAAATGACCACATATTCAATGGCTAGAAAATGTAATTGTTAGCCTATGACAATATTTTTTGTGTTGTTGAACGTTGCAACAATAAATGTGCAAATTATTTTAAGTAGTCAAAAACCACCTACTAAACATTGAACCAGATGCGGATTTCTGAAGTGTTTTAGATTTTGATTTACAGAAGAATGTAGAAACCAGCAAGCAATGCTTCTACAAATTTTTTTTTTTAAATTAAGCTCTGGTGAAAACGTCGCACTCATTTGCGACGAAGATTAAAGGAGTGTATAAACAATGTTCTGAATGCCCTTATAAAAAGAACAGAAATACTAAATTTACATGTGGAAGAGTGTAATAAACATATTTTATTTCTGACTTTTCTTCCTTTTTTACTTTTGTAGGAAAATTTTATGGGGAAAATGAAATATAAACACCCTTGGGTATGAGATAGCCTATGCTATTCACGCATGAAGTGACTGGTTAATAATGAAATGTCTTTCGATAATAATGAAATTAGTTTAAGATTATCATTCAAAAAATATCAAATTAAATATTTCAATATAGAGCAAACACATTTCATTTCTGTAGTTTTTTTATTTATCTGTTAATTGTAAGGGTAAGGAAACAAAAACTTAAATGTAGGGTAACAAAAGATGAAATAATTGTAAAGTGTAGGAATAAAAAATTTTGTGAATTTTTTTTTTTTAATTGTTAGTTTGTTTTTAAGGCAATATGCAAAAGTTTGTTTAGAATTTGTCCATTAACTGTAATATTTATAATTGAAATATTGTAGTTTTCTTGACCATAGCAAACTAATTACTGTTTGCTACAAAAGGTATTGTTTGATTTTCAAAGATATGTTATTATTAACCCTTAGCTTATAAAATTTAGGATTGTTAATAGGATCCATTTTATAAATAATTCTTAAGTTGTTAATTTTTTTAAAAAAATGCTTATTTATTATGTAATGATTTTTTAATTTAGTTCTATTGCATAATATACTGACTTTTTCATAATTAAATTCTTTAGCAACTTATTAATTTCATAAGTTACTTATTGTTTTAACAATCTTAACAACCATAATTCTGCTAAAAATGATTAACAGTGAGATTTTTACTAGAAGAAAAACAAAGTAATAAAGGCATGAGTTTAATATGCTTAGCTTACCATGTTGCAAAAGTACATTAGTATTTTTTTTAGTATATTTTCTGAGTTTAAAAAAACAAAATGGTTAATTTTTTTCTGTATTGATTAAACCAAGTATTGCTTGTCTGACCTTTGAGCAGTGTCACATAATTAAATTTCTATTAAGGCCATTTGGGCAATTTCAAGGCCTTGAATGATACATCATGAAATACTAGTAGAAAAAAGATTCCACTTTGATTCACAACAATAAGAACATTTGATACACTACTAATTTTTTATTTTTTCATTTGCAATAGATTCTTGGTATTGTTACCAGCAATACAACCATGATAGTGTTGAAAGCATGTGTGTCCTTGACCTGTCATGGTGTAACAATTGTTGAATTTTAAATTGTTTTATAATAGTCAATGATACCCTTTTTTAAAATTTTTTACTGTGCAAATTCTGGACAGTTGCATTGAAGTTACTGCATATTAGTTTGTTTTTCTTTTATTTTACATTAGTAGTAAATAATAATTTAAAATTTGAGGCATATAATATTAATTGTAAAAAAATTAGTTATTCTGGTGTTATAGGTTATTGATCTCTCCTGTTTTTTAACATGTTTTAAGATGTCAGTCCATGGATTATTATATTTATACTCATTCTATGAAGAATAATGGGATTGGCTAATATATATATATATAGGTTGCTGATTACTTTTAATCTTGTATTTTTAATAAAGACTGAATAAATTTTGATACTTGTTTCATGGATTTACTCATGAAAGCTCATAGAATGTATAAAGTTTGATTTTCATGTATTAATATTAATGATCTTTTTTAAAATTTATATTCTTTAACGTGGATAATGTTTTGTATTGTTATAGGTTTCAAAAAAGGAATTGAAAGATTTCTTTTCTAAATTTGGCAAAGTAACAGACTGCTTAATTGTTCAAGACCATATCAAACGAAAATCAAGAGGGTGAGATTATTTCTTTTGATTGAAATTGAACAATTGTTTTTAACATGTTTTATTTTAAGAAATTAAGTATATTTAAGGAAGCCTAGTGACTGAGTAGTAGCGTTTTGCGCTTCCACGCCACAGGTCTGGGGGTTCAAACCCCGGGCTAGGCAAGGTCGACTTAGCCTTTCATCCCTTCAGTGGGCTAATAAATGAATACCAAGCTTGCTTGGGAACAAAACACTGGGGGTCTCGTGTTAGGCTGATCACCTGACTGGAACATCTGCTCATGCACATCAGTGCTCAAGGTCACTGTAGGCCTTGACCCTCATGGGCTGTTGCACCACTGAGTTTTAGTATATTT
Organism: Trichonephila clavata; assembly: GCA_019973975.1. Taxonomy (NCBI): domain Eukaryota; kingdom Metazoa; phylum Arthropoda; class Arachnida; order Araneae; family Nephilidae; genus Trichonephila; species Trichonephila clavata. The sequence goes on from BMAO01026592.1 coordinate 60,838, forward strand.
AAAGTAATATTAATTAATTTATGTTTCTAATTTTTTTTATCCTTTCAATAGGTATGGTTTTGTAATATTTTCCAATGCACAAGAAGCTGAGAGAGCTAGAAACGCACCATTGTCTGAACTGGAAATGCATAATAAGTAATGATTTTTTAAATCTATATATTGCTCCTCTCGACTCATAATAAAGTACCTGTTTTACTGAAATTAATTTCATTATGAACAAATTCAAATATATAAAGTTTTAATTTTACATTATAAGTTAAAATAACATATTACTATATTTGTTCTAAACAGAACTTCAGAATTTTGGGAAATTTTACTTTGGAGTACAAAGTACAATTCTGGAAAGTTTTAAGGGGGAGGGGGAATCAAAGATACATCATAAGAAAATTTATTTAAAGTAACTAATAAATTCATTTCTTAAATTTATCTAAATTATGAAATGTTGGTGTAAAATGGATAACAATTTTAAAATAAGCCTTTTTAAGAAATATTGAAAAAATTTAAATAAATCTTTGAAAAGATTTTTTTTTTTATTTATTTTCTTTTAATGGAAATTGAAGTAACTGTAGGCTTTCAAAAAATGGAGTCTGTTTTTAAAGGCAGATTTTCAAACAAAAAGACTTTTTTTAAAGAAAATTTTACTTCAATCCTTTTTTATTAGTAAATATTTGTTTGATTATTATATTAAATTTTTTATAATTATCTGTGATGCATTGTATAATGTTTTTCTCAGGGTACTTAGAGTATTTCCTGCTGAAGAAAAGAAAACTGAAAAGTACAAAAGAGATGTAAGAGAAATTTTATTTCAACAGGTGAGCTATGTTACAGCTTATTAGTTTTATTTTATAATAAGATGAGTTATAATAATCAAAGCGAAATATGTAAAATTATATTGTTTGTTCATTTTTGCCAATGGTTAAACGTATTCACTGAAAACTAGAAGTATGCATATCAATATTATAATCAAGAAATAAAATTTTTAAAAAAATGGATGCATTATTTCTGATTTTACTAAAAGTGTCTGATGTTTTCATAGTTAACCAAGTAATGAAATTTTGATAATTGTTTTAAGTTTTGAAATTAATTATTCCTAATCTTGAAAAATAAATTAATTTTTCTGTTAAAGAAATTTATTAACTTATATTTTTTTAAGGTTGAGTTACTTCTTCAAGATGATTATTTCATTTTAAATCTGTGAAATATATTGGTATATTCTAATAAAACAATTTTAGCTTTCCAGGTTTTAATATCTAGTGTGTCTCTGATAATGGCCATACTTGTGCAGATTTTCTTGTGTTCATAAAAAGCTAATTTTAACACACATCTTAAAATTTACAAAAATTTCGGCATTTGTACTTTCTCCTTCAATCTACATGTAGTATGTTTCCAAATCTAGATTATTGATGTTCAATGATAAAATAAAAATTTTAATAGGAAATTTTTGAAACACTGAGATTTTTATTTTGAATTGTAAATCTTACAACTGCATGAAACTAGGAATTATGTTCAGCATTTTTTAGAGTATTCTAAATTAAATTTTTAGAATTTTTCAAAATTTTTAGAGTATTCTAAATGTTTAGCTGTTAAAAGAATTGTAAAAGGTTTGTTTGAGATCATGCAAAATAAATGGTTTCATTCCAGGAGTTAGATTTAAAATATAAATCTAGTTCTTAATCTTTTGCAATCTGAATGGAAAAATTCTTTAAGAGCTGAAAGTAGCTATTAAAATAAATTTTTCACAGAAGTATTTGTAATTATATTGGTTTCTTTTACTGTTCTTTTATTGTGGTATGTGTATAATTTCAGGATGTTTAGTACTTGGCATCCTCCCAAAAGGGAATATTATAACTTGTTTGTGAAAGGTGTGCAATATTTGATTTCCTGTTATACATTCTTTTTTGTAATATTGTTTGATACATATTATGGGGTTTAAATCATAAATTTTCATTATAATACAATGGTTCTCCTTCGGCATGAAGCCTTATTTTATGTAATTAGGAATTAATCCATTGATTAGTTTATTGTTAAAAAAATTCTTCCTAAAAATGCAATATTTTCTGAACTTGAATTGCAAAAATGATTCTGTGATGAACTTTTTAGTATGAAGCATGCCATAATTATTTGAATGTGCATGAAACATGAGTATTGATATTTGGATATTCATAAAATTTATGTAATATGTTAGAATATATACGAACTGGGAGATAAATCTGATACATAAGATTTATATATATATACACATACACTACAGATTTTTCTGCTAAAAAGTTTTAGGGAGGAGAAATATCCCCCCTGAAATTTATCTTGCTACCTATATGGCCTTAAAATGTTGCATTACATTTTTAATTGTTTTAAGCTATCAAACATTATGAAATATAATATTTCTTGCTTAATAATTCAGAATTGAAATGAAACAATTAGTTTTTATCAAATCATTTAATTAATACGGACAATGAAATAAATTTCTTCCACAGATAATTTTACATTGGTACTTTCAATATTTCTGGTAGAATATGCAAATATTTGAATTAGTAAAAAAATATAAGCTGGAAATCTGTTTTTTAACAGATGTACATAGTATTTTTTGTTGTCTAATAGCTCATTAAATAAAAACACAAAACGAAATATTTATAAAAGAACTTAACTGTTTTACCATTTTTATTTCAGTTATTGTTCTTTCAAATTTGTAATTCACATAAATTTAAATCTTTTTCTATGCATTTTAGAAAGTCTGATTTCTTTTTTTCTCCCCTCCCCCTCCATTATATGTGTTATCAAAATCTGTTGTAAGTTGTTTAATGTATTTTTTGTTTTTAATGTAGAATACTGATGATGATCTCACACCTACATGTGAAGAAGAACCAGACAGTTCAGTTTCATCTGTTGTTTCTAAAAGCACCAGTTTACAAAATATTAATGAAATGACTGATGACATGCTTTTACTGATTTTCTCTTACTTAGGTGTGAGAGATAGAATTAAATTAGAATCTGGTAAGTAAATTTAGTGCAGATATGAAATAATGATATTGTAGTATACTTTTGATATAGAATATTCCTTTCTTGAAGCTTTACAAATTGTGTGAAAACTCTTGATTTTAAATTTTTTTTGGAGCATAAAAGTATATCATTGAACTAAAATGTTTCAAAACATTAATTTTGAATTATTTTTTCTAATTTATTTTTTTATTAACATTCAATAAACCCTAACTTTTTAATGAATTTTTTTTGGAATTATTTTAAAATGATATGCTTATAATCATGCATATGAATTTCTTTTGTAGTTATTTTCAATTGCTCTATAAATAATTAAGTTAAATTTAAACATTAAAATTTTTTTGCCTTTTTCATAGTCAAAACATGAATGACATGATGAATGAATTTCTAAGAAATTTATCGAATTTTGACAATTTTACTCACATTTCAGCTACTGCATTGGATCACTACTATCAGTATTTTCTTTGTGTTCTAAAAGTTATGAATATCTTAATTTGTATTAGAAATTTCCTTCTACCTTTTTCTTTATAATTTTCATATTTTTTCACATTTTAATTTTGATTTATAAAACTTTATCAGTTCCTTTCTAAGCCAATTTCAAATTGTACTTATATTAGTGTGTGGTAATCTGTTTTTAAATCCTTTTTCTCTTTTTTTTTAGAAACTTATTTTTTTCAAATTTTTCTTATACATTTATTAATATTAATTTTACTTTGAAGATTTTTATTTCAATCTCTTACTTATAGATGGCACCCTAAATTTTTAGTCGTAATTTTTTTAGAATACAGTTATTCCTTTCATTGTGATTAAAGGCTATACTCTCCATATATATATTTAGCTGTATAATTTCTTTTAAAATTTTTATGACATCATTGGATTGGCATTTTATTTTTATTTTAAATTTGTTTACTTAGCCTTCTGCAGGCTGAAAAAAACATATGCAACATAATGAGTAACTTTAAAGGAAATACATGAAGATTTTAGAAAAAGTTATTTTCTTAACCCCTTCCTTCTCGTTCTCGTCAATATCACTGGTCAAATTTCCCCCTCTATTTCTCACACCCATGATATTTCTGGGCTGGAGTGTTCAAAAGTAACGCACGAAAAAGATTAAAGATATCTATTTCTTATGCTCAAAATCGTGTTTATTTCTCACCAGATGGCAGTACCAGATTATTCGTAACGTGTTTAGAGATAGTTATTTTATTTTAAACTAGATGTTAGCACAATCAAACATATATATATTAGCAATATGTTTTTGTAACCTTGGCTCAGAGTTACTTAGTTTCGCTCTTCTTGAATACACATGGGTTGCATTCTGTGATAAAAAAAATATTTTTTTTAATATTGTATACATTATAAAGTTTGTCAGGAATTGAATTGGATTCTACTTTAAGTATATGGACCTGAGAGTGATTCTGAAATAACTGATTGTTTTAAAGTTCAATTTGTGAATCTGAAAGCAGTGATGATGGATCTGTACTGTTACCTGTAATTTCGACCTTTGCATCTCATGCTTTGAAATTTCTCACCAAAAAAAATTACTAATGTGTATTTATATTTGCAAAAGTGTAATTAAATTCTCTTTTAATGTTTATAAAACATGTATATTAATTTTTTCTCTTTGCTGGAAAACCAACATTCTTTCATAATAACCCTAAATGTTGGCTTTTCTCTTAAAAAATTAATTTTTTGTATTTCAAGCTAAAAATGTACCCAAAAATAAATACATAGACTGTGCATACACTTAGTTTTATATAATTTTCTTGAATTAAAAATAGGCACATTTATGACTGTTTTCTTCAAAATTATGCCTCCATTAAGGGGTTAAGCAATTTTATAATTAATTCACTTTGTAACTTTAAAGTAACAATGACTTATAATGCTAATGTATAAAAGCTTGTGCGAAATTTCATAATATTAAACATTGATGTGTATTGCATTTGGAACTCCTTTACACCTGTATTTTTGCAACATCCTTTGCTAATTAATTTGATATTTCATCTTTTCTAATATTTTATACTGGAAATATTATATCTGGCCTCTTCAAAAATTCACATTGAGAGCTTGATCTTTTGCTGTACAATGTCAAATTTACTTATTTATTAAGATGTATTTCAATGTCGTATCTGACTCTCTCGGCACTCTGTGCAATCTAAGAGAGGATAGAGACCTCTTGCACCTCTGCAAAAAAAGTGCCATGCTCTTCCTCACATTTCAATTTGGAAGTGATATTGGGCGGCAAGAACTGCCCAGAGTTTATAGATTTACTGGCGTCATTTTTTCCTTGTGTTATGTTTGTTATGATGCTCAGTTGTCTTCTAACTTACTATTTGAAATTTTAAAAAAATATTTGGCCTCTTTTCCCTCTTTTCTTTAACTTGCTTATCTGTGAAAGGTGAAATAGAATACCCATTTTTCCTGCTAATTCCTTTGAGCTCATGGCATAAACAAGGCACAATGTCAATTTTAAATTTCAGTAAAGTATATTGATGTTTAGGGCTTATAGAATATGATGAACAATCTCTTATATAATTGCCACATATACATCACTATTAGAGCTAATACCATTCATAGATTAAATATCATATGATAATACCATTTCCTTTGTCTTGCTTTTATTCAATATAATACTATCAATGAGTCGACACACACACACTTATATATATATTATTTGGACATTTTATATATGTCAATCTTTTATTTAATTTTGTATCCTTATTTTGGACATGTGATACAATAAAAGAAAGCACAAACATTTTCTAAAATATACTGTAATTTACCATAATAGTCTATTGTAACCTGAAAGTAAAAAAATTATATATAAATAGTAACAAAATAATTATTGAAATGCAAATAAATAGGTTGTTATTGATATACAAATGCATAGCTTCTGTTCATCTGTTATGTATGCTTTTTTTGTAGTTATTTAATAAGCACAAATAATGTTGTTGCCACATTATAGTTTTGTTAGTTTCTGTTTGCAAGATATTTACTTTGGTATTTCAGGTTGATGATGTTGCCAACATTCATTAGTATTGTTGTTGGTTATCTTTTAGACATTATGTAATTAAGACATATATCCCTTCTTGAGAAAAAAAAGAAGAAAAAAACTAAAATTACTTAGTGAAATGTTGATATATCAGCATGTGTGACATGAAAGTTACTCTGTCCCATAGAGAGTTAAAATTTCCCTTACTATATCCCAAATATATTATGTATCTCAAAGCAAAGTACTGAAGTTTTCATCAGATGTTTCCTCAGCAAACACTGAAATGCTCATGTTAATCTCATGTCCTAGTTATTTCCTTCCTTGAGCCTCTCCAATGAAAAAGCTCATTTGAGTTGGCTCGTTAATTTTTCTGTGAGCTTTGCTTGTCAATTTCCAAGCACTTTTATTTTGATCCCATAATTTTCTAAATAAGTTTTAATCATGGAACTAATTGTAATTAATTTGAATTTCCTTAATACTTATGTGCTGATAATATTAATTTTGGTTAATAAGTACTTCATAATTTTAGCCTTTCCCTCAGAGTACAATCTCAGCTACAATGTGTAAGTAAATGCAATAAATAAGAGATTCTTCTCTTAAAATTTTATGGATATATAGAGCAATTTAATGTCACATTTATATATATATTTATTATTACATATTTTTTCATATTGATAAGGGGGGGGGGAACCCAAAATTTATAAACATATTGATCTGTTTTTGAAATACAATAATAGTTTACTTAGTAGTCATACATAGTAAGATTTAAGGAGGCATACCATTTTTCTTGTGTTTAAAATTTATTAATAATTTTATTTGCATAATTGAAGTTGAAAGTTGTGTATTAGGAAGAGACTTCTTTTATGTATTTGCATTTTAATCCTATTATTTTTGTCTGTTAATTTGCATTTTAATGAAAAAGTTTTTATTACTTTTTGTTATAAACTCTCAATTATTATTTTTAATCAGCTAACAATCACCTATTGTTGCCATTTCAGTTTGTCGGAAATGGAGGAAACTAGCACTGGAACTATGGCAGTGCCAAACTAGCATAAATCTTCAAAATGTATTTTGTATTTGGGAAGGCAGACGTAAGTATATTTTCTTATACTATTCTTATATTTCATGCATTTTTTAATTTTGTTTTTATTTGCTTTATGTAATAGATATTTTACTAGTAAAGTATGTATTACATAATTTAAAATTATGTAACTTTGCACTTTTTAAGAAGCTACAATGTTGACAGCCCTTTTTGTTTTGTTGAAATGTTTAGTTAAATGACTTTTTTTTTTATTTAACACTTTTTTGAAAAAATTCAGTAAAATTTTTATATAGTTGCTAAGATAATACTTGAATTTCAAAGTTAATAGTATTCTCAGTTATTAAGAATTTGTTGGAAATAAAATACAGCTGCAATAAATTCTATGTGAGAATAATGTCCTAAGAAATAATTGTTTTAAGATTTGTTGAAATACTTTTCCTTCTATAATTCATTGTGATGCATACTATGTGTTATAGAATGTAAATGAGAAAAATTTAAGAAGCAGTAAATATTTATTTATGAAATAAAGGCAACTTTTACTTAAAAATGTGATATAATACTATATATATATATATATATATATGTGTGTGTGTGTATGTGTGTAATTGACATGTTTATTGTCAACTAGGATATAATTCATAGTTTGCTCATTATTTTCTAGGATGCCAACTGTGAGTTATCTCTTATCTTGTTTACTTGCCATATTTCTTAAGCTTTGTTGAAATTTGTTCTATATCAGTGTAAATATGAATTTTGTAATATTTATATAATTTTTAAATATTGGCTTTATGTACTAAAATCCTGAAAAGTACTGTGGTTGTCAACATTTTCATAATGTTTTTTCATCTTTTTTTTTTTTTTTTTTTTTTTGATTATCATGAATTTCTTTAATGTATTGTCATATAGATTTTTTTCTTTAACTGAAGTAATTGCTTATTTGTATACTTTAAAATGTATCCATTTAGTTTTTATTGTGCAACTTTTTATTTTATTCAAAACAATGCTAGAATTATTATAATTAAGTTGTCCTTTGCATTCAATAAAGCAAGTACTTATTTGCACACAAAAATGACTTTGTGTATCATCTGTATATTTTAGATAGATTCCTTTAAAAGAATGGTATACCATTTAATAGAACTGTGCAACCTCCAATTTAAAAATTATTTTTCATAATTTCATATTATATATAGTTAAGCTTCTCATTCTCTAGAATATTCTGACATGAAAAAATTGGGATATCTCCTTTAATTTCAAACTGTAATTGCTTAGTTTTCAAAGAATGTTATAATGATTCAGGCAAATTTTCTAATTGCATTTTTATTCATTTACAGCTCTCACCAATAGAATATTATTGTCTTTGTTAAAAAAGTGTGCTGGTAATTTAAGGAAGCTTGATCTTTCTACAGCTTCCCACACTTTGGATTACAAAGCTGTTGAAATAATAGGTATGTCTCTCCCTTTTATATTAAAAATTAAAATAATTTTTTAAAAATTGTAAAGCTGATATTATTTTAGAAATTAATGTATATAATTCCTTGATTTTTATTTTTTCAAAATTTTCCATTTCTCTAATATATGCAGCTCTGTTTCTAAAATTGATTTAACTTCTGTAAAATCCGACATATAAAAAAATAAGATTGAAATTTAGGGGTGCGTGTTATATGCTGGATATGAAAATGAGAATTTTAAAAATAAAAAAGATGAGTGTAGGAAAAATATTCGACTTTTTACGTATATCGAAATACTGTTTCTTTGTAAGAAATAACATTTCTTATGAACTTAAAGGGTTGCAGTTCTGGAAGTACACTCTTTTTTACTGAAGCTTGGAATATTACCTTGAATAAATGACTTCAAAATGTAGGAGCATTGGGCACATACATTTCAGGTTTCTTCATTAAAAAAGGGGGTGCAGGTTATACACAGCGAATATGCCAAAAACTAAAAATTGTAGCTTGAAAGTATAGGTGCACATTATATGGGGGTGTGCATCATATATTTGATTTTATGGTAAGTTATTTTAATCTCTCTTTTTATAAATTATTGATACATATTAATATGTTTTGACTTAATTAAAACATATTTATGCTGGAGAACTTCACCTAAAATTGTGTGTTTCATTTTAAAAATTATGTATGAAACATATTAACATTCAACTTATGTGCATGTAATTGGAGAAAAATACATATGTAATCTATTGTATCTATTTGTGTTTGCATAAGGGCATTTCTCGGTGTGTCATGATAGTGAACTCAAGGTTGGTTTATGGACAGTAAAAAATAAATATTACAGAGAAAGACTTTTAAAAAAATGAAACTGGAAGAAATAACATTTAACATCACAGCATACAAACAAGCATTTCAATACAAAATAAAAAAAAAAACCATTTAAATCTTCAAAAAAAAAAAAAGATTTAACATATTATGACACAGATAATAGATATAAAGATAAAATCTTTCATACAAAATAAACAAAAGTCAAGGCATAGCAATATTCTTACAATTCAACGCATCATAAATACAATATTCAAATGTGAAGAATTAAATTTGGTGTGTCCATGATGTGCAGGTTAATAAAAAGAAACTTTAGATCGCTCTGAAGCTGTTAAAGACAGCTTCAGCAACCTCAACAGCTTTATCAGAGAAGATCAAATCTTCTGGGTCTTCTGGGCTGATCTTGAAAAGCCCAGCTTGAATTGCTGGGCAGCTGAGGATATGTTGTGGAAACAGTTGAACATTAGGGCAATGATTTGTGTAACTTCTTTGTCCGTCAGTTAAGAAGTATGGTGACCAGCAGTGAAATATCCCTTCTTCATTCGCGAAGGGGGTAAATCTGGTGGTTCAGGTGGATAGACCCCATATTCTATATAGTAGCATAATATAAGTTGGAGGAAGAATAACATATTTCTCCTTTTTTTCACTTCTTACAATTGCAAGAAAAAAGCCTCAAAATAACTGAGAATTTATACAAATCATTATCATATAAAATAAATAAAATTTACTTATCAAGTGTGACAAAAAAAAAATACATTCTAAGAACCAAATAAACTGTATTCTATTCCCAACAATTAAATATATTTTATCATGAAAACTTTGTCAAATTCATAATAGAAGAATAATAAATATATCATTTTGAATTGTTTTAAGCAATAACTTGCTCACATTCAAAATAATTGCTCATATTCACAATACTAATACAACATTTAGAGAAGGAATGCAGAAATTTTTCAATTTAAAAAAATTGCAGCAGATACTTTTTTATAGAAGTAATTAAAACTTTTAAAATCATTTGGAAAAAAAAATACGTAAAAATCTGAATTATTGTAACTATTTTTAATTAACATATATGGTGGTGATCTTTAAATAATTTATGCTTTTTTTTTTTTACTGATGTACATTACACATTTGTGTCAGAGTTGTGAGTTGAGTCCTGGGGCCTCTAAAGACTTGTCATGTAGAGTGGCTGAATCAAATTAAAACTATCAGGACAAAGTTTTCACATTAGCATGGTGTGGAAGTTCAGAGCATGAGGGGCCAAGTTGTTTGTCATCTTCGTCACTTAACTATACGTTCAAAGTTATAGATTTATTTCTATTGTCTAAAACCCTCATGTAGGTTTGAAGTGCGACATTAATAACCAATCATCTGTGAATTTTTTGACTCCATTAATGCCATTATTTTTTCTCTAGTTACTATTTTAATTATTTTATTTTTTAGGGTTAGTTCAAGAGAAATTGGTTGTTTGTGTATATATTACTTCTGAGAATTTTTTTAACTTAATTAGAATATCTGTTATATAATCTTTATTTATACCAATCCATTAATTTAAGTGGTCTCCAGTGATTAGGATTTACTTCAATGCATTTGAGGCATCATATCCTAAATGTAATTACAATATACTATTGGGAAAATAAATGTAGTTATTCCTCAAAATCTAATTCATTTCATAATTACATAAACTTGTTTGTAATTGTGTAATGAATATTTGTAGTTCACTGAACAATTGGGAGATTAGTGTTTAGTGGTACATTAATAGGAAGTACATTTTTTATTTATTTCGCTCACAGTTAAATTTATGCTGTTTTTCAGAAACTAATTATCCTTGTAAAGTGACAGATTATTATATTGCTACCATTTATATATTTAAAGATAGTCATGTAGCCATTTCATGTCTAAATGCCAATGCCATGTCTAAAGTGTAAGAAGAAAGAAAACATTAGATGAAAACTAAAGTTAAAAATGGGGGAGGGGTGTGGCTCTGGAATACATATTAATAAATTTTTGTGATAAAAATCTACTTAAAAATTTAATTTGGAAATAAAGGTATTTTTTGTATTAATGGTTCTTGTCATATTCTTTGTGTATTATTAAGAAAATCTCTTTTGTTATGGGAGCAGCTACTTTTTTTAATCATTCAAATGATCACTGATTCTTACTTAAATTATATGCCATATGTTAATATATTGTTACGTAGATTGGGGTTCAAAGATTTTATGCAAAATCAGATGTAAACAACAAGACAGTTCTTTAAGAGCGATGAGTATTTATTGTCGGAAATCAATCTTTAAAATACAGGATTTAACAGCAAAATTCGCGGAATAAATAACAGAAGGATTTCACACCTTCAACAGCACTCAGACACAATAAGCAGTGTCTAAAATTCACGTATGTAAATGACTATTCACAAGCACAGCCGAGCTTATCAAACTCAAGGCAAGTCTTCTAATAGCTAATCAAAACAGTGCTCACTACTCGCTGATTAAAATCAGACTCTCTTTTCGCTGGCTGAAACCAGACTGACTGTTGCGGCGAGTCTCTCTCTATTTATAGCAGAGGCCGAAAATTCTGGAAAGATGCGCTCGCGCCACAGATCGTGAAATTAGTGGATTTCTCTACTAATTTCTAGAAGAATCCAGAGGGTCCCGAACTCGCCAACTTGGTCGCCAAAAATGATGCCAACTTGGCTCTATCGCCAATATTTCGCCAAGTTCTCATTGAATCGCTATTATAACGTAAGGGACGGCGTTGCTTGTGAATTTTACAATTTTATCATGAAATAAATATAGCATAGAGTAATATAAAGGCAATGCACATCCAAATACAAATTATTTACATTATTTTATACAAAATTCGTAACATTGCCCCCTCCTCAAAGACTGCACGTCCCGGGCAGTACAATCCCTGAGTAAGAGGCATCTATTTACAGACATAACCTATTCACATAATAATCGAATATAAAGTAACAAATACTCAACAGCAAAAAGCAAATAAACTCAAAATACAAACATAAATTACAACACTAAAATAAAACTAAGAAATTAGAAAAGAGTTAAATAAATCACATTATTTACAAAATAATTTGTGACCATGGTCTGAAGTTAGGTACCTTATCCTCCAAGGTAAGGGGCTAGCCTATTATAATGTATTACCTTCGGTTTTGTGTGTGGTGATTTCTGTATCCGAACCACAACGTCATTCAGTCTTTTTAGGACTGTGTAAGGACCTTCCCAGTTGGTCTGCAACTTCGGAGAGAGTCCTTTGCGACGTTTCGGATTCCATAACCACACTTTGTCGCCTTCGTGAAAGTCGTGTCCGGTTGCTCTTGCGTCGTATCGGGTCTTCATCTTCTCTGAAGCCCTGCCGATTCTTTCCCTAGCCAAATGATGCATTTCCTCCATCCGTGCCTGGAGTTTCTCGACATATTCCTCAGGCGCCAAAGGAGCATCTGGTGGCCGGCTGAACAAAAGATCTGCAGGCAAACGAAGATCACGTCCGAAGAGCATCTGGGATGGGGAATAACCGGTGGTCTCGTGAACGGCACTCCTGTAGGCAAGCAGGAAAAGAGGCAGTTTCTTGTCCCAGTCCTGTTGATTACTGGATACCAGGAGAGAGAGGCTGTTCAGGATGGTCCGATTGAACCTCTCTACCATGCCGTCAGACAGGATGTAAAGCTGTTGTCCGGGTTTTGTCAATGCCGAGTATCTCGCACAGTCTCTTGCAAACGACAGAATCAAAGTTTCTTCCCTGATCGGAGTGCAGTTGCAGAGGAACTCCGTATCTTGAGATCCAATGTTGAACTAGAACCTCTGCAACAGTCGGATATAGAATAGGCTTCAGGCCACTTAGTGAAGTAGTCCATGACAACCAGGATGTTGTTGTTGCCGTCTGGTGATCTCGGAAGTGGGCCTAAGATGTCGAAAGCTATTCGTTCGAAAATCGCTCCCACATTATACAGCTGGAGTCATCCTCTGGTGCGTTTTCTTGGACCTTTACGTGCAGCACAGGGATCACATGTGCGACACCACTTCTCAACGTTACTCCGCACATTGTTCCAGTAGAAGCGCTCTCGGACTTTTTGTAAGGTCTTCATAACACCAAAATGACCACCAGTTGGACTGCCATGGAGTTCGCTTAGGACTGTCGATATTCTTGTCTTTGGGAGAATTAATTGCCACCTGAATGCTTTTCCGTCGTCAGACTCCCATTTTCGATATAAAACACCATTTCTCAGGTGCAGAGAGTCCCAAAGAGCCCAGTAACGCTTCGTTGTAGGATGGAAAGAGGCGATGTCTTGCCAGCTGGGCTTTTCATCAGATGATTTTTTGAATTCTATTACTGGTTTAATTTCAGTATCAGCCAGTTGATCGTTTCGGACGCTCTCATCACTCCATGGGTCTAATTCCGATGTTGATGGCGTGGTAACTTGGCGAACTACTCGATCTATTGCTCCAAACTTCTTTCCGACTCTCGAGCAGTATTTACTATTCTCTGGTCTTCTCAGAGGGACATCTTCATTTCTCTTTTCTGATCCTTTTCGGTTTCTACACACTTTCTTAGGCTCGATTACAGTTGCATGGTGAGGATCTTCCTGATTTACTCAAGGGCAGTTACTTCTTAGATGCCCTGCTCCACCGCATCCCCAGCACTTGGTGCTGCAATCTTCCTGATTTGTTCGAGGGCAGCTACTTCTGATGTGCCCTGCTCCACCACACCCATAGCATGTGATGCTACGTCTCCTCTGTTTCTGACGTTGGGCCATTAAATTTCGAATTTCCTCTTTCAATTTCTTTATCTCCTTCATCCATGGAGATTCACATGATGCATCTGTATTTACTTTAATCCCTCGGATAGAATGGCGGTCCCTGGGACTGGCTTCAGTGGCGGCCTCCAATTTCAGGGCATATAACAGGGCAGATTTTAGATCTTGGATATCTGCCATTCTTACAGCCCTCTGGATTTCTTCATCTTTCAGTCCGTCGACAAAATACTGGAGAGAAATCATTTCTTGCACATTTACTGAGAAATCCGAGAAAGCTACGTTGGCAAGCCTTTTTATTTCGAAGGCAAATGCTTGCAAACTTTCTCCAGTTTTCTGGATTCTTGTTTTCAACCGCAGGCGAGCGTAGTCTTCTGAGTATTTCGGTCCAAACCGAAGATCCAGAGCATTATAGAGGGAGTTCAAATTAAGCCTCTCTGTGTCAGGAAGAGTCTACAGTACTTCTGCTGCTTCTCCTCTAAGGGATGCTGCTAGTTGACACGCCTTGACCCCTTCAGTCCATCCGTTGGCATCAGATATAATAGAAAATTGAGTCTTATACACCTCCCAGTTGGTTTTTCCATCATAGGTGGACAGTTTCACCAATATTGGAGAGGCAATCAGAGGCAGTGGAGAAGTAGACACAGTTGCTGGAGCAGCAGGCAGAAATTTACTTTCGTTCGAAGTGTTTCCGCACGCTAGAAGCTTCTTTTCAAGATCTTCTACTTGCTGCAATACAAAGCTAAAATTTTCAGCGACTTCTTCAATTCTTTCTTCAACCTGCTCTTTAACCTTTTCCATTTTCTCTTCAACTACTGCGATTTCTTCTTCCATTTTTCCGGCTATTCTTTCCTCCAAACTGTTGATTTTCTCCTCAAAACTGTCAATTTTCTTTTCTAGAGAATTCTTCAGATCTTCTTGACATTTCTGTACTGTTTCCAGACCTTTCTCCATTCTATCCTTTAACTCATTCTTTGTCACTTCTTGGCTTCTCTGCATATCTTCCAGACCTTTATCCATTCTCTCTTTAGTCTCTTCTTGACTTTTCTGCATATCTTCCAGACCTTTCTCCATTCTCTCTTTAGTCTCTTCTTGACTTTTCTGCATATCTTCCAGACCTTTCTGCATTTCTTGTTGGCCTTTCTCCATTCTCTCTTTAGTCTCTTCTTGGCTTCTTTCAACATTTCCAATGCTGCTTTTCAAGGCATTGATGCCTTCCATCAGAGCCTTCAGTTGCTCATCCATCGCTCTTGTTATCGGCATAAAATCCCACTTCTGACACCAAATTGTTACGTAGATCAGGGTTCGAGGATTTTATGCAAAATCAGACGTAAACAACAAAACAGTTCTTTAAGAGCGATGAGTATTTATTGTCGGAAATCAATCCTTAAAATACAGGATTTAACAGCAAAATTCACAGAATAAATAACAGAAGGATTTCAAACCTTCAACAGCACTCAGACACAATAAGCAGTGTCTAAAATTCACGTATGTAAATGACTATTCACAAGCACAGCCGAGCTTATCAAATTCAAGGCAAGTCTTCTAATCACTAATCAAAACAGTGCTCACTACTCGCTGGTTAAAATCAGACTCTCTTTTCGCTGGCTGAAACCAGACTGACTGTTGCGGCAAGTCTCTCTCTATTTATAGCAGAGGCCGAAAATTCTGGAAAGATGCGCTTGCGCCACAGATCGTGAAATTAGTGGATTTCTCTACTAATTTCTAGAAGAATCCAGAGAGTCCCAAACTCGCCAACTTGGTCGTCAAAAATGATGCCAACTTGGCTCTATCGCCAATATTTCGCCAAGTTCCCATTGAATCGCCATTATAACGTAAGGGACGGTGTTGCTTGTGAATATTACAATCTTATCATGAAATAAATATAGCATAGAGTAATATAAAGGCATTGCACATCCAAATACAAATTATTTACATTATTTTATACAAAATTCGTAACAATATTATTTTGACTATTTTGTTAATGTAGAATATATTGCAAATTCTATTGGGTTTTTTCTCTCAGTGCTTAGTATATTGTGAACATATACAGATTAACAAGAAATTTTCATTTACTGTACAAATAGAGAAATGTTTTTAATATCTATCCTAATAAACTAGAGAATGTTTTAAGACATGGAATTTGTGATGAAAAAATTTCTAATTTTTAAATGGAGGTCTATAACATAATTTAATTTTTTAACTTGTAAAATAATTCATAATTTTAAAAAATGTATATAATAGTACTAGTAATAATTTTTTATTTCCAAATTATTTTATCTATCACTTCTTCTTGTACATATAAAATTACAGGTAAGCAAAGTTAGTGAAAATGAAAGCCTCTAAAATAATTAAAAATAATTAACAAAAAATAATAGTTTATTTTTTTTTTTTTACAGTTCTGGATTTAGTAATAGTATTTAGTTTTATGATCATTAATCATTATTCTTTATGTAAAAATATTCGTAATATTTTGAGACACTAATGATAACTTTTTTGTACTTCAATTCAATGTTTTGATACTTTTTTAATGAATATTTTTTAAGCGAATTGTAATCTTATTATGTATAAACTTATCAACTATGTTATTGTTGATAATAAATGTTTCTTAATTTAACATATTTTGATTTTTGCAGCTCAGTGTTGTCCGAACCTGGAACACATTAACTTATCAAGTGTGAAAGTGACCAATGTTTCGTTGCAGCAGTTGGCTATTAAATGTCCAAAATTAAAAGTAATTTTTTTATTTAAAAATATTCTTTTGTATTAGTTCTTGAAAATTTTCAAAATCGTACTTCATTATTTAAATATATTGAATTTTTTTTGTTTCTTTTTATATATATTTACATTTGTTTTAGTATTTTAATTATACACTTATATACATTTCTTTTTATTTATATACTTTAATTTACATTTGAATATAAACTCAGTAAGTTTTGAGATATATTTTATATGTTTGTGCTGCTGAATTGCAATAACTGACTTGTCATAAAACAGACTTGCAATTTAAAGAATTAGTTTTAATGTTTCATAAATATTTTTCTTGTATGTAGTGAAATATGCTTAAGGTGAAATATCGGTTAACACTAAATAATACAATGGTCCCAACAAACAACAATGCATTTTCATGCATTTCTTAACATGAAATGAAAATCACTTAACATGAAAAGATTTCTCGTCTGGGAATGAAAAAATACAGAAAACAACAGCCACTTAATGAAATGTTTAAGAAAGTTTCTGTATTACCTGAAGAATTCATTGCATTAGATGATGGTAATATGTGTACAGCCCCAATTATTGAAAAAGACATTTTGGAGTTTGTTCAAAGCTCAAGAAGTATCATTGATGCAGATTTGGGTAATGGAAATGGAAAAAAGAGTGCAGCTCCTGTTCCCACCTCATTCAAGGTAAAGAACTCCATGAAAATTATGCGCACACAGTTACTTAAACACACATTTGAATGGTGAAATGAATAACAAAATGAACAATTTGTTGACAATTTGATGCCAACAACAACAAACAATAATAATAATAATGCAGATTATTTTCCAAAAACTCTATATATGTTTGTTTTTTCCAAAAAATTTGAAAATTTTTTATTAATTTTCTTTAAGTTACTGTGAATTTTTTTATTTAATTGATTTTTGTTAAATATGTGCATTTATATAAATAAAATGTATAATAAATTTAATTTTATTAATTATATATATATATGTAACAAAGAGGATGGTGTCTAGGGGTATGTTGAATAAAAGAGACGTTTATGTTTAAGGAGATTTAATGACAAATCTACAGGTTGTTAAACCTGGCTAGGTGTGCACTGCTGGCAAAAGTAAGTGTGCTTCTGCTCCCGCTTACATCCGGGGGTACAGAGAGTGGTGCTGGTGTCCCCTGAGTGTATACAACATACATTACAACATCCTTTAACACCAAATTCTTTTAACACAAATATTTCAGACCCTTCAGTTTTGTGTTAAGCAACTTTCACTGTACATAAATGAAGCATATAATGTAGCTATTTGTTCCACTAAAAATTTAGAGAATAAAAATATTTTTATTGTCATGTGACCACAGTAGCTGAGTGATCATGATTGTGATCTTGAGGCTATTTTTTGCTTTTATGGGTTTGAGTCCTTTTGCCATGGTACCATAAAAACGTGGAAGAGTTGATGCATTCAACTATTAAAGCCATTATGCTGGCTTAGCATGGAATTTTGGAGAATGGAGGTGTGTGGGTTGGGGGTCTCATCACTTGATCATGGTACAAAATTGCAAGCTCTTTGCCAATAGCCCTCGTTTTGCTTTAGAGTGGCATGCTAATAAATAATCAATCAAATGACTGTGTTCATGTATGTACAAAAATTTTAAAACTTCTGTAGCTTCTGTACAGTTATGCCACATCGTTATATGTTAAATTTTTTTGTAGAAGCACTGAGAATTTATCGTTGTTTTTTAGGTGAATCTGAAATATAAATTATGTTAGTAATTAATGTGCAAATTTATTTATGATTTATATCACTTTCTTTTCCTTTCCTTTTTATAGAATGTAATATTACAAAGATGCTTTGAAGTTGGAGAAAAAGGGTTAGTACTTGATTTATAATATTAAAAATAAGGGAAGCAAGATTTATATTCTCTCTCTCTAGTTAACTAATATTAATGTAAACTTTTGAAAGTGCATTAATTTAATAAAGAAAAAATTGTTTATTTATTGGTGAAGTGATATAATGCAAATATTTTTAATTTTCATGAAATTTCTGTTACTGATTTAGTCAATTCTAATATTGGGAAAAGTAATATTTTCATTGATTGGATTTATAAAATTGAAATTTTCAAAAAAGCATAATAATTTTTATTTGGTTAAATTACAAAAAAATTATAAAACAAATAAAAAAATTTTGGGCCATTGTCTTAGCATTATTTGTGTGTGTGTGTTACATTATGTACTGACCTGTAAAATACACACACACACACATATATATATATGCTTTACATATAAGAAATTATGTTTTGCAGCATATGGTGGCTTTTGCATTTGTGTAAAAAATTGGAATGTATCGATTTGACTGGAAATCCTCGAATAACAGGCCAGGTATTATTTTTTAACAATATTTTATATATAATGTTTTACCTTCTGGTGGGTATGTTTGCACAAATTTTTGGGGGGTATTTTTTATGTTGTTTTCAAATGCAGCATTTAAACAATCCAAAAGTCACTGTCATTTCTTTATCCATATCTTTAAATTCTTGATGAAATGGTTTTTGAAATTTTGAATATTGAATTTCAGATATTTTCTTTATGCAGTACTCTGCTTTACATTTGCAATATGTATCCACTCTTGCATTTACTTTTTTTATCCCTCCCCCTCCATCACATTTTGGAGTTTTATTTAATAGTTATATATGTAATATGCATTATACTAAATTATTGCTTTATTTTATATAATTGAAAAAATATTCAAATTTTAGAAATTATGGCTTCAATATTTGTAAATGGGAAGTTATTTCTGATATATTTCAAGAAATATCTTATTAGAAAGAAGGTAAGGATGTAGATTTATTTCAGAGAAAAATTATGATAATATATATCTGTTGTGAGATTATTGATTCTCAAGTCTGTTTATATGATGATGAGACGACGACCCAAATGAATTATTTGTAGAAGACGATTTTTATTATGGGTAAAGATGAAATCATGAATGGTATAAAACACAAAAATGGAATGGGGAGAAGTTGAACATTGTTAAAATTCTTCCTGATATTGAAACAACATGAAAGATGAAATTTAATCACTTTTGAGAATAAGGGTTGTAAATGTGATTCATGAAATTTTGAAATGTACTTATCAGCATACAGATAATATGAAAATCAGATGCAGATTTTTATTTGCTTATAATATTAAAACTTCATTTTTTTCTTTGACAGTTATTATTTTATAATTGTTTTTCTAACCTGCTTTTTGTAATTATCATGGAATATCTTTCATCTGTAAAAGTGGAATGTTAAAACTGCTATGTCATAAAAAGGTCAATGCTTGCATAATCATGCATAAAATTAAAGCACACTTGCTGGAAGGTTAAGTGAATATTAACTAATTAATTAGACAATTGATTTTTTTTGTAGCATTTGTTCTTGCTACTTTAATCAAGTTTTTCTTTCTAAAGAAATTTTTAAACTTCCTTTGAAAAAGGCTTTGCACTTTTAATTAATATGCCTTTTCCCCCCTTTTTATCTTAGTGTTTTCACATGGCTGGTTCAAGTCTTCACACTTGTGCTCTCAATAAGTGCTCAAGGGTAATAACTTCTTTTTTATAACTTTTATCTATGTTGTAGAAATTGTAAATCCTTGTTGTAGAAATGAGTTATTTCTATTTCTTTTAAAGTTAATTAGATGGATTTTTTTTTTAGTTTCAAAATTTATATGGTGTGCACTTTTTTTGATTTTTATAGTGACTTTTTCCCATGTGCATTCATTAGTTTTTTAAAAAAGTTTTATAACGTATGACTTTTTTTTCTTTTTATTTATAGTTCAGTCCCATGGGCTTCACAAAATTAGCAACTAGATGTAGAAATTTATCTGCGCTATATTTAAATGATTGTTTTCAGTTGTCAGACAGAGCTCTTGAGTTATTATGTCAGGTAAGAATATGTATTACTGTTTCATAATTTTATGTTAGAATTGCTAGCTTGGTACTAGACTAAAAACATATTATAAGTTTTAAATTAGTTATTGGAATAAGATTTTTTATTAGGATATTAATTCTTATGTACATAAATGTTCAATTCAGCAGGTAATTTTGTCAACTCTTTTCAGAGTCTAAAACACTTAAAAGTCCTATATGTGGGAGGAGTTTTTCCTGATTGTAAGTACTATTAAGAGTAATTATTTTTAAATCTTGTAATTTTTTATTTGTAAAGCTATGATTTTAGTTTATTAGTCTTTTTTAGAGCAAATTTTAATCTGAAATATCTTTGCATTCTTAAATGGAATTAATGGAAATAATTTATGAATTTGTTTTATTGTTTTGACTAAAATTTGATTTGATCATTTAAAATTAATAGACTGTTCATGCAATTTATTTTTATAATGCTTATGCAGAAAGAAGTTATAAGTGTATACCACAAGTCTGAAAATAACATTTTGCATTTATTTTAATTTATTTTTAAATAATTGGAAATGATGCAATTAAGCTTAATATGAATGTATTGGCATTACATTTAATTCATTCATTATGTCTCTGATAAGAATAAGTATTGATATTTTTGTTTTAAATAATCCATTAAAAATTTTTTTCTTAAAATTAGTGGTTTTGTAAATTGTTTTTTAGTATAAAATTATTAACAAATGCATGATATTGTGATTGTATCACTTTTAGTGACTGCCAGTGGCTTACATCACATTGGAAGATTATCTAATCTCGTAAGTCATAATTTGTGATTTATATTTACAGTTTCGATGATTTATATTACAGTTTGGAATGATGTTAAAACATGTATAATTTCATACACTAATGTTCCTTGATTATATTTTATAAAAAGCATTTAAATCGTAAATTTTATTTATTGAAAACTGACTCATGTATATTTGGTTCAAGATTAAAGAAAAATTATTTAATGATTGTTTACAATTTTTAGAAATAAAGTAAAGCCTATGGGGACAATTTTTGTATTGAATATTTAGCACACAATGTTAAAAGAAATTCCTAAAATAATTTTTAATTAGGTCTAGTTAATTTATAAGAATTCATATTTCTATTTGATTTTGTTAATTGACTAATCATATATTGAATTTTTTTTAAAAATACAAATTTTTTTCTCTGAACACTTTAACTGATTTCCTATTTACAATAAGTATATATATAATCCATAAATATATGCAAATAGTTATAAAATCTAAGTATAACTAGTCAAGATAGTAAGAAGCCGCAGTAGATAGTCAAGTCACACTAGTCAAGATAGCCACAGTAGTACAATAGCAAACTCCTGGCTTTAGGAACCAAGATTGCAGGTTTAAGCAAAGTTTTGCTGTTAGCCAACCTTCACCTATAATTCACCTATACCCTGGGCTATAGGGAAAGTAAGGAATTTTTAGAGAAATTTAAATATTGGCAAATAAAAACCCAATACTATTAATATATAACAATAAAATTATAGCCTACTATTAATTACTAGTATAGAGTTTAAATCTATGCAATAAAACTACATGATAAAAACTTACCTCGTGAGTACAGCAACAAAATATTTTTACCACCAGATACATAGTACCTGGTACCACAAACAAGTAGTAATGCATAAAATTACAATTGTTAACTTATGTTAAAATAATATTAAGTCTATATCTATATATTTAAAAACCTTAAACATTAATATAAAATTTGATATAAAAATATATATTGCACTGTGATTTCTTTACTGTCTGCTCATTCTTCCTTAATGGTTGTGGAAAATTTTATTCTAGGAAAATTTATATCTTTCTCAAAATCAGCATGTTGATGATGATGTTATATATGCTGTTAGTAGAGGATGTAAGAAACTCAGGTATGTTTTTATTAAAGAATTGTTTTGATTATTTTAGAACAATAAGTATTTTACTGAAATTGTACTTATATTCATTTTTATTCAAATCTCAGGTTTTTAGATCTCTCTGGCTGTAATGAAATAAGTGATTATTCCTTAACATCCCTCTCCTCATGCTACAGTTTGAGAACTTTGCACATCAGTTATTTAGACAGAGTCAGTATCTAGTTTAAATTTCATTTTGCTTTTTAACTAAAAATATTTGAAACACAAGCATATGACCTATTTTAGTTGTATTGCACTTAATATTGATTTTCCTATATTTTGCAACTCTTAATTTTAATGGTTTCTTTTTTATTAGATAACAGATGAAGGATTGTCATCTATATCACGACAAGGATCGTTGGAAACTATGTTACTGAGAGGATGTCCTAATATTGGTGATCAAGGTAATAATATTATGAATTAATTTGTTAAAATTTAAGAATGATACAACTTTGCTCATCATTAGCAATCACATTGATATATTTATATAAAAAATTGTTTCAACTGAATTTGTGAGATTTTTGTCACAATAACTCAAACAATCAGATTTGATTTTTTGAAATTTATTTTGAATTTGTACATTAGACATGCAGATGAATTATATATATCTGATGCTTGAATTAAATTTAATGGTTCTTTATAAAAAATTGAATGAGTTTATTTCATATGTTACATTATTATATATCCTAACCATTGTGAAAAGAAATTTGTATGAATGATTTGAAAAAGAATGCAATTTCCTTTTAATTAAAATAAATTATAATAAATACTATTGCATGTGTGTGGTGTTATAAAATAATAATAATATTCTGGAATCCTAGAATTGTCTTTTTCCTGGATTTATTGGTAACAATAACTTTCAACAATAAACTTAACAATCTTTAACAAATTAAACCATTACATTAATTAGACTGAAACTAAAGAAAATTCTTAATATTCAAGATAAAAATTCTAGTAAACAACAGCACCTGGTGCGCTGAAGCGAGGAATTACGAGTAAACAACAGCACAAGTAGTTTTGCCGAAACCAAGTTCAAGATTCCAACTGTGACAGAGTCCGTTACATATGGTTTCTATCGCGATATAGACCATGTGGGGTCTGAGGGTGGTGTCAACCACGCTCCACCCACTCAGACTACCCAGTCCATAATTCACAACAAAATTATTATTAAAATTTTCAATTCTGTAGCAAATAAAATGATGTATAATAAAAATATTTAGTTATAAATCATGTTTTTTATTTCTATTCAATGCTATACATTACTTTAGAATTTTAAAAATGAGTATTTGTTTAGTTTAACTCCTATTCGAAATTGTGAATGTAGCTTTTTCTGAAGTTTTTCTTGAGTATGTGTTGTTATTTGGGTAGTGTCATGCTTTTTTAGGAAAGGAATTGATGATATGATTTTTGAGATTAGAACATGACAAAAAAAGGATAGTAATAACTTTACTTTCATCAATGGCTTAAAGATATCAATAGAGACTTCTATAGTCTTGATTAAATTTTAATATAGTTTTGAAAATTGCATTAAAGCTGCATTGTTTTAAAAATTGACTTACACATGTTCTTAGCATACAATTTTCTCAAATAAAAATATGAAATAATAGGAGCAGAATATAGAATATTTTCCATTAAAAAGTTATAAGAAAAATTTAAAATTTACCTGAATAGTATATATGTTGAATGTAATTCTAGCTCTGTCTATCTTTTTATTAGGTCTGTTAACTTTAGTCCTACTATCCCCATATCTTCAGCATCTGGATGTGAGTGGATGCCAGCATGTCACAAATGTAACAGTCACTGCATGCTTAGACTCTGTACAGGCACGATCATCTGGAAAAAAATTGATGCTCATTGCTGGAGGTAATTTAGAACATTGATTAAATGGTCTTTGAAATAAAGTTAAAATCATATAATTTTAATTTTGTAAAAAATTTAGTAAACAGCATTAGTAGCTTAATAGTAATATTTTAAGAGTCCAGTCTATATGAATTTACCTTAAAAATTGAAAGAAACTTATTGTAATAAGTTATTAAACTCTCTAGAAGAAAAAAAAAATTGCTTAAATTTTCAGCAATCTAACTTCATTTTTTAAAATGTAAAGAGCATGAGGCATAATGGCAGCAAAATAAGAAAAATATGCATACCTTTACTATATGTACTGTTAAATGCATACTTTAGTAAATTTATTTTTGTATGTGTCAAATATAAGACAACATTTATTGTTTTTTTTTGCTTTGAAAGTAAGAAGTATAAGTTCAGGAAGCATTGTAATTAGTATTACCAAATAGGACTCACTCTCTAAGTAAAATTTTCTTTGTTATCATTTACACATTTGTACTTTTTTTTCATTAATGATGTGAATGTTTTTTTTAAAGATTTTATAGCTGAAATTGATAAATATTGAAATTCACTAAAGGTACTGCATTCTCAAGTAAAAAATACATGCCATTGAATTCCATAAGTCTGCTCTAAATTGCTGTATATAATAAAAATATAAATTAAGTTGATCATACACTTTGTGAAGCTATTTATCAAATTATAGATTTTTTACTGGTGTTAATGATACATTTTATTTATTAATTTGTCTCATACTTAGGTACAAGTATTGAACTTGAAGCCTTAGAATTAGATTCCAACCTTCTGGAAGTGTCCAGACAAAATTATTGTATTAACAGCCTACGGCCAGATAGATTGGATTATCTAGGTATTTATTTAGTTATTCCTTGTTTTGAACAAAAATTTCAAAGTGCTTTCTTAGATAAATTTCAGTTTTGAAAAGTATGCTTAAATAAAGATGTAAAATAGATCTTTTATATAAATTCAACAAATCTATTCATTAAATTTAAAGTAAAATATTAAAAAAATTGTGGATAATTTTAAGAAATTTGGAAAAGTAAAGTATTTTTGTTTATATTATGTGGAATGAGGTAATATTTCGAATAAAAAATAGAGAAATCTCATATGAATTTTAAAAGTAATATTAAAAAAATTGTACATTACTTTGTTTTTATGAATTATGTACAAGTTAATGTCTTTTATATCTTAATTTTTTAGGTGATGACTATGAAGATGATGAACATTTTTTTGAAAATGAAGGTATTTTAAATATGTTCTTTCCTAAACACTTCTAAGAGTATAATTTTTGTATCCCAAGTTACATTTATATGATAAAATTGCTATTTAGTTTTTATATTTCCTTTATATTAAAAATTGATGTCTGAAGTAAATGTTTCATAAAAATTTAGGGACTTTCTATTTACGCTAATAAAGTTTTTATCCAATAAACACACTCATTTGCTGAAATTTTTTAAAAAAAGTATGAAGAAAGTGGTTGTTTTTATTGAAATTCAACAAATATAAAGTTTATGTTCTGAGAATGAAATGATGAATTCAAAATCATTGTACCATCAATGGCTAGCAATTGTTTATTGAATGTTATAATTAATAATTAATGAAATTTCCTTTTGTGGCAATCCATGCTTATATACATTAATATAAGAATTATTAAAGAATGGTAATCTCTCATCTTGTAATACATTCTGCCAAGCATTCATCAGCCCAAATTTGGTGATTTATTGTTCCATATTTATTTGATTGGCTTGGTGACTTTGTTAGCCTAGTAGGAAAAACAATATCAGGGAGTCATTACAGGGATATGCTATGTAGGGTTATGCTAGAGGTGGCAGGATGTAATCAATATATCATTGAACTGTTAAAATTTTATACAGGATGATTAGAGATGACTTACTGTCATAAGAGATAGCATCCCCCCCCACCCCATTACACCAAGTATGGAAGACATTTATGTTAATGTAAAACATAGGCTGATTGAAACCAATATTCCCGGCCCCGTAACTTATACATCCAGTGATCCTCTATTCCAAGATATATTGGGATTCACCACAGAACACTATGCAGTACCAGTCTACTAGCAGTCATGCTGATAAGTTATGATGCTGTTGTAGATGACTGCAAATATTGTAGGACTAAAGACAAAGATTATAGGCAAATGCCTTCAAGGCTGCTGTGAATGTAATTTTACTATAGTTCAGTCCTGTGAGATGATGGGAAGTAGTACCATGGGTGATAAAAGAAGTGGTTGTAGCACATTTGATAGTTGGTAATGCTGGCATTGGGCAACTTGGGTGAGTCGTACAATAGTCTGGTTGTGCTTTGAATTCATGCATCTTGGCTTCCCAGAGCCTTCATTCCTATTAGGATTTCCTTGCAACTACCATTGTTATCTATGTCTATGTACAACCATGTCTGTGTACAGTGCTGGTTAAGATCTATTGCTTGGTACGACCAGCCAACTTCATACATTCCTACTTTGTGACCCTATTCAAAGTTGTCTGATTGGTTAGTAGATCTTTATCGACATTTTAATAGGGTTATTGATTGTGCCTCTAGAAAACTGAAATTATTAGTTATTTGTAACTGTCACTTATTTTGTTCAATGTTAGTTGTATAGTAGAAATGTTTGTCATAACTAAAGCTAACATTCATCTCAGCCTTGAAAATTTAATCATTTTCTTGCATGGTAGAGAGGAATTTATAAACAAAATTTTGATTAGAATTAAATTATTATTTTATAGGAATTTGTTATCTCCCAAAAGAGAGTAAATTGTCTTTTTTATTATTGAAATAAGTTTTTTTAACTTGTATTTTTTTTATAATAAAAACATACAAACATTTATTTAAGGAATGTAAAATGATAAAATATCATTTATATTTCATCAGAATAAGGGGTCTTTTTATTTTAATTAATATAAAAGAAATAGGACTGAGTGGTAGAGTCCAAAATACTTCAGATAATTGTTAGTAAATCATGCATGATTTCTTATACGGGCATAATTTATTTTTATTTTAAACAAATTTATAAATTTTATTCTTCATTGCTATAGTATTCATTTTTTCAAAAAATAAAATAATATTTCCATTTTTTGTATGTTTATCATCATAAAGCTGGGGTGGGCAATTTGTTTTAGCTCGTGGACCACATTGTAGAAGCAGAGAATAACCACTGGGCCGCAACTTTTTTTTTTTTTAATGATTGCATTCATTAGTTAACTTTGCATCTTTGAAAAGGAATGAATTGTACCATTAAAATCAATAAATATAAGTTAAATAAAATAGGGGTAGTTTTGTTCAATTTATTTCACAGCTTGCAAGTTTGTCAGCCAACTATATTTACTCTTGTTGATCTTCATGCAAGAAAAACTTCACTCACAAAAAAAATGTCAACTAAAATGCAAGGAATAATATTTCTACAAATTTCTTCATACATGGAAATTTTTCAGCTGTTAAAGATTTGTGAAAGTCAATGTCATAGTATTTAGCTACCACCGTATCAAAGATATGGGGCCCCAACATGTGTAACTAGAATCCAACTAACAGGGTTCTCATATTTAAAAAGGGCCCCTGGAGGAATTTTGATACAGGGCCCCCCCCCCCAGAACTAGCTACACCAATGCATAACATTTGACATTTTCTTCACGCTGTGAGCTGACTTCAAGTCTATAAATTCAAACTGTAGCTGCTCGGGTTCTGTATCAATATCAGCAGTAGTGGGATAACAGAGCAAATTGAATTTTCTCTCAATTTTCTTAAAGTCTTGAAATCTTCTTATGACTTCATCCTCCAGACTCTACAGATAATCTATTAGTGGAAACACACTGTCATGTACATTGTTTTCCAAATAGTGCACAAAAAGATGGAATTTTTGATCGTGCGCCGGTAAGAAATCTTGGTGTAAAGTGGATTTAATGATTGTCTGTGGTGAACTGCATCTGGCCTGCGGGTTGCTAGTTGCCTGCCCCAGGTGTAAAGGCATTTGTATTTAATCAAGTAGCCATAATAATAAATCTCGAAATTCCTCCAACCTTTAGTTAAAATTGTCAAGGGAGAAACAAGAATCTTGTGATTTCCACAGGCGACATAGATGTAGCAAAATTTCCGTGACTCGCGATTTCCGCTGGTATGCATTTTTTCCGACTGTTTAACTGTGTAACCCATACTGTCCGAGTTCATGTTCATATTTTTATGACCTTATTCTATATTTTAAAATAAAAACTCTTAAAATTTTTTTTTCTTAATTCTAATATGTAAATTTAATATGTAGATTTGAAATAGGTAATAAAAAATATGGAATTTTTGAACCCATTTTGATAAAATAACTATGCAGCGAGAGGGTTAATGGCTCATTAAATTAGAAATGTTTCATTTTGAAACTGTAAATAAAACGTATATTCTTCTGCTTATAATTCAACATTGTATCACAAGTTAAAATTGGTGTATTTTTTAAAATTTCTTCTTTTGGTATTCGAAAAGAAGCCACAACAGATTCCATAACCAATTTATTCAAAGTTTGAATTATACAATTCCATCAAAATGTATAACATGGAATTCGAAAATATGTGCACTTTAAATCCATGTTTGATTCAAAATTGTTTTAGTAGCATAATGTTGAACTTAAAACATTGAGATTACCAACTTAACAGGTATTATCCTTGTTATATGGTATGGCTCCAAGTTACAAAGTCAATCTCTAATAGTCATTGTTTTAGCATACCATTGTTCATTAATGAATTTCTAGTTAATGAATGGTATTGATAAATAATCACAAAAAGTTGTATCTTTTGCAGATTCAGCTTCTAGTGAGGTTGAAAATCAAGCATGTGGTGGCCAATCATCAGCATCAGTAGATGTCAATGGAGAATGGTCTGAAATTTTCGAATCACCTTTATGAAAATCATCTTATTGCATTCTTTAGATTCATTTTCATTTTTTGGACGCAGCTAGATTGTGAGACAGTATGCGAATCTTTTACAAAGTATTTGCTGATTTTTATTGGAAAAAAGAATTTAAGAGAGTGCATTTAGTTCCTATATTTGTGTTAGTTTTGTACATAGCGACAGACATGAATTTTTTTATTGTATTTAATGCAGAGGGAGAATTTTGCAACTTTTTAATTTTTGTATAGATTATTTTTTATATTAGAAAATGTTTACAACTTTTTTGTCTTCCTTATCCTGTTTTAAAGTATTTAATTGAATAGATAATTATGAAATTAGAAAGCTAAACTTTTGAATTTTTTTTTTTAGTTGGCTTTATGTTTATGTAATGAATATTTTAGTCTAACAGCTTATCTTTCACATTTTTTTATGTTTATTTAAGAATAGAAATGGGTATTTTTTTAAAAAATTTCCAGCAATGTGAAGACTTTTATAGAGTTTTTTTTAACTAGACATTATTTGTTTAGATGTGAACTATATTATTGAATTTAAAAATTTTTAATGTGAGGTTTGGATTTATAGAAAAAAATATTATTATTATAAAATAAATAGTATATATAAATTTTTTTCTTTTTGAATAATTTTATAAATGCAGTTATTGTTATCGGACAGTTCAAAACTGACAAATGCTTATTTCTACTTTACAAAATTGCCAATAATTTGAGATTTTTTTATATTATAGTATTACTGATATTAATTTTTACTTCATTATTAAGTGTTCATATAAAATTAGACCTAGTCCTTATGTGATCTTTCTTGCAAATACAATATTTGTTGTCTACATGGTTTTGTAAAATGACTATACTTTCATGTAGTCTTTCTTTTGCTATACTTATTTTAGTTGATGTTAAAAATGTACATAATTGTTAGAAACCATTGTTATTAAGCGACAAAAGAAATCTAGTTTTCTGTTTTGTTTTTTATATGTCAAATTACTGAACCCTTCTAGATACTAACTGTTGATATTTTAAAAAGAAAAATAGACACCTAGACAATTACAATTTATTCAACAAAGGGTTAAAGGTGTCCACTTTTAAATACTATTTACTATTCCAAAGTATTTAACTGCACAGATCATGCAATATCAAAACTGAGCAAAGTATAATGCCTAGTCACGACTAGTGTAAAAACTGAAAAATATGTCCGATATGCATTAATGGGAGAAAAATTGGTATTTAAACAACTTGCAATTTGTAAGTGGACAACTTAAACTCTTTATTTTTTACGTAAAACATTTAATTCATTAATATCAAAAATAAATCTAGTTCCATGTACTTCCTACTTTAAGGAATGTAAATTTTTCGTAACAGCACAGTAGCTAGTTTTTTTATGTAAATCATTTAATCAAAAACTTAAACAATTCAAAACATTGTCTTATTTTGAGTATCTTAATATTACAAGAATTTAGACTTTTTTTGTGTAAAGATGTATATATCTCAACCCTAAAGGACTTTATTAAATAAGAATTTAGTTTACATAGCATAATAAAAGTTATTTCTATGTTAAATTAAAAAATTTTTGTAGTAGTTCATTAAAGGAAGAGAAAAATATGAATGAATAATCCTTCAATTAATGTGCTTTCATCGTGCAATAGCTGTAGGGATATAATGCTAACTGAAAAACAACAATTTGTTTTAAAATATTAATGTGTAATGTTTTATTAAAGTTTTTATTCATCTTTTAAAACTTTATAAATAGGATCTTTTTTTCTCACACTTCTGCAAAAGTAATTCAAAAAGAAAATATAGTCAATTTTGAGAAATAAGTGTAAGATATAGCTTATCTTAAAAAAAGCTATGAAGTCTTGCCATATTCGAATGATTTCAAATAAATACCAAAAAAGAAATTCTAGCTCTCCAATGAGCATGGCATCTTTCCCAAGTGGTCTGCTGAAGTATGTAAATAAAACATAAATGCTGTGGGTAGAATTATTTTCCATTTATGTAAAGAGTGAAATTTTCTTATGTATTTATTTTTAGTTTTGCTCAATATTTCCCCTTGTTATCAAAGTTCTGCATTTTTTCCAAAGCATTGATTTGTGCATTTTCAAATGCGTACTGCTGCTCAACATAAACTTTACTTCAAAGTAATTATGAATTTAATTTCATGTAGTATTTCAAGTTATAAACATGAGATTAAAAATAAATAATATTTAGTCATTTTTGTGTGTGTTTATAAATATATTTTTTCTTTATATCTTAAATATTATTGATAGCTATTTTCTATAATGGCTACAGAACATTAAGTTATGCATAGCTCTCTGAATTTTTAAAGTGAGTAATCTTATAAATTCATATTTTCTTAATATTTTTTAAAATTATATCCAATGATAAGTGTCTTATTTAAAAACATTTTGTTCAAACAGACTGTAGCTTTATAGGTATATTTTATATTCTTTGTGGAATTGTATAAGACAAGGAGATTATTTTGTAATTTTCCCTCTGCAGTATGTAAATAGTACAAATCTGTTATACTGCTTTAAAGTTTTATTGACATGCTTCAAAGTATTGAAAAACTGTTTATTTCTAAAATGAAACGATTTAATTTTTTTAGTAATAAAATAAGATTTTGTGGCCACAAAAATATATTCAAATGATATAACTTCTCCCATTATTGATGTAAATATTAATTTTCAAACCTGCTAACTATGCAGTTCATAATTTAAAAAACATGTACAATAAAATGGTATTTTAAATATTAGGAAAATTTTTATTATTGGTGCTGTAAATATTGTTTTACATTTAAACTGTTAAAATTATTTTTGAAAAAAGATTATCTGGACAAAGCTATGTTTGTTATATATTTATATTTCAGCCTGTATATGAATATGTATTTTAAATATATAAAAAATGAATGTAATGAAACTGCCACTAACAAATGTTATGTTTTTTTTGCTAACATTTTGGTGCAATGTTTGTGCTTTGTATTTAAAATTTCACCATTGAAAAAAATCAGTTGCAGAATTGTTCGGTTACGCAAAATGATTAAAATTCTTAGGCTGTTTTTATAAGAATGAATAGAAAAAAACACAGCCAAGTAAGTTAAACATTTATCAACAATGCATTGAATTTTTCGTTTTTGCAGGATTATTATGCCTTAAGAAATTGTTTTTATATCATATTACTTATTATACATCATTACTTTCAAATGGGAACAAAATGTGCAATATTGTGAATTCTGCACTGGTTTTTTTTTTACAGTAACCTTTGATCAACCTGAGTCAAAATGCTTTATAATTCATTTGAAAGAGTGTACATAGATTTATTTATTGTTCAATACTGTTTATTGCAAATTTCATTATGTTATCTTGCATATATCTGTTAAATAAATTATAAGAAAATCAATTTTAGTAATGTACTGTCTTAACATCCTTGGAATTTTTGTACACATCAGTATGATAATGTTATACAGTGGGTTGCAAGAAAAAATTCAAGGATGACACCCGAATTGATATTTTACTTACAAAATTATGCCTCTTAAAGAATATAAGGCCTAGAGCAGTACTCTTCAAACTGTGTTTCACCTGACCAAGGGTTTCGTGAGTTCACTGTGGTTTTTGTATGACCACAAGTATCGTAATCCGTTTCTAAATGCAGGATCCCACAGGGGAGAATTTCATACGTGGCAAAAAATTTTCTTTTCAGAGATTAAGTGCATTCTTATTTATAGTGGAAGAAAATAGCAAAATAACATGAACAAATTTGATTCTGGCATTCAAACAGCTAAAGGTAACTATATATATTTATTTTTAACTTTTGTAGTGCCTTAAGGTTTAATACACAAGTGTTTAAATATCTGTGTAAGGGAAGGTGAAAAAACATTTTATATACAACATTATTGTTAGTTTGTTGATTAATGTGCTTCAATGCACCATAATCTTTCAAAAACAGTTCTTTAGTTTTTTTAAAATACAGTCATTTTCTATAAAAATGACAGTAGCTATGCTTGTAATATCAGTTGACATTTGTGATGAGTAATAAATGAACTATAATTGTTAAGTGTTTAATTTTCCCCCTGCATCTTCATATTAAAAACATTATGATGATATTCAAATGGCCAATTCTTTTCATTAATTGCAAGAAAACCAGATTCCATCGTGGTCTTCTAGTTGCTTTTTAGACCAATACCTTTTTTGTGTTGTCATGTATTTGGACAACATGGGCTATCTAGTTCATTTTATTTATTTAAATGTTGTTATATCTTGTAGAGCTCAAGCTTGAATCTTCTCTAATTATCGTTTTCATTAAAACCATCAAGTATACTCCATAAAATTTTCCTTTAAAAAATCACTATTGTGTTTTCTTCTAGTTTTTTCAGATGCCTATGTTAGGACATATCCGTGACTGGTGTTTTGTAATTTAAAAACTTGCATTGTAAACATATCAAATAAAAATGTCTTCCTATTTGATGCTGAGCATTACAGTACCAAGGTGGTTGCCATCCATCCTGACATGGCCGCAGAGCAGGTAGGCCTTGCCATTGGAGGTATACTCTCAGGAAATTATGTCTGTAGGTTAGGCAAAAAGGCCTCTGGATAGTCCGTGTGGTTATCTCTTTGCTCTTCTGCAGGTCATAGAGACTTCCAATTGAGCCAAGCAAGGAATTGAGTCAATGGGGGGGGGGGGCACAATCAGTTGATGAGGAAAACAATTTATCCAGGATTCAGGCCTGCAATGAGTAATTGTGTTGTAGCTTCACAGACAACCGAGATCTCACTATCGTAATTGGTGGAGTTTTCCCCCACAGCCATTGTCTTCAAACAGCCAGCAGAGATGAACCACCAGTATAAATGCATAGCCACTCATTCATGGGATATCTTAGTTAAATGCTTTCCAAAGTACAGAATTTTTTGCTCATAAATGGTAGGTGCAACTGTATAGGAGCGTAGTTCATATTTCTTCATAAGGAGTCTTGAGCAGTTAGACGTTTTTCTGATGTGGATGTCCTAGTGAAGCTTGCTGTCTTCAATTTTGTTGATGTTTCAGGGAGTGAATGTTACTGCCTGTGGCATAACTTTACACTTTTGGGTAACACTATCACATAAGGAATTGATATTTTGCTTTAAATCTTCTCCCTATCAAATGGTGATGGTCTTGGTTCGTTTAGGTTTCAGAGTTCTACAGTCCCAGGAGAGAGAAAGAATTGCTGGGGAAAAATATTTGAAAATGAACTTTGGATTATGTGTGCAGATGGAGCAAAATTGCTATTAGGCTTTAACAAAAGAGTAATATCATGAATAATTTCAACTGTACCATACATTTTTACCACAAGCATGTAGCAATGAGTAGGTTTAAAGTACTGAATGCATTCAAAGACGTTTTATTTGCCTTATGTTAAGAACCATGCAGCAACCATAGAACCCTGCTTTTTTTGCATTCAGAAGTCAAATTATATTTAAACAGTGGGGGGGATGAAGTCATGACAACTAGTCTGCTTAATAGGACAAACACTGCAGCAATGTTTCCCATTCAAAACAAATCGAACATACCCATGAAAGAAAAAAAATTAATGTACTGGTTTTAAAACTTAATTTGTTCATCATATGCCAAAGAGCAATATTTTGAAAAATGAATTGAATTTATAGTCTACAGTGTTGAAAAAGGTGCTCCTAAGTAAGAATGGAATAAAAAAATCTTACCAAGTACAATTATATATTTGAATGCTTGCTAATGAAGATGAAACAACTTATCAATAAAAGCACAGATCCATCATTAAAATCTTAATAGCTCCCACAAAATACAATATTTCTCTTTTTATCTATAACAATCTATTTTAAGATGTGAGATTGGGTTCCATTAGAGAACCTGTACAGGAAGATGCAAAAATATGATTGCTTACATCTTCACTTCCTTCTGCCTGGGTGTGAATGTGTAGATCACAGCTGTAGAAGATAATTTTGTTGGAATTGGGCCACAGCCCTCTTATCCAACTTGTACACCCTTGGGAGATTTCTACCACAATTTAATGGTTATAATTAAAGTTACACTGTTCAGAGGCTGTAGAACCTGTTCTGCTTATCGGATATTGATGGAACTTCGAATATATGCTATACTATGGGGGGGGAATTTCTACAATAAAAACAATTAGTACAAATTTTGACCACCAGGTGGCTTTTTAATATTCTTTATGCAAATCCATAAGACCTCTATATAAACTCAGTCATAGCCAGAAAATCATTAATCATGCCTTTACAAAAAAAAAATCAAGCTTTGCTGGTAAAACTGTTATATCATAACGGCAGCAACCACTTAGCTGCTCTGCGTGAATGCCATCGTTTAAAGGATCAGCAAAAAGGCCCCATGTCAAGGATTGATTTGAGAAAGATGATCATAAAATTTGAAGTGACTGGAGATTTGGGTGTGCCCGGAACGGGACTGAAACTGTCGAAGATGTCGCTACTGCTGTGATTGAAAGAGCCTCCAAATCCTTCTACTTTTCAGCAAGTGATTGATCATGCGTATTTTGAGGTTTCAATGTTTGCATCATGTGGATCTTATACAGATACCATTTTAAAATGTACTGCAGAATTTTTCGTACTGTCAACCACAGAATCTCCAACTCGCAAGACACTGATTGACCACTTGCTGAAGGCTCTTTCAACAACAGTAGCGACTTCTTTTACACTTTCAGTCCCAACTGATTTCCACCTTCCTTGCAGCACACTCAAATCTCCATTCTCTTTAAATTTCATGATCATCTTCCTCAAATCAATCCTCGATATGGGGCCTTTTTGCAGATCCTTTAAATGAGGATATTCAAGTAGAGCACCTAAGTGGTTGCTTCCGTTCTGATAAAACAGTTTTACCAGTAAAGCTCATCTTATTTTGTAAGGGCATGATTAATGATGACATAAACTTGCAGTTATAGCCAGAGAATCAGAGGTTTTACAGATTTGCATAACAAATATTCGATAAAAGCAGCCTGGTGGTCAAAATTTGTACTATTTTTTTTATTGCAGAAATATTTTCCCCATGATCCATATAGCATATATTCCAAGTTTCATCAAAATAGGTTCTATAAGCATCTGCGGTAGATTTAACATGCATCAGACCCTCTACACTGCAACTCAACTGTGGTGGCCCAGTTTGACCACTGGGGCCAAAGTACTAGGTAAATGTGATTATGGGTCAAAGAGTATTCAAGTAAAAGTTTTGTGTAGCTTTTAAATTTTTGGTTGAAAGAAATCTCTATTAAGATTAATACAATTACTTGTATCCTACATGCGTAGAATACTACTTCATTCTAAACAGGGTGTCAACCTTAGAAAAAGTTAAAATTTATTGTTCTATGACAATTTATTTGATACATTTTAATTCATGCCACTCCCAAAGTAAGACATATGAAACTAAAAATCAATTTCCCGTTACTCCTGTTTAAATATATTTAATTTTAATAATAAACAGTATGACATTCAACTGAATCAAAATAATTAGTCATGGATATTGAGAATTAAATTATGTTCTATCAAAAAAAAAAAACATACCAGAAACAAACAGTGCACCCAAGAAGGAAAGCCAAAACCCTTGAAAGTATAGTCACTGTACAACATCATATTGCTATGCTAAATAGAATGTGTTAATTGAACTATAAGCTAGCCAATGTTGGTGGAGGGAAGAATGTTCAATTAGAGATCATCAGTAAATGGTAAGTTTCTTACATTTGAACGACCTCATACTGATACAACTGGATAGATAGCTATCTCCCCTCTTTCCTAGTTAGAAGGTTATATCTGTTTTGTATTCTTCCCATGTCACATATTTTGAGAAGGTTCCAAATAAAACATAAAAGGGTTTTAGTATTGGATCGAAAACAGTTATGAAATACTGAATTAACTTGCTAACCTCAAACATATTAGGGCAATTTTTATGTTCCATGGCTTTCATTTTTCAAGACTGTCTGAAGATTTATATTTGAAACCATGAAATTATTTCTGCTTTATGGTTTCAAATTGGAATTCTACAGCTAAATTACTGCAACCTTGGGGCATTATTTGATTGAATTATATTATTGGACAAGAACTATTGGCAATTAACCTCATACTTTTAAACCATAGACAAAGGCAATATCTTACCATGTAAAAAATCTTACGCCAAGTTCAACATAACATGCATGATAGACCTTGAATATAATCAAGACTGCCATTGTTTCCCATAATCATTGTACTTATAGCCATAAAAAGCTCAAAATATATATAACTTATTAATGTGTGTTATATTTAGAAGTTACACAGAGCTATTGAAAACAGGACTTCATTTTGAACCTTGGTCAAGTGATATGGTTTGGCACACCAATGCGAGAACTCCAATCTTCGACTGATTTAATGTACATCAGATCTTCATTGGTACCAAAACTTGAACCTAGAGCTCAACAGAAACACTACTGGTTATGACCACTCAGCTACTGCAGCAGTTATAATTAATGTTTTAATAATTGCACCAAATATTTTGAGCAAATATAAATTTATTTACTAGTTCATAATAACACATGAAAGCACCCGATACAGTTTTTTCTTATTTTATATATATTTTACAATAAAAAAAGAAAACCATATGTGCCAACACTATACATATTTAATACTGTAAGCAGATATGTATATTGCAACTATACATGAATTTATGAGAGAAACATCCGATTTGATCATCACAAATTGGGGGGGGGAGATACATATAGTATTAAGTTTATACAAAAATGATTATAGATAAATATCAGAAAAAATACTGTACAGTGTGGACGTACTGCAGACACACAATTTCATAAAAGGGATATTCATTTTCTTAAAATTTATCAATATGAATGTTCATTGCAGTACTATTCTATATCTTGAAAGTTAAAGGCACTTGTTTATTTGAAAGGTTTTTAAAAGCTTATATGGAAGAAACATGTAATATCAAGTTAAAATACATATAAAAAAAGAGGAATGTGAAATAGCTATAAATATAACCAATCAATAATCACAGTGTATCACAATTATTTCCCCCTTAACAATGAAATTGATACATTAAAGTTATGCAAGTGCAATCATAACATCTAGGTAATAAAGATTATTAACATTTAGCAAAATGCATTTAAGAATTTTAATGGTAATTTTTAAAGGCTTAATTTATCACATACTATATTGTCAATAATAAATGCAATAAAAAGGCAAATATTTATTTTGATTTACAAGTTAACAAAGTTTTAACTAAAAGTGTTCAGTTTGATTGCTTTAAAAAGTTTTAACTTGAAAATTATACTTATTTTCTATGTATAACTTATATGATTTTAAAATACAATTTAGAAGAATTGCTGAAAAGAAGTTCAGCACATAAATGTTGAAGACATTAAAAAATGGTTAAATTGTTTAAAAAACCCCATTTCATAAATTTTTGACAAAAAGTATAGATTTTTAAATTTATTCAGAAATATAAGTTTACAGCATAGAAAGTCAACTAAAGATATTTCTCTGACAATATTTTTTCTCCTAATTACCCGAATATTAAAAAAGCAATTCAAAGCTTACATCAAAAACTAGTAATTTTTTACTTTGTTAAAAGCTATTGCATCTAGGAACTCATTCACTGGCCAAATATATATAGGAAAACAGCAAGAATAATTCTCAGAATTAAGCAGACATGAATAAGACATCTTTCCCAAAACTATTTCATTACAAATTCCCATAATATGCTAAAAACGGATGAAAAGTTGCCCAATCATTGATACAAGGGTTTAAAAATTTATCACAGATGAAAAGCTAGAGGGAACAATAAAATTCCTCTTATATCACTTATAAATTCTATGGGTAAACATATTTCTTGTTAGATAAATAACAGAGAAATTAAGCATACTTTTTAGATTTCTGCTATGACAAAAATTAATATTTTGAACAGCAAAGAAATTATACATAAAGTATTAATCTTTTTGCAGTTCATGAGAAATATGAGATGAAGTATTTCATACAATTCATAAAAAGTACATTATACATCTTTCACAGATAAAATATTAGGAGAAACTAGAGTAGAGGACCTGCAACTCAAAAACATAATAGAAAGTAAATAATGAATACCTGATTTATGAGGCAACAATACATTTAATTCAAATTTGTCCATATAATTAATGTAGAATACTGCTTTGCTTTTTTTTTCTCCATTTTTGAGCAAAAATATCTATAAAAAACATTATTTCTTTACAAAATTCCAAAGAATACAAAATTTATTCATTGGTATAATTTAATGAAAAACCTGTATTAATTTACAAATAGAACGATGTATGAAATTCATTGGACCTGAAATACTATGCAAAAATAGAAATTGTATTAAATATATTTTTAAAAGCTGAAATATTTTCAAAAACAACAAATATTAGCATTTCATTGTCAAACATTGCAAGTATAAAAAAATAGTTAACCAATATAATGACAATCTTTTTCTCATCTTCAATACATACAAAATGTTTCCATCATAAAAAGACTTTATTAAATATAATAGAAAATTAGTTTGGAGCTCCAATATTTCAGCATGATTTCAGTTTTCTTTGCAATGAAGCTTTTTTTCCATCCTGTTAAGTAAAGAATGAAAGAGTATAAATACAAAGATTACATTAACACTTTAAACAAATATAATTTCAACTAAAAATAATTTTAAACATGCTGTGCTGTATTATTCTAAAAAAATAAATCCAAGCATATTTCAAAGAACTTTTTACATCCCTAAAATAATCCCTAGGTAAGATTGTCAACCAGATAAACACCTTATAACACAACAGCCAGAAAAGAAAAAGGAAGAGTCCAAGAATAAAAATCTAGCAGCTTTCTGCAAAGAGAGATATATAAATGGTAATTGAAGAACAATAACCACAGTCAATGAGGGGAATGCGAAGAAAAGGAATGAATCGGGTCAGCAACCATAATTTCCTGAATTGGAACACATCTTCAGTGAATTGAATGCTGATAGAAAAGCAAAGTGTCTGGTAGTTCAGTAGAATTGATATTCAAGCATTTGTCTTTGCAATAACACCACAGCTAGACATATTGCCAAATGAATTTAAAACATCACAACACAGGGAATAGAAACTATTCAAATCACTGAAGGAAGTTAAGAAGACCAGCAACAGTGTTCAAATTGAATATTTTGAAGTGATTAAACAAGCACCGAGATTCAAGTACTCTATTGATAATCTTAACTAAGTACCAACTCTCATAGTTGATTGCTATGAATGAAGCTGCAGTGTTTATGGGTCAAGGGCATCAATCGGAGGGGTGCCTCTGCAATATACATTCCCTCCAATGATGCATGCCTTACAAGAACTTAAACAATTTGTCTCCTAGGAAAGAATCCCCCCCCCCCGCTCAATCATCTCTAAGGACAAGGAGGTAATTGAATATGTTTCAAGTATCACAGCTATTGGGCTTAACTCTTTCGGGATGGAAAAACGCAAATGCATGTGTATCGCCATGGCCGGAGGGTTTTGTGTATATAGTTAAGCCTAAATCGATGTAATCAGCGTACAGATGTCTGAAATATCATCATGAAATTCACAATATATATTATTTGTTACTATCACTACTCTCAGATTCTAATTTAGAATCAATTTTGCATCATTCTGATATTCCAAATTCAGTTAAACATTCTTGATGCTTAAGACTTTGTAAAAGTAAAAAAATAATTGTGTCAACCAGATCTAATTAACCATTAAAAATTACACTGCAAATCCAAACCAAATGCTCTAGTGAAAATAAATCTCTCATCTTCACTATAAATAAATACCACGTGTTCATTTGAAGAGCAGTCATAAAGCATTCAATTCGGAAACATTCTCTTTCCCTTAGGTTTATAAAACAAAAACCATATATGTGTGAGTAATATTTCCTTCATTTTGAGAACAAGGTCTACATGTATCTCAAACCTAATGGACATATAATATCATCTATTGCCAAAAAACGTTCCAAGAGTGTGGCGCGAATACGGAACGATCGGTGTTTCATGCTGGTGTGGATATGTGACGTTTATCTCGAAGGGGTTAAAAAAACACTTTGCTTTTCATGTGTTATGTTCCGAGCTTAAAAATGCTTGGAGTACACAAGCAGCAATAAGAAAATGGGTCGATTTATTCCCATCATTTTTGTTATGAGGCGACAAAAGTAATATGGTAATGTGAAATTCTCCCAGCACTTATCCTAAAACCAAGAAAAATTTCTTTGAGAAAGAATTATTGACAAAATAATGATTCTCGCAGGAATGACTGCATAATTCCAAGCTCTTGATTTGCAATCAACAAGGCATCTTAATTCTATTTACACACAAATCAATGACTACATAGAAAATAGAGTGGAGAAATTAATTAAAACACTTTGTGAAGTTTAAGCTAAAAGTTGTTATTTGGGTGAAGAAAGTCCTCAGG
Organism: Trichonephila clavata; assembly: GCA_019973975.1. Taxonomy (NCBI): domain Eukaryota; kingdom Metazoa; phylum Arthropoda; class Arachnida; order Araneae; family Nephilidae; genus Trichonephila; species Trichonephila clavata. Next base: position 102,632 of record BMAO01026592.1, read on the forward strand.
GATAGGAATGTTATTGGGAACGGGAAAACTGTGTTGCCAATGATATTCCAAAAGATGACAGTTGTATTAGGATAAATAATTTTGTTTATTTTTGAATATTTTTAGAACATGAAGAAATGTTTTTTTTTAAACATGAAGAGATGTTAATTATTATATATACATGAGAAAAATAAGATATCCCCTGAACATAAGCTCTTGTGTGTCTTCTGAAATAAGTTAATATAAAATCATGTCTTATTTTCAGCAAACACCATTGTCTTCAAAAACATTGATCAATGTAAATATTTACTTTATTATCAAAAAGGTACTTAAAATAGAGTAAAATGTCTAAATTGAAAATTACATTCATGATTATCCATTCATTTTGAATTACTGTAAAATCTGGCATATAATGCATTCCTATACTTTAAAGTTGTTTTTAGGTAAAATCGCTGTATAGCGTGCCCCCCCCCCCTTTTATGAAGAAACCTGAAATGTACACATGCAATGCTCTTATGTCTTGAAGTCATTTATTCGAGGTATTATTCCAAGCTTTAGAAAAAAATAATATAGTTCTAGAACTACAACCCTTTAAGTTCATAAGAGGCTTGTCATCTCTAAAAAAATACACAAGTATTTCAATATATGTAAGAGTCTGATTTTTTTCTCTATGTTTGTCTTCTTTTATTTTTAAAGCTCTAATTTTTATACTCTGTGTATAACACACCCCGTAAATTTTGATCTTATTTTTTTGTGTTAAAAGTGCACGTTATATACTGGATTTTATGGTAATTTTAAAGCCATAATATTTCTTAAAAAAATCATTTAAATGAATAATAAAATTTCCTTGTGTATCAGTAGAACACTTGATTACCACAACAACTTATAAAAAATATCAAAATTTAAGAATCAAATTTATCAAGAAAAATTGTGTTGTTGCTAATGCCACCTGATAGGCAAAGACTGTATCGAGGCCCACGAAATTCATCACTGCAAAGGCCTAAATTGTACACCTGTTGTTAGCTGTGGCTTTGAGCACCATAAAGGTAACAGTATGATTTGGCTTAATTCCATCCAAATTATGAAGAGGAATCTGGGGCCTCCCACTTGTCTTCCCCTTCCACCAACCTCCCGAGAGGACTTGTGGTTTGACAGCTATTTAGAGCCCCATGCCACAAAGGCACTATACATTTACAAACATCCATGCCTTCTCCGGGATTTGAACCCAGGCCCTACAGCATAGCAGTCAGCATCAGTAACTACTATACCGGATAGGTGGTATAATTTACAAGGGAAAATAAATATATTTATAACTAAGAAAATTACAAACTGCTAAATTTTTTTATACCCAATTTAGAATTACAAAAATGAGTTTACATACACACATAAACAAACATATATTGCAGATTCACAATCTATAATATAAATTTATGTAGCACACTTTTAATCATAATATAAAGAAACAACATGAAGCATAATTAGAAACTAATGTAAACATAATAAATTTAAGACTAAGTTTAAAATAGCAATTAATAAAATTAAAACATACATTTTTTAAATATAATTCAAGAGAAAAATGTGTATTATTAGGAACAAAGCTAATGAAAAATCTTGCCAAGGTAATCATTAGATTTAATTTGAATATTTTTATTCACATTAATATACTAAAGTACCAATAAAATTATGATGCAATAAACCAAATCAATACTTAAAATAATAATAATCACCTATAGAACTTGCAAGTAGCTAGCAACACTTTATTTTTCGTTTTCCTGGCACTTTACCTAATCTTATTGTACTTTCATTCCCTTGTTGCTGACGTTCTTTGTGTTCTTTCTTACTTTGCAAAACCATTCTGGTTATTTCATTAAACATCTAAATTAAAAAATTAGTAAAAGAACTGATTAACAATGAAAATCAATAAAAGATAAAAAATAAGTTTTATTAATTTGTTAAGTATGAAAAATATGGCCCTTAACAGACTGGGCCTTATTCTATAGAGCTTAATACACAAAAATAATTTGAGTTTCTTGAATATAAATTGGAAACTTTTTGTGGCTAAACAAGAATGTAATAAAAATCTAAAATTATACAGAATTGAAACCCACTTTAAAAATTCAAGTTAAATATAGTCAAGTGTAACTTTTGTCAGTAATAGATTTTTCATTGTTTCAAAAAAGCATCAGATATCCTTTTAGTTTCAACTGTAAATGAATCTTAAAGGAGTTAAAAATATTATCTTTCAAATCATGTTCCTTCAAATATACTTTTGATATAACAGAAAGAACACATCTCTTAAAGTATAACTCATTTCATGATTTTTCTCACAAGTAACATTAATAGCCAAAAAGCTTTTTGCTTGAAAGAATATTATAACTTGTTCCTTTGTTATAAGCAAGTCCCAAATTTTCCTGATGTTTAGTGTGACAAATTTGAATTTCCACACACAGTCAATGGAAAAGATGGCAGTTTAAACAATATTTGACAAAGCACTGCTAGTGCCTGGCTAATAGTAAAGTACAAAAAAAAAGTTCACCTAAATTTGTAAAAAGTGTCTACTCTCAATTACCAATAACAATTTAAGCTCAATTATTAAATTCATTTTAGTTTAATTAAGGTAATTTAAGGGTTAATTGGAATGGGTCTTTAATTTCAAAACACAATTACCTCTTCGGGATGAACGTCCTGTATTTGAGCCAGCACGAAACATTGACAGTTGCCTAGCGTCCTGTATAGGAGTCATGCACTTGAAACGTTTTTTAAGCTCAAGGATGGCATTATATGCCCATAAGGTTTGAGATACATGTAGATTTGACCTTCTTGAAAAGAGAAATATTACTCCCATACATGTTGTTTTTGTTTTATAAACATAAGGGGAAGGGAATGTTTCTGAATTGAATGCTTTATGACTGCTCTTCAAATGAACATTGGTTCTTGTTTGCAGTGAAGATGATTGATTTATTTTCCCTAGAGCATTTGGTTTAGGTTTGCAGTAGTTTTTAATGGATAATTAGATCTGAGACAAAATTATTATTTTTTTACTTTTACAAGGTCGAAGCATCGAAAAGGTTTAACTGAACTAGGAATATCAGAATGATACAAAATTGATTCTAAATTAGAATCTGAGAGTAGTGATAAAGACAAATATATTATGATTGTCCTGTCAATTGTGAATTTTATGATAATGATATTTCGGACATCTGTATGCCAATTACATCGATTTAGGCTTAACTACACAAATTCCTTCAACCGTGGCAGTACACATGCATTTGCGTCCTTTGTCCCGAAAGGATTAAGTGACGAGGATAACTTGGCTAGTGCCTTCTCTTTTTCTGTACCCCTCTATGTGATGACCAATTCCAATTAAAATGTAATAACCACACATCACAGGTCTCTTGAAAATGATCCAAAATGAGGAAAAGGAGATAGAGATTGACAAAATAAACCAACACAAGGTGGTTAGAAGGCAATCACTAAGCTGCTAAAAAAGCATGTTTAAGGAGGAAAATCTTTATTAATTGAAAGGTCAATGAATGATCATTAGTTGTGATGTAGACATGACATTAACAGAAATAATTTTGCACACATTGAAAAATCTACCTTGTTACTTCATTAAATATCAGCACCTGCAACATTAATTCTGACAGTAAGGTGCTCTCTATTAAAAGGACATCTCATACACAGTATTTTTTTTAGTTGGCCATGGGTAGCCTAGTGGTTAGCACATCGGACACTAGACCGAAAGGCCTGGGTTCGATGCCCGATGTCACCAAATACCCTCCTAGTACACATGGAGCCCATGCTCATTAAATTAGTGGGTCCGAAAGTCTTGTGGGCAGTTGTAGCAGCAATCATGGGTACAGGGTGGCTAGAAAATATTTCCCTCCCTGCCATCTCCATGCCTAAATTGTGGAGGTTGAGATAGGTGGTGTCGCCATCTATCGTGTATGAACCGAGCCAAATCGTACTGTCACTTACACAGTGCTCAAAGCTAACAACAAGCATACACCTAGCCCCTTACCACAATTAATTTCATGGGCCTTGATCTGACACTGTCAGACAGGTGGCATTGGAAACAACAACATTTTTTAACTGTCTCCATAGAAAGAAATTCCAGGCAAAACAGATTAGGATACCTGGGAGGTCATGAAAGACCCATCATAGCTGATTCTTCAATTTAAAATTCCAGGTATAATAAAGTGGGACTGTTGTGCCCTGAACTACATAATCATTCACTAATTCACAGGTACAACTCATAGTAAATCTAGAATCGTCTTCAGCAGAAACATAAAATACTTCTGTCTACCTAAGAGGTCTGGTAAAAGATACTGCCAACTTAAGTAAAAGTAAGGAGCAAATTCATGGATTAACTCCACCTACACATTCAATTCCACTTGGCCTTCCAAACATGTCCAAACTGTCTTAAAAATTAAATATGCCCTCACAAGCAAAGATTTTTTCATTCATAAATAGAGCAGATGCAGCAAATTGCAATTGTAGTATGCTCTATTGCAGAAACAATCATGACCTTTATTTCACCATCCCTTCTTAAAGATGGTTGCAGAAAAACATTTCATCAAAAACACACCTTACAGTCATGACTCACTCCTTGTAATGAGTCAAAATTCACACACTTTGCTCAGAACATGCATTTGTTTCATTCAGAATTAACTCCATTTTATTTACTAGTCTAATATTCTTGCTTAACTTCAGAAATATGATGGAACATAGGGAGAATCTCTACGAGTTGCCAGATGCCCCTTAATTTTTTCCCAATCATGTATTATCCTGTTTTTAGAAATTATTCCTTATAAAATCTTACTATTCCTCTTGCAGTTAGTAGCCTCATACATTAAGAGCATCTCAAACTCTTCAACATTAGAATATTGCTCCATCTCTGACAATGAAGAGATATGAAGAGTTCAGCAAATCAAAAAATTAGCATTGGTAATTCTTGTTTCATAGAAAAACCTTGTACTGCCTTCTGTGAAGTTTGGGAAGTGTTTAAAAAAGGATTGGTTTCCTTCTGATCAAGAACATTTCTTTAGGATTAGGATTGCATGATTGCTCAAGCACACAGTAAGCTTTCCTTATAATAGCATTTCCCAACCAGGCTCCATAGAAGCTTTAAAAAGGACTGCAAAAAAATTTGTATTTTGGGGATTCATAATACGAAATAAGCAGTTCATAATTATACACTATTAATAATATAAGTTAATTTCTTAGAAAAGTTCAGATATTCTCAGTATAGAACCCCATTTTCTGACATATTTTTTAAGTTAATGGACAAAAAAAAAAAAAAAAAAAATTCTATTTATAGAAATTTTTTAAGGAACCAGTACTTAAGTATTAAATAACCAATCAGAAAAGAAAAATTCCTTTTATTCTGCAGTGTATAATTGACAGTGTTGTATTGAAATTATTGCTGTTATTAAATGATGTTTTAGTGAACTATATTTCCATAAATTCTTATGTGATGGCAATTTCTGGGATAAGCAGTGCAATAGTTGAAACCTTTCAGAATAAAAAAAAATATTTTCAGTATCCTTAATTTTTACACTCTTTAAGATATTTTTGACTATCATTTTCAACCTTTAATGTTTAAAAGTTAAGATAAGTTCACTAATAATAAATATATTACATAAGAATATGTATTTCACATGCTAAAAAGTTAGGATTCAAAAGCAAAAAAATTAGGAAGAATTGCTCTAGCAGCTCAGGGATTACCTACCAACTACACATTGTATTTTGATTTTTGTTTGTTTTAGAAACCTCCAACCCTGCTTTCAGTTAATACAATCATTTCAAATATAACCTACATATGAAAATATACATATTTCCAAACAGAAAATGGAACATTGGACTTTTTTTTTCTGTCAGAAGGAAAGTATTCTAAATTTAATACATATTAAAAATAACCTTATTAGTCAATGAGTTGCTTAAGAAATTGCATTTTTTTTTCAGCAAGTGAAAGTGACATTAGGAAAAAAAAACTCAGAAAAACTTTAAAAAAATGGCTTACCTCTTCAACATTTATATTTTCTTTAGCACTAGTTTCAAATAATTTTATATTCATCTGATCAGCAAATCTCTGTGCATCTTCAGTTAGAACTATTTTTCTATCTGGATCATCATTTTTATTCCCAACTAAAGAGAACAGAAGCAAGATGAAATCAAAGCTAACAAAAAGATAGTTTTTTTTACCTCAAAGACAATGAATTTTCACATTATTCAACCAGTAATGATAAATCTCTGAATTGTTTACCCAATATTCTTTTAACCATGTCACAATTCTGTTCAATTTCATGCAACCACCTCTTGACATTAGCGAATGATTCTCCATTAGTTACATCATACACAACAATAACACCATGTGTTCCTCTATAATACCTACAAGAAACAGAACAAAAAATTTATTTTCTCACCATAAAAACTTAATATTAAATTAATATTGCAATATATCACATTCCAATTATGATTGCTTTGTAATTTTTTGTTACTATAATATTGGAATGTAACATCTCTGTAATTGTATTTCTTTTTAAAAACTATATAATATAGAGCAGTGGTCTTCAAACTTTTTCAACTCACGGAACCCCTAAAACTATAAGGTATCTTCAGGGAACCCCATTTCACACAAACATTTAAGATTATCTTAAAATAATATTTAAATTGGACTGATAAGATATAGGTACTTTAAATAAAGACAACTAAAAAGGTATTGCATTTATTATAAATTTTAATGTAGTTTTAATATAATTTACTGACTCAATAATATTAGTTTGTGATCAAGGCATTATATTTAGTAACTGGGATATGTATTTGCTTTTTTTTTTTTACACAAACTGTCATAGTCTAGGTCTATTGAAATGATTCAGTTCTGTTTCATATTATGCATTTATAATTTGTTTTTGAAATCACTAATGCCGAGAGAAATATTTTCCCCTTAAATATATTGTTCTGAACGGCACTAAAATATTTAAAGCTGTGTAAGGAGTCCTGTGTATTTTGCATGTTTGCAAACTAAAATTTAAAAGTTACTTCTAGCTTACATTTAGATTTTAAAGTTAAATCTTTGTTCATATGCCGATAAGTTATTCCTTAATAAAAGGTGTTTTTTCCACAAATAAAAAAGGTGCATTTTCCATTAGAAAATTGTTTAGTTCTACAAAACATTGTTCTAACGAACATAAAATTATTTCATGGAACCTGCAATAGTTTACTATATAAATATTCACAATCTAATAGGTAACACATATAAAGAAAAAAACATTTTAATCTTTTATTATATTATAATAAAAGCTAAGAAAGTATTACAAAAAATAAAGTTATACATAAATAAAATTCAGTTTTAATGACTGGGATGAGTTATAGACTTTGGGTTATACAAACTTCACATAAAACATGTATCTATTTTGCATACACATTTAGAATTTTCTTTGATTTTTTATTGCAACTTGTGGAACCCCAGGGTTCTGTAGAACACAATTTGAAGACCTCTGATATAGAGCAAGGGTTGACAAACTGCGACTCTTTACACAGACAGTTGCAGCTTTCAGATATATATGTCTATATATAATTAAAATTATTTGGTCTGCTAAAAATTGTTCCCCTTTCTCTTTTTCTTTTACAATTATCTATTGGGGGGGGGGGCCGTATTTGCATATATATTTAAACATCTGACTGGTTTAAAACAATTATTTCTCTATTAAATCTTTTTATTAATAAAAGTTTATTGAGAACCAATGAATATATCAGACTTTGTTTTAAAGAAATAAAGTCCAATTTATTGATAACAATGTCCCCATGGGAAGACGCTTCTCAAAATGATATATCTAATAACCCTAACTTATTTGCATACACGAGTTTATAAGCACCCATGAAAGGACAAGAGACAATTAAGCACATAAAGGTGAAAAAAGCATTCTTTTTATGATATACTTAAGGGTTAATAAAAAGAGTGTTGAAATGACTTATTTTAAAGCACAACCAAAATAATTTAAGGGATTAGTGTAAGCATGAAAATACAAAATAAAACATTTACTGAATTTTTGATACAGAAATTTTTTTATGAAACTTGAAAGTCTAATTTTGAACATTATATTTTGAATTAATGTTTGTACTTGCATTGAGCCACAATAACAAAAATTTCTTTGATAGTTCTTATTTTTTTAAGGAACAGAAAATGTTTATGTTAAGAAATATTTAAATATTAGAAAAATATGAATTGGTGAATGATTGTTTTGATCCTGAATACTACCAGAGTCAACCCCCTCCTTCCTGCATACACATGCATATAAATTGCTCTCAAATACTTTAATCATCTTGTTTCATTTACAATTCGGCTCTTCTCTTTTGGAAGTTTGCCAACCCAACATAGAATTAGTTTTTTTTTAAAAAAAAAAATACCCTTTTTTTTAAATGTTTGTACAGAAAAAATATTGTTTGAAACACAAAATTTAATTAATTAGCAAGGGAAAAAAATCCCAAATATCTCTAGTTTTTATTTCATAATCCTTCACCAAACATGTTACACTCTACTTCTTACAAAACAAATTTTAAATGGTCATCTTTTCTGTACTCATGTACATATATCTAAATTGAAGAAAGAACTAAATAACAATATTTTTGAAACACTAATTGAAATTTGAGGAAAATTCCACAGTAAATAAATTCTTGTAACTCATTCTTTTTACCTTGTTTAAAAATTAGAGAAAATAACTTCCTTTTAAAATAAAGAACACTTATCTTATAACAATCATTAAAAAAGTTACTTAATTTAATATAAGGATATTTTTAACAGCTTCCCATGGCAATATATATTTTTAAAAAAATATTTTTTTATATTTTTGACCCTACAAAAAAATGCATAAATTTTTTACTTCATTCATTTAAATATTTTTAAAATTAATACACTGAAGATTAAAAATTAAATTATAAAAATAAAATTTTTCAAACATTTAAAAGGAAAGGAAACTACAGTAGAAAAAAGGTTACTTTATGTATATACATCCAACTTTTTTTTTACATGCTTATTTGTATGAGTTTGAAGTTGCAAGGTAAAAAAAAAGGCTTGCATTTTTGGAAAACTTATTTGATTCAACATAATTCCTAAGTGTTTGTCGGAACTAGTTTGATATCACGGGGCAGGGCGCCAAACGCTGTTTGGCGTGATAAGGAATCACGCCAAGCAGTGCATGCCATTGGAATGAAATTCAAGATGGCGGCCTAGCGATAAGACTCGTCAGGAAAATAATTTTAAAGAACTGTTTTGAAAAACATTAAAATTGATTTCAAATGAAGAATTTAGGAATAGATTGAGACTAACCAAGATCAATAAATAATTAATATCAATATTATATATATAAAAAACCACATTTACTAATAGTAATATTATGCAGTATACAATAATCTTGTTTTTTATGTTTTATAGAAATTATATATATAATATTCATATAATATACTAAATAGTAATAATTATTAGATATTCATACGGTATTACTTTTTATTTTATATAATAATCACGTAATATAATTTAATAGATTTTATAAAAAAGAATAATCATCCTATTGTAATATAAATAAGAATCGTACAGATATAAGAAAACTCATTTAACATAATTATAAAAAACAACAAAATAATAATTGTAAATAAATAACATAATAATAATAAATAACATAATACTTAGAAATAAATAAAATAATAAAAATAAATAACACATATGTAATAATTATAAAATAACAATTATTACAAATAACGTATATTATATGATTATTACACATTCGAATAATTTTTTTTATATTATTAATAAAATAATTACATAATATATATTAAAATTTATAATGAATAGCAACTAAAAAGTACTGAAAGCTTGCTATGTTCCAAAAACTGCAAATTTCTTCAACGAATTTCATCGAACAAGAAACGAAAAAAAGAAACATTTTTAAAAAGTAAAATAAATTGAAAATAAACGATTTATAGGAATAAATAATATAACACTCATTCTTTTAAAAAAAATATCCTAGTTCTCACCAATGATATTAGAAATATCCATATTCGAAAATAGCATTAAATAAAACAGAAGACTGAAATATAATTTGAATCCGGATTGCAATAAAAATGGTTAAATTGCAAAAGAAATAGAAATAAAATCGTCTGAAATTAATAGGATTACCCCGGGAACAGAACCAATAAAAATTATTTCTGATATACGTTATCTCCATGGTAACCACATCGCCAGATGATAAAATATCAAGGTAACCATATTGTAATGTTATCGCCCATCTTGGCAAACATAAACAACAACTTGGCGCGATGCCCCATGATATCAAACTAGCAGGTGTTTGTCTAATAATTATTCACCTGACTATGAGCAATCTAGTACAAATGGCATTCTTTGGTACTAGTCTTCCAAAAAAAATTTCTATTTTAACCACATTTGAAAAATCAGGCAGCACTGCTATAATAAGTAGTTACTGTGGATAATCTCCTTTTTCAATAACTATTCCCTACATCTTTCATATGACCTTTAGGTGAGATATTAAATCTTTAAATTGTACAGGTTTATTAGTTCATAATACAAATTTAATCAGCTGTTCATACTATCAGCCATACATAATGTTATTAATGGTATTTTAACATTTCTAATTTTAAGAACAAAAAAAAAAGATTTATACAAAATTTAAGTTGAGCTTTGAATAAATAAAATTTTTAATCAATGCAACAGATGTATATCATTTGTATGCATATCAGAACTTTACAGTTTTAACATCTTTTATGCCATTTTTAAACAATAATTCTTCATTTCATGTACAAAAACATTGAATGTATCTCCAATTTCATCATAGAAAGCACTTTTTTATACAAGTTCCAACTGTGTAAAAGACGGAGTTGGGAAAATCACAAATGGGAGAATTTTTTAAGTTTTTTGAAGTATTTGAAAGAAAAAAAATTTTTTTAATAGAAAATATTAAGATAGATTAGTTTCTTACAGAGAAAATATAAAACTTTCCTCAAAATCAAAAATTACCGTCTATAAATCGGAAAACCAGAGATTAAACAAGAATAAATAACCATGTAAAAGTAAGTCTATGAGATAAAATCCCTTGTAATTTTTTTAATCATCTTTTACAAACCAGTTATGATAAAGCTACAAGGCGAAGATGATAAATGGGAAATAATTTTTGCAACCAATCAATTCTACAGCATTAGTCATATATTCAAAATTTATTTATATATAAAAGTACCAACACATATCTCATGAATTTTAACAGTATATATTTGAAAGACATGATCCCAATAATTACTAATTACAGAATATGCTTCTAGTAAGCTTTTGTAGTCATATTTTTTTCCTACTGTCAGTTCTACAAAATGCATCAATGAATTTTAAATTACATACAAGAAATCCATAACAAATATATAGTCACAGATTATTTTGATACCAAAACCCATTATACTTCTCAAATCTCATCAATCAATATAAAAGTCTCTAACTTACGCAAAAAAGAAAAATAAAGAGACAAGTGGTAGTTAGGAATAAAGAATATCTGTTAGTATATCAGATTTTTAAGAATCAAACTTTCACTTAGTACATTTAAAATCGAAAGAAAAAAAAATATGCTATACTTTTAGCATTGAAATAAAATAACTCACGTTGATGTTATAGTCCTAAATCTTTCCTGGCCAGCTGTGTCCCATATTTGAAGTTTGACTTTCTCTCCATCAATTTCTAAAGTTCGAATTTTGAAATCAACACCGATTGTAGTTATATAGTTACCTAATAAAAATAAATACAAGCATTAGATCTAACAAAAAAATCGTGCAATTTCTCATCATTTCTTAAACTTAAAACCAAAAACTCTAATACCGATCGTCACCTGAAAATGTATTATCAGCAAATCTCAGCAACAAGCTACTCTTTCCAACACCTAAAAATAAAAACAATAAAGAGGTCACAATTTTTGTAAAAATCTTAAAGTATCAAATTTCAAGAAATATTTGACTGCATAAATAATACACTCAGATATAACTAAAACATAACTCCTCCTTTGAATTTAATGACATCTTTTGCTTTAAAGTTATTCTCAATTAAAGCTTACAATATGGGTTTCGCCGAAATAATAAATAACTCAAAACATTTCATTCAGACGATTATAAGTTTACTTACCACTATCACCAATAATTAAAAGTTTGAAGAGGTGATCGTATTCGCGGGCCATTTTGAATACAAAATAACATTTAAGAAAATTTCAACTGAGTACTTCACACACACTCACAAATATGACAAGCGGAAGAAGGGGGGGCGTGTATGATTCATACTTCGCTCCAGTTGACTCTTCATGCAGCGGACATTTCGATACAATTAATCGGTTTCACTTTCTCTTAACTGGATTAAAATTAGGAACTAATACAACTACACTTAAAAATAATATTGCTGTATTTTATGATTTCAACTCCTTTAAAATATAATTACAAAGAAACAAAAAATATTCAATATAAAAATAGGAAAATAATTTTTAGCATGTTCCCTCGCTGTAACCGTCTAATCAAGTTTGTAAATATTCACTACTCGCGATGCAAAGGTTTTCTGCTAAAATTGAAATACTTTTTATTAGAATTAAATTGATTTGACTAATGAAGTCCTGAGCAGAATCTGAAAGTGTCAGTCTTTAACTGTAATATAAAGGAACCAACTTCTAATTTTGGATAAAAAATAAACTGTATCATTATTGAATTTAGTTTATTTATTAATTAATCAAAATGTTTAAAAATTTAAGTTATTGTTTTAAAAATGAGAGTATGTTGTTTTCTTCGTTGTGTCGTAGAACAGCATTTTTAAAACTTCAGGTTGGAAATAAATGTTTTTCTACATCTGAAGATATATATCAGTAAGCTTTTAGTGCTTCAAACATTTTTAAAAAAATGTATTTATCTGTATTAGAACAATTAAAAACACCTCATTTTCAAAAGTGGGAATCAGAATTATTTAATACGGATGCTTTATTGAATTATTATAGCCTTCTCTCAAAAGATTTATTTTTCTTTTCTTAAAAACAGTTTCATTTTGGGAATTTACAAAATAACTTTAATGAATCCTAAACAAAATTAAAGAATTTTGGTAAATTGTCTGTATCTAGTATTGTCAAGGAAAATCATAAATAATATTTAATAACTATTATTTATCCTTGTGTCATTTAGGAGGAGGGTCAAATTTAATGATTAGTCCAATAATTCATCATTGGACTGCATTGTGTAAATGTATTTGTCAATATTTATCTGCTTATCACTCAGCATTTTTTTTTACTTAAAATAATGATTATTTATTTTTTACACTTTTTAAGTAAACATACATCATATTTTTTGTGGAACCTTGTTGGAGTCTCAAAAATTAAGAGAAAAAACAAAGCTTTCTTGCATTGCTTTCTGATTCTTGATAAAGTGAACTCAAAATCAAATATTTAAATGTTCTTTATTGGTACTAATACAAATTACCAGAAAAACTATGCATCCTCATCACAAAAACTGCCAAATTAGAAAATATCACTAGTAGAAGATAACATAACGGCTGTGCAGGGCCATTTCCTAGCAGGTGTGCAGTGCATGCATGGAACGCGAGCAGTCGCCGGCCACATTTGTATCAATCAAGCAAAATTTTTTACAGAAATCTCAAAATAAAATTTATAATAAGTTGGATTAATATGCCGAATTTTTTAAATAGTTATTGAAAAAGAGCCTTTAAAGTGACACTAATAAACATCTGTTGTTGGTATACCATTGAAGGCCTACCATAAAAAGGGATTGATGTACATTAAATCAATCAAAACTCAAAGTTATGTTGGCATGGTGTAGAAGCTTGGAGAGAAGTGCCAACTTAGGAGTCTTCTTTGTCACTTCTGCAAGGTTCAAACTTATGAGATTCGCTGCATGTTTAGCTTCAAAATACAACATTAATAATCAGTTAAATGACCATTCTTAAATCCTGAATTGTCTAAGTAAATTCATTGAAAAAGGGAAATTTTAAAAAATCAAACATAGACATGATGTAATGAAAAAATGAAGTAAAAAGAGTATTAATTTTTTAGTGAAAACATTATAATAAAAGATTTGAAAGAAAAACTAGCATTTTACAAAATGACTAAAATAGTGAAATCATCCGATAAAGAATAATTTATAATTGATTGTTTTAGTTGTTTATCAGTGAGATAGTTTATAAATTAATTAGAATGCAAAGTAATATTTTTAATTGCCAGCAGTCATATTTTCATTGGTTTCCGATTATAAATCACAACCTATATACTAAAATTGATATTTGTGTATTAGCGAAATTGGCACCATGCAAAACTATTTTCTACTCAAATCCAACTAATTTTTTTTAAATACAGAACACATTAGAATCTTTGTTATTTTGATATCAAGGTGCAATTCGCATGGTGCCAATCTTGCTGTGGTGGTGCTAATTTGTAAATACCCTAAAATTATATTTGCAATGCAAGATTACCTGATTTGCACCCTTCTTAACTATGACTTTTATCAAATCTTCTGTAACACACATAATTACCTAAGCATTTAACCACAGAACTAGATTTTTAATATGTTTATCTAATTTGTATTTACTTTATGTTCTTAATTTTGGTTAACATTACTTTTTGAAAAAAAATTAAATTAAAAGTGATTTATGATTTATTTCAGTGCAGCTCCTGTGCCTCTTTCCTATTGGGTTTTCCAACCTGAAGCTCAAGCTGTTTCAAAAGTGCCTGTTATTATCTTGCATGGTTTACTTGGATCCAAACAAAACTGGAGGGGTCTTGGGAAGGCAATAGCTGTGAAATCTCAAAGAAAAGTATATATAGGAATACAGTCCTTTTACAATTTTGACGTATTAATTTAAAAAAATTTTTTTATCCTCTTTGGTATTTATTGGTTCTAGGGACAGCTATGGTAAACACAGCTACACATAAAAAACATGCCAAATTCTACCTCGTACTATTTTCTGATATCATAAATATAAATTGTTTTTAAATATAGTTGATCTGTCATAACAGTTTGAATTTAGTGTCATACTATTAACATATTAGTTATAAAAATCATGAATCGAAACACAGCATTTAGAAATAATAGCAAAGTCTAACTTAATTCCAGTTGCTAATGTTGGTAAAGATAATATTGATTAAACACCATTATAATTTAACTTTTACCACTGTGTTTGTAGTGAATTTGTTGGATAATACTGCCAATATTTGTATTGGTGTCTACTAAAAAAAGCAGGCACCAAACCATGGTCCTTGTAACAAATAAGTACCTCTAAAGAGTAATAAATTATACAGAATTATATACATATATAAACATTCAGAATATTATATTTATTTCCATGTATTTTTTTCTATTAAATATATTTTTTACAAACTATTTGTTATTCAAACATTTAAAAATATGCAAAATCTTTGCTTATTTTATTATATACAAGTTAATCCTGTACTTGTGTATTTTATCATTGACTATTTTCTTCTAAACATAAGACTCCACCAAATGCTGCAATGTGCAGCCAGTAAAGGAAAACCATCCCTGCATATCTTTGAACACAATAATAACAACATCGACAGTATTTGGCAACATCTTTTAATTTAGCAAAATTAGCCGATGGTATAATACACAAATACTGTTAACTCCCACTTACAAAATAATTTAAGTATTTTTTTATCATGTTTTATAAGGGAAAAATAAATATTTCAAGACAGAATACCATTTTTAAGTATTACCTGTTAAAAAAAAATGTGACTTATTTTAAGACAAAATTTCTGTTTTTCCATCTTTTACATCCTGTTTTGTATTTGAACCTCATGAATCTTTAAGTATATGGAAACTGATATTTTTGTATTGAATTAAATTACTTCTGTAAATGAATGTTAATTAGCTCTGAAAATAATAAATATGATCAAGAATATGATTCAGTGACGTAACATACACCTCTGCAACCCCCAATCGTGGGGGGCCCCCTAACATTACAATTTTGCAATTCTTTGCAAGATCTGGTTTTGGGCCCGAAGCCTTATTTCGCAGGGGGGGGGGCGTAATATTCTCCATTACACCACTGATATGATTTATAATTGATTTAAATTTAATTCCTGAATATTGGTGTGTGTGTGGTTACATATTCATTCAACTTCACATTGAGTAAGGAGATAATACATAGTGAAAATTTATCATTTTAATATATTTGTGTTACAATAAAGAAAAAGTCCTGTTTTAAAACTTCAAACTTTAGTTTTGTTGCTTATACTTATATACATAGTAGGATTCAAAAGTTTCCAGACTGAGTCTATAATTTAAAAAATATTACCAATTACACTGCTGAAACACATCCTCATTCGAAATAGGACCCTTGAGTAATAACACACTTTTGCCACGGCTTGTAAAGATTATTGAAACATTTCTGGAGTCCATTTTTAGCCATGTCCTTTAATTCAACCTGCAATGCACTTTTAAACTTCATCTGCAGATTAGTCTTCGTTTAACAGGGGGGGGGGATGATATGTTGACACACCCTATGCATGTTAGGATCCTTAGTCAGTATTCATTGATATGTGGCCAAAGATATCCTAACTGATTCTGCTATTGTTTGAAGCTTGTTCGTATGCACCACCACAGACACCTTTTCGATATTTTTAGCTGTTCAGGAAGTCTGTGGACGCCTAGATCGTTTGCCGTCTTCGACACATTCCCTGCCTCTGAAACATCCATGCCACTCAAAAGCTTGCATTCGCAATAATATATCACAGCATTACACCAGCTTCAAAATTTTGCAAGTCTCCATAGCACTTTTTCCCAAATGGACACAAAAATTTCATATTTATTATTCGCTTTACAAACACAATTTCTTTCAACTGCCAATGACTGAATACATCCGCCTTTAAAATACGATGTTGTGGTGACCTACCAAAAAGGGGAAGAATGCAATAACACAGAAATGTTATTGTAGTTGCTCTACTTCAAAAATTTTCCGCATTATAGGCTCAATTTGAGAACTTTTGAATCCTACTAGTATGATGCTTTGTTGCCCAGAATTATAAACTAGCTGATGGATATGCTTGGTTTTTTTTATTATTATTATTATTTTTTTAAATGTCCAACCAGCATTTTTTATTTTGTACACAGGGCTTACCATTTCCTATAATACGACTGTTGATACTTTTTGTAATTACAGTTCAGTTCATTGCATAAAATATATTATAGGTTTTGTTATTAAAGTCAGATCTACATAACAACAATTTTTATGCTTTTGTAATAATTTATATCATTAGTTTTCTTAGCAAAGTGAAAGCTAGTGGCAATTGAGTGTATTATATTATATGAATATCATAGCAATGATTTCAAAGTTATTTTCAAAAACAGCTATTTTAATTTCTTAAAAACATCTTAATTAAAATGTTTCCTGTAAAATTGAACTATTTAACTTTCAAATCCCTAGACAACATTTAGAAATTTCTGGTTAGAAACCTTATAAAAAATTATATGTATGATATATACAGTGTGTTCCAGGATTATTGGGACAAACTTTAAGGGGAGGCAGAGAATATCACTAGGATTCAGATTTGCATAACAATCCATGGCCAGAAACATCTTTATTTGGTGCTAGGTGGGGTTGTTCACAAGAACATTAGGAGAAACAGACCTACATAACCACAGTCATTTGAGTTATCACCCGCTGAGGTGTATGGAACATTTTATGAACACTGAGTTGGCAGATATATACCTGAACTATGGGTTGGCAAAAAGAAATGCACAAGCAGTGGAAAGATTGCACTGGATCACCGGATATTTATTAATTTGGCTAACATGTACAGATTATCTCATCCTTTCGCAAGAGTTGCTACCAAGCTTACTTGACCCTGTTACAAGAATCATCTGTGCTGCTGCAGATGTCCAACAAAATCCAGGTGTATTTGAGCGAGTTTGCCAATCCATGACTCGATGGTGTAACATATGTATAGCTAGCATTGGACGAAACTTTGAACATCTTTTGTGACGTTTTCATGTATCATCTACCACAGTAGATGCAATATCTTTGGCCAATAAATATTTCAGATGATCTCAATCTTGTGTCTCTTCATTTCTTGTGCCTGTCATACTACTTTCCCATCAAGTTTCTTACCGTAGGTTGCTATGCAAATCTGAATCCTTGTGATGTCCCCTACCTCCTCTTAAAATTTGTCTCAATAATTCTGGGACACCCTTTAATATATTTTGAAGAGAGTAACATACAATTTTTAATATATGACTAACACTAACTTAATAGTTGCAATCATGTGCTTATAACCAACATTATTCCTGTCAAGTCTTGATGCTACTGAGCACATGTAGTGAAGCAAGACTAATGCACTTTTATTTTGTCAAGACTCGCATTGGCATGGCATGGTCATTTGGGGAATGATGTGCCAGCTCATGTGTCATCTTCGTTACTTGACCTTCAACTTATGAGGTCTATCAGCAATAGCCCTCATGTTGCTTCAAAGTGTAAAATTAATAACCATAATTATTAAAAAGGATTTAAAATTTTATGTTTTGCCTATTGTTGCAATTGAGAAAAAATGCTTGGCTATTTATGTTATCCAATAAGAATACATAATTCCATATTTATTTAATTTATAAAATATTTTTAGAAAATAAAATGAAAGATCATTTTTTCTGCCAACGAGGTAAATACACTGATTTTGTGATATGTTTTTTCTTATGAACTAAAATGTAAAATGAGAAATTTTCATATTGCATCTGTTCTTTTGAATCTACAATAAAGGAATCAGTGTATGTTCTGCCTTTTTACATTAGTGACATAATTTATAAAAAGTTATCAGAAATTAAGTATGTTATTATTTGAAGAGTTCATCATTACTGTGGACTAATTTTTAAACATGTTTTCCATGTAGGTTTATGCCTTAGATGCTCGAAATCATGGTGACAGTCCTCATGAAGAAGATTTTGACTATCCTGTAATGGCTGAAGATGTCAAATACTTTATGAATTTACAGTCTATTCCAGAAGCAGTAATTATTGGTCACAGTCTGGGTGGCAGGACAGCTATGTATTTATCTTTAACAAATGTAAGAGAACACTTTATTTTTGTATGCTTTTTTTGTGTATACATAGTTTTAATTTATTCAGAATAAATAAACATGTTAAAAATTGCTTACTTCGTTGAGTAATGAGTAATGTTGCAGATCATCATGATAATGACTGTTATTGTTAGATTTCTTTTGTTAACGTAGCAGTGTAATTCATTTTTCCCCCTTCAAAAATGAATATCCTAGTAATGGCATAACTCAAATTTTTATTTGATTTTGTATATTATTTCTATCATGTTATATAAGTTCCTTTGGTGGAACAAGAGAATAAATATAATTAAACAAAACTGCTTAATTTCTAACATTGAAAATTCTCTTGTTAGTAAATATATCAGCCATTTTAAATACAACTGTAAAATAAAAGGCATTGAGTGATGTGTTTTTACTACCAGAATTTTTTTTAAAAATTAAGATTTTAACTTATTACATTATGCAGCAGTCTACACAGACTTTTTTTTATGTTTTAAAAAACATGTGGACAAAACACTGAGCACATAATCTTTATTCTAAAAATAAAATCTCTTTTGGTCTATGAGAGCTTAATCACCAAACTGCACCCTTTATGTTGCTATCATTCTGTACTGCTGATTCTAAATGAAATCTATATAACACATTTTTTAACACACTTTCTGTCACATTTTATTTCCTTAGACTTTATTATATGTACTTTGTCAACCAAAAGTAAAGCTTTCCTTTTTTCCCACATAGCCATTTAACTGATTAACTTTTTGTAGGGGAAAAATTTATTTAAAGAACGGTTTTGCTTATGTAAAATTTTGGGTACTTACATATTAATCTCTTGCCATTGGCAAATTTCAACAATTGTCCTTAAGATGCTATCAAAGAGATTGTAACTTGTGAAATCTTAAGAAGGTATGCTGCTCATCTTCGGCACAATAAATTGCAGGCATTATGGTTGATATTCTGGTACCAAATTGCTGTGATAACTACTTACTGCTTTATTCCAATTTAATTTGTATAATTTTTATGCAATATTACATTGTTTAATCTTTCTTTGTGTTTTCTTATTCACAATATCCTTAAAAAAGTTTCAATTCATAATTTTCATTTATATTTTGTAAGGTTATTTAAGAATATTTATTTTATCACTGAAGTTTCTCTGAATGATAAAATAGAGGGCTGATTTTTTTTGTTATTTTATCAAGTTGATTTTATTAACTTTAATTGTTGAATTTTTACTAAAATACAGTATACTTTTCCAGCATGTAGACCCAATTCATGCCAAAGCAATTCAAATGTAATAAAATATAAATTATAAAGTGGATTGTGTTTTAGTAAAATTCAACAACTAGCTTATTTACACACAACTTGTGCATCCATACTCAATGAAACTAAATGGTATCCTATTGTATATGAATATTTTCAAATATTTCTGAAGAGAAATAAAAACCACCATACACTCTTGCCCCTAGTTCAAAATTCAATTTCCACCCCAAGGGTTATGACCAAGACCATGTCTTTGGTTGAAAGAAACAATAGTTGATTGACCTGGAGCAAATGTTCACTTAGCCAAGGCAAAATGTCACAAATACCCAATTTCTTCCTTTAAGTTTGCTTGCATTTTGAACCTTATTTATATTGGGTATTTAACCAAATAGCACTGTTTCAATAGTGGGTTAATTATCTTTTGGTATTTTAAATGTACTTGCTGACATAATATAGCATATAGATAACATAATATAGTATATAGACAACATAAATTCTAATAGCTTGCAAATAACTATCTTAATAAGTTTTGTAAGATTTTTCATACTTGAAATTTCATTTCAATTGTGATCTTTCTTGAATTGTAAAGGTATAAATTGACATAACAAAAACATACCAAAGGCATTTCGTTTTATGGCAAAAAAATTCAAAATATAACAAATTAAATTAAATATGTGTGTTTTATGAAGATCCTAACAAATGCTGTCTTTCAGGAAAGCCTTGTAAATAAATTGGTAGTTGTTGACATTTCTCCTGTTCAATTGCCCCAACAGTCTAGAGAATCTGCGGATTATATGTTAGCGATGAAAGAAGCTCTAAATTCAATTCCTAAATTAAGTATTGTGCAAGCAAGGAAAGAAATTGATAGCATTCTCTCCAAAACTGTTCTTGTAAGTATTTATATATATTTGTGAAAATTTGAGATTTTTAGTCTGAGACTATTTTTTTAGTTAACTAATCACTTTTCAAAGTTTTTTATAATTATATTTTTTGTATATATTTCACAATAACAGCCCCTTGGTGGATAAAATGATCCTTTCCAAAATTTTGCTTAGAATAACTTTTAAAAAGTTTATTTTACTGTTGTTAAAAGCAGGCATCAATTTAAAATTTTAACTCTATACAATTTTAGTTTTTTTTTTTTCTTTTCAAATCAAGGTCTGTCAATTAAAAAAAAATTAAATATGATGGTAAAAGAAAGTACATGTGGAAAGACTTAAATAATTAGAAATAATTTTATTATCATCCTTTTCTTATATCAAACATTCTAAATTTACTTTGTATTATAAAAATTAATTAGAAATATATCGTTTAGTTTACCCAAATGCAGGTTTTTGCTTATTGTTTTGAAATAAAATATAGGTGTCATTTTTTTAAAATTAAAAATTTTTGAAAGTTATATTAAAATTTCATAAAATCTGATACAATATTGAGATGTTTAAAAAATGTCTGAATTAGTTTAAGGAAGAAAATTTTGTTCTAAATCATGATGTAAATTTCAAAGTTAAAAGCTTTGTATTGAATGAAAGTTTTTAGATTTTTCCATTGAGTTATATTATAGAAAATACCATAACCTAAAACTGTCCTATTACGCATTTTATTTGTATATATTTCATACTTCACAATCTTGTCACAGCTTGAGATTAAAATTTTTCAAATATGATCAACTGTAACTTCAGAAATAGCTATCAAAATCTTTTTTCAATTCCTACTATTAGTTTACACTCTCTCTATATATTTATATATTTATCTTGTTCAAATTTTCAATCATTAATAAAATACACTTTAAAGTACTCAGTTGAGCTAAAATTTTATATAAACGATTATTTTGGATGACAATACAGTAACTTGATAATAATTAATAAAAATTAATTGATTAAAACTAATTATTCAAAATACAGCCACAGTGGCATCATTTTTGGCGAATTGTGTCAAAACTTGGAAAAGATTTTTTTCTCACATTTTAAAGTGCTCATTTGAGCTGCAATTTTCGATACACTATTGTTCTGAGTAACAATATGATAATTTAATTATAATTAATGAAACTTAATTGACTTAAATTAATTATTTGAAGAATTACAGACACAGCCATGTTGGCTTCATTTTTAGCAACTTGGGTCAAAACTTTAAAAGATTTTTTCCCCCTCACATTTCAAAGCATTCAGTTGAACTGAAATTTTATATACATGATTGTTTTGGATTACAGTATGATACTTTAATGATAATTAATAAAAATTAATTGCCACTTAATGTTGTGATTCAGTCATATGTATATACATATTAAAATGAATTGTAACTATTTAATCTATATATATAAAGAAGAAAAGCGACTGGCTGACTGACTAATCACAATATCTCCGGAACTATTCAACTTACAGACTTGAAATTTGGTAGACATGTTCCTTTCATGGAGTAGAGATCAGCTAAGAACGGATTTTTTTGCGAAATTCAAACCGCAAGGGGCGTTATAAGTAATTGTTTCCATTTTTAAACTACTCAACGTACAATCTTGAAATTGGGTAAGCAGATTCCTTTCATAGAGTAGAGATCCGCTACAAAATGAGTTTGGTGAAAATCGACCCCCAAGTGACATTGCGGGGGCGTTATAAATAATTATTTCCATTTTTAAACTATTAGACGCACAGTCGTTAAATTTGATAAATAGATTCCTTTCATAGAGTAGAGATCAGATACAAGATGGTTTTTGTGAAAGTATTTGAGGTGGCATTGAGGAAGAGGAGGCTTTAAGGGGCGTAATAGATAAATATTTTCGTTTTTAAACTACTTGGCCAACCTGCTTGAAAATTGGTAGACATGTTTCTTTCATGGAGTAAATATCCACTACAAAATAGGTTTTGGGAAAAATGACCCCCAAGGGGTGTTGCGGGGGTTAAGGGAAGATATAAATAATTATTCTGATTTTTAAACTATTAGATGCACAGTCTTGAAATTTGGTAAGCAGATTCATCTCATAAGATAGAAATACTCCACAAAATGCGTTTCATGAAAATCGACCCCAAGTGGCGTTGAGGGGCGTATATTTTTCAATACAATCGAATTCTTAATGCTAGGACTTAAATATCAAAAATTTATACATATATATAACCAGCAAAAATTTATAAAACATCATGAAATACCCAGCAAAGCGGGCGGGTAACAGCTAGTATTATATAACTAAAATAAATTTTTTTTGTTGATCTAAGTAGGATGTGGCTTAATTTTTTTTTATATTGTTTATTTCTAATGGGATGCGGATTGGTGTTTTACCAATGCAGACCTAGTACTTTCCCAGAAGCTGGTATCTCTTTTTAGTGTGGCACCCTATGGGTGGATATCAATTGCCACAAATCAAAATCTTATATGAATTATTTTAAATTTTGGTATTTTTATGTATCATTATCTAATGAAAAGTTATTCTACTAAGATACTTAAGAAGTGGCTTTTTTCTTTCAGGATGAAGGTATACGACAGTTTCTACTTACAAATCTTACTGAGAAAAATAAAACTCTTGCATGGAAAGCAAATATAGATGTCTTACATAAAAAATTTGATTCTGGAGTTATGACATTTCCTCCTGTCTCTGGAAATTTTATGAAAGAAACATTGTTTATTTGTGGTGGAAATTCACCGTATGTTAAGTAAGTTTTAGTTTCTAAGTTATTATACATCATAAGTGTTACCTTTTTATTGTTATTATCTCTTTTAAATTTCTTTTCTCCTTTTAATTGCCTCCAAACAAAAATTAATAGATTTATCATCTAAGTATGACAAAGTAAATTACATTTTATTTGTAATGTTCTAGATTCAAATGTTACATTGATTTACTAAAATACAGAATTTTTTATGTATGATTTGAATAATTTTAATTTAAAAAGATTATTTCAATATAAGCTAAAAAATTATAGTAGAAGTATTTGTTGTAAATAAATATTACTTTAAGAAGTAATATACAAGATTAAATTTTCAATCAAAGAGGACTAATTTTTTTCTCTTCAAAACACTTAATATCTGTAATTAATAGACATTTTCATAACTATTAAAATCCTCATGAATAAGATTATTTCTAAGATCATAAGATCTATACATGAATAAAATTATCAATATTTATTTATAACGTGTTAGAATACTTACAGTCTAATAAGAAATCAATTGAAACAGCCATAGTGATGAAAATTATTAAACACTTTTATGATATACTACTTGCAAAATGAAAATGTTAAAACACAAATTTCATTTTATGTATTTATTGATGTTATTAAACTATAGACCAGAAATGCACAACCTATGGCCCGCGGGCCAATTTTGGCCCGCGAAGCCTTTAAAGTTGGCCCGCGAATGTCTATTATAAAAGAAGAGTAATCTAATATGGAATTGACCTTTTTTAATTAAACAGGGGAAAATCGCATACGAAAATAGTATTACAGCAAATAATTGTTTGACAGTTGTGTTCATTAAGTTTTTTTTCCAATTTATTATGCGGCTTTTCAATATGATTCCTTCATGGCTATTTGCGAGTACGAGTTTTCGTATTGGAGAAGCTCGCAGATGTGATCACCGGAAGCCATTATTTCTTCCATCGCATGGCTTGGAGGCATAGAAGGTCGAAGAACAAACGTGTATTCACGCACGCGTGCCGGAACAGTCTCTATTCGAAATTATGCTGAGCCAATCAAAACTACCTATCGAACTCACGTTTTTCTTCATGGTGAGCGTTACTAATAATAATTTTAACTTCTACTTTAGCTGCAGCGATCCTTCTTTTAAACAACCCCTTGGCTTTGCTTGTAGATCGGGAATGTTGAAATCACTGTCACACAGAACGGATCTGATGTTCGTTTTGTTTTCGCATTTTAGTCTAATATCATTTATTTATAAAGACATGTAAAATATTTTAAATAATGATAGAGAAAAAAGGAGATTTTCAAAATCGGAAATTTCAAGATGCATGGACAGATAAATACTGTTTTATCTATTACAATGATACTGTCACATGCTTAATATGTAGTTGCAAGATTGCTGTGGCAAAAGAGTGTAATTAAAGCGGCATTATGAAACAAAGCATAAACATTTTGCATCTATGAAAGGATATGAACGATCGCAAAAATTCGAACAACTCAAAAAACTTTTAGTAGTCAAGCAATTTTTTTTCAAAAAAGTACAGTTAACTTTTAAATTTATATGGGAAAGTGAGCTTAGGTATCACTGAAATTATCGCTAAAGAAGGTCGACTATTCACAGATTGTGATTTTGATAAAAAGTGTTTGTTAATTGCATATGAAAAACTTTGTCCTGAAGCAAAAAGGAAATTTGAAAATATAAGCTTATATAGAATGACTATTCAAATAAGAATTCAACAGTTGAATGAGGACATTGAAAATCAAGTAAAATCAGCCGCTTCAAACTTTGTATATTTTTCTTTAGCAGTTGATGAATCTACAGATCGAACGTCAATTAGCCAATTGCTTTTGTTTGTTCGCGGAATTGATAAAAAATTTTGTGCTATGGAGAAACTACTTGTTATGTTTCCCATGAAAGGGCAAACAACTGGAAGCGAACTTCTTTCCAGTTTGATACATTTGTGCGATGCAGCTTCATTAAACATGAACAATTGTGAGAGCATTGGCACGAAAATTGAAATGGTTTCGCTGCTAATTGCAGTGTAGAACTGTTGCAGGTTTATTGCACTATTCATCATGAGAATTTATGTGGTAAAGAATTAGGATTTGCAACCTTAATGCAGTGTGTATCTGAAGCAATTAACTTTATTCGTAGTAATGCCCTCAAACATAGTCAATTTACAGAATTTTTAAAAGATTTTGATGATATACCTTCTGATATTCTTTATTGCACAGAAGTTAAATAGCTCAGCCGAGGAGTTGCCCTTAAGCGTTTTATGGAACTATTTGATGAAGTTGTAACATTTCTGTGGTAGAAATACTAGAAGGTTAAAAGAAGTAAGTTTCCAGTATGATTTAGCCTTTTCTTGCGGACATAACAGGCCATTTGAATGACTTAAACACAAAGCTACAAGGAAAGAATCAATTCATTTTTCAATTGATAAATAACCTAAAGGCGTTTAAACAAAAATTATGTTTATTTTAAAAACCAGCTGAAAACTAAAAATTTTGCACGCTTTCCGTACTGCCAAAAAATGCATGCAACGTTTCCACACATGAAGATGCAGTATGAACAAATTCAAATCTTGCGCAATGCATTTGCTGATCAGTTTTTAGATTTAAAAAGTGCCAAACAAAAATTGATGTTTTTTCTTCTCCATTTTCTGTTGATATAAATCTAGTGGATGAGAGTATGCAGTTAGCCTCAAATGATTTACAGAATTTTGATGTTATCAAAAATCAATTCAAAGAAAAATCGATATTAGAATTTTATAAAAACTTATCCCAGAATTTTTTGTACTTAAAGCAAAATGCAACTGTATGCACCACTTTCTTTGGCAGCACTTACATTTGTGAGCACAATTTCTCACCAATGAATTTAAACAAATCAAAAATAAGAAATAGAATAGCAGATGAGAACCTTTCTTCTGTTCTATGTATTGCCACAAAGAAGTCGTAAGCCTGACGTAAAATCAATAACTTCAAATATTCAGTTCCAGCCATCTCATTAAATCTTACAAATTTTAAGTACTAATTTTTTTCAAAATTTAAATTGTGTTCTCTGTATAATTAGAAAAAGTTTTCCTTTGTTATATTGTCACGTAGAAAGGAACAAGGCGATGTTACCCAATACAAGATTTATTTTGTCGTAGTGTCTTAAGCACCACAACTGAAGACCTATCCAGCTGCAGTACCTTTATAAACCTGGTGGAGAGTTCTAGAATAACCAACTGGGGAAAGATTAACATAAATTCAATTTACATAATTTGCAAATGTTCATTATAATAAATAACGAAAGTCATGATTAAGTTTAACAAACAAGTATCTGGGAGGCTCGAACCCGAGGCACCTGCATGGTAGAGCAGTGCTCTAACCGTTCGGTCACTCGGAGCGTATCAGTTTGTGATAATATAATTTCAAGTTTGCCACCTTTTTAGCAGGAATTTCTTTTTTTTTTAGCCAAAGTATTTTAATCTTTCCAAAAGTGTTTGTGTTTCATTCATTTATCAACTGTATAATGTGTACCTGAGTATGTAATAATTGTGATAAATGCATAAACATTGTCATAAAACAGTGTTTTCACGTTTACAACATATTTGCCATTGCGTAATACTTTGGCCCTCGATATGATCCTATTAAATTTTTTGGCCCCTCATCCAAAAAAGGTTGTGCATCTCTGCTATAGACTAAACTGTCAATGAATAAATTACATTTTTAAATGTATCATCATTTTAAAGTTAATAAATGATTTATGTTTTTTCAAAATATGTCCCAACTATTCAGTTTTTATGTAAGCATTTAAAAATGTTATGGTTTGTTAGAAAGATAAAATATTATAAGCAATACATATATGAATTAGTGTTTTTGAATTCAGTTAATTAAAATTTGTGAATATTATCTTTTGTGCTCTACATTCATTAATATGTTAAAAACTTAGAAATGCTAATTTTGAAGAAAATTCATTTAAAAATAAAAATTGAATAAAACAAAATATTGAAATATACTTAACTTTCTTAAGTTAAGTATATTTCAATATTTTTTTTATTTAAAATTTACTGATAATTGAATCAGAAATAAGTTTTACATTTGTATATTATTTATACTTCAAGAATTATTATATAAATGTAAGAATATATTTAGTATAATTCCTTAATGCAGATTAAGAGAAATGAGTACAAATTAGAAGTTTTTTTTATCTGTAATTTGTTGTAATAACAAATAATTTGGCTGCACCTTTTATATTTACAACATATTTATAAAGAAATTTATTTATTTTATTTTTGTTATATCCTCTTACTGTAGATCTGAAGATATTCCTTCCATTAAAACTTTATTTCCAAAGGCTGAGATAGTGAAAATTCCACAAGCAGGTCATTGGGTCCATAGTGAAAAGCCATCGGATTTCTTGGAGACTGTGTATAATTTTTTATGAAGAAATAATATAGTTTTTAATTCTATGAGAGCTGTTGAATTGTAAATATAGTTTAATATATTCCAAATATTTATAAGAATTGTTAGTGTTTACAAATTGTGCCTTAATTATACATTAATAAAGATTTATTTTTGCTAGTACTTTGTTAAAATTTGTTATTGTATCTCTTACATCTGTGCATATTTTAATTTAAAGGTACTTAATATTCATTATATTTTTATTACACACAGTTGATGAAACTATATATACAAATGGTATGTAATATTTCTGGTGCTTGTATATAATCCCATTAACCACTTTTTTAAAAGAAATGAGAAAACATTGCTGTGGCATTCTATAAAATGATTGGTATGTTTGGATTGAATTGTAATCAATTGGATTTCAAAGATGTAACATATTTTCTTTGTATTTATTGATAATTATTTGTAAATGAAATAGTAAATAATTTATTTTTTTTTCAATCCCTTAGCATTCAGTAAATCTGTGATACATATAACGTCATTTTTTTATGTATGGATTAGTATTTAGAATTCTAAGAATTCGGACACCTTTAACCCGCAGTTCAGTAATATCCAGGTTTGACATGACTACTTTTATAAGCAATTGTTTGCTATAGCTATCACACCTAGACATTGTAATGTCATAATTCCAATATTTTATTTTATGCAATTCAGATTAATCTTCTGTTTAGAGGGCATCATGGCTTCATGTTAAGAACTGACATTACTTTTTCCCCTTTTTATTATTTATACACACATATATGAACCATTTCTAGGAAAATGAAATACCCATCAATTTGAATTATTAATTTCTTTTTAAGAAATTATTTTGAAATTCTTGTTATAAGATTAGCTATACATTCAGCTTATTTTGTATTGGTTAAATTTGAAAGCCTATAAAAAAGGATTTCTGTAATAATTAAAAATAATGTTTGAGACAAAAGAATAGAGGGGAAAAAACATTATTAAAGATGCCTGTTTGAAGAGGTGTGATAAAATGAGTAAGAGGAAGATGTACCAAAAGAGACTAATCACACATTGCCCTTTAAGCAACAAAGCTATTTTGAGAAACAGTGGTATCAGATGAGGGCATAGCAAATAAGATATGCCATACAAGAGATTAGGAAGAAACAAAATTCCAGTAAAAAAAATAATAATCCCTAGAAGATTGGATGATAAAACTATAAATTAAATATTTTAAATGCCAAAGAAAAAAGAATTACTTTTTTCTTTCTTTCATGATAAACTGAAATGACACACAAAATTCATATCAAAGAAGGAACTTATATTATTGCTCAATTTATGTTAATACCGTAAGTGTTTCTCAAACTTTAAATATCTGTGACTCAATTTTTAATAATAATTTTCATCGCACCTGCCTCCATACTATAACAATGTATTGAATTCAACAACAATATACTTTGATGTAAAGCTGCAATATTATTTTAATTATAAACCTTACAAATTATCAAGATTAGTATTAAATTGTGTATATAATTTTGTAAATATCAAGTCCATGGGTGTCACTAGTAATTATTAATCTTGTTATTAACTTAGTATTGATAAATTGTCACAGTTACATTGTGCAGTACTGGATGCATTTATAAGTATCTTATATCAGTATAAATGTGAATTTTATTTTTATTATGTCGGAATATATTTTGTTTTGCTTCCTTTCAGTAAATTTGTAAGTTTTTAAACCTATTATTTTCCACTTATTGATATGCTTGTGCCCCCTTTATAGGGCTATCACACTTTTCCTAGAGGGGTGTGCCCCACAGTTTGAGAAATGCTGCCGTAACTCATGATTTGTGTAACTTGTAGTTTAGCTACCATGAACTCAAACTACTGCTTATTAATAATATCAGACTACACTTTTTTTTAAGAGTACATAGTATAAAGACAAAATTTAATTCTTTAAATTTGATCTCAACTTAAATTTTTTTATGCAAAATGTTGCAACTATAATCTCAGCTTTTCTTTTTTCTAAATTCTACATTACTCATAAGGTTGCTGAATCCCAAAAAGTCTATGAGACTTCATGGCATTCTTAATAGCCGGTGGATAAAGATCTTTCTTCGGAAAGCAGAAACAAAAATTGTCATAGCACTGAGCTAAGTGTATGGGAACAGCAAAATAGATAGCTTTACAAATCTCAACGCATTGGTTATAATTACATCCCGTCTTTTCGTGATCTTGTGGGACAAATTTAATATCTCTTTTCTGTCGTGCATTCTTAGCCGTGTTGTTTTGCTGGTGTTCTTCAGTGGCTTTCCTTTTCATTCTAGCTTTAAAAACATCCTTTGGTGCAGAGAGAATGTTTTCATTCTGGATTGGTGGAAGCAAAAACAAGCACTTGAGGCGATTTTTGTCAGAATTACACCTTGAACTAGATGCTGAAAAGAAAAACAACTATTTGAAAAAAGGAGTGTTTGTTGCGTCTTTTCTTCAATATAAAAAATACTGCCCTTTAGCACTAGAATGTCCAGGATTTCAATTAACCTTAAATGTCCGCCGGTGTCATTTCGACACTGTGATATAAAATATGTAAAATAATTGTTATAACTAAATAATTGCAGGACTACGGACAATAGGATTTAGTTTTAAAACTTTTTAATATTTCCATGTAATTAACATATTTTATGACCCTTTATATCAGTGATTCCCAAAGTGGTCTATATAGACCCCTAGGGGTCTATGACAACATGCAGGGGGTCCACGACAGCAAAAAAATAATTTGGGGGTTCATGAAGAGTAATTGGGGGATCTACGATAATGACTCTCATTAAACCAGATCATGAATTTAATTTTAAAAGAAAATCTAATCAAGTGGAAACCAGATTTACCTGTTTAACGGATTTATTTACTAAATTTAATGGAATTAATTTGCAGTTGCAAGCACCTTCATTTCGGGGTTTCAGGTCATTATTAAGCTAAGGAGTATAATATTGGACGCCCTGAGTTTTTCTAGTTTATCAATTTGTCACATACAATCTATTATATACACTGCTGGCCACCGTAAATGCAACACCCTGAAGGAAGCACGCAAATAACATGAAATTTACAATATGCATTAGCGGAGGTGAAATATGCAAATGATTAGAATTTCAGCGCAGACACACATCACGCACGCCTGTGGCACCACCTCAAAGCGCTATTTAAGGCTTGGAGATTTCGACGATTTCAAGTTCGGCAATGGTGTTTTCCTTGTGGTTTTTTCAAAAAGCGATCAGTTATGTCTCGTAGAAAACAGCGATCAGCTTTTGATCAAGTATCCGAGTTCGACAGAGGAAAGATAGTGGCCTACCGAGATTGTGGATTATCTTTCATTGAAATCGGTAGTCGCGTTGGACGAAACCAAACAACTGTAATGCGGATATGTGACCGATGGATGCAGGAGGGTACGACGAACCGACGTGGTCGATCGCATCCACCTCAGTGCACCACTTCACGTGAGGACAGGCAAATTGTGCGCATGGCAGTGACGGATCGCTCAGTCACATCACGAACCATAGCACAGCACATTGAGTCTGTAACGCATCATTCAGTGTCTGCGCGTACCATTCGACGCCGTTTACAGCAGAGTGGTCTGTCCGCAAGACGTCCATTGCTTGGTCTACCCTTGACGCAGAACCACAGACGTCTCCGCCGCCAATGGTGCGATGAAAAAAGGATGTGGGCGGCAGAATGGAATGAAGTTGTCTTTACTGACGAGTAACGCATCTGTCTGCAACACCACGATGGTCGGATTCGAGTCGGGAGACACCGTGGAGAGAGGATGCTGAACAGCTGCGTTATGCACCGCCACACTGGTCCTGCACCGTGTATTATGGTATGGGGCGGTATTGGATATCACTCTCGCACTCCTCTAATACCATTACCGGTACTTTAAACAGCCAGCGCTACATCTCCGAGGTGTTGGAGCCAGTTGTCCTTCCTTACCTTCAGGGCTTGGCCGCAGCCATATTTCAACAGGATAATGCGCGACCACACGTGGCACGCATTGTCCAAAGGTCCTTCGTCAATCACCAGATTGAATTGCTTCCCTGGCCGGCTCGCTCTCCGGATCTTTCACTGATAGAAAACATGTGGTCCATGGTTGCTCAACGATTGACCCAGATTACACCCCCAGCTGCCACACCAGATCAACTTTGGCAACGTGTGGAAGCTGCTTGGTCTGCTGTACCCCAAGAACACATCCAAAGTCTCTTTGAATCAATGCTAAAGCGTGTGGCAGAGGTGATCTCCACCAATGGCGGCTACTCTGGCGACTGATTCTGGCAGGAACCACACTTCACGGAAGTCTATAAATTTAATCATTTGATACTTGGTCACCATGTTATCTACAAAATAAATTTTGTTGTGCTATCTCTTGTCTTTCTTGGTGTTGCATTTACGGTGGCCAGCAGTGTATATGGTAACACCATATTAGGCAATTAATTCATATGGTCACATTGAAAGAAAAGGTAAATGTCGTATTACAAGAGGAACTGATTGGAATAGGCACTAAGAAGATCTTACATAAAGTTTAGAAACGGATATCAGCAGTTTTAGAAGCATCAGAATGGATGAAGCACCAGATTCATCTCTCCCATTATAAGCATTTGTTTTTTCCTCAGTTACTTTATGTAACAGTTATTTTAACTATTAATTCAATTTTAATTTAATTAAGATGTGTGTCTTAAGTTTTAAACATTATACTTCACAGTAGTTAGAAATTTAAATATTTTAAATTAAATATAGCTCTTAACCATCTATCAAAAAGATATTTAAGTTGATAAGTTTGCAAAATTTCATTATTAGGTAAGTAGGGGTCTACCCAAAACCGAAAAACATGGCAAGGGGTCTATGAGATAAAAAAGTTTGGGAACCTTTGCTTTATATCATAAAAAACTGATTTTGACATTATGTTTCGCAAAGCTTGTTCGACCACTGCATTGTCGCAAAAAATTTCGAGTCACAAATCTGCCAGGGACATTACTATTGTGCGGTATCCATTCTGTGCCTTCCCTAGTGATATATATATCAGGATTTACTGGAATGATACCAATTATATCTGCACTTTCCTCAGATTCTTCGCAATCACTTTCACTCAATATTAAGTCTTCATCAGGATCTAAATTAGAGCAAGACAGCTCACCACCATCCGATTCATTCTCAGAAATCTTTCGCAATAAGTTAGCAATTTCATCAGCTCTTAAACCTTTTCTACGAGCCATCGTTTCTGGGTTAATCTGCATAAAGTTCGAAAATCGAATACAATTTTTTTTTTATGAGCAGATAACCAAATGCTATGTAATGAAACACTTAAGGCCTAATCACACGTACACGTTTGGTGCAATTTTTGGTCCAATAAGTGCAATTTTTACTCCGTTGCCATAGCAATGGCTTTGGAACAACTTTTTGCCAGTGAGCAGAGAAAGTTGCTCTAAATGAAAGTTGCTTGAAATTCCAGCCAATGGGGTTCTTCGGCACCCTACGTCATAAACAAGATTGCGGTAACTGTGGTAGCTTCGCATCAAACGCATCAGTTATGGCGCATAATATTTTAATGGTGCACAATATTTTAACGGCGTATAATATTTTGAACAGAATGATGCTCCATTTCTCTGTTTTCCCCCATAAACAAAAGCGCGAGCGAAGTAAAGAAATACTACTGGATCTTCGTTTTCGAAGCAGAAAAATCTGCGAGTAATTTTTCAATGTGGAGATAAAGAGTGGATGACGTCAGAGCATGTCGTTTTGTTTACGGTAACCCTTCCCCCTCAGATTCGGCGAAAAGTT
Organism: Trichonephila clavata; assembly: GCA_019973975.1. Taxonomy (NCBI): domain Eukaryota; kingdom Metazoa; phylum Arthropoda; class Arachnida; order Araneae; family Nephilidae; genus Trichonephila; species Trichonephila clavata. Next base: position 136,788 of record BMAO01026592.1, read on the forward strand.
GGGCCAAATAATTGCACGGAAAATTTACGTGTGATACCACCTTTAGACTCAACAATTTCAGAAAAATAGATTCGTTTCCGCTGTTAGACCAATAACACTGCATTCAAGGTCAAATAAATGTGCGATAGTACTTTTGGAAATTTGTTTTACTATGTTAATGATGAACTATGACATCAGCAGACGTTCTAGGTATATTTAGTTGTAAAATTTAACCTAGAACCACAAAACTTTTACTGTGTAATTACCTTGGAAAATAATTAAAAGTAACGAAAAATTTTCAAACTCCCTGCAAAAATGCGGAAAGGAGAACAAACTGAACAGGCTTCGGTGTCAAATTGACACCGATTGAAGTTCTAGTGTTAAGGTACTTCTATCAATACATCCGATCATGAGCTACAGTTGGTTAATTTGACTGACTTTTAATTTACGTCGCAATCTGAACCAACACGAAGGGCATTCGCGACGGACCTCATAATTTTGGACCACGATCAACTGATAAGTATGACCTTGAGCTGCAGGGATTTCTTGGGGCCCTGGGCCCTTACACAAATGTAGGCCCCTCTTATGACCCTTAAAAATAGACAGTACATAACATACGTTGTCAAATACTTTACAAAACAATTACCCGAAACAAATAAATGTGCATGACTTAGTCTCTTAAACCGGCTTGACCAGTAGCCGCCTTTTGACTGAAAGAGTAATGATGGTGCTATGGTGATAGGACTAGACCTGTATGTGGACGTCGGTCACCACATCTAGCAAATTGACATATCGTCCGAAATTCCCATTTTTTTTCGGAGAATACAATCAGGATTAAGATTTGACCGTTGAAATTATTAGAATTAGGATCTTATTAAGCTGAGTCTAGTACGCGATGAGGCACTGGACCCGAGCCCAGTCGACCCATGCCTTAAGACGTCCCTGTTGAGCTGACAACCCACCTCCGAATGAGGTACATTAACGTCGCACTATAAAACTGCGCGAAGATTATTGGCGACGGACTTCGTAATTTTGAACCATGGTCAAGTAATGAGGACGACACCTGAGCTCTGGTACACCTTCTCCTATCTTAAACACCACATCAACGGAAGGACTTTTAAACACCGACAAATTAAACGCGCACTTTGAGCCTTGACAGATTTAACCATGCATCATCTCTACAGGGCGGGACATGACCATTTTGTTGAAAATGACCAATGACGCAACAGAGAACATAAAGGGCTACCCCTGCAAAGTTAGATTTGGGGCCCCAAACCGGATCTTACAAGGTATTGCAGAACCATAACATCAGGCTTTGCCCCTCCCCTTGGCGAAGCGGGGGTGTACGTTACGCCGCTGAAAATGACTGACGTAATTTACACATGATCCTATTAATATGTTTTAGGGAAAAATCTTTTTACTTTAACAAGAGCAAATGGAACAAACATCATATTGACTCTCCTTGGCGATATTTTTTTTTTTTGGATTTTAGCGACCAAAAAAAGTCCCTGCAATTCCGTTGTCAGAATATTGAAACATATATCCTCAAGCGACTTCTTAGATCTAGGAAGATTTCTAAAAAGGTAAATAAATCCCAATCAAAACTCGCCATGTCCAGAGAGTTGTCAAAAAGAGACAATATGATATTTGTCCTGCAATTTTAAATTTCATAAAACAGTTTACTTACTACTTGGAACTGATGAAATATAAACGAAGATTACAAAAGTAAATGACCTGCAAACAAAAAAAAAAAGTTGAAAATATCATTTACGGTCCAAAATCGCATTTTATTTTTATTTTGCTATTTTAAAATTCGAATAATTAGCTTTCTAAATCTGCCTTTTTTGGTTCTGCAGTAATTTAAAAACATTGAAGGTGTTTAAAGAACTATAGGTACTTACGTATTATTGCAACCGTATTGGCGACATTGTATGAAACGAAGCATATGTCTACCAATTTAGCGTGTACGATATATGCGAAATGTGGGTTTCCAGCTTGGTGAGTTATCTTGAACTTTGGCATTGTTGCGATAGTGCGTAAGTACCGAACTATATTAGATCTACCAAAATAAATCGGGTAAAACGTGGTTTACTCTTAGTGATGAAATTATTTTTGGAGATAAATCGTCAAATCTCCAGCGCTAAATATACAGTTCTTATTGCGTACTTCTTTCTTTTACATCCAAAGGAGAGAAACTGTTTCCACAGACCTACGAATACAATAATCTTGTTCGTGCACGACAACATTTGGCGACGTCTTTTGATATGGTGAAATTAGTGGAAGGTATAATACGTTAGTGTCGTTTGTTTTTATTCTATTATTTTGGTGGTTAGAGGATCGGACACCAGACCGGAAGGCCTGGGTTCGATGCCCGATGCCACCAAATACTCTCCGAGTACACACGGAGTACGTGCTCGTTAAATCAGTGTGGTGTTAAATCAGAATGGTGTCGCCATCTATCGTGAGCAAAATCGTACTGTCATCTTCATGGGCTCAAAGCTTAGGCTAAACGACAGGCGTATCTCTAGCCCGTTGCCATGATGAATTTCGTGGGCCTCGATCTGACTACGTCAGACAGGTGGCATAAGCAACAACAACAACCAAATGTGGTACTTATGTATTACCGTCCCCGCAACACAATTAGCGCCCCGCGCGAATCGCGACATGGTATCAAAACAACAAAGGTTCTAACGTGTTTTATATGGGGGGGGGGAGTCAGATTTTGGTGGAAAATGGCGCGATTTGCGTGGTGCCAATTTAGCTGCGGTCACACTAATACGCGAGTACCCAAAAAGTAAACGTAAACATACTCTGAAAGAAACCCAATAAAATCGCGCCAATTTTCAAAATCGCACCAAGAGTAGAGTTAAACAACATCTTCACTATTAATCTTTTTCAATTCTTACTATTAGTTCACTCTCTTCCTACATGTTCAAATTTTCAATCGTTAATAAAATACTTTCTATTCATCCATTTAAGTTCAGATACATTTTTTTAAGCTTGTGGTGGATGCACTTGATGTTAATACAGTTTTTTCAAATATTAATTCATTGATTAAATTTTATTTTTCAATTTTAAATTTATTCTGCGTTATTCCTGTCGAAGTAACAATTGGTTGCAACAGATGGAGCCGGTACGTTTTTCTAATGCAGTAGGAATTAATTAAAAAAATTTAAAATATATTTCTTGCTTTTAGTTTATAAACGTATTTTCTTTCAAAACTACACTTTTATGAAGATTATATCTCAAATGTTTTTTTTTCTTTTCTAATGGAGATGCGCATTGGTATTTTAACCTTTGCAGACCTACTGCATTCCCCAGGAGCTGGTATCACTTTTTAGCGCGGCTCCATATAGGCGAAACTAATTACTGCAAGTAACTTTAATGCCCAGTTTCCTCCCCAGAGGGAGGCACCTGAGCTCTTGACGATGCAAACCTGTACTAGCATTTAATTTTGCCATTTTGCCGAGAGCACCCAAGCCAAAAAGACACTCTAAGGATCTTTTACATGCTGTATAATCATATGACATGGCCACTATCGATTTTCTGCATCATGAAAATCCTCTAACTTGGGCCGGGGTCGAACACGCAACCTTGGTTGCAGAAGGCCAGCCGCAAGCCAACTACGCAACCCAGCTGTTATTTCTCAATCAAGAATCAACGGAGGGTACTTATGTATTATCGCAACTTATTGGCGACATTATATGATACGAAGCACTTGGTTGCTAATTCAGCGCGTACGACACATAGGAAATGGGGGTTGCCAACTTGGCGAGTTATTAAAAGAGTTGGCAATTGTTGCGATAATACGTAAGTACCAACGGAGAACTTGCAAATTTTCCCATAAATACTTGGTTGGATCTTATTTTAGCGCTTACCTTTACTGCCAACTTGGTGAATATCTACCGCAATATATAGGATAAATCTGCAATACAGAAAAAGGGACAGTTGGTGTAATTTGGCACAACTTATTATTATTATTATTATTATTGGTACCGTATTATCGCAACCTATTGGCTACATTATATGAAACTGGAAATAGGGGTTGCCAACTTGACGAGTTATTAATAGAGTTGGCGATTGTTGCGACAATACGTAAGTACCTTATTATTTTTTGGCTCTATCGCTAGATGTGAAATAAAGAGTTTATTCATTTCTTGTTTTTGTACACATAAATAAAACCAAAAATTAAATTAATTTGATATGGGTGCGCTAAATAGTTGCAAAAGTTCACCAACTTGGAGTGACAACATTGGAATGGCAGCAAAGATCTATTTGGCACGATATCAAAATCACGCCAAGAACAAGTATCATACCAAATTAGTTTCCTAAAAATGTAAGCACACAAAAAAATTTTTTGAAAAAAAAATTTTAAAAAAGAAATTTGAAAGTAGTGGGTTATTTTAAACACATAAATCCTTACCGTAGCATTTCAAAATCTATAGCTTTCTTTATTATTTTTAAATCTACTCTTAAAATCACAAACACATCATAATCATTTTTCTCTTTCAATTCAAAACTATTTTTCTCGCAGTTTCTGTCTACAATTTGTTGCCAACTTTGTTGAAAACTTTACGTTTCCATTTTGAGGGAGAAAGAAGGTTGCCCTATCTGTTCTTAAAAGAGTGTTAAATATTAAGATTAAATATTTTTACAAACGTGCAAAACTAAAGCCTTTACATTCACCACACACACACTTAAAGTCAATATTTCAATTTTTGCGGAATTTATGATACTATACAAGTCTATATAACCAATAAAAAATTTTAAATGATTTGTTAAATATTGAATTTTTAGATCAAATGATTTATTACTCATAAATTATTTATTAAATAAATTTTATTTTTGTCCCCCTATTTTTTCCCCTCAATACTTACGAATCAACCAATCAAAATCCGGTGAAACGTCGCCACAAATGCTGTTATAATTATTATTGTTTTTGTGTTGGAATATGCGTGAGAACGCTTTTCTACTATTGGCTGCAAATTGCGGCATTTGGAAACGTCTTTTAATTTGACGGATGCGCGTAAGCGAACTCCTACACATGCTCCTTCCGGATTATCTCGCCGATATAAAATGGTGAAGATTTAGAAAAGCAATTTAATTCGGCTTGGAAAAAACAGGTAAGTTCCTTCTGTAACATCGGACATTAATCGCACTCCTTATTTCGGTGATCCAACTAGTCCCAGAGGTTTTGGATTGGGCTTAGGCAGAGACGTCTTAAGACTTCTTGAAGTCCTGGGCCCTTACGCAAAAGTAGGACGCAGTAATACATAGTGCCGGAGCTCACTTTGCCCCTAAATAAAGTAGGCCCTGGTCCCCTACGCAAAAAGAAGACCCTGGACCTCTACGCAAAAGCAGACCCTAGACTTCCTACACAAATGTAGGCCCCACCTATGACCCTTAAAGTAAACAGTGCATAATACACGTTGTCAAATACTCGTATAAACAATAAACCGAAACAAATAAATGTGCATGATTTACATTCGTACATAACAGCTACGCCGCTAGCCGCCTTTTGACTGAATGAGTAATAATAATGTATAGTGGTAGGCCTAGGCCTATACATGGTCGATGGTTATCACATGTAGCCAGTTGACATATCGTCCGAAATTCCCAATTTCTTGGAAAATACAACAAGAAATAGCATTTGACCATTGAAAGTATTCGAATCATGATCTTGTTAAGGCTGAGTCGAGAGCAAGACGAGGCCCCCATTGTGACTGAGGACCTGGGCCCGAGCCCTATTGCCCCATGATTTAAGATGGCCCTGAGTTTAGGTATGGATTTTAGGCAAACAAGAGTCCATTCGATTAAGTGTATTGCCATCGTACCAATCTATGGTGAACCTCGCAAAATTACAGCTGGCGTTGTCATCCTGGAAATAGCATTGATCCAACCCTTAGAAGTGCTACAAAGTAGAAAGCACACTGTCATTCAAAATAGTGCAATAAGCGTTATTTTTTAGCTTACCATGAATTGGGACCAAAAGTCCAAGACCATAATTCCCACGTCGAATTTAGCTGTAGGTGTCGCAAAAAAATCAATCAAATATTGCCTTTTGCTAAATCAAACAAACGCTCTACTATTCTTACAATACGGAAGGAGGAAAATTTTACTTATCTCTTATCCTTATGCATAGAGCGTCGGTTCAGTCGGTCCGGAACAGAACGGTGGTAGACAAAAGAAAATAGATCCAAATGGAGTAGGTAGCCTGTACTTTGTAAATTATTACTTTAATAAAGACATAACACTGCAACTACACTACACTACACGAATAAAAAGAACATTAATTAATAATAGTTAGATTTTACATATACTAGAGACTAAAACTACATAGCATTTCCGTTACATCTCTTTTCTACTACTACTGACATAAACAAAGAAGCATAGTTCTCACGCGTATGCGTGGATTCAGAGTTCAATGAACCGGAGGGTAAGGGAACGTTTCCAGATATAAGAACCGGGGGGTGAGGGCATGTTACCAGATACAACAGAAGGTACAATACATTCCGACTAGAGGTGCTCTCAAGGCAGATCCTGCTATCTGAATGGTAGTGTGTGAACCTTGATTCATCCCACCAGAGAACCCGTTTCTACTGACCTGTGGTCTACTGCCGACGTGCATTGCTCCACCTTAACCTAGCTGCGTGGTTAAACTTGGTGATCAAAGACTTAGGGTGGCAGTACGACCAAGAAAACCAAGCAGATGAGCTTCCTTATGAATGGTATTCATTGCAATCACACACCCTGATGCCTGTTTAAATTTTTGACGTATGTGTGGTTGGGTATAATTCTTCCAAATTGCTCTGAACAGCACACCCGCCGGTCTCGTAATTCCGAGTTTAAGGACTCTGCCGAATCTGGGCAAATTCCAACAATCATTGCTGATTTTCTACTTCTGAATCCCATAGGCCCCAATCTATTTTGGATAATTCAGTTCGTTGACAATGTTGTTACGAACACTCCCGCATTGTGGAGGAGGGCAGGATTCTACGGGAATCAAAGCCTGACTGATGCCAAGTACGTATTTAACCAATTTATAAAATATTAAAGGCTAAACCTGACTTTGCAGGTGCAGGGGTCTCTAATATTCTCCGTTATGCCACTGTTCGTTAGATATGTCCCTCAAGGATCGGCCGTTTCTGTGGTGCTTGATGATTACACCTTTTTCGAAATCAGATAATTCTGTACTTCGGGACATCTGGCATGTGATTGATGTTTGTTTCCGACAACATATTTAACGGTGGAGAGCGTAACATATATCACGGTCGCAGATATTGGCATTTGCATAGATGTCCAAAAATTTAATGGTAAATGGTACATACATTGGTGTCCAAAAGTTAAGCATAAATCGTAAAATGCGAAAAACATGGAGTAAATATTCGTAAAATTATTCCAAACTTCTTGCGGATATTAATTGGGTGAAGAAAAAGCATTGGGTTTATGCAAAACTTTTCAGTCGACTACGTCCTGCGCGAAACACCGGCGCATGTCGGAACGTGGAGAAATCGATTCACGCAGCATAGGCAGTTCAGACAAGTTTCGTGCAACTGCTGTGCGAAGGAACGTTGTTAACCATCAAGCAAGGTGAATGATGGCACAAAGACGCCAATTGGACATGTTTGCGAAAGGAAGAATCGTTGGAATGCTGGAATCCTCACGATCACAAAACGAAGTGTCTCGAATTCTGAATGTGGAGCAGTCTGTGATCTCAAGACTGTGGCAGAGGTTTCAAAGAACGGGAGATGTTACCCGACAACCAGTATCAGGTCGACCAAGAGTCACAACCCCTCGTCAAGACCGATATCTGGTAATAAGTGAGTGACGTCAGAGGGGCAGTACTGCCAGAGCACTGGGTTCCGTGCTCACAGTCGCCACAGGAATACGAATTTCGATACAAACTGTTTACAGGAGACTCAATCATGCTGGCCTGTATGCCAGAAGACCATCAGTTTACATTCCCCTCCCGTCTGCGCATAAACGCGCTCGTTTGAACTGGAGTTTGAAAGATCAACATTGGAGTGTGGGAGAGTGGGCCCATGTGATGTTCAGTGACGAGTCCCGGTTTAGTCTGAGTAGTAATTCTCGCCGGGTAACGATATGGAGAGAACGTGGAACTCGTTTATAACCAAGAAACATACCGGAAAGACTTCATTTTCCATCAAGGGGAGTAATGGTATGGGCAGGCATCATGATGGCCGCCAGCACAATACAGATACGAAGTTCTTGAGCCTTATGTTCGCTTGTTTCGAGGTGCTGTCGGTCCTGACTTCATATTCATGGATGATAATGCCCCATGTCACCGAGCGGTGCTGATTGATGACTTCCTTGAAACGGAAAACATCCAGCGCATGTCGTGGCCTGCGAACTCCCCTGATTAAAAACCTATCGAGCATGTATGGGATATGCTCCGGAGACAAATTGCAGCCCTTTCGCACCCACCAAGCTCCGTTACAGAACTGAAGAGAGCTGTCCAAGAAGCTTGGAACCGTTTGAGCCCGCAACTCATTCATCATCTCATAGCAAGTACGGTAAATCGCTGTGCAGCGTGCCTGGCTGTCAGAGGTGACCACACGCCTTATTAAACTGCAGCATCAGTATTTTATTTCATGTTTTCTTTCGTTTTTTCTTTAAAGTGTGAATCCTTGCTATGCTCAGTTTTCTTTCAAACTGGTACTTTGGATAATAAAATTAATTATTATCATTCTTTTGATTTGCTTCCTTATTTTATAACCCTTTTACACTCGCATATCACGTTTCCCGTCATTCTGATTTACAGTTCCTTCTTTATTCACATAATTATCAATTATGCTTAACTTTTAGACACCAGTGTATATATACACAGTTGAATGAGTAGTTATGAGTGTGGAGTTCTAGCAATTTATTTTTCCCCCTCATTCGCACCCTTTGACTATTTTTTTTCTCCATTTATGAATAGTACCTTTCCTCACAAAATTTTATCCATCAATTTTTTTTCCAATTAAAGCACAGTGGGTTGGTTAAGATTGTTAACTTTACCTTTGCTAGATCTCTTAGGACCCGCTATGATAACCATATTATTGTTTCATATTGTGATAAAAAAGGGATAAATATATTTCATGACATAAAATGGATTACCAAAGAATTGTCAGAAAATCATATAAATTTCAGAGAGCATGCGTACTTCCCCGAGCAATGCAAATGATGTGAAGTGTGCAGCTCTCCGACATATTTTGAGTGGTATATAAGGGAAGGAACATCCCCCAAATGAGTAATTTTTCCAACCGTTATTACAGCCAGGGAAATCATTGCGGAAATTTTTTCTTAGAGGGCATGTGTAACAGCAGAGAATGCCAAGCTACCGTCACATTAGATAGTTCCAACAGACAAACGATTTTGAGAGGAATAATGATTGGACTGAAAAGGACAGGTTGTTCTGTACTTCAAATCTCAGCTACACCCACTTGTACGTGTCCACGGTGCACAAACCGTGGCAAATTTGAGGAGTGCCGGTGCGGACAGAGCAAAGTCAGCATGTGTAGATCATCGCTCCAAAGCGACAAGTGGAGGTAGATATACAAGTCATTTCTGCCACCATTTTGTAGCATGTGCTAGACATCATTGATGTTACCACATCGACAGGAACCATAACTCGTCGACTGGTTGCAAGTGGTCTGTTCTCATGGCGGCCATTGAGAAAACTGCTATTGATCCCACAGTACAGACGACTCCGTTTGCAATGTTGCCGAAATAGAGCAATGTGAATGACAGAATGGCACAAGGACATATTCTCAGACGAGACATGCTTACATTTGTCCAGTGATTATCGCCGTATATGGGCGGGGCACCAACGTTGAGACAGGGCCAATTTGGAAATTTTCCTGGAACGCCCTTTGCGCGAGACATCATAGTGTGGGGCGTCAATGTGTTCGATAGCAGGTCACCTCTGGTTCGTATTGAGGGCAGTTTGACAGCTCAACAAAACATGGTTGATGTGATGTAGCTGGTGACACTCTTCTCATTTCAAAAGTTCTCAATGACTTTCATCAGTTGGATAACGTCCGACTGCCCATTGCATGCATCAGCCAACGTGCTCCGGAAAATGTACAAATGTTTCCCTGGCCACCTTTCTCATCTGATCTTTTACCAATCGAACATGTCTGGGATACGATAAGACGCAGCTAGCATACCGTGCATTCTCTATGTTCAGAAGCTACGTGCTTCGTGCATTATCGTCCGCAGTACTCCTATAGCCTATTAAGTTTGTGTTGTATGTTCTTTTGCTCTGTGTTTACGAGTGCCATTTCAAAATAACCACCACTTATTGCTCACTGTTGTATTTCTCTGCTTGACGAATTTCTTTATTTTCTGACTACTTCTTGATATTGCACGTAGTATAAATGCTGAAATAAAGCATTTGTCTGAAAATACTAGTGCGATATAAGTTTTTAAGGCTCTTAGGAGGCTTATATAACATCGATTGTGTTTTATATGTTTAAAATTAAAAAATCGTCACAAGCAGGGGACTACTAATATTTAAAGAGAAGAATGAGAGGACGGTATCTTTATCTTTGCGAAAAGTCGCAAAATAAAAAAAAAAACCCGATATCCTGGGGTTTTTTTTAGTGTTTTTCGCTATTGCTAATATTAATTTCGCTATCTTTAGAGATACGTTTCACTACGAGTTAGGAACGGGCTGTTCTAACTCAAAACGTGAAACGACGAGTTAAACAATTTAGATACGAGGAAGGTACAGGCCATAGGTTCTAACCTTTTTTTGAACTGGCGCTCTTTTTTCTAGTGAATATTTCGATACCCTCCCTCCCACTCTAGAGAAATAAGAGTGTACATAATACATGGTGAAAACACAAGTTAAGTTTTCAAAAATATCCTATAACAAAAAGAATATTTTTTTTTTAATTTCATTTTTTTTTCTAAAGCTACAATTTTTTTACTTGCGAATCTGAAACATCCATTGCCACAAATATATTTAAATGTGTAATATTATATATTTTAGTCATAGGTATGATATTGTTGGAATTGAAACGCTACTGAATTTCTTCCTCATTTAAAAGAGTGGAATAAAAGTTTTTGCTTACCTGTTATAAAGACAGACAAAGGTTTTGAGGATACGAAGTAAGTTATAATAAACTATTGTTTTCAAAATAAATATAAATTGACGGTTTCAGCCTTTAAAGAATCACGTTAATTCCTGTTTAACACATTTAATTATGTTTCTTGGATAATATACGTAATGAAATGCAGTAGACGAAACATGTTTCTTACTGCTCACAGACAAAGACAACACGTGCACTACAGAAATTAAAATACACTATATCATTCAATTTAATGTAGGTCTGAATGTAATGTCATCTTTAAGTTTTTCATCCACTTCTCGAACTACCGAAATATGTGAATTCTCATACACGTGATATAGAAATGATTTAAATACATACAATCAACATAAAGTAAACAGTATTAAAGTTTACTTTTGTTAGTACATAATCAGCGTGTTTTTTTACTCTTTTTGGGTTAATCTGCTCTAGCCCCTCCGTGCCATCTCAACGCCCTCTAATTTTCTCTGGATCTCTTACTGCCCCCATGAAAGCCCCAAAAGGGGGCATTATCACCCACGTGGAGAACCTATGGTAGATAGGTGGTTTAATTTCTGAAATATTGACAAAAATTATGGTTTTTTCCTTTTTTAGCGTTCTAAGACATCGTGAGAATGGCAGCATGGATACAGAAAAAGACAAAGTAATTATGTAAACTGCAAGAAATTAAATACCTTGAATAATTGTAATAACCGACATTCAGTCATATCGTATGCAATAAACGTCATTAAACTTTACCTCAACTAAACAGCTAGCAAACGGGTTGTGTTCTACTTGTTACATCTTTTCACAGGAGATAGGCTTAATAGCTCCAAAATCTTGTTGGGCGAGTTCATTCTTCTTGGGTTATTCGCTCTTCATATAAGCTTCAATAGTCGAATATCAGTTTCTGAATGTTTTTTTAATTTCTAATGTGGCTGCGGATTGGTATTTACCATTGCAGACCTAGTACATTCTACAGGAGTTGGTATCACTTTTAAATGCGCACCGTATCTGTAGAATAACAATCGCCATAATGTAATTTTGACGCCCAGTTTCCTCCCCTGAAGGAGGCCCCTGATCTCTGACGATGCGAAATGGTTCTAGGAATTTAATTTTACCCAGAGCACCCAAGCCAAACAGGCTCTCAAGGGATTTTTCAATATGCCACATAATCATACGACATGGATGCTATCGATTTTCTGCATCATGAAAATCCACCGACTTGGCCAGGGTTGAACCTGCAACTTTAGGCGTACATGGCCAGCGACAAACCAAATACGCCACCCAGCTGGCTTATTTCTGAATGTATGTCACCAAAATATTACTTGGGCCAGGACCATTGTTGGACCATAAACATTTGGAAGCTAGTAGCAGAGTGGTAAGACTTGACTGAAAATGCGTTAGACTGATACTAGTTAAAGAATATGACACCAGTCCCAAGTAAACTTGGATAAAGGTATATCATCTACCATCACTAATTAACGTATGGAATATTGCAAGCGGTACCTCCAGAACACTTCTTTAGGATTGTTGAGTTTATCCTTATCGTATCATATCTGGTCTTTATTATAAAGTACCCCGGGTGGTGACCGGAGTAGAATAGTCCCAACGTAAGTTCATGCGTGTCGTAAAATGCGACTAAAATGATCAGAAGTCCAACCTCTCGGGGCTTTGGAAACCCTCAATTATGAAAAGCGCAGTATATTGTAATATTAATAATGCTACCACGTCCGCGGTAGCCGACGCGTTGTGTTCTGGTGTCCGGGAACACTCCGAGAAATATGCTACCAGGACACTGAATGTTCTTGAACTCAACATTAATGGAACGCAGAGGAAAATCGACGAACTATCCGGTCTCCTTCATGACAACAATGTTCATGTTGCTTCTCTCTAGGAGACTAAACTCAATCCCAATTTGAATATCAAAATCAAGAGAGATACAGAATTACGGAGACCGAACGATAAGAACTGGAGGAGGCCTGGCATTTCTGATCAAAACCCCAACAATCAAGTACACCGAGGTTTTACCATCTAGCACCTTACACCTTTGCACATTGTCATACACGACAACAACAACATTATAAAGTACAAAAACTAAACTATTTCCAATACAATACATAATGTCTCATAGATATCCATCGTACCCACAAGAAATGATAAAGATTTTTCAACAGATGCAATGAAAAACTATTCAGTGGGATAGATTAAGTTGCTTGGTTTTTTTCCATCAGGTATCCCTAATTCAGTGTAAAAAGTCATTTAACAAGATTTCTATACGTATAAATTACGATAAATATTAATATAAAGTTATTAATATAAACGTAACAGTGTTGAAAAATCAGAGTAAAAGTGCGATTTTTTTCTGTTTATTCAACGGTGTTTCCCCCCACATTTTATGCGATTACGTTAAGCCAGCCGTTTCAATACGTCGTCAAGGGTCCGATATCGTAGTATCTGAGTAACAGGAACTGTGTTTTGAGATGCATCTGTAAAGCATCATTCCCATCAAAATGCAAAATATGAAATTCGAAAACGACACCTGAAATTTGTTCGCGATTCCATTTCCACCAAAGACAAAGTTCCTCCCACTTTTTGGACTTCATTAGAAATTGATCAATGAATGATTCAGATCGTATCATGTGATTCAAAATGTTATCTTTATATTGAAAATATTTCAACTTCATTATCGCTTGACCACCTGATGTCAAAGCTTTCGATTGATTATGTCTCTTGATACTCTCAGTTTTACATTGTAATGGGAAAGAGGCTTAAAGTATTCTAGTATGACAGAGGTTCTTAAACTTTCGAATGCCACCCCCTCCCCCCTTTATGTATCAGCCTGACATCGCGGACCAAAATTTTGAACACCCCTTCCTGACTCCCAACATTTTCCTGAGTGATTTAAAGGTTTCTCAGTTCTAAAACTATCTCTGCTATTTATATAGATTTTTTAACACTCTTTTTTTTAGCAGCAAACATCTAATTATACAAGTATATAAGAATATTACAAAATACTAGTTTAAAATAAATAAATAATGTAGGCGCAAATAAATCGATAATATTGGCGCAATTCGATTAGGAAATCGAGATGGATGTAACCGTTATCGTATTGGCACGCGATGTGGATTTGATTCTTAATCTTTGCACATGTGTTTTTACAATCGATTTTTTTTGAAAATATTGCATTTTATTAATGGCAATGCTTTCCAGATGCTTCTTCCAGTGCTGCCAAAAATAAATCATGGAGGGTACTAATAAAACCTAACAGTGTGTCGGACTCTCCTCGTGCTGCTGCTGTGGCTGAATTTAGATAATTAACTGGACATGACTGCCTTTGTGCTCATTTGCTTCGTTTTAATCTGGCTGACTCCCCTTTTTGTGTGCTTTTGGTCAAGTCATGGACGCTTCTCATCTAGAAGGTGCTCTGCACTTAAGAGTTTGAACTGTATTGCGAAGAAATATTGAAGAGCTCGTTGCCTAATGGCCTGCTGGTCAATGGCCAGGCATTTGATAAATAATTAATGGCTATGTACTTGCAAACAATAAAAAAATGAATCAATAGTCATTATCAAAATACATGTTCTAGTAAAGAATTTTACTGGCGACAATTTAGTGATCTAGTCTAGGAGGGCACATCTTTCAATTTTTCCACGAGGTCTTTCCGAGTTTGTAAAAGAGAGAAATCTTAATGTAGCGGTATCATCTATATAAGCCAGCCGGAGTACGTGCTCGTTAAAACAGTGGGTCCGAAAGTCTTGTGGGCGGTCGCAGCAGAAACCATGAGTGCAGGGGGCTGGAGAATATTTCCCTCCCCTTCTTTTCCATGGCAAAATTGTGGAGGTGGAGATAGGTGGTGTCGCCATCTATCGTTAAGAAGTCCAACCCGTTTCACAGGCAAAGGGAGCTTTCATTCCTTCCCTGCTGGAAGGACACGACAACAACAACAAGACAGTAATAGCCTCCAGACTGAAGGTATCATTTTGGTGCAGTGGTACGTTACGTGCTTACAGAACCGAAGGTCGCGGGCTCTGTCCAACCGGATAACAGCGCCACTTCATTGGGGACCCTGGCTGAATTCAGAAATAGCAACCTTCTGTTATGTCGTGGCGCCATCTATCCGCAAAAAGAGCAACCAAAAAACTTGCCAGACACTTAGCGCAGCAAAACAAACTCGCCAGACTCGCTTGGCGCAGCAAAACAAACTCGCCAAACTTATTTGACGCAGCAAAGTCGTCCGACTCATGTGACGCAAATCCTCCAATTACAGCAATGACTGCTCACGCAACACACTCGACATAACAACTGTATCGTTGCCTATCCACCGAGTCACTAAAGGAAGAGTGGGTAGCGGTATCATGTATATAAGCCAGTAACAGCCTCCAGACTGAAGTGATCGTTTTGGTCTAGAGGTATGTTACGTGTATACGGAACCGGAGGTCCCGGGTTCTGTCCTACCGGATAAGCGCGCCACTTCATTAACATTAAACGAGAGACCTTCACGGACCCCTTAAAAAGCGCTGATTCATGTGATATATATTTAAGATGAAAATAAAACAGAATCAAGTATGGGTATATTTAATCTTTTATTCTATACACTAAATAGAAACATTTCAAAATTTACATTATCAGCATTCCCTAGATAGCAGGAATGCATATTGGAAAGTGAAAACAGCAAACATATTTTTCTTTTCTATAAAATCGTCCTGCTCTTTTTGTTTCTTATAAATAAGAGTAGTGTACATAGAGCACAGCGATGCTTTTTTCCCTCTCTAAAATATTACAGGCAATATTCTTCATCACATACTCACCCTCGATCTGAGTACGCTTTCTTCAACATCACTAACACATAGACATGAGAGGCAACATTTAAAAAAAAATTGCACAATCTCAAACGGACTTCGAAACAAAAATAAACAGTGGTCACTTTTTTTTTCCCTTCAATGGCCAAAAAAGTTCACAAGAAGAGAGTATGAACATTGAAATTGTAGAATTTTTTCTTCTTATATCCGCTTTTCCTCACACAATATAGGAAAAAAATACTATAACTTCTCGGTGTATTTACAGAATAAAAGTAATTTATGAATTTTTTAAGCCCGTAAACATTTCTCTAGTAGGAGTGAATAAAACAAAACAATTTTTACGCTGAAATCTAGTATCTGATACGACGCCAATATTGATTTCCAGCCAAGCCTTTGGCGATTTTTTTTTGGCTCGTAAAAATTTCGTCGTCGTATCCATTTCTACTACTTGAAAAAGAAATTTCCACAATTTGCAGCGCTGTTTTAAAATAATATAGCAGTTCAATGCGTAAAATCTGTAGTAGTGTCTTTTTTTGGCACTACTTATATTCCAAAGTACATACATATACTGTAGTTTATTTTCAGAAGACTAAATTTCAATATATAGATTCTGTAACAGTTACATACAATTCCAACATTAGCAATATCAAAATGGTATATTTACCAATTGCCATTTGACTTTAGTTACACACAATATCGTAAGTATTTTGTGCAAAACCGTAAAACACATACCAAATAATTAGTACACTGGTTTTAAAAACAAAATGTAAGAATTTACAATGCAAAAAATGCATTTTGATGAGTGGATTTTGAAGCCTGTCTTAAAAAGGCCTGCATTTAAAAAATGTTTAAAACATGCATGCTTATTTCCAACAAATGAAAAGATATAACCACATTTGATCAACAAGTTTTCACAAGATAATTACACAGTTATTCTTATCTTGTGTGTTCAATAAATACATTTCAAACTTAAACAAAAACTTTACTTTTAACAGCAGCAATAAAATTGCCAGACTAGTTACAAAATTTCAAGCCGATCTTGCACAAAACCTTCCATGGCAATATCTCTTTCTTTCCACAGTAGTTTAAATAACTGATTTCATTTACGATTACAATGTCCCTTTGTATCAAGTTGGCAGTATATTTTTAAAGCCAAATATAATTTAAGTAGCCACATAGAGACACAATTTACACTGAATTCATTTTTAGATGCCAACGGATTGAAGTGACACTGTAATCTGTACATAAAATATTGGTTCATTCCTAAAATTTGGCACATTACAACACTTCAAGCATTTAGCATCGTAACATTTTTAGTGATTTTGGCCGCATGGTACAAGTAGTAAACACGGCGGGATGCCAGCAGCTGTCTTCAATTTTCGCCAAATCACGTTGTACCAAATTCTGGGAATTATCCAAAATTTTTAACAAGTAAGAAATAAATCATAATAAATTAATAAGACATTCAAAATAAGTAATCTACTTGCAGAATTTTTTTTTACCAGTCAAAAAGCTAAACACTGTATATATATATATATATATATATATATATAGGTCATTTTTTTATTCTTCAGTAAATGCCTTCACTCTGAACTTTTTCTTAAAATATTACAAGCACTGAAATATGTAATTTGTACAGTGAAAGGTGTCACCACTTTAAAGCGTGCCTCGTTTTGAAAGTCGCAGCTGTAGGTGCAATGCATCTCGGATTAGCGTCCATTCTTTTCAGCTGTCGTGTGAAGAGAAAAATGTAAACACGATTTCAAAGTTTTCCCCCCTTCCTCCGCAATTAATGCATTTGTCAACTGATATGTGCAAGCATTGATTGGACACACATGGGTAAGATGAGAAAGAGGTCAAAATATGACAGTTTTTTTTAAAGACATGGTCAGTAGAGAACAGCGGGAATCGGAACAATTGAAGGTGCCATGTAACACAAGACCTTTGGAATGGAAAACTTCAGACCTTTCTTCGACTGCTAAGCCAGAGGAAAAAGACAAGTCTTGGCAAGCAGCTAACGGAACAGAATGTACTTGAGAGAAAATGTTTGATTTTCTAACAGTGATGAAGATTCTATGCGGTGTTATTTTTCCTAAGAGTAAAATTTGAAAAAATATATATAATGTACTTCATTTTAAACGATCCTCAAACAGAAATGCATGCATGTGATCTATTTGGTCACGTGATTCATTTTATCCTCACGGCTAAGCAGCGCTGATAACATTATTTGAAAGAGAGCAAGCAGTTTAATTTTATCTTGGAGATTATTTAATACATAATAATAACATAATTACATATAAAACAAAAACAAAAAATAAAGTCTTGTATTTTTTAAAAAATTTACTTTTTAAATTAACTTAAATCAGTGGTGCAACAGCCCATGAGGGCTGCCTAATGTGCCCATATCAGTATACGTGACCTTGGGCCCTGAGGTGCATGAGTAGATGCTCGGTCAGGTGGTCAGTCTGACTCGAAACCCCCCCAGTGTTAAGTTCCCAAGTAAGCTTGGTACTCATTTATCAACCCACTTAACGGATGAAAGGTTGAGTTGACCTTGCCCAGCCCAGGGTTTGAACCTCCTACTTGTGGTGTGGAAGTGCGATGCACTACCACTCAGCCACGGGGCTACATTTTTTAAATTACTTTTTTTTAAAAATAAGAAATAATTTAGACAGAAATTTAATGGAATACATTTGATAAATGTAATTCGTGAGAAATGATTTGCTATTCCTTTCTCACGAATGATATTTTAACACACACAAAACACGTTAACATTTCTATCAGATTTTAGTATTTGTGCCATTGTATGACATATAAATAATTGTAAATTAATATATCTCCCCACAATTATTTTTAATAATCCACTTTTAGTTTTACAGCTTATCCCTAAAAATATGAGTTTGTTTGTATAAAAGTAATGTTTACAAATTTTCCAAATGTAATGTTAACTTGCAAATTTGAGGAAAGATACATTCCAGACATCTGATGTTTTCCATTCCATATCTCTCATGTTATCTAATACTGTAAATAAGCAAAGTAGCCTTTCTTTTGTCGACTAAACCTACAAATAACCATTATTTTTATTCACAGTCGTTATCTTGACTGTGACTCCACTTCTCCTATAGAGTGACCAGGCAAGTCCCTCCTCTCTTTCGAAGCATAGTGCTCACGAGAGTTCTCCATGCTCGAATTAGTGGTTGTGCCCATTTTCAGATGCAGGGGAGAAGGCGTTGTGCTCGCTGTCACAGGACTGGCACACGGTATCAATGGTGGAGGAACCCCATTGTTGATTCCACCACCTGGGGAACTTGGTTTGGTCCGAGGCGGGTAGCCGGGGGTGCACAAACTGTTCAAAAAGGGATTGGGCAGGGAAGGGAACAGTGCTGTTGTTTGTGGTAGACCTGGTGGTGGAACATATGGTGGATCATTCGGTCTTAGAGGGGGTGGTGGGAGCTTGGTTCGATCATAGACCTGCCTGTCACGATCGGCCTGGAGCTGTCGTTCCACCTCTCGATCAGAAGAGGCCAAATGCCTGGCCAGTTGTTCCGCTTGACTATACCGTTCCGGCAATAAGGGCATCACAGACGATAAAGATGCATACTTCTGCATCAATTGTTCTCTGTCCATTTCACGTGCGTGATGTAATTCCAAGTTCTGTCGGTACCGCTCAGCAGCAGAACCAGGTGGGAGTGGGTTCCAGAAGTGTGATGGTGGCACATGGGACATAGCTCCGGGCAATCCCATGGGCAACATACCCCGGGAAATGTAATCACTGACGGGATCAGGGTCGATGGGTTTCGTCCGTTCCCTGTCCGCCACTGAAATGTCCCTACTGTGTTGGATCTCATCTTCTTTTTTCTCCTCTTTGACTTTGATGTCAGAGGATTTGACGTGTGAAGAGCTGCCACTGCTGCCATTATTGTTACTGCTAGTGCCCTCGAATCCCCCGTCGGATTTGTGCGTACGTATGGGGGATCTGGAGGTTTCACGTCTTTCTCGACTTCGTTCCCACTCTTTGTCCCGGTTGCGTTCGGTGACTTCACCATTGCGAACTATTTCGGAATTGGTATTGACGACGTGCACCATTCTGTTTTCTCTGTCCCTGAAAATAATGAAATTATAAATAAGAGATGTTTGTAATAAGGATGTGGTACTTCCGTATTATCGCAACCTATTGGCAACATTATAGCACCTGGTTGCCAATTCAGCGCGTACAGTACATAGAAAATCTGGGTTGCCAACTTGGCGAATTATTAATAGAATTGGCGATTGTTGCGATAATACGTAAGTACCAAGGATGTTAGTAAAAAAGTGATTTTTCATCGAGAATAATCAATCAATAAATAAAATTTAAGAAACATCTATGCATGTAATGATACAACCAGTGAAATACAAAAAATGAGATATAGTAATATGGTTATAAAGAATTGATATCTAATTTTCAGTCATTGCTCTTAATTCACAGAAAAATTTCAGTATCTCCTCGAGGTGTGACAATTCACGACTTAAATTTGAAAGCAAAATGAATGACCAGCAAGGTTTTTCCCCCCATTCAAGTCAGTGCTGATTTCAGCTCATTTCGGGCCATGGACGTAGAGGATCTATAGGTCAGTGGAGGATTCAAATTTATAACCAGAAAATAGGGTTAAGTCCAGCTCATCCGGGCCCCTGGGTGCCCACCCAAAGCGCCCAATGGATAAACCGGCACTTATTCAAGCTCATTAACAATAAATGTTAAGTCATTAGGCTAATAATCTTACATAAACAAATGATGCAAAGACCAACAAAATTTCGGACTTAGTTCGCTTTTCTGCCAAAAGGATATTTATGCCTGGAAAGATTACTTGAAAACTAAAAGAAAATATTCTTCAGTAATGTTAAATAAGTCGAAGGGTATCTTGGCGACAAATTTGATCAACAAATATTACCTAAAACTAGTTACTTCGAGAATACGCAAGGTCGATGGAAGTGAGAGTGTTTGACAGTGACTTGGTATCGAATTGTGCTATTGTGCATTTAAAATGAGTGTGTTAATTATTTGCTGTGGACGGAAATTAACTGTAAATAATAAATAAGAAAAAGTATTACCTTTCTTTCTGTTTTTCTCTTTCGTGTTCCTTTTTGCTTTCCCTAAAAGAATAGAAAGTTTCCATAAATACTAACACTAATGCTTTTAAAACAACACAAAAATCATATATTTTTTCAAATACAAAGATCTCATTTGGTAAAGCAAATTCAACTTGGAGAAATTCAATTTCAAACAAGCACATAACTTTTAAAAACCATCATTAGTTATACACCTATAAGAATTCATAAATATAAATTCCTTTAAAGATATTTTTATAGGAACACCTGGTACAGAGAGTATTTCAAAATAGCAATCTTTTATCAAGACTGTAGTTTTAAAGCATCAATATTAGGATTTATTTCAATTTGAAAATTGTGTTTTCTTTCTTGGTATTATTATCATACCATATGTAAGTCTCGGTGTTATTCGGTTGAAAATACATAAATGCCCTCTCCACCCATACATCATTCAAATAATACATCACAATTAGTAGATTGTGATACATACTTTCAAGTGCCCAAAGTTAAGTGATAAGCTAATCTATATATAGTACTTTATATGCCCATGCCAGAAGTGAAGCATGGGCTGCATGAGATTTTACAAACATCTCCACCATTTTTCATGCAAAGCTTTCCCCAATTTGATGCATTTCAAGCAGTAGTGTAAAGAAGAATATTAGCCTCCCCCTGCAAAGTCAGGTTTTGGGCCCCTTAGAGTCCTGCCTCCCCCCGTGATGCGGGGTGTACATTACGTCACTGATTTCGAGGCCTTCGATTACTTGCTTGAAAGTGCGATGAATGGTCTCCCAAATGTGTTCAATCAAATTCAGATCTGGAGGCTGGGTGAAAATGGCACAATACAGATACCTCAATCCAACAGTATAGAACATAAATGAGTGCATTTAGTCGATATACGAAGGAGGCGCATACGTACATATCATCAATTAGTCATATAAATTTGAAAATGTACGCGAAGTTGCTATGAATTTTAGGATAGCAAACTTCCATCAACTGGTGCCATTCGCTGTTGATATGATGTTGGTACGAAACGTATTCCAAAATATTTTCACAACAGATAACTCTGTTTACATTCTACTTCAAAGAAGACACATAAGTTAAACACAGATACCTCTGCTGAACAAACAGATGTGGGTTAAAGCTTATACAGTAAGGCCCTATTAACAGTGATACTTGCGATTCTATTAGCAAGAATTACTGTACATTTTTGTCACCGTTCTCCTCTAGACAATCAGCCATATGATGCTTTTTGTACCTTATTTTCTACAAGTATGAGATCTCTAATGTTCCAGCAAGGCTTTCTAATTCCATTCAGAATGATATATATAGGTTCAGTCTCCCAGATCCTACTGATATCTGGGACTTATCTACTTCTCCTACCTACCACTTGTACAGCTTTCGGGTTTGAAACCAACAGACATGTTGCCACATTTGACAACGTTTCCCTGTTGACAGGCGAGATTCTAAGGATTTACATATTTGTGCCGAGCACGATTTTTCAATCTGATGCAGTTGAAAATGCGACTCATCAGAACACACAACTTGTTTCCAATCATCAGCTTCCGGTATCAGTGCAGTGATGTCAAAGTGAGAAGTAAGCCCATCAAGAAGACTTGCATCAGTTCTTCAAGACCATATCTTCCATAATATGTTATTATGTTTAATAGCTGATACTAATTGAGATTACAGCAATAAATAAGAATTCATTTGTTCACTTATCATAAATGACAATCTAACTAGATAACCGACGATGGTCATATCCATTCAATTGTCTTTTAATGGTCAGTGTGTGATTTTAAAAGAATTCTTGTATTCATGGTATATCATTTCAATGATCGTCTGCGATTACTGGAACTTTAGCTTCTTAATTCTATGGCCCATTTCAGGAGTGTTGAAAATGGCTCTTGAGTGGTATAAATTACTCATCATTCACATGTTGTGAGCAGCTTTGTTAGTTGGTAGTAATGTCTATTGCTTTGCACACATTTAGTATGGTAGACAGCTCTAAATTCTTAGGGAGAGTTACGAGATATTTGAGTAATTTATACATTTGATAGAAGCAATGGAATTAAGTTAAATTTTCTATATACTTTGCATAAGTGCCTTTTTGTACCAGTTTTTCTAGCACTTCGTGAAAGATAAAAATTCAAATAACTGTAAACACTGCAGTGCCAAAACTATAAGTCCTACAAAGTATTTAAAAGCAACCCGATCCCTCACCTTGCGATTTCTTTTGATTTTTCATTCTCCTTCTCTCGCTTTTCTTGTTCCGCTCTCTTCTGTTTCTCCTTCTCTTTTTCCCGCTCTTGATCTTCCCTCTTTTGGATGCGGTCCCTCTCAGCTTCCGCTTTCAGACCTCCCCAGGAGGTGGCGTTTATGGCGGAGGGAGAAGGGAAGTTGGGAGGGGTCCGGTGTAGGCGACTCCAAGGGTCCTGCCCCATTCCCAGGAAGCTGGGACCCAGTTCGCGACCTCCTAGCATGCTGGCTGCAGGTAAACCTGAATAAAAACAAGTGTTCCATTGAAATATTAATTTCACAAAGTTTATTGTATTTCATAATACATAATTATATTTAATTAAAAGTGTTTATATAAAGACAGTTAGGCGTTTAAAATGTTTGTAAAAATAGCGGCAATTCTTAGAAATGTTAATATAATCTTATGCCGTTCATAAGTAATGTTATAAATGATAAAAGCTTGTACCTAATGTTCCCAGTCCTCCAAAACTGTTTCCTGGAACACCCATGCTTGGATAATTTGGACGGGCATATGGAGTTATCCCTATTTGGAAGAAATAAAACAATAATATATATAATGAGCATAATTTATATTTCGAATTTTATTGCACAGAGGAAAATTTAGCTTAGTTAATCTTTCACATAAAAATTAACGAATCCGACAACAAAATCTACAAAACACATTTATTTCCCCCAAAAGCAATTTGATAAAAAAGTTTAATAAGAACTATAAGATGAATAAGAATATTTAATATGAATGATAAGAAGAATTATAGAATTTTTAGAAAGAGTGATACGAAGAATAAGAATGTTTAATAAGCATGATAAGAGGAATAAGAAAGTTTAATAAGCATGTTTAGAGGAATAAGAATGTTTAATAAGCATGATAAGAGGAATAAGAATGTTTAATAAGCATGATAAGAGGAATAAGAATGTTTAATAAGCATGATAAGAGGAATAAGAATGTTTAATGAACATGATAAGAGGAATAAGAATGTTTAATAAGCATAACAGGAATAAGAATGTTTAATAAGCATGATAAGAGGAATAAGAATGTTTAATAAGCATAAGAGGAATAAGAATGTTTAATAAGCATGATAAGAGGAGTAAGAATGTTTAATAAGCATGATAAAAAAAATAAGAATGTTGAAAAAAAAAGTTTTTTTTTTATTCATTACAAACAAAATGTTTGATAATTAAAAATGCGAGTACTAATCCGACCCGTATACAGTAAGGTAAACTTAAATCTAGGAGACACAGTCAAATTTTATTATAAAGTATTATCTAATATTTTATTCCAGCATATCTAGCTGAAAAGGATCCTAGATTTCTTAAAATTTTAGAACCTACCAAGGATGAAACTGCTACGAAATTAATAAAAATAAATAGAATATCATAAAATTTATCCAAATACAAAAAAAAAAAAGCATCCTTGACATTTTTTTTTTAAAAAAAAAAAGACGAATTATTACTTAACTCTAAAAAAGAAATACTTGAAGGCAAGCATATTTACAGCTTAAAAAAAAGAAAGAATATTTTTAAAAATATAATGAGTAATGAAAAATAATGTAAACAGACCTAAGTGTGCAGGTGTGGGACCCAAGAAGCTCGGGTGTTGAGGTGAGACGTCGTAAGGAGATCGAGCATGAAGAGATGCTGAAATGTCAAATATATATATATTATACACTTTTCTATATATAGATAATACTATAATTATCACATTAAGGCATCCGACTACCCTAAAGCCCAGGATAGGAAGACCGAAACACCGGACTTCCAGCAAGAAACTCAAAGAAGGATATTACAATCTGAAGAATATTAAATCCGTGACGCGTTCAGGAATGTTTGGAGAAGGAAATTTTACTCTAGCATTACTTCTACTTAGGGGTCCAGGAAAAACTGTCTTTCGCTCTCTCTACAGATATACGAATGCGAAAAAGTAGCTATGGTAATCAAGATTAAGAAAGTGAGAATTCGAATTAAGGTGATTCACAAAGTTTTATTATGAAAGCCTGATTATATTATAACTCTTATAGAATTTATAAAAGATTGGTCCTAGATTCAAGGATCAAACGTGACCTCAACACACACAAATAGACAATTATATTATAAGTTTAACCAAATGTTTTATAATCAATCCTTCCTTCCTCAGTGGCTCGACATCACAGGGTGGGCTTTGGCCTTCTCAAGAAGCCTTCTTCCTGCTAGTGTTCTCCAAATCTCAAAACTAGAAGATCTTTTTCCAGGCCACCAATCCATCTAAGATTTGGACTGCCTTTTCTCCGTGTGCCAATTGGTTGAGCATTGAAGACTATTTTACTGGTGCGGTCTTCGTTCATTCTGACAACTTGACCTGCCCATTTAATTCATTGTATTTTGATGAAGTTAATGATATCAGATTCTTTTTATTTTATGATCAATCACAATTACTAAATGAAAACTTTATAACTAAGGTATCTAAAATTCATTTTACTAGCATATTATTCAAGATGTTGATACATACCGGCAGCACCTAGTAGAGGAGATGAGAATCCCAGTTCGTGCGGCCTAGGTATGGATCCGAAGAGGTGATTGGGTGGCCTCAATAAATCGGTGACCGTCTTGGTTGGTCCTCCACCACTTTTCTGATTTTCCGCTTGTTGCTTCTGCTGCTGATGGTGGTAGATTTCCCAAGAAATTCTGACGTGCATAGCACACCAACGGCCAGATTTCTGCAAAAAGATTTTTTTTTAAAATTTTGTTATACTGATGAAACAAATTGTACTCGAGTTTTTTGTGTAGATTGTAGATTAAAAATAAATATATAAAGGTGCAAGTTGGCAAATTTTCGACGCGACTTTTAAAATAGATTTTAAAATTCAACTAACATAAAAATATTATTGAATAAAAAAAATCTCCAAAATATTACATTATATATTGAGATACGTGTGAAAAATCTTGTCGATCATGAATGAAGGCACAACTCTTGTCAAACTTAGAACAATCGGAATACATTATTGGTGGAATATTGCAGCATTTGGTGAAAAATGGTCGACGGTACTTTCTTTATAATTGTACCCCACGTTAATTGTTGTTGCTTGTGACACCTGATCGACAGTAACATCAGATCAAGGTCCACGAAATTCATCGAGGCTAAGGGTTAGATTTCTACGCCTGTCGTTATCCTTAGCTTTGAGCACCATGCAAGTGACAGCACGATTTTGCTTTGTTTCGCCCCAATTTTGAGGGAGAACACCTTGCCAGCCGCCTCTCTTCCCCTTCCACCAAGAAGGCACTATACATTTACAAACATCTATGCCTTCTCCGGTATTCGGACTCAGGCCCTACGGCACCGCAGTCAGCATCACTAATCATTATATCGGATGGGCGGCATACAATAATTAAAAGTAGTGGTCTCAAATCATTTAAAAATAAAATAAAATGAATAATAAAAAATAATGTATATATATTTATTTTTTACATTTTATTTTTACTTTTAAAAGGAAAATTTTCCTTTTCTTATAATATAGCCTTAAATCTTTAAAATGTGCCATTATGGATAAAGAAAAAGGTTGCATTTCATAGTTTTAAATATCTGCATTACAGTTTCAATGAAATAGCTTAATAAAGCAGACGATTAATTTTAGAGATTGAAGAAAAGGTCGAATAAATTCATTGATAGAAAGTAACAAAATGGGTTGTTACATATTATACCGTCGACAGATTCGTCACATGAAAAGATATCACCAAATGACGCGATATGTAAGCAATAGTGTTCCCACGCATGTTTAAACACAATAATCTTGTTCGCGTATACGGTAACAACATTTGGCGAAATTGATCGATGGTGTAATACGCAAGTATCATAAAATGTAATTACAAAATCAACCAATAAATTAATGCTTACCATAGTTTTGGCTTTCACCAGAGGAGATATCTGAAAGAAAGACACGTTTCATTTTAATGAAAATGTACATGAAAATTATATAACAATTTCACAAAACGGTATTAATTTGATATCGGTACAAAACTCGTTTTTGGCGTGTAGAAATCGCACCAAATAGCTCTTTGGCGGCCAGCCATGTTCTCGTATTGTCGTATTATCACCCTAACATTGCGAAATTTCACAACCATTTGTAGGAAAATTCTGTATCTCACCGATATCAAATTAGTACCCACAGAACAAATCTTGTATCAAAATATTTGCTTTAAATTTTACAAAATTATTAAAGCAGTCGATTGAAAAATAATGAGTGATTTTTATCAAATGCACTTTTCTCTATTTAAAAAAAAATGATGGAATAGTATTTTTTTAAAGAGAAATTATCTACCTTTGGTTGAAAGGCTGCCATGTGTCCTGGTGGAGCAAAAGGAGTTGGCGTTGCTGTAGCAGAACCTGGAGCCAAAAGTGGAGATATTGGATATGTCGGTAATCCCAACTGCAAGAAAGAACATTTACATTAAAAAACAAAATGAAATGCCACATAAAAATACATATTTATATTAAAAAAAAAAAAATTATTGACATCTATAGCATTAAAGCAGCAAAAAGACTATAAGACCAGGGACGTCTTAAGACTTCTTGAGGCCCTGGGCCCCACCTATCACCCATAAAAGTGGACAGTTTCTAGCATACGTTGCCTAACACTCGTACAAACAATAACCCGTAGCAAATAAATGTGTATGACTTACAATCGCACAGACCGGCTCGACCGACTACCGCTTTTTGACTGAATGAGTAATGAGGGTGTACGATGGTAGGCCAATGCCTATACATGGACCACGATCATCACATGTAGCCAGTTGCCATAATGTTCGAAATTCCCAGTTTTTCGGATAATACAACCGAAAATAACGTTTGATCGTTAAAGTTATTCGAATCATGATCTTATTAAGGCTGAGTCGAGAATGAGACGAGGTCCCCCATTGCGGTGAGGCTCTGGGCCCGGGTTCAGTTAGCCCATGCCTTAAGACATACCTGCATAGGACCAATCTGTGTGCTTGATTTGCAGGGACATAAAAATTTTAAATATTATATTCGTTAAGAAAATGCGGTTTTCGAATTGAGAATCATCATGTATTTGTCAATCAAAGATTAGCTTCAGCCTTTGTAAACTTCGGCAGGAATGGAGGGGGGAAAGACGCATTAGAATGGACGACTCAATATTGCCGATTTAGTGTTCGTGTCCATGACCACTAAGCTTCTGCGGCCAATTTTAGAGAAAGCATTATTTTTTTTCACTTTAGAATGCATTTTATTGCATTAAAATCTATGCAGTACTTTAGGTTGCGGTGAAAAGTAAAATTTCATAAGGATTAACAATACACAACCGAAATCAAAGTGAACTTTGGAATAGGCCTTATGCCACGTAACTGCTCCATTCTTCGTTTCATATTGAGATTTAAGGTTACAAGGAAAAATTTAAACACTATATGTACTGAGAAAATATCTCAGAATCATTAATCAAAGTTGACTGATGATGCATGATATCAATTTCAAAAGTTACAGAGGAAAACTTTGAAATCTGAGGAGAATCTTTTGTAAAAATATTTGATAATTAATTAACATGAGTTGAAAATAATTACTACGTAAAACATTAATTCCTGGTAATTATGATATAATGATGCAATAATGTCTTGAGTGAAAAGTGAGTTGAGTATGACGAGGACATTAATATGATTTTGAAGTAAGGTCAAAGTAATAACCACCACGAATATTATTTCTAGTAAGGATCATTCTATAACGCTAAAAAAGCAAGTTGTTTTTGTCATTCACGTATGAGAAAAATTTGATACCATTAATAAAAATTTTAACATTATAAAATTATTTTTAATAGTATACTTTTAAATGTGTTAAATAGCAGTTTTATTACACAACTTATTGCAAAGGTGATATTTATTTTCAACAAAACGAAACTCAGAAGTGAGAGATTGGAACTCAACATTTTTAGTTCAGAACAATCAGTTAAAGATCTAAATCTTACTTTGTAAAGTATATAATTATTTATTTAGCTACCTTTCGCCAATAAAAAAATTCTACTTGATGCTAATGTTGCACATTCATTAAATTTAATTTAATAACATGATTTTTTTGCGGTCACATTTTCATTTAACTATATGAAAAAGGAGATTTGTCTATCAATTAAGAAAAATATATGTTAAGCACGAAAACATTAATACTCCACACAATAAAAAATAAAAGATTTCAAATTTAATATACATATATTAATTTTCCTTTCTTTGTTTATTTAGTTACGAAAATTCCTACTTACTGCATTGCGCCCGTAAAAACTTGAATCAACTTTTGGAAATTTGTCATACTGCAAAAGAAAATAAATAAATAAATAAATAGTAACATTTTCCTCATTACGCAATCATCATAAAAATACAATAAGAACAGCAATGAGCAATTAACTGCCAACCGTACCAAATGAGCTGCAGATGGAGGCAGAAGAGATCCTCCCAGGGGAGGGGGAAGAAAAGGACTGTGTTGATGCATGTGTGTATGTTGATGTTGATGCTGGTGCATCTCAGCTCGCAGATAAGGAGGGGGTGGGACGTTGATGGACCGGTCCTGAGATGCGAGAAACCTAGTGTCCAGTTCACGTCGAATATTCAGCAGATCTTGACCTACACAAAGAAAAAAAAATGAACATTCCATTATTGAAATACCAAGAACAAGACACATACCCACAGCAAATATTTTACATTCGAAAAATCCTTCATCTTTTTAGAATAGAATTATTTTATTTAGAGTTGGGTAGAAAAACGAGATTTTACTGCCTATTTATTGGTGAAATAACCAATAATAAAGCTTAATAGAACGTTCATGAATATATACTATCCATTTACTAATTAGCTGTTTTCAAATGAATTTGTACCCTCAAGTCTTTTATTAAATATTTGCAAATGTATGACTTTCTTACTTACACTACACAGTAAGTGCTGTGTGTTTCATTATTTTAAACTTGTCCTTCTTACATATAGGTGAGGTAACTTATGTAAATTACATATTAATGCATTAAAATCATAAATATCTAAAATTGAGGTCTTTCAAAACATCTATTTTCACCTTTTCAAAGGTATTGTAATAACATCTTTCGCAGTTCTATTATGAATTTTATATAAGAGAGAGGAAAAGTTTTTATATAAAAACAAACAAGAAAAATCCCATCACCAAATCTCTATTCATCTGTCAGACTGACTGCAAAATTGATTCCATTTTCAATTTTGTACCCTGCTCGAATACATATTAATTTAACAGATGTTTTTAATGACAAATTTATAAGTTGAATTTTTAGTGAACTAAAAGTAATAACATGATTAATTTTTCTTTTTGTAAACTAAGTATATAATTAATAAGTAAAAATAAATGTATCATTTATATTTTTGTGTTCAGTATATTAGAGCAGTGGCATTTTTATCACCCCCTTATTAAAATGGATTCAGTCAGTTACTATAGCAACTAACAGAACCATACTTAGAGGTGATGGTTATTTACGTAACAGTGTGCCTTGCAGTATTTTGTTGGATAAGGTACATAAAACACGATATATATTCCAGAATTATTCCAAATATTTTCCAAGAAGAGAGTATTAACTGGTATTAAAACGGTCATTAAGTTTATCGTGAGTTTCATGGTATGTTTATTACCATTGTACTTTGAAACCACACTAGGATTATTGGCGACAGACTTTGTAATTTTGAATCTATGTCAAGTGACAAGGATGGCACCTAATTTGGCAACCCACTTTCCAAACTTCCACACCAATGCCATATGGGGACTTTGAGCCTCTACAGATTCATCGTGCATCAGTCCCTCCACATGGCGGATGATCAGTAGCACCAAGACTCGAATTCACAGCTCGACAATGCCTTGACCACTCAACTATCACAGCCGCATTTAAATGGTCAGATTAGAGAATTAACTAGGAATGCTGAAATCATCAATATTTCAATTGTAAATTATAACAAAATTTTAAAAACTGAACGGAACTGAAGTGACATGCTTACTTGGTGGGGGTGGTGCGAAGAGTGAGTCTCCCCCGAAGGGCGATGCGCTGGCCAGAGGAAGACTAGGTGACGAGAGAGAGCCGGCCGGGGGCAGAGGGGGAGGTGCAAACATCACGTGGGGGCCAGACGAGTGTAGGCCACCCGCGGGGTGGTTGGCGGCGAAACTGTGGCTGCTGGGCAGGGAAGGGCCCAGGGGCAGGACGCTGGGCACAGGAGAGCAGAGGCGCCCACTTGCGGGAGGTGTGAAATGGGAACCTGGGTTGGTCAAAACACTGGTAACACTCGGGCTGTAAAGACAAAAGGAACATATTAACATATTTACCTTGGTTAGATACATACCAAAAATAACTCACTTTAAAGAGAGTAAATCACAAACCTTGTCCACGATGGCTTGGAGAAGATGAGACTGGTCAAACTGCCCGATATTCCGTATGATGCAGATGACGAATTCGCACTCGTGGAAGGAGCACTGGTCACGGGGGTCGCGCTACATATTGGGGTTTCGTTCCCAGAACTGCTGCGGCTGTGACCGTTGCTGCTACTGCTCCTGCCTTCGCGTTGTAACTCTTTAGATGACTGCACTGGAGTATTACCTGCAATATGCACAAATGAATGCAATCAGAATTTATCATCAGGTAAAATATATTTGTGTGTCAAAAGTACATCAATGATATGTAGCTATGTAGTAAAAGTACCTCACTGTTCAAAAAAGGGGTCTCAAAACTATAGCCAACAAGCTTATATTTTAATTACATTATAAAATTTACAATTTCACCCTTGAACTTTCAATCACTACCCCCCCCCCCCGTTATATATGATTTTGAGCACCCCTCCCTGAATCCCAACATATGGTTAAGTGATTTAAAGATTTCTCAATAATCCTAAGACTGCCTCCGCTACTAAAACAGACTTCTTAACATTCTTTTTTTTTCCTTGAAGAAAACAGTTAATATCTAATTAAAAATATTACACACAGAATACTCTAATTATATATATATATATAACCCAGTGGCTGAGTAGTTGTGCTTCTACGCCACAGGCCTGGGGTTCAAATCCGGGCTGGGAAAGGTCGATTCAGCCTTTCATCCCTTCAGTGGGTAGATAAATGAGTACCAAGTTTGCTTAGGAACTGAACACTGGGGGGGGGGCAGGATTCGTGTCAGACTGGCCACTTGACCGAAATATCTGCACATGTACACGAGCGCCTAAGGTTACGTGAACTGATATAGGCCCAGTAGGCCTTGGCTCTCATGGGCTGTTGCGCCACTGAGTTCAATATATATATGTATAATGTACTCAACTGTATTAATTAAAATTTTTAATGAGAAAAATGGAATGGCATTTCTTTTACAAGTGCTGTTATATCAAGTGTAATGTTTGAAATCTGCAATCTTAATTCCGGTTTTTATGCCTTACAAACGGTTTCTGTACTTATTTTTAAGAAAAAGAGCTGAAAATGCTCTTAAAAAAAAGGTAGTTTGGAAAAGCATCAGAACTTTCATGGACAACTCGGTTATGTAGTTGCAAACAATAAGAAAACTGAATAAATACTATTGATCGAAATGCATGTTCTAGTGGAGTTTTATCATTGGGGGCAATTTAGTGATGTAGTCTAGCATGACATATCTTTAAACTTTTTCACGAGGCCTTTCAGAGCTTGTAAAAGAGGGGAATCTTAACATCAAATGAGAGACCATCGCGGACCCCTCGGAAAATCGCTGGGGACCTCGGGGGTCCACGGACTACAGTTTAAGAACCGCTACTGGAAGTCATCTCTTTATCGCAATCTTATTTAGTTGGACAATGAGATACAAGTAATGGTTGCATACATGTATTTACATGACCAATAATGGCTAAATTTCCTTACCTTGAGTTGCTGAACCCAGCGACTGACTCAACTGACTGAGACTCGATATACTACTGTTGCTATGGGAACTGTGACTGTCCCTGCTCGAAGCAGCAATAATTTCTCGATTAGTCGTATTCGTGAGAGTCGCAGCGGTGATGGTAGGACTCCAGAGAGTTTTTACCGAATTTCGAGACGGGTCTGAGACTGTGACTGGCGAAGACGCAGGAGGTTTCGGCGGGTACGATGATATGGCAGTGGATGAACTGAGCAGACCAAAGGCCTCTGTGTTCTTCGATGGGGTTATGGGTTCGAAAGCTGTCGATGGTTTTGTTGTCGGAGGAGTCCTTTGATGAGAATAATGAGGTGCTTCAGCGTAGGGATAGAATGTCGGCTTGTCCCTCGTCGAATTTGATTGGTACACTGAAGAACTATCACTGACTGGTGGATGAACACTCGGATTGGTTGGCTCGAGAGACGAAGAAGTATTCTGTATTCGAGAATCGTGGGGAATATGTTTTGAGGTTTCCGAACTCGATGGAACAGTTTCTTTTGATTTCAATGAATTTGAACTCCCATAGTTCAAATAGGAACTCCTGTCGTTGGAAATTCGATAGCCGTGAGGTTCTTCAGCACTCTGCTTTGGCACTAAATCTTGCTGGTAAGATTTGTAGCTGCCCTCAGAAGGGATTGGGTAGTACGTCCTACCACTTTTGTCGCTGGAGGTTCGAGAACTGTGGTAACTTCCACTCTTGTTCTGGTAAGCGGAATGTTCGCTAGAATGGTTTGAAGTTTTGTAATTATCACTTATTGCACTCTGGTGACTACCAGTTCGGGAGTAATTTACATTTCCTTTTTGGTAATAATCATTGTTACCATACGCAGGTGTAGTATTGTCCGCAGATAGCTTAGAAGCGTTGGTGTCAACGAAACCTTTACTGCTCTGGTGATAGCTGTATGATTTGTTAGCACTGGCGTTGGGAACACTGTTCAGAGTCTGCTTATCTCTGTAATAATCCGAGTTATTTTTATAGCCTCTGGAACCAACTGTCTGAGATTCGATTGGATAGTTACTGTGACCAACGTTACTGCTCGAATGTGTTTGTAGGGAATCTGATTTATAAGTATTACAGTTATACGTACTAGTAGTACTTGTGGTACCCGAACTCAAGGGTTGGTAGTACTCGTGTTTCTTGTTTTCTGATGTATAGTGGTGAGATGAATATTGTACAGGTTTGTTCGGATGTCCTTGCTGCAATTCAGGTTTGGTCACCGAGTAATTATTAAGCACTTGTTTAGAATTTTCATATGCACTGGCTGGTAGCACCCGCCGACTGGACTTGTGCCGTGAATGGGACTTGTTCACGATAGATTGGTAGTAGGTAGTCCTGTTTGGAACCTTTGTTTTGGGATAACAGTCTCCAGTGATTTTACCACCGGCTTTATCATTGGGGTTCTTGACCAAGTTGTCACTGGCGGCGGCCGAGTGTTGTTGTGTTAAAAGCTCATTGGTTTTAAAGTTATAAACATTAGCAGAGGATTTTTTGCAAACCCCTTGCGGATCACAGGTTTTCTCTTTGGCGTACGAGTAACTTAAATTGGTGCTCACACCCTTATTGTCGTAGCGACCGTCCAACAAGTTCTCCGCACTATAAGTTTCACAGGCTGCAGCAACGTCTTTCGAACTCGACCTTGGGAAGGTTTCCTTCGGATTCGGATACTTTTCTATCACCGAATCACTGCTCTTGAAGTTATAAACACTAGCACTGGATTTTTTGCAAATCGCTTGTGGATCACAGGTTTTCTCACTTGGGTACGCCTGACCTACACAATAATTCAGATCAGTATTAGAAGGTTTATTGTCAAAGCGACCATCCAAAGAATTATAACCATCACAGGGAACGACGTCTTTGGTGGAATTTGACCTCGAATTGGAATCTTTTGGGGGAGTGGAATATTTGTCTACTCCGGGCTGAGGATGGTGATTGTAATAGCTATTTGTCACAAGCTTCTGGTGGTTTCCATCCTGATTGAGGTACGATTGCTTGGAGTACTGATTGGCAGAATAGCCTACTGTATAGTCCGAGCAGATGGGATACGGCAAGGAGTGGACCACATCACTATTCGATCCTCTTGGGGACTTGACCACACTATCGTAGACCTTGGATCCCAGGACAGGACTGACTGTCTTGGAAGTGGGGAACTCCTCCTGGCTGAGCAAGGAGGACGGGAAAGGCACGCCCCCCGCTGGGCTGGTGGAAGATGGCAGTGGTGCTTGGTTGGTCGAGCCCAATTGACTGGAGGCTGGGATTGTGGCTGGGTTGGTAGGAACGGTCACAGCTGCTACTCCCGTTGAAGGCTCTGGCTGCTGAAGTGGCCCATTTTGAACGGGCAGGAAGTGGGTGCTCTTCAGGGGGAAGGGTGAGGATCTTTTGTTCTGTGCCTGCACAGCATCGTCTGCAAAAAAATTAAGGAAAAATAAATACATGTATAACATTGATCGTTTTATCTTAAAGTAATTATTACATCGATCAAAACTAGTAGAGGAAAAATAAAATACATTATATTTACAAATATTTCAATCTAAAGAGGAACACATTTTAAGAATTAATCAATAAAGAATTTAATGAAGC
The DNA here is from genome assembly GCA_019973975.1 of Trichonephila clavata. Lineage (NCBI taxonomy): Eukaryota > Metazoa > Arthropoda > Arachnida > Araneae > Nephilidae > Trichonephila > Trichonephila clavata. The sequence goes on from BMAO01026592.1 coordinate 172,435, forward strand.
ATTGGTTGATTTTAATCAGGAAAATTAAATAACAGCGTCAGCTGATTTATTTTATATAGTTATTAAAGATAAATAATAATAAATACGTAGTGAAAAAAATTGTTAGCAAACACACACACACAACATCGATAGTCAAGGAAACCAGAAAACTGAATGCAAGTGCAATCTTTGTACAGGAAAAAAATGACACAGTGTCTGCAATTTTAATTTTTTTCTTCATTTCTTAAAGAATAAAAAAAAAAAATGATATATCTCTTTTCTTTAGGAACAAAAAATTTGAGATCTTTTTTTTTACTGAATGATAAGGAACAGAATTCCATTTCAGAAAATCATTTAATTATAATAATTTATTGATTTTGTGTAGTTATTCGTAAAATACACATATAATCATCATACTGTGCCTCAAATTTTAGAAACCTTTATTAAATATGTAAAAAAAAGTACACGATAAAGTACAAGATGCTACATCGAAAATATTTTACGTAAAAAAAAAAAATACATAAATAGTTAATTCAGCTGCTAAATTGTTTTCTAATGTAGCAGTTTAAAGCAATACAAGGGATGGAGTAAGCGACGACCTGAACTTCGGTAAAGTGACGAAGATATGACACCTTACTCTCTAAACTTTCACACCATTTGAACGTGAGGACTTAAAGAGATCTTAGCACTGGCGTAGATATTTCTGAGTGGACCCTGTATCAAAATTCTCTTCGGGGGCCCTTTTTCAGATATCAGAACATTGTTAGTTGAACTGTAGTTACACATGTTGGGGCGCCTGTAGCTTGGGGGTCCCGTATCATTGACCGTATCAATGATACGGCCCCTGGAGCTTAGACAAACTTAATGTGCATTAGCCCCTCTAAATGGTGGATCCTCAGTGGCATGACTCGACAGAAAAATCAGCAGTATAATGTAATGCAGATTGCCATTTATGCATCGCAGTTTAATATTAATGCGCAGAGGACTTCTTTTAATATAAAAAATAGAATACAAGACTATTTATTTAATATATATTCCCTAACATCGGGTAAAAAATATCTTTAAAATAGTTCCTGCCGAAAAATGGAAAACAATACATAAAGTAAATCAGATAATTTGAGGTAATGGTTATCCTCTAAATATAGAATGTTTACAATGACTGAAATAACGATCTTTGCAAATTAATTTTGCTAAAACTTACTTTATTTGATAAAATATTCTCCAAGAATATAATAAAATTAATTTGTTATAAATATACAGAAAAACAACAACAACAAAAAAATAACAAAGACGTTTATATTCGCAATTTATTTTAAAGGATTTATTTTTGTAAAATATAAAAATTGCAATCGTTACTTAAATTTTAATTTTTTCTACAAAATTTTAAAATTTTTAGCGAATAATTTCACATTATTATCATCATTAATTATTTGATGTTTTAAATCGGTTATTGAATTAGTTGCAATATACGAACCTAGATGGCAGCACTACAGCTTATGCCTAGTACTGAACGAAAAAAGACTTCATTTTATCGCTCTAAGTTCCAACTTTCAAAATTTTGAATTTCTACTTAAAAAATTTTAAGAAATCTTAAAATTTTTTATGAAGAAATAATTTAAAGTTCAAAAATTCTATTTCTTTTTTGAACAATTTTCACAATAAACAAGAGGAAATTAATTACATTTTATGCATACAAAGGGAATAAAACTGATAAATTTTGAATTAAATCCCTTCTAGCTATTGAGTCTAATATTTATAATACTAAGTTCGAAAACTTCTTTCATTATTTTTTGTGTTGTCCTTTGTTTTTTTGTCAAAATATTCTCTGTTTCTCATTTTGTTTGCAGTTGTCTTGTAATCCGTTACTGGAAATAAAAAATAAAAAAAATGTTCGAAAACTTCCCAAGATACGTTTAGATGTGTAGAAACCCATATATTTTTTAAATTAAAATTATTTTATATAGTATTGAAGCGTACTACATATAAATTAACCCTATATTCATATTTTAACTCTCAGATAGTTTTAGGGGGAAAAATAACCAAGAAAATTACATATGCTACTAGGAGAGAAAAAAAGACATCAATTGCTAGTTGATACATCAAATTTAAATTTCAATATGCTAATATGATACGATTTTAGAGAAAACTTGGTGGTAGAACAATTTTTGATGTTATTCGTCATGACATTAAATTAAAAGAATTTTTTTTAGCATAAAAATGTTTTTTTTCCTTAGTTTTCTTCAAGGCTTTACATTTAAAATAGAGATCTGAAGGCATAATTTTCAGAGTATTATTTCAATATTTTTTATAAGCCGTATCATACACATGAATATTTCGTTTCATCACGTTTGTGAAATTTAAAAAAAAAATGCATAGATTTTCCATACGTTTAAAATGCACTCAGACATGCGTTATTGCATTTTGCAATTCGTTAGAAGAAGCAAACCATCAAACTGCATCGAAATCTTCGAAATAAAGAATATTTTTCGACATATTGCTTCGAATGAGATGGCAACAGCATCGAAATAACAACAATAAATTTAGATTCTATCACCTTAGCAACCAGAAATTTAAATAATCCCTCTGCACAGGAATTGTGAACTACAATTTCCGAATGTTTTAAAGGAATTTTATTTCCGAGAAAAGGATTGGGAAACATCAAAACAGAAGAAAAGGAAATAATAAAAAGAACCGATTCTTGACATGCCCGGTTTTCAATCAGAGGAAAATGTAGAACAGAAGCGAGATCGTTTGCATTTTATTGGAAGAAAAAAGGAATTCGATGTTGCCAGACGACTTAGATTAAGTGCGACGGAAAAATGTTCCATCGAATTCTATCGATGCAGAGAAACGATAAAAATAACATTTAAAAAAAAAGAAGAGATCGGGAAAAAGAAAAAGGGGAAGAAAAAGGAATAGATTTTACAGTTGTAGCATCCGCACAGCATTTATCAAACAAGAACGAATAAAAAAAAAGAACGCTCAAAGCCAGAAAGGCGAATAGATAGATATATCCGAAAACCAAGTGGCGTAAAAGCAAGCGCGACCGAGAATTTAAAACAACCGTTTTGTCAACGTTTTATTGGTCGAGCCGCCTGTCTTTCAAATGCTTGCTGTTGTCATGGCTACCATTACATTCTGCATCCTTTTAAATGCATCTAGTGTTTCACTTGAGAAGGAAAATAAAAAAAAAAAACCACCCGAGCGCGTGTGCGACTGCAAATATATATGTATAAAACTGAGCCCCGTAGTGGCAGAGGTCGTTTTAATATATGGAAGGCCATTTGTTAAATCCGTCAAAACAGTTTTAGCATTTTTATTTCCTGCCTTCTTCGGCTTTTTGGGGTTGCTTTAGTCTTTTATTACTCGATATCTTTTCTTTTCCCCCTTCTGTCGCTCTCGCCAAAAGCGCCAGGCGATCAATCATTCCAGGTGAGATGAGAAAAATGAATTTTGTTAAGCCTTTTTTTTTTAAGAATAATCTTTTTTTTTTTGCTTCAAATCGATTATGGGTCATAATTTTGTATCGGATAAAATTGATAAATGATGTCACATACTGGAAAAATTCGAAATAACAAAGTTTCGAATTTAAAAGTCAAGTTGTTTCTTCAATTCATTATTTGTGTATTTTGTGTGAAAAAAATATTGAAAATTGGCCAAACAATTTTTACATTTCTGATTAATTTTAAGATATTTTTTTTATAATTGATGAGGAATCAAATTTTGTTAAGCCCTCTTTTAAAAGAATAATCTTTTTTGCTTCCAATCGATTATGGGTCAGATAAAATTGATAAATGATATGTACACCGGAAAAAATTCGAAATATAAACGTTTTAAATTTAAAAGCCGATTTTTATATGAATTCCAATTCGTTTTGTGTGTGCGTGTATGCCTTTTTAATAAAGGATAAATTGTTCGAAAATGTTTGAAATTGGCCAGACGATTTATACATTTCTGATAAATTTGAAGATGAAAAGGAAAAAAAAAAAATATTTAGAATTGCTTTTCTATGAGTTGATGATGTTTTTATTCTGAATTAAAGTATATCTGAACACAAAAATGATACATAACATATTATTGTAAGATATTGAACTAAAATAGTTGTAAATTTCGCAGTCAAATTTGCTAATTAAAAAAAAAATTAAAAAGATGTAAGACTTAGTGGAACGTTTTTTCAAGTTGTCAAAAAACAATACGAAATCAACTCCTGTAAATGCAATAAAATCATAGTGTTTCGAGTTTTTAATTCGGTAAGTTCTTCATAAATTATAAACAAAATTTTTATTTCTAATAAAAAAAGATTGTTCTTATATTCACACAGAAAGTAGGTACATTTACTAAAATTGAAATTTCCTATCAAAAACATTAATAAACGTTTACAAGTATAACCTTTTTTTATTTAATTGTAAAATATTTGGAATTATATAAATTTCTGGAATTTTCAAAATAGTTTTTTTTTCAGTATAAAGAAATTCAACAAATTGTTTATACCCAAAGTTTTCTTTTCCTTTTTGAATATATATAAACATATATATATATATATATAATTTGTACGTAACCAACAATGGGAAATATACCTGAATAATATATCCTAATCAAAAAATAAATTTTAAATACGTCTGAGTTTTCATAATTTAAATGCTGAATAAAATAAGAGAAAACTTAATGTTGAAAAAGTTAAGTATTAAAACCACTACAGTTATGAACGATATTTTTGGTTTTATAAACGAGGCATGTTATACGTCAATAGTATTAAAAATTGCAAAACATTGGATGTATATCTTTAGAATTCATTCGTTTCAGAATTAATGTTATTATGTACAATGTACATTTAGGTATCTTTTAAAAAAGTAAGAATTCGTTTATTGAACATAATTTCAGTGCAGCATTTCTTTTATATCCTACTCTATCATTATATAATAAATTCAATCAATCTTCGGTATTTATTAAATTATGAAGTATTTAATCTAAAACTGAATTCAAAATAAGTCTTTTATTTATTTAAAAAAATGAATTATTCCCCTAAACCTTATTTCCTATTGTATTCTATTTTTTTAGCATTTTATTTCTTTTAATATTAATAATACCACCACCAAATTTTATTTTGGTAGTGTTATTATTACTTATAAACATCAAAATTTTAAATTTTTTTTTGTTAATAAAAATTTAATTTTTGTTGGGGTAAGAAATTCTTTTAAATTTAATTCAAATTATTCTAACCAAAGCCAGAAATTTTTTTTTTCGAGACACATACAAAGGGCGATGTCGGGCCAAAAAGAGGCACCCTCTAAGCCGCCTACCTTTCCCGTTGCCAGTTACGAGAAGCGTAATGTTGCCTGGAAGCCCTGAACGTCACGTCTGTTTTCTCATTGGGTGCTCAGGGGCAGGAAACTGCATTTAGAGGATGTACTCGAATTCTTTATGTCACTGGATACAACTTTTCTGACAATTTTTCATCGATCCGCTAGGGCTCAAAGGCAAACAGTTTCCCAAAAGCAATTTTCTTATATTCCAAACCCCTTCCCTCACCCTCCTTTACTTTCAAAGGAGAGAGAGAGCTTTTTGCAAGTTTATTTTCTTCGTTTTTTTTCCCGCTCCCTCCTTCCTACTCGATACTGGAAGTTGTAGTATATATTTTTTTTATCGGTTGCTCTCCAGATATCTTTCTCCAGCGCAAGTCAATTCCAGAATAAGATGGCCGTCAATGTACTTTATGAGATATTTTTTCCGATTCGATCCACACACACACAGTGGGGGGAAAATAAATAAATAAAGGGAAAAGAAATCTCACTTTTCCCTCCGTTCCACCTCACACACCCATGAATTTTCTTTAAAAGAGGAGGGGGGGGGAAGAGAAATAAATATACAGAGGAATGTATGTTAAACGGAGATGTTCAAGTGAGATACCAGATACACCATTTCTGATATGTTAAAATTATTATATTTTTTTATTTTACTCTGTGGGGAGGGAATCGTGAAAAATATCCTCCTCTGGTGATGTGAGCGTATTTATGAAGGTACGTCTGACACTGAGTATAGATAAGATCACAGGAATGTTTAAAAGAATGTACATTATTAAAAAAGTTCTTTTTTTTCACTTTTTTAGGAACTTTATGAGTACTATGACAGAGAATATTCTAAATACAGATTTCGTAAAATGAATGTTGGCCCGTTTAAGCAAATAAAAAGAAAACATTTTTTTTTGAAAAAAATTATCAGAATTATAGATTTGTTCGGTAAATCGAGAACCTAATATGTATTTTTGTGATGACACACACAGTTTATGATGAATGCATTTAATATTAATTAATCTTGCACACAAATTTTAAAAATAATAATAATAAATTAATTATGTTAAAAGGATTGCTCGCTTTAGTCTTTCGAACCATTGGCCAAACGATTTTTTTAAAAAAAATACGAAATCCTCTTTAATCGTTGTTTAATAACTTATTAACGTTGTTTGAAAATTTTAATATTTGTGATAAGCAGTTGAGAATGTAAAATTGTACGAATAACCTCAGAAATTAAGGTGATAATTTTGAAGTTAAGAAATTATGCTTTGGTCATATACGTGGGTCATTCTGAAATTTTTGAGATACATCCAGATTTTTAAAGTTATACCTCCAGATTTTTAAAGTTATACCTCCAAAATTTTAGGAGTGTTTAAAGTAGTCTCTTTCCGCATCAATGCACTTTTGTAGACGAATTTTCCACAGATTAAATGCCTCAAACCATTCATTTCCAGGAATTGATGAAGAAATGCATTTATAGTCACATCAGTCTCTTCTGAATGAAAACGACGTCTACGTAAGTTCTTTTTTAGATTAAAAAATAACCAAAAGTCACATATAGCTAGATCCGGAAAATACGGTGGATGTTTTAAAACTTCGTTTTTGTGCAAGAAACTCAACTGTTTATCCGACTGTATGGGAAGATGCATTGCCATGGTGAAGCATTAGTCTCCTAACATTCGCTTTACGGAGAATTTCTGGAAGACATTTAATGGTATAACAGTTTGCTGTTACTGCCTTCTGTCCTTCCAACTTGATGGCTTTGACCAATCCCGTACTTCTGAAGAAAACGGCATGCATTACTTTTTTCATTGCTCGTTGCCTTTTCACCATTTTTAGAAATGATGCGGTGGTCATCATCATTTAGCAATTTAAGGTTTTCTTTACTAGATTCTGACACGGTTCACTTTCTGGTGATGAGTTAGAAAATGGGGAATCCAGTGGCAAACTACTTTTTTTATATGTCATGAATAATTTTGTGTATGCGTGCGGATCCAATGTTAAGTTCCTTTTCTATCAATTGGTAGGTGCAGCGATTATCATCTATTGTGAATTATGGACCAGATGGTCTGAGTGGGTGGAGTGCAGTTGACACCACCCACAGACCCCACGTGGTCTATCTTGATAGAAACCCTATGTAACGGATTCTGTCTCAGTGACATCTTGAACTGGGCTTCGGCATAACTAGATGTGCTGTTGTTTACTCGTATATTTTAAGTCATAATCTTCTTGGCTTCGGCGTTCCAGGTGCCGTTGTTTACTAGGATTTTTATCTCGAATATTAGAATTTATTCTCTATTATTTCAGTCTAATAATTGTTACGGTTTAATTTGTTAAAGATTGTTATCGTTGAAAGTTATTGTTACCAATAAATCCATCCAGGAAAAAGACAATTCTAGGACTCCAGAATATTATTAATTTATAACACCACACAGACGCAGCAGTATTTATTACCATCCATTAACATTCTTCGCATGGCAGACACATTATCTGGGATTACTGCCGACCGCGGCCTTCCTGTGTGTTCTTCATCCTGAAGAGACTTGCGACTTCTGCAAAATTCTTTAAACCATCTAAATACAGTAGCACGACATGGAGATTCATCACCAAATGCCAATTGCAGCCGTTGAAAGCATTCGTCTTGATTTAATCCCGTTTTAAAATCATAGAAAATCATAGCACGATAATGTTCTCGCCTCAACTCCACTTTCTCTTCTGTCTAAAATTTATTCTACGCCAAACAACTAGAAACAAGTCAGTAAAATATCGTCTGCTGTGTTAAAATACTTTGTATTTTCAAATTAAACCGTTAATTTTCTTTTATAATTTTTCGTCTGCACGTATCTCAAATATTTCAGAGTTACCCTCGTATATATATACTTATAATGTAACACCAATAATTAATTTTTATTAAAACCTACAAACCATGGTGTTATTTCATTCGTGAAATGAAGGGATGAAAATCCATTATTTTTTTTTAAAAAAACCTTTTAGCAGAAGCAGCTACAAAGCAACACGATTCAATAAAATATATTTAACACTACTAAGAAAAAATGGATTTTACAAAAGAATACCATTATTACAGTTATTATTACCACTAGAAAATAAATTCTAAGAGAGGAAATTTATCATTAGAGAGATGCTGCTTTTTTTAATTCTGAAAATTAATAAATTGAGTTTAAAATGTAGAACAGCAGGGACGTCTTAAGGCATGGGTCAACTGTGCCCGGGTTTAGGGCCTCGGCCACAATGGGGGCCTCGTCTCTTACTAGACTCAGCTTTAATTTGATCACGATTTGAATAATTTCAACGGTCAAATGTTTTTTCCGGTTGTATTCTTCGAAAAACTGGGAATTTCGAACATTATGTCAACTGGCTACATGTGATGACCGTCGTCCGTGTATAGACCTAGGCCTATCTCCACACACCATCATTACTCATTCAGTCAAAAGGCGGCAGTCGGTTGAGCCGGTTTGTGCGATTGTAAGTCATGCACATTTATTTGTTTCGGGTTATTGTTTATACGAGTATTTGACAACGTATGTAATATGTACTGTCTACTTTTAAGGGCCACAGGTGTGGAGCTTACATTTTGTAAGAGCCCAGAACCCCAAGAAGACTTAAGACGTGTTTTTTTAATCCCCATTACGTAGTCTTGCTCCTTTCGGATAACTTTAATGATACTATACATTTGTTAAAAATATTCCCCCCCCCCCGAATTTTTAGAATTTAGTAACAGCTATATTGTAAAATGGGTTGGATCTAAAAACCTCTGTATCATTTTAAATGACTTAACTTAAAATCTGGCGTATAACGCGCACTTTTAACACTAAAAATAAGATCGAAATTTACGTGTGCGCGTTCAACGCCGCGTACAAAAATGAAAGCTTTCAAAATGAAAAAAGATAAACATAGAAAAAAATAAGACTTTTACTCAGATTGAAATACTGTTCATTTAAAAGAAATGATATCCCTTATGAACTTAAAGGGCTGTAGATCTAGAATTATACTATTTTTTTCAAAATCTTGAAATAATACCTCGAATAAATAACTTCAAAACATAAGAGCATTGCGCACGTACATTTCAGTTTTCTTCGTAAAAAAGGAGATGCGCGTTATACGGCGAATATACCTTGAAATTAAAAATTGTAGCTTGAAAGTATAGGTACGCGTTATACGCCGGATTTCCTTCTTAATTATTATAAAGAAATAAAACGGGTGATGTATATAAACAAGATAGAATTACAATAAAGGTAAAAATAATTTAAAGTTACCTTCCCTTTTTATTTTGAGAATCAATATCCATTTGAATTCAACAAGGCACTCAAAATTTTTGTTATCAAAATTGCAAAGTCCGTTATCTACAGCTCTCGTGTTGTTTCCAAGAGCGCGATGTTGATAAACACTCATTCAAAAAATTTCTACTTCAAGTTGGAAAAAAAATCACCCCTCTTAAAATAAATTTCATGTTATCAATAAATATAAAATCTGTGAGAATGAAAATTTAGTAAACTTCACAAATGGGAGAAAGTCTGTGGAAAATAAAAAAAGTTTAACTTTTTTGTTCCCACGCATTAAATTATTTTTTTAAAGTTTTTTTTAAATTTTATCTTTGCCGAATATTTAATAATAAATTACAGTTTAAGGAAACTAAAAAACACCCTTTTATAGTCAATTGAACAAAGTTGTAACTTAATCTTTTAGACGCCAAATCTAGAAATGGGATCTGAAATGAGTCGTCAGATGCGGGATAGGATTTGAAAATAGAAAATCGTTAATCATGATGATCCTCATCAGGAAATGGAACAAAATTATTAAATTATTGTATTGTCATCGGTACTGGATAATGAGAAAAATTTAGAATTAATCTGGCCTTTCAAAGTGGGTAAAAATCGAGTTCAAAGATTCCGTTACATACAAGTGAAGCTTATAAAAGGGTGTTAAAAAGAACATCTTGAACATGGTTCTCAATACCTGTAAGCTCACAAATGTAATAGCTGCCAATCGAAAAATACATGCTTACAAAGCTTACATACTTACACACATTCTAAAAGCACTTAGATGAAGGCGCCGTGGGATAATCTCTACGGTAAAAAAATTAAAAAATTTTAGTCTATAGCAGTGGTTTTCAAACTGTGTTTCACGGGACCCTGAGGTTCCACAAGGCATACCTAGGGGTCCCACGAGTCACAATAAAAACCGAGAGAAGAGATAAATCTGTATTCAAAATGGATTCACGTTCTCTATGAAGTTTGTTTATCCACAAATACCTAAAGATAATCGTATTCATTAAAATTGAAAATTTTATTTAAATATAATAACTTTATTATACAACACTTTTTAAACTTTTATTATAATATAATAAAAGAATAACAAAAAGCTCTCTTTATATTTAAATTTTCTCACCCTATTATAAATTGTAAATATTCTATTGTTTACTATCTCGAATTCTACCAGGTAATTTTATACACGTTAGTTAGCCCAATGTCTTGCAAAACCAAATAGTTTTCTAATGGGAAATGCACATTTTTGCACTTGTGGAAATAACACCTATTATGTTGGAGAGGAAACAACTTATCAACATATCAAAAGATTCGATGTTAAAATCTAAATTTACGCAAGAACAACTCTTTAATTTTAGGTTGCAAATTCATGCAAAATACACGAGATTTCTCACACAGTTATAAACATTTTATTGCCATTCAGAACGTTGTGTTTATGGGAATTATATTTCTCAACGTAAGTGGCTACAAAAGCAAAGTATAAAAACGAATTAAACTCAGAATAATAATGCGATTGCATTTAATCTCAATAGACCTAGACTTCGACAGTGGATCACTAATTAATATTTTTGAGTAAATTGTATTAAAAAATTATAATCTAGTTTAATAATAAATGCAATAGATTTTTAATTGCCATTACATAAAGTGTTTCTAACATGTTGATTTACTTTAAATATTATTTTGAGAGAGATATATTCTTCCAAATATGTGCATGGAATAGGGTTCCACGAATGGAACCCCTAAAACTAAAAAGTGTTTTCGTAGAACCCCTAGAACTAGAAAGTGTTTTCGTGGAACCCCTAGAAATAAAAGTATTTTCGTGGAACTCCATTCCATACACATACTTCGAAGAGTAAATCTCCAAATAATATTAAAAGTAGATCCATATGTTATAGGCACTTTATGTAAAGGCAATTAAAAAAGTATTGCATTTATTATTAAAACATTCTAATCTTAATTTTTTAATATAATTTCTTTATTAATAATATTAGCTTGTGATCCAAGCGTCACTTATCCATGCTTAGCAAGCATGGATATATAGTAGTTATATTTACCCAGTTATATTTAGTAACTGCGATATATATGTGCTTGCTTTTTTTCACACAAACTGTCGAAGTCTAGGTCATTTGAGATTACATATTATGAGTTTATTTTTTTTGTATACTTTGCTTTTGTTGCCTCTTACGTTGAGAAATATATTTCACTAAAACACAATGTTCTGCATGGCATTAAAATGTTTATAAAGTGTTTGTGTCTGTGTGAGAAATCCCGCGTATTTTGCAATCTAAAATTTAAAAGCTGTTCCTGCTAAAATTTAGATTTTAACATCAACTATGTTCTTAAGTTGCTCACTTTTCTTCATTTTAAGTGTTGTTTTCCACAAAAACAAAAAGTTGCATTTTTCATTAGAAAACTATTTTAGTTTGGAAAGGCAATGTGCTAACTAACGAGTATAAAAATATCTCGTGGAACCCAAGATCGTAAACAAAAGAATATTCGCAATCTAGTAGGAAGTATATACGTAAAGATAAAACATTTTATGACATTCTTTTATTATATTATAACGAACGTTTAAAAATGTTGTGCATAAAGTTATTATATATTAATAAAATTTTAATGAACAGAATAAGTTTGTACAGATTCTTGTAACTCTTCAAACTTCATAGAGAACATGAATCCATTTTGGATATATATTTATTTCTTCTCGATTTTTTTATTGCGACTCGTGGAACCCCTGGGTATGCCTTGTGAAACCTCAGGGTTCCGTGGAACACAGTTTGAAGACCACAGCACAAAAGCACCTTCAAGTTCTAGGGGTTCTGAGAGTTGAAAAAGTTTGAAGACCGTTGGTTAATAGGGGGGGATAACCCCCTTTTGACCAGTGGTCTTCAAACTTTTTCATAAAAGTACATCAATGATGCGATGTCATAGTTAAAGAATATGTGTTAGTCAGTAAAAAAAATTGACAGCCACAATTCCTCTTAAAATATTCTATAACTCTACAAAAACAGGAGAAATATACAGTAATCTTCGGTCTGAAATATGCAATCTGAATCAATGTTTTAATGCAGCAATTTCTATTTTAGATATATTCTGGGAAAATAGTACAATGTATTAATTATCAATGCGAAGTACATGAAAGACAAAAAATGTTTAGACGTTGAAAACTTTTCCCTATTTAAATTTCTCTAGGTATCGTACATGCATCTTACCTGCACCTTTAATCCATTGGATACGAATCCGCTGCTACTGTGGGAACATTACTCAAGAAAAACAAGGATAGCAACATTGCTATGAGAATAAGTCTAAAATTGGATTTGCATTCGGAACGTTGTTGTATATATTTAATTTAAAAATAATTATTTAAATTAAAGCACGAGAATGATATATACATTACAGTGATACAAGAAAAGATTACATACTTTTCTAAAATTGTCAAATTCTCCCATTTCAATGCAATTTTCGCACAACTATCTTTCCAAATTTTGCATTCATTGATTAAAAAAAAGGTCATTTTAACACGTATTCATTTGCATTCGTTTCACATTCCCACAGACCAACCCTTTGAGAATATTAAACAATAACGTATTCCATCAGCAGAATCTCCACCTCGGCACAAAATCGCTAGCTAAAAATAATCATCTTGTAACAGAGAGATAAATTACAAGGAAAAACAGTAAAAAGAAGAAAAAAAGCGTAGCAAAATTCCATAAAATGAAGCAACACATAATAAGTTTCATAATAGCTTTCAAACGCTCCTTGCTGGTTATAAATTACGACGAAAGAACCAAAACAATAACAAAACAAAAAGAGAACACGTTCTCCAAAAATCCACTCACGTATGCCTCCATTAACGTCAGATTGTATTAAATTTATAGTCATTTTCTCTAACCTATCTGAGGCACGACTTCTCACATTGAAAATTGATTCGATTGTTCTCAAATAATTCTTTTTTTTTCTCTCGTTCGTGTTCTCAGGACGCTAACAAAGCGGCGTTGGTCAGTTTTTCTCAAGCCAGGGAGAGAGAGAAAGAATAAATAGAAGGAAAGAAGCGGGAAGGGGAAAAAACTAATTTGTAGGCGAAGTAAGAGTTTTTTTTCCCACGCTCTCCGTAGGTCGTGACAGACGTTTTATCGCGCTCGTAAAAGGATACAAATCTCTTCTCTTTTCTTGGCTAACAGGACGTTAAGACACTCCAGCGGTTCCTATTCTTTTTTTTTTGTAAGGGTTAAGTGGCGATCGAGTGTGTCGCCAAACTGTCGCCAAGCGATGCTTGGAGGGCAAATGAGTGGTACAGGTATTTAAAAAATGTGTTATGTTCAATTTTGGTTGGTAAATGAGTAGCGTTTTTGAAATAATAGTCACATTAAAACGACAAATAATAATAATAATAATAATTTGAGAATCTAAAAATATCCCCCCCCCCCAAACACTAAAGATTTTACACTTTCCCTGGAATTTAGGAAATTTTATTCTATTGAAAAGAATTTCCATTTCAGACATAGTAACTAATCCTTTAAATTAAAACTTTTTCTCAAATATGATGGGTTAATAATTATAATTCAAGAATTTCCTCACTGATACTACATTATCTCTATTTCTACGAAGAGATAAACAGAAATGAAACTGGAAAGCACACATATATTTAATGATTATTATGTTAAACTGATGCATATTTTGCTGGTTATTTGAAATATTAAAAAAATGCCCTGAAAACTCAACACAATTACAGAAAAGGTGTTTTGAATAAAAGAAATAGGGATAAAATTAAAGTCTGTACCCAAGACATCTTTATAATCAATACAGATCTTCGCGAATTTTTCGAAAACTACTGAATAAATTAAAGTGAAATTTGGTATAGAAATAATGAAAAGTATTACTAAAAAGATAACACAAAACAAATGAAAATCGTCTATTATCATGATTTACACTCATGAAAGTTTAAAAAATGATGTAGCAAGATGGCATTTATGGAGAATTTAATACACTGACTTCTTAGCAGGGCTGTTTTTTACCTCTCCGGCTCCCTAGGCACTGCAAATTGTCTCGCCCACTATTTCCAGAACACCCCCCTCCCTTTAGTTCTTACCTTGCCAGTTTTTCTTCCAAAGGAATTATCCCTAACTTGCTTACTATTTCCCCTTTCTTTGTTTTAGATCTTTGGAGCGTCTTTCCATTATTTAATACCTACGGACCCGGTATGCCCCGTACTGGCAACCGGCAGCCGTAAGAAAAGGGCAGTGATAACTCTGGTTCAATTCTTTCCTCACAGCATCATGGGCCACCCATTCACACCCTTTCGTAAATTAATATAGTAAATTGATGAAAAAGTTTGTAATTACAGTGTAGTAAGCATTATTGTATGAACTGTTTTCAATTTGTCAAATATAATCTTTTTCATCGCTCATTTTGCTTAACTATCTTGTACTTTGAGACATTCTTATTTTCTGTTGAGTCGTTGTATTTGTACAACAAAGATTTTCTTCAAGCTTCCATCATTGCAAAATCATTAATGACTTCATTGTAATCAATTTCCATAGTAATATCATTTTGAGTGCATAGCAACATCAGACTGTTAAGCTTTTCCTTTTTCATAGTAAATCTTCTTTCAATCTTTACTCTCTAAAGGACATAAATGTTTCTCTTTTGATTCGCTAGGCGGTGGTACGTTAGCTATAATTTTAATTTTTTTCTTTTTCCGCCTCCAAATCTTCTGCGCTTTAGGCATGTGCCTAGACTTCCTGAGCGGAAAAGTGGCCCTGCTTCTTGAGGATCTGATCCCCAATGCAAGAGTGAGAGTCCATGATTCTTTAAGTAGAGAGTATATAGCATATGTTATCAAATACTTGTACAAAGTGTAACTCGTAACAAATACATGTGTTTGACTCACAATCTCTCAAACCAACTGCCACCCTTCGACTAAAAGATGGTAGGCCTAGAACTAGAAATGGGCGATGGACATGACATAGCAATGGAGCCTTACTACTGCTGTCAGTTGACTTATACGAGTAGTTCAGAATTCCCAGTCTGTTGGAGAATTTTTCAGGGAATAACATCTGACGATTAAAACTATTTGTATCATGATTTTATCGAGGCTGAGGTCTTGGGCAAGTGGACCTATACCTTAAAACGTGTCCGGTTTAATTTGCCTTTGACAGTAATGTATCTCTCGCAATGAACTCTCATATTGTTTAAGAGGCTGTCTACACACATGGGACAATAAACCCTATTTCTCCCTCACGACACTTCTTAGTACCTGAAGTGTTCTGGAAGGGAGGATTGCGAGCTGCAACTGTTCTGCCAAAAACAGAGACGCGTTCAATAGGATTAAGATCGACCACCTCATTCTATGAATATCCTCAGCCTTGAAATAGTCGATCAGTCGAACTCTGCGTGAAAGAGTGTTGCCATCCATAAGAAATGTTCTGGGTGCAAAGTGCCCCTCTGAATAGCCTTACACATTACTCTCGTTCATAAAGCGAAGAGCAGTCAAGGTCCTCCTTGTTAGAAATGTAGCTCTGTGCGTTCACCAACCCTGTGGTGGTTATCTTCCATGATACTGAAAGGGCTTCTGGTTCCCTCTTTTTGTAAACATCGAGAATCAGTGTTTAGACTGAATTCCGATTCATCAGTGAAGAGAACACATTCTCACTGCTCCCTTATCCAAGGAAGATGATACCTGCACCATGTGAGGCAGGTTCTCCTATAATGTGGAAGTGAGTGAGAGGCAAACCATTGGTCTCTAAGCCTTTGATAAGCAATACGCCTCAAAACTGAGGTGTCAGAAGCAGCGGGTAGCTTATTTGCGAATTGAGTAGTTGTCGTTTTCCTATTGCACCTTGCAGTTAAAGCCAAGTAGTGCTCATTACGGTTTCTGATAGCTCTTGAGTGCCTTGTAAATGATCTACTGGAGCTGATTCCATATAATCTGGAAACCACAGTTTGGAATCAAATGAGAAAATTCGCGACCTTCGCTTGGAATTGGTCTGCCTCCAATCTCCCAACTGATCTCCATCGTAACTCAGTATCCAGACGTTGTCTCTGAGACAGTGCTTGCAAAAGTTTTCAAAAATAGTCGTAAGTTTTGAGAAACATGAACCAAAGTCAAACCGCACAGAGTAGTTTTTGAAGTACCTGTCTCATAAGTTGTATAAATTGCCATAAAATAAAAGAGAGGCATAGAATTTAATTGGATAATTTTAAAAAGTTATAAAAGCATCTTTTTATTGTTATATTTCCCAATTTTCATCAAAAATGGTTCGTTAGTTTTTGAAAAATACGCAACAATGCGTTTGTTTTTTAATTTCTATATACCAGAGAAGAATTTGGGGGGGGGGGCAAAAAAATTATATATATGTATATATATATAAAGACGATAAAATGTGCCGTTTATATATATATGTGTATATGTATATAAACGGCACATTTATAGCAAATCATTTTTAATATAATTTAATTCCCTAATTTTAATAAGTTAGAATCTTTGTTAGGGTTGCTAGAATCTTTTAAGAAAGATATATTGTTACAATCAGTGTTGAAATAAAAATATCAAAAAAATGGAACTATACAATTCCACTTCTGAACCTATAATTGTGAATAATATTTATAATCCTTTAATGCAACTTAAAAAAATCAAAAAAATTTAATGAAACGAAATTAACTAAAATCTTAGAAAACAATGATTTTTCCTTATAAATTATTTCAAACATCTTAACTTTGAGAAAAATGCTTCAGCACAACAAATAAGAATGATACTCAGAAACTAAATGATATTATCTGATATTAAAACATGCGAATAGAAAATAGAAATGAAAGATTACTGGTGAAAGACACGAGACAAAAATCTTTACCACTTTATTTTGCTGAAACTGATGAATTATTGCAACAAAGGGACAAGAAAACGTCTAGTACATCATATCTACATACAGTATTACCTGGTTATATATATATATATAAATCGGACATTTTTTTCTCTCTCTGACATGACAACAGAAATTTTTAAAAGGTGATAGAATATGTCCAAAAACAATAAAAAATTTTAAAATAAACAATTTAATATTGAGTTATTACAAGAAGGATGAAACCTTGAAATTGAATCCGAGGCCATTGTACCCGTTTGATATCCTTCACTGATTAAAGTAATGATGATCCAAACACGTTTTTCAAAAATTTTCTTTAAAAAAAAAAAAAGATAACGAAAAAATATACACACAAAAGCAAAAACGTATAGAACTAAAAATTGCACGTTTAGCCAACGCAGGAGCTCATCTAATGGGTTCTACAACATGCATAACAGCATTTAACGAGGTGAATGATGCCAAATATGCATGACCGAACAGCATAATACCGCCAAAATACCTACCATTAATGTCAATCGTCGGAAATAAAGAGATAAAAAAGTGCCAGCCACCACACAGAAAAAAGAAAATATGGTGGGTTTTTTTTCCCGCCTATCAACAAAGCGTCGTAACATGACGTCACGCACGTCACGAATCGTCATTGTTCTCCTATTCGTCGCTATTCGCGTTGCCAGATTGAGGGAAGTAAAAGCAAGAAGAAAAAGAATCCGGAAAATTCTTATTCAACCGTGTAATAGTTTCATAATGATCAGTTGTAAAAAAGATATTCTGAAGGGATACATCAACCGCTCAATTCCCGGCTTATTTTATGTCCTTTATTATCTATTTATTATTTTTGTTAGCCTTGTTTAAAAATGGCCAGGTCAAATAATTTCCTTCCCACTGCAATAGAATACGATCTTTTTGTTTTTTTTCCCTTTTAAATTTGTGTTTTTTCTCCCCATCAGATTTGTTCTTTTTCTATTCGTAGAAAACGAGACTATAAACTACATAATCGTTTGGTTCGAGGTTTTCTGAAGTGCTTTGATTGTAGCTAGCTTACCGTTAATAGATTTTCATGTTCTTTTTTTTTTGTTTTTTTTATCCGGCTTTTATTTATTTGTTTATTTACTCTTCTTTTCTATCATTTTTTCCCCCGGCTTGCATCACTTCGCGGTTTGTCGATAAGTGGCACTTTTTTATCTGGTATCTAGAGGCACAACCGCACAAATTGGAGGTAAAATATTATTATTTTTTTATTTATTAGAAGTAATAA
Source organism: Trichonephila clavata (assembly GCA_019973975.1). Lineage (NCBI taxonomy): Eukaryota > Metazoa > Arthropoda > Arachnida > Araneae > Nephilidae > Trichonephila > Trichonephila clavata. Next base: position 191,102 of record BMAO01026592.1, read on the forward strand.
TGGTGCCAAAAGAAAAGGTTGAAATACATACTTTCTCCAGAAAGTCTTAAAATTTTTTTTCAATATATAAAAGGGTTTTTTTTTTGTACTTTTATCATATTCTGTGAAACTGAGGTTTCTTTTAAATTAAAACTTAGTGAAACGAAATAAGAAAACTTTAATTTAGAAAAAAAACATAATAACAGTAATGATCTTTTTGATTTAAAGTAAAAAAATATACTTTGATTACTTTGTTTCAACTTTTATCGTACTGAAGAACATCAACATAATATTTACAATAAATAACAGCCTAAAAATTTGAATAAACTTTGTAAGAATATTTGCATAATTAAGGGGACACGCGTACATTGTAAGTAATTTTTTTTTATTTTTATAATTATATGAAAATGTTTGGATGCACCATATTTGAACACGCTTGAAATATACATTTCAGAAGAAAAACATGATTTTTAAATTCTTATCGATTCTACAAATTTCAATTCTCTGAACAATTTTTTTCCAATGTTCTTAAAGTGTTCCTCACACTTCTGTACATGGGATTCCTATTACAAGGAATAATTTTATTTGTACAGTTCTTTTGTGTACAACAGTACAAAAAACAATAAAAAAGGTGCTAAATCTAACTTTGACGATATTTCGGGGGGAAAAATGGCTATTCACATAAATTCTTATTCCATGCACAGACCATCAAACGTATACAAATTAACCAGAAAAGCTTCAGAACTGCCTTCGCCTTTTAAATAATCGATTATCGTGAAAGGTAAAAAATTGAGAAAAAGCAATTTAAAGTTAAAAAAGGGCAATAAAATAAATGAAAGAGCTAAAAGCAGACGTCACGTGTTTTAGTTTCAGTTTTCCTGTCGACATATTGTTGGAAAAAAAAACTGGCTAAATAACATAACTAGAATTACGAAACTTTGTACATTTATTTAAAAAAGTTGCACAATAAAAATGGAGGAGATAAAAATATCGATATTTTGGTCATTTTGAGGGTTGTGTGTCCCCTTAAATTCTTAAAAAATAAAACTGCATTTGTAAAATAACAGAAAATATAGTACAGCCTAACATGAATCAAATTTTTTATAGAATATTATTATTTATATTCAGATTTAGTGTACTTATTCTTTCTGTTTTTTTTTAATTTTCAGAAAAGACAAATGATAAATTTTGGTAATCTTTTCAGCATTATTTATTTACTGATTTTGAAATAGCGGACAAATACAAAATAACAGCAAAGGAAAAATAAAATAGCACATGTCTCTAGCACTTTACATCTATTTATAAGCAAAATTATTAACTGTTTATTTTTATAGCTCTTTTTCTACACCATACTACTTGGCACAAAAGAAATTAAAAAAAAATATTTAAAAAATAAAAAAAGAACTTATGTTTGAAAATATTGTTAAGTTGATCTATTTATAATAAAATTACAGAATCTTCGAATGTCTATGATTATGTTCCAAATAATGACAACAAAAAGAAAGTAGAAAGAAATACAAATCGAAACTATTTTTCATAAGCCAAACTGATACAATGTATCAGTGTACAGAAACAAAAAATACTTCTTATACCTCCACACACAAGTCATTATTAATGTTCCAAGTACAAATTTAAGTTCTCCAGACAGAAACGTAATGCCCCAGTAGTATTGTTCCTTTCAATTTCTACTTTCAGCAATTGTTTCTTCCAACAATTTATCACAGGGATTAAAGAGCTAAAAAGGGAATTTCCACAGGGATTTTCTATCAGCAGGGATAACGTGATAACTTCACATCGGCTTTCATCGAAAACTTTATTAGAGGCGGCAACAGTAGTAAAAAAACACACTCACAGTAAGAAGAGATTGTACAACAAGAAAAAAAAAAATGTTAAAACTTTATCATTCGGAGGGGAAAAAAACACTTACGAAGTAACTCTAGATAGCTTAAAAATTTCAATGTTTTTATTTCCCTTTTTTTGTATCATTCCGTGGCAACACCAACGCAATTTTAACAGAGGATGGATTACTGGAGAATCGGGAAAGTAAAAATTGAATTTCTGCGCATGCCTGTTCGACAACAACACATTAAAGTGTATTTAAAAAAATATTTGTGATCGTCTCAGAATTAATTTTATAGCAGAATTTACAACAATTCTGAACACATAAATATTTTTTTGACTAATTAATAGAGGTTGAAATTTCAAAGAATATTTGGATATACATATAGACAATTTCTCATGTATTTTAATTACCTTAAAAAAAGGCTTTTTCAATATTATTGTTTCAGTATATTTTTATAGCTTACACTTCAGATATAAAAACAAGGTTAATTATTACATTTTTTGACAAACTCGCAATTTCCCCAAAGTAAATACTTTTTAAAGTTTCATAAGCAGTGGTAATGTTTATAATGAGATAAACTTTTAAATTTTTGTTAAATTCAATAGAAATTAACCAAATTTTACATCATAAGTTTTTTTTATCTTCGTTAAACATCTTTCGTGTTACAAAATAACACCTAACTGTTCAACAACAATTTCCCTTTCCTCTAAAAAAATGAAAAGTAAACACGTTGTTGACTAAATTTTTGAAATTTTACATCACTTTTGTATTTAGTTTTATGTGCATTTTTTCTTTAAAAATAAGTAAGTACAATTTTCTTTTGCCTTAAAGTGTACTTTTCAGTTATTTTGTGTCACAGTACTTACTGGTTTTGACATTTTAGTAAAACCGAATTTCCTCTCGTTCTATTATTATTATTTTTTTCAATGTAGACTTTTTTTTTACATTCCTCTATTACATGCAGCTATTTACGTCAGGTAAGTTTAATTTTAAACAAAAAATCATAATTAAAAATCAAATCTTTTTTAAAAAATTTAAAGCCACATTCAAACACAAAATTTACTTTTTAATTTAAACAAGTAATATACAAATTTTTTTAAGGTTACGTAATTGTGCTTTTCGAGGAGAAATATTCATGTTAATAAATTATAAAGCAGTGAAAAAATCTCGGTTATTGTATTTCAAAACAATATATATATATATATATATATATATATATATATATAATTTTTTAAGTCAATTCCTACTTAGGTCACAAAGAAAATTTTTATTTTAGTTACAATTAATATAAATATGAATATACTTATGACAGAATCACAATAATAAGTGACAAAACACCTTTTAAAATAACATGAAAAACTTTTTTACCCCATTAACTTTGTAATTACATATTTTAATAAAAATTGAATATAATAGGTAAGAATTTATCTTAAAATTAGGTGTAAAAGGAATGCTGACATCTAACTAGCATATGATTATTCAGGTGAAGTTGAACCTTCATCACAAATTTAACAAAAGCTGTTTTACCCAATGGTGCTGCCCTCTAGAGGAATAATATCGACTGAAAATTTCCCCTAAAACTAAAATTAATTAATTAAGCTAAATTGATGAATTAACATTTGAAAAAAATTGTATTAACATCAAGTGTCATCCACTACAAGTTTAAAAATATGTATTTGGACTTGAGTGGATGAATAAAAAGTATTTTATTAACGACTGAAAATTTGAACATTATATATATATATATATATATATATTGTGAAGGATCTATTCGCGTCATTTTCCTACTAATCCTCTTGGGGAAACTTTGGGGCTAGCATTCACATTAATTCACAGCCTTTCAAGAAGAAACCATGATATTTAAATTAGTTTGACTATATAAAGCTAGGTTTTGTAGATGTAAGATAGAAGGAACAGGGCAGCTGTTGCGGTGTTGCATAAGTTTGAACATTAGAATATTTCATTCACAAACATAGCGCGGGTCAAGGAAGTAATTTCTAAGAGATTAAATTATTAGATTGAGTATCTAAGATAGATGAAATTAGAATTAGTTATCGGTTCATTAGTACTTGTTCTCCTTATCTAGTTCACGTAGTCGGGGTTACTTAGAGTTATACATTGAGAATAGATAGCTCACTTAATATATCACTCCTAGGGTTTCCTTTTGTATTTTCACGTGTGACTGTTTAAGTGTGTGTGAAGATAAATAAAATTAATTGTTATTATGGAAGTTGCTGGTGATGCTTTGTTTCTCCACACCTTTAGCCAGGCAGGACGGAGAGAGAGGGGAGCCGAGTAGGCCGACACCCCAATATATATATATATATATATATATAGGTAGGTAGGTAGAGTGTGAATAGTAGGAATTGAAAAAAAAAATATTTTCTGCACATGCGCACAGGACCAATTTTTACTTCCCTCAACCAACTCTTCTTCCAACCGGTTTAAAATTTCGCCAGCATTACATAATTTTTTCTCTCTTTCCGATGGCAACAACAACAATCTAAAGCAGAGACAGATAGAAGAAGTAGAAGTGGAAAAGAAAGAGAAGACAGAGAGAGAGAGAGAGAGAGAAAGAAAGAATGAAAAAAAGAAAAAGAAAGGACGGCGGTTTTTATTTCATTGACGTCCATGAAACGTGCAAGGCTTCGTTGAAAAGACATGCTACAGCATAAATGTTTCAAAGTGACTCGTTCGAGGATTAAGAGACGCATTTACAAACAACACACGTTCACCGGGGAAAGGAACACTGCTTACGTGAACCGAATGTGGAAACCGAGAAACGTTCCTTTTACTTTTTGCTCCGCCATTTCTTTTTTTTAACACCGAGGTTGCCACTAGTCCCAGAATATATATATATATATTCCCCCCTTCCTTCACAAATTTCATTTTTATTTTTTGACCTTATGTGTGTGGTGGGGGCGGTTTTTTATATTTTTTTGGTGGGAAGATGATATAAAGTGTATAGTCAACACTGAAATACTAAACATGAAGGATCTATACTGTGTTGGAATGAATAAGGATTCTATTTTACTTATTTACTTTCCAACATATATTTTTTTTACAGAAGAAGATTATAGAAGAGATGTTTTGAGGTTTATCGTAAAAGAAAGTCTAAGCAGAATATATCATTTCCTTCTTTCTTCTTCTTTGTCTTTTTTTTTTGTATTGGAATGCGGAAAATATTGAAGGATATCTCTCTGCACAAAGATGTAAATTCCATAAAGATATCTACTGGGGAAGGGGGAGAACAATGTTAAAAACTCCCCTCCTTTCCTTCGTTCTATTGAATTGATATTCATCCAATATTCCAGTCTGTTCCAAAGCAAAATAAAGGAATTCAATTCGAAACAACGTTTAAAGGATTGGGTTATATCAGTTATAGACTAAAGATCTTTGAATTCTTTAAATGCAATAATAATTGTTACAACTAAGTTAAACCTGATTTAAAAAACAAAAATGACTTATAAATTGTATTAAAATAAAAATAAATAGGAGAATAAGAACAATAAAAAGAAAACAGAATTTTACTGATAAATGGATGACTTTTGTGTCGAGTTTTTTCATAGAAAATAACTTTAGTCAAACAACATTCTTTTTCTTTCTTTTCAAAATGAGTAGTAATTAAAAAAAATAAAATATCCCGAACGAGACAGTGCATTTATTTTACTATGTTCTGATCACAATATTTTTAAAATAAAAAGTTCCAAAAGAAAAAGGTTGGGATACTAAAAAGCAAACTTAACCCTACTTCACCACCCTAAGTCAGCAACAGCTTTTGAACACATAACAGTTTCTTCCCAACTGGTCAATTTATTTGTGTATATATGTGTATTATACATAATATATATAATGCTTTCTTGTTCTTGGTTTTCGTGTTTCAGAATTTTTCTTCCTTAGTTTTGTAGGATATTTATTATACTTATATTTATTTATTTATTATATATATATATATATTGGAATATTTTTCCCCTTATCCTACGACATGTCAGCTCTAATGAATTCTTTTTGAAAAATTTTACACATGAAAAAAAAATCATTTAATTTAGAACACTTTTTGTTGACAACAATTCACACAATTTTTAATTTTGTATTACAACATAAGTACATCATTCTAAATTTTTAAAAATCAGAATTTTTCCATTAAAATTTAAATTATTTCTAATTTTTTTTACAGAGACATTTGATAAAGAGGGGAAAATAATAATTTGAAGTCATTGTAAAGAAACAAGCCATTTTTATATAAATGATTATTTTAATGATCCCAGTTCATTAATACGTATTATGACAAAACAACGCTATCATCATTATTTTTACAGCCCTTTTTTACATCTGCCTGGAGGAAAAAAGACCTTTCGCGACCCCACTTTATCCTCTCGACTTTTTACAGAGTATTTATTACCGAGTTCAACTATTTTTACCAAATAATGTAATAGAATATTAATAACCCTCCCTTTCTAAATTGCATTCTAATGATAAGAAAACATACAGCCGCACTCTTTTTCACTTTTTTTTCACACTTAGGATGAGGGAGAGAGGGACACACGCCATCCTTATAATTATTTCTTTTTTTCATCCGCCACTTGATTTTTTTTTATATATATACAAACTTTTCTTTCAAGCGGTAAGTTCTTAAACATCTGTCACACGTTATCTCACCGCGAGCTATGTTTGACAGAAGGAAGCGTTAGAAAAACATGACATGGCAAGGGGAAAAAAAAAAGAATTAAAACAAAAACAAAAAGAAGTTCGAAATCTTTTTCAAGCATCAGTACTCAACGTTCGCAAGTGTTTCGTTTCGTTTTGCACTTAGTTAGGATGCTCTGTGTCAAGAGGGAGAAGGAGAAAAAAAAAAATGCAGAAATAACACTCGAAAAAGATGAAATGTTCTGAAGGGGCAGGAAAAAAAAGTGTAATGTATAAGGGAGAACAGAAATGTGTCAATGATAAAAGAGATGTTATCTGCTTGCCACTATCGTGTTGACAAGCGCACGCCATTTTTTTTTTTCCGAAGGAGAAAAAAAAAACCATTTTTTTCCTTAAAAAAATGGCGCAGTGATAAAATTCGACTATATTTTTCCACTCTTTATGCATGACAGATGCATCATTTTACTTTTTGATCCTTCGTTTCGTTTTTCTGTATGAAAATTTAGGTTTCAAAAGATGGTAACATTGAAATGTTGTCTATTCTTTCTCTGCTCTGACAATTTTATGGGAAGGGTTGAATTGTAGGGAAGAATCAATGAGAAATATATTTTTTCCCTTTAAAAGATAAGAAAGGATGGAATTTTAACTTTTTTGTTGGAACTGAGTAAGGGAAAAAATAAGAACATTTCATTAAAAAATGTTCTTTTGAGATAATAAATAAATAATATATTTAATCAATAAAAAAATATAATTCTGATATAGTTTAATATTATCAATTCTTTGAAATAAATAAATTCGATCAACAATATAGAAAAATATGTTCCACATAAAAAAATTCTAAATAACTAGTTTAAGATTTAAGTAATATTAATTACTGTATGACTTGAAAAAAATATTATTATTGTTTTACGATTCTATAAAAAAATGTAGTCTTTTAAATTTATTCTGCAGGAATATTAACGATGGATAAAATTTAAAAAAGTTTGGCTTATGTATATTTTAAGAGCATGACTTATAGATACATAAGATCAAATGGTTGACTATATGCCCTTATAAGAGTAGTTTCATATTGTTCCAAAATTTTAAACCTTTCTTCCATTTAAGTTTTTGAAAAATGCGATTGAAAACTGCATTACACGTGAAAATTAAAGTACTAAAAATTTTATAATTAAAATGGGGAAAAATGTTTTTCACAATAATGGAAAATCCCCCCCCCCCCCGATTATATGTATAAGATTTTCTGTTTGTTGAAATGTATACTAATTAAAAATCAATTATTTTTCACACATATAATTATTTCATAATATTTATTAATATAATTATCTTTCTATCACTAGATAATTTTAAAACATATAATTCACTAATCCCTAGAAACACGTGAAGAATTTACCCTATACCAAAAATATGACTAAAAATAATTATAATTAACAATGCATAAAAAAATTCCCTTTAAAGTATAAAATAGATTAAAATTCGCATTTTTGAACAAAAAAAATAATCAAAAGTTAAGAATACAAAATAATCTAAAGATAATAACTAATGCTTTAAAAGTACAATGAATTAATAATAAAAAGAACTGCAGATGTATTCGAAATAAATAAACTCAGACGATGTTTCTGAAAGGGGGCATTTAAAATGAAATAACATCAATTTATTAACTAGACATAAACCCTCAAAATCTGTCAAAAATTCCCTCGTGTTCCAAAAAATGTCTCGAACAAAATATATTAAAAAAAATTAAATTATCTCATTAAACGAGAAATATCATTTTAGGTAAAGAATTTTTTAAAAAAAGAAACTAAAACAAACATAACTTCGCCATCTTTTAACAATAAACAATGTAATTAACTCAAGAAAAAGAATATACACAATAAAGTTATCACAATTCTTTAACTCACAGAGATATTTCTCGTTGTTAATTATGTTTGCTTGTTACTTGTGTATTTTGAATAAAATATTAGCTTGGAGAAAATATTGAAAAATGCAGACAAACGAGCTCTTCCTCTTAATCGTATTAATTCCCTCTCTAAAATGTTTCTTTATTCTTGACAGCTAAAAGCTAGAACAGGTAAAAATAAACAACCAGAAATGCTTATTAACTTTTCTAGGTATTTTCCATTATTATCATTTCTTAAGTAATTGAATTTTTTTCTCTCTCTAAAAGGAGTGCCTGTTTATTTTAACACACTTTAAATAATTGGGCTCGATTTCTTAATAAAATTTCTCGTGTACTTTGCCAAGGTATTCAATTAACGATAAGGGGTTTACTTTTTTTTTTTTTTACTCATTTAGTGTTTGAATAATTGTGTTTATTTTTATTTTCCCTCTTTCGAGAGGAATTATGAATGATGATTTGTGTGTTTATACTTTTTTGTTTTGTGTTTATTTTAATCATATTTCAGAAATGGAAAATAACATCGTTTGGTGAAGAATAACAACAAACGATAATTTCATTTTTGGTGAATAAAAATAAAGAATTGTACGTATTTTGATACGAGATAGTCACGACCTAACAATGCACCGTGTACATGAGAAATTCTTAAGTCTTGTAAAATAAAATAATTAATTTCGATGTATGAACTCGAATTAAAGTTTTATACGAAAGTATTATTCAATTACAGGAAACAAATATTATCATATACGAGGAAAAAATAATTATTTTTTAAATGAAACAAATATTTTGCATCAAAACAGGTAATTTTCATTTTCCCTCGAGTATCCTATTTTATAAATTCAATTCGAAAACTAGTCTACGGTGAATAAATACATTGAAATCATTTATCGCAATAGACGATCATGGAAACTTAAAACAGTAATTTTCTTGCATTTTAATTAATTTAGATTTTTTCTTGCATTTTAATGAAAAATACTAATTTAATATTTAAATAAAATCACACGAAAAATCAGTTGCGTTGATTCTAAATTTATTTGAATAGAATGAATATTGTGTGAAAATGTTAAAATATCTTCAACATTATTTAAAATAAAGAAAGGTAATGCGATATGTGATTTTTCAGTAAGTTGTCGTATACATTTAACTTAACCCTTTCAAAATTTAGAATGTTTTTCAGCTAAGAAAAATAATTTCATGGATAAAATAAATGAAAAAAGATATTCATGTTTATTAAGTTAGGTCGCTGCTATTTTATACATAAAAAATTGAATTAAGTCTATAAAACGTTCTAAAATTTATAACGCTATTATATACTATGCATTTGCGAAGGGAAAAAAAATGAAACTAATTTTTACAAGCCTTTAAGTTAAATATTCAAAATGATGTTTTTTTCATCCATTAAAATATAAAACTTCATGTTTTATTTTTTTACAGAGAAATAAGTATAAATACCGGGGGGGGGGGGGAATTCATTGCAGTAAAATAAGTCACAACTTCAAAATCGAAAAGTACAACTAAACTGCATGTAAAGTTTGAAAATTTCTAAACTTGATAGATATTTCGAATAATTATTACAAATACCTGCACATATATTACTTTTGACAGAGTGTATGTAAACTTCTAAACTTGATAGATATTTCGAATAATTATTACAAATACCTGCACATATATTACTTTTGACAGTGTGTATGTGTATTTCAAAAAGTATTTCCATATTTCAAGCAATGATTATTTCGCATATTTACTCATTACATTTTTAAAATTCAAGTATAATTTTAAGAAACTTTTTTAGTTCAACGAAATATATTTTCTACTTTGAAAACAATACATACTTTTAACTTGATTATTTCAACAACAAACACGTGTTTTCTGAATGGGCTAAATTCACCGTGACGTCATAGTCACATGTTAACTGCAATCATGTGTTTCCAGATAATCAGATCATGCGCTTCGTGGTTGCCAACTTTTATTTTTCACAGAAACTTTCTTTTAAAAATTACATATTTGTTAACAATAATAAAGAGTGCAGGCAAACAACATTCACTTGATTTTAAAGTACACGCACAATATAAGATTTTTTTTTAAATTTAAAAAGCTTTTTGAAAAATCTTACCTAATTATCAAGTTTGAATTTGTATCCAAATCTTAAAAATAGAACAACAAATAAAAGTCTAATGTTCGTTGAGTTCAAAAAAGAACACGTGATTACATTAATCAGGTGACCGGCATGAATTTTAACCCATTAAAATGATCGCAAAAACAATTAAATTAACTCACAGGAAAGCAAAATCATTCAAATTTGTCGTTTTAAATGTGAGACATAACTTTTAAGCGAATTTAAATTTTTTTATTTGTTTATCACAATTTAAGCACTGTATTCCTTACCTATCGCACACAAAGCAAATAGTTTAAAAAAAGATTATATATATAATTTTTTTTTGTCAAAAAATCTCTCTCATTCAAAACTTACAAGCATAAAAGACATTAGCACACAAAGGATGTAGGAAAGAAAAATATATTCAAGAAAAATACTGCGCAAGGAACACATTACATTCTAACAGAAGAAAGTTAATTAAACTGAAAAGCCAGAATTAAGTTTATAAAAATTCTTTTACAGAATAAATATACAAAAGCTAACATCTAAACAGAAAAAAAAAAAATTCTTTATCTTTTATGATGACTTTAAAATACTGCAAAACATAAAGAACTCGCTCCAAAAAATACGAGAAATTTTAAAAAAGTATGAATACTATTATAAAAATGGGCATAATTAGGGAATTCTGTGCGTGTGCAGTTTCTGGGACAGATTCAAGGTAACCTGAATTAAAGCTTTAAGGTTACAGTTCTCTTAAGAATGATTTAAAATATGTACATTTCACACAAGAAGCAGATTGTTTAGCAAGCGAATCAACATATAGGTTTTAAAAAAGAAATATATAAAGAAAGGAAAAAAGTAATACAACGCAGTGTTGCAAAAAAGTTTAAGATATAATTATGTAGTTTTTAATACAGCCATTTACAGGGCATTTTTCCAATTCCTACTATTAGCTCACTCTCTCGCGAAAATATATCTCGTTCAAATTTTCAATCGTTAATAAAATACTTTTTATTCATCCAATCAAGTTCAAATAAATTTTTTTAAATTTGTAGTGGATGACACTTGATGCTAATACAGTTTTTCAAACATTAATTCATTAATTCAATTAATTACCGGTTTTCGACGCCAACTCAGATTCGTCTCCATTGTTGTAACAATATAATTATTAAAACAATGACAAAAGTTGGCGTCGAAAACAGGTTTTTCAGCCAAACTAGTTAAACCAGGTGTGCATTGTTACAATTAACTCCCGAGACTATGCTCAAATTGTATAACTACTATGCTTCACAAATTCTGTTTTTATGAATAAGTCAAAGAAACCGTTACCAGAAGCAACAAACGATTTGCTAAAGCGAATATATTATAATGATATAATAATAACTACCAAATGATTTATAAAACTACAAAAATACGCCAAAAAATAACAAAAACTACTTTATTCTGAAGAATGATACGATGATGGTTTATAAATTTTCCAAAACAATTAAGTGAATAATAACTTTAATAACGAACAATAAAAACTTTAAAAAAGACATGTTTAACAAATATTGCTATAATCCTCTGAAAAATTATTCCATTTAAAAATACTTATCTCCTATTAAATTTAAATGCTTAAAAAAGAAAAATAAGAAACTTTTACAAATATCACTCTTTTTAAAAAAATTCTTTATTGGTTTTTTATAAAGAAAAAAAGAACTACGTATTTTTATTATTCTGAATTTGACGTTCTGATTCCTTAACACTAAACATATTTAAAACCAAATTTGCTCGAAATTAGAGAAAAATAATTTCCTGAAATGCAATATGTAATGATATATGGAAAGGCTGATATACATATATATGTACATAGAAAAATTGGTTTCTAATTTCTTTTAGACCTGTAGTTTGATGTAAAACATTTAACGATTAAAAAAATTTTTTTGTAATAATATCCTGACAAAGATATGCAAGGAGCTAAAAATTTTGAACTTATTCTTTTAGTTGAGATTTAGTATTACAATCAGATGACGAAACGAGTTAACATATCAGCCAGATTTCTACTTCACTCCACGTAGAAATTAGGGTGGCTGATTATTTATCAAATTTAACTGCAACACGAGGTCTTTGGCGACGTACTTCGTATTAAGCCACGAGGACAATACTAGAAATTGACACCCGAGAAAACAACAACAACAAAAACAGACCCTAAATAGAGAGACCTCCAAAATTTGGCGTCCATCCCCTGCTTTTTCAAAAACAGATTTTTAAGTAAATCACACAAATCTTTAATTTTATAAGGTATGGATAATTTGCACAATTTTTTACAATATTCGTCCTTGTTATTTGGTTACAGTTAAAGAAATACAGCCCTCAGCAACATAATCTAAATTTAGTGAGATGCAAATAAAAGACATTTTATCAAATCCTCCCCCCTGAAAAAAAATTTCTAACGATATTTAAAAACAGTCATAAAATTGGTCGTCAATGCTATTTAATTTTTTAAATATACTTAATCATGCTTTTCCTTAACAATTCAAATAAATTTTAAGCATCAAATTTTGAGCACTTTTAAACTTTTCTACCGAAAAATTCATCCAATTAAGAAAAAGAAAACTCAAAATGTCGTCTAAAAAATCAAACGAAATACGGAAGATGAAAAAATTGTCTCTCAAGGAAATAAATAAGACATTATCCTTTTTTTACAGCTTCATGACATCGTCAAGTCTAAAAAGTATTTATGATCGTAAACATTTCATTTTGAAGCTAGTCTAGCTTCTCTCATGAGTAGGGATTTTTTTTTATTTAAAGAAAATAAAAGCGGAAAATCCCCAAACGTTTCGATTAACGAAAGGCTATTTTTAGAAATGTGAAGGATTAGGGAATTCCCCATTATGGAGGGGGGGGGGGAGACGAGTGGGATGGTGATGATGACGGAAAAGATAAGTAAATATCATCGTTATCTTCCTTCTAGACGGTTTGGGTCGTAATCCCGGGATCTTTCACCTATAAAGGATATTTTTGAATTTTTAAGTAAGAGATTTCAGATTTATTTGTTTTCTCCCTGTGCCCTATAATTAGAATTTGCGAGTCCCGGCAAAAAATGGCGTTTTATTTTTAAGTTCTGCCGCATCATCTTCCAAAAATTTAGATGTTTTAAAGATGTAGGAGATAAAGAATAACTTTGGTAATTTAATAAGATGAAGCAAAAAAAAAAAAAAAAAATCTTTAAAAGATTTAAAATGTTTTTTGACAGCTTCTTTCGGGAGAAAAAAAAAATCTTAAATAATAGAATTTTTGTCCATGATGATGAATAGATGAGATTTTTTTCTTTCTATTTTAAAAAAAAAATTACTTTTTATTCTTTTTTAACTGAAAATATTTATATTTTGTCAGTTTCCCCCCCGAAAAATCTCAGATATTAATTCACTTTATAAAAGATTTATCGGCTTGATATTTTTTTTTATTACAAGTAGATTCTAGATTCTCTCAGTATTTTTTCAAACAAATTATTCTAAAATGGAGGCAGAAATGAAATAATCTAGGAACTAATTTAGGAACTCCTTTTTATGGTCAAAACCTGCTCACGTGGATCCCTTTTCAAAGTCAAAACTTTGTGACGGATCTATACGTGGCTCTACTAACCCCTTCAGGACTCAAAGAGAAATATTTATTTCAACCAACTTTCGCCGATTGAAGGAAGCGTGATTATGCAAATTAAGTATATTATATAAATTCTGTATTCGCGAGTTGGCTAGTTGGCGAATTAGTTGGAGAGTGAAGGATCGTAGAATGATTAAGTGAATTTGGAGTTTATCAATGGAAGATTACTGAGAGTGGATCAATAAACGGTGATTAAATCCAGATAAGGATCGCCTTCAAGGTTCACGTGTAGGACTCAATTTCATAAAAGTACAGGTATCGTGATCCTTATTTAAATAGAAGTCTAGCTTATTAATGCGCGACGTAGTTGGTATTGAGCTCGTTTAAGTTATCCTGGAATCAGTTGAGGGTCCGTATTATTATCCCCAGGCTATTGAGTCTCACCACCGCGCTCTACTATCTGATCTGTTATCTTAATAAGATTTTTATTGTGTCTGATTGATATTTTGGTGACAATAAAATAATTAGAGTGAATCATGTCGACTGATTATTCAATTTCTCCCAGACACCTAGCCGGGTCTGAGGGTAGACAAGGGGTTTCAGAGGGAAGCAGGAATCGACCGGCATTACAACTTCCCAAGAATCCACAAGTGAAAAAGCTACATAAATGCATAGTATAAAAACTGCAAATTAAAAAAAAATTGTTGAATAATAAATCGAAGTTATAACTTTTGTTTGACTTGGATGAATTTGATGAGATGTTATGAGTATATTTATGTGTCCGTCTCAATGCTTGTGAGTAGCAACCGCAAATCCCCACGAGCACTAGTTTTTAGTCGGTTTCTTTTTTCTGTGTGATGAGGTTTTTTACGGCACTGAATCCTCGTTCTACCCAATTGGAAGACTGGAAAATAGTGAACAACTTCTGTGCAATAACCCATAATACAGAATATAAAATTGGAATCTGCTTTTGTAACCAGAATTTGTGGTATCCTTGTTAAAAAGATGGTTCAAGTCCCTCATTTGTGGATATTTCAATAAGATGCTTCTATATTAGTATGGATTTATCTGTGTTCGGGATGTACGAGAGCTGTTTTTTTTAAGTAAGGTTCGTTTTTTTTTTTTTTAAATAACAACATTTTGTACAAAGCTATGTTTTAGGATTGTACATACTTTTGCCTATTTTTCTACAAGTTGGTGAGTTTACTAATGCACGTCATACCTTAGAACTAAGTTCTGAAAATTCTCTTCAAATAGGTCTGCCATCTGGTCGGACAGCCAAGAGTTCAAGGCCGCTTTCACTTCTTTGTTGTCACTGAAGCGCTTCCCACCAAGACTGTGTTTGAAGTACCGGAAAAGGTGGAAATCGTTAGAGGAGCAGGGTCGGGGCTGTATGGTGCGTGGTCCAAAACCTCCCAGCCAAAAGATTCGATTACGTCCCGAGTCGTTCGAGAAGTGTGAGGCCTTGCGTTATTATGGAGGAGTAAAACATCTTTTGACATCATGCCACGCCGTTAAGAAGTGAAAGCGGCCGTGAACTCTTGGCTGTCCGACCAGGCGGCAGACTTCTTTGAAGAGAATTTTCAAAACTTAGTTCTAAGATATGACAAGTGCATTACTAAACTCGGCAACTATGTATAAAAATAGGCAAAAGTGTGTACAATTCTAAAATAAAGGCTTTTTGAAACAAAATATTGTTGTTATTTGATAAAAAACAAACGGACCTTACTTAAAAAAACAACCCTCGTAAGTGAGCCCACGTGCAAAAAAAATTCAATACCCAGTCGAGAATATCCAAATGAATTATTGTTATTAATGTAAATTTGCATAAAAATAAAAATGGATCAATTTTTTCTATTAAACTTTGCGTGGACCCCCTGACGTTGTTCAGGAACCCCTGGGGTCCGTAGGAACCACTTTGGGAACCACTGATCTACACCAAGGGTATCAAACTCAAAGGTTCAATTGTGGGTCAATCAAAACAAAGCTTAACTTTAGGTGGGCCGCGAAAAAAATCAATATCCATAGAAACGTAAGTTTATTTCGAATAATACATTATAATAAGCATAAATAAAAGAACAAGAAAAATTTAATGTTTACGTTCTAACACTTGACATTTCTTCTCTGCTACTATCTTTCCTATTTTGGGAGAAATTTTGATATTTTATTATATATATTATTGTGTGCCGACATACTGACAAAAATGTTCATTTTGGGCCACTAGTTTTACACCATGCTGATGTGAGGATTTAAAATCTCGCATAGTCCTTCCTTAAGATGGGTCTTCAGTGGCACCAGGATTCGAACACGCGACTCTCTAGTTGAGAAGTTGATGTCTATAACTTCTCAACGGTCATAATACAGCCGAAGCTTATCAATGGATTTCTACTGCTAGAACTCTAGAATTCATGCTATAGGTATATCTAGGAATCAGAGGCGCACACAAGGGGAGGGAGTCCCCGGGTCCGAACCCCTCCTAAAGCTCTTTAAATTTTTTTCGATTGATTTTACCCTATGTAAATAGTACGTAAAATTTAACTAAGTATTTGCATTAATAATTAATTTAATGATTTAAAGCTAATTATTTATTCAATAATTAATTTTTTACCGTTTTTTGTTCTCGAAAATCAACAAACCCAAAAGAATATGTTGGGAGGCGTATTGGAGCATGCAGGGACGTCTTAAGACTTTTGAAGCCCTGGGCCCAGAGAAATTTTAAATTTTTTGAGGACCTGGGCCCTTATGCAAAAATAGGCCCTACCTGAGATCCTTAAAAGTAGACAGTATATAGCATTACTTGTCAAAAATTCGTTCCAACGGTAATTTGAAACAAATGTGCACGACCCACAAATCTCAAAAACCTAGGCACAAAACGGCTCGACCGATGGCCGCATTTCGACTCAATGAGTTGAATGAAGGTTTATGGTATTAGACCTAGGCCTTGACATGGACAACGGTCATCCTATAATAATACATTTTTACCACTTTTGCCAGTTGATATGCAGTTTGGAATTCCGTGTTTTTCGGTGAATATGTACGGTAATAATATTTGACCATTAAAATTATCTGGATCATGATCTTATTAAGACAAAACGAGGCCCCCCCCCTTAGGGGAAGGCCCTTGCACCGGGCCCAGCTGGCCCATGCCTTAAGACGTTCCTGGGAGCATGATGCGAAAATGGTCAACTTTCGACCGTGGATCCCCCCCCCCCCCCTTTGAAAAATTTCTGTGTGCCCCACCGCTAAGAATAGATTTGCCTCTAAACTCAATCAAGAGCGAGCTAACACAGAAGGAAAAAAGATAATAAAATATGGATACATCTTTCCCAAACAGCAAACTGTTGAGCATTACAATTCTGAAATTATTCCAAAACAAACGATTTCCGAGATGTTTAAAACATTCAAAAATAGAGTCGTCACACGACAAACATTTCCACGAATCCAGAGATGCAGACGATTTCACAGAGCTGGAACAAAATACACAGAAACACGTCTCTCTCTCTCCTTATCATCAATCTTATCGCGGCAGCTCTAAAAAGTCACCGCAATCCAAATAACCCAAAGAGTTGAAGAACCTTTTCCGGGGTGTCTCGAACAGCCGCGCATACCCCCCCCCCCCCACGTAACCCTTTTGGCGGAAGAAAACGAACACCCCCGTGAAGAATGATGCGAGAAAACACATGCACGTGTTTGAAGAAGGGCGGCATTTTGATTTGGGAGCGTTGCCAACGGAAGCGAGCAAATGGAGTGGCGTGTCACTGGGGAGGATGTAATTAGGAGTGAATGAATGTCAAGTTAAAAAGTCGTCTGTTGATGAATGGTGCGATCGGGCGATGGGATAATAAGTGCTTTAAAAGCTTGGGTTTGTTCGGGTGAGGAATACTCTTGTTTTAACGTCTTCTTTCTGATACGGAATTCACTCGAATGAATTGGTAGGGACCAAGTAAGAATTAATTTGCCCCATGCATTTTTTCTAAATCAGTAGCGCACACAAAAAAATTTCAAGGTGGGGGGGGGGGCTCCATAATCGAAAGTCCCCCAACTCGTATCATACCTCAAGAGAAGAATTAGTTCTTCTAATTTTGTCGATTTTGTTTCAAAAAACAGTAACAAATAAATTATTGAGTTAATAATTAGCTTTAATTAATAAAATAAATTGTTAATTGCAAGTACTTAATTAAATTTTATGTTATATATCTATGTATAGGATTATCACATCAATCGAAAAAAAACTCAAGAGCTTTGGGGGGGGGTGTTTGGCCCCTAGAACACCTCCCTTGTGTGCGCCACTTTTCTAAATGTAATAATTTCTGAGTTGTTTTTGATAGTTCAATTTCGGTTAAGTTCAATTATATATATATATATATATATATATAAAACATAGTTTTTTTTCTGGAGGAATGGCACAAATGGACCGAATCCTCGCGAGTTATTTCATTCAATACAATGTTTTTTTCTTTCAAAAATAAGCTAATTTTATTACAATCCCATTGAAGACAATTTTTACCTAATACTGAAGCGAGTACACACCCAGCACATTTTTCCAGATGGCCACAGAAGCCTAGTGGTCATGATCATGGACCGATGGCCAGCGTATCATGAGTTCGAGTCTAGGTGCCACTGAAGACACGCCGTGTAGAGGGGCTGATGCACGTTAAATGTGTCGAGGTTCAATGTCCTCTCGTTGGCGTGGTGCGGAAGTTCGGAGAGGGGATGCCAAATCAGGGTTCGTCGTCATTTGACAATGCTTTAAAATCAGTAGTTCGTCCTCCAAAGCCCCCGTGTTGCTTTTATAATGAGGTAGACCGCTTAACACTTACTCTCCAGGAAGTAAAATGTTTTAGCTATTAAATTTTTTTGAATTAATCTATTCTTGAATTCAATAATTTATTTTTTTACTGTTTTTTTTTTTGTTAACAAAATCGACAAAATCATAAGAATCAATTGGTGTTGTCTTGAGGTAGATAGGAGTAGGGAGACTTTCTACCATGGACAACCCCTCGAAAAATTTTTGTGTGCGCTACTGTTAAGAGAGTACGTGTTATTAAAAGTTTTCGATAAATAAATGGATAAATAATGTAACACAGTTCCCATGTGATCAATATATAGTAGTGAATGTTCATTAAAGCATGTTAACAAACAGCAATAAAGGAACTGATTCATCTAGAAGTACCAAAACCAAAAGTTTGGAATTTTTACTAAAAGTGTTCACAAAATTTTAACCTACTTTTGCAGTTATTTCGAATCTAAGAATTTTTATACATAAAAAAAGACCAAAATATAGTAAAACAAAACCTTCTTTATAAGCTTTCAAAAATTATTAGAGAAATGAAATTTTAGGATCCTTACAGGAGACGGATAAGCTTACACTTAACACTCAACAAACAAGTACAAGATATTAAAGGATTTGTGTGTGTATGAATTTTGAAATCAAATAAAAAGCGGAACAAACCATATTTAAAAGATATTCAAATACACTTACCTTTACTTTACATTTTAAAATGTCTAAATAAATCAAGCAGTTCCAATTATACCAATATTATAAGAATTTATGTAGTACTTTTTCAGATTTTTACAAGGAAGAAAGATTGATTGCTTGTTTAAAACATTGCATTAAGAAGATAAGCAAGAAGTATTTGTTGGCGAATTTCGTAATTTAGAACCAAGGTTAAGTAACGAGGACGACAACTAAATTACAATGATCTTTTCTACATCACGCCAACATGAGAACTTTAAGCCCTTAAAGTATTATGTGAATCTGTTCTTAATGGTATCAGGACTCGAACCAGGTGGTTAGAGAGTGAGCGTTTAATAACATCGCACTATAAAGCAAAACAAGGGCTATTGGCAATGGACCTCGTAATTTTGAACCACGGTCAAATGACGAGGATGAACACCTGAGCTGACACCGCCTCTCCAAAATTCCACACCACATCAACAGGAGGACCCTGAAATTTTTAAATTTCTAATGGGCTGCAGACTGGTTTTTTACCATTACATATCTAGTACATTACCCAGAAGCTGGCATCTCTTTTTAGTGCGGCACCCTATAGGCGGATACCAATCGCCGCAGTTAATTTTGACGCCAAGTTTCTTTGTCACGGACTCGTGGTCACAGACTGGGACCCAACCCCATTGCCACTGGAGACCTGCTGAGTAGAGGGCTTGAGCATTTTTAATCTGTCAAGGTTTGAAGTAAACCGGCTGAGTGGCACCTAAGCTCTGAACCCTAGAGGGAGGCACCTGAGCTCCGACGATGCGAACCTGTACTAGGATTATTTAATTTTTCAGAGAGCACCCAAACCAAACAGACACTCTAGGGATCTTTTACATGCCGTACAATCATACGACACGGTCGTTGTTGATTTTATGAATCATAAAAATCCACCGACTTGGGCCGGGGTCGAACCCGCAACCTTAGGTGTAGAAGACCAGCGACAAAACAATCACGCCACTCAGCCGGTTTATTTCAATCCTTGACAGATTAAAAATGCTCAAGCCCTCTACTCAGCAGGTCTCCAGCGGCAATGGGGTTGGGTCCCAGTCTGTGACCACGAGTCCGTGACCATGACTATTAGGCTACCGTGGACACAATGGATGGAGAGAGAGAAAGAAAAGTGTGTGTGAGTGATTTTTTTTATTAAGAACATTTATAAACTCCATGCACTACACAATATATCACACGGGAGCTGACAACACAAAGGACAGAAGGAAGGATTACGACACAAACATCCATGTGTTCTTCCGGAATTCGAGTGAGTGAGTGAATATTAACGTCGCACTGTTCAGCTACACGAGGGCTTTTGGCAACGGAACGCGTATTTTTGAACCATGGTCAAGTGACGCGGACGACACCTGAGCTGGCACCTCCCCCTGTCCTAACTACCACACACCAAAGGGAGGACGTTTGAGCTCTCGACATATTTAACGTGCATCGCTAACCTACACGGCGGGTGTTCAGTAGTACTGAGCTCGAACTCATGACACGTCAGCCCCGAGTCCGATACCTTGACTACTTGGCTAATGCGGCCACGAGAAAGAGAAAGAAATAAAAGTGTGTGTGAGTGATTGAAATCCATTTTAAGCCACTACATCCCATGAATACAATAATTTTGAATGAAAAAAGAACGATCGCCTCAAAAATTTCAGAATGTTCATCTGTCTATGCAAAAAAAAAAGTACCACATTTTCCAACACGTAACCATAAAACCTCCTTCACTTAAGAAAAAAAAAATATCACCCTGCAAATCACTACAAACACGAAATTTCTCAGAACACATTAGAGTCCGACACGTCCTTTCTCGGTATCGTCTGCGCGTATAGCTCAAAAAGAAAAGAAAAAAGGCAAACAAACAGAAACCTGATGAGTCACGGCACGAGAGTAGAGACCGCGGTTGAGTGACGACAAAAGACACCGTAAATACGGGTTAATCTCCCGCGGAGGGATGATCAGACGATAAACGGAACCTTCAGACGATTTATGGGGGAGGAGGGTGGAAGTAGATGGTGAGCGCGTGATTGAGCCTCAGCGTAATGGAGAGAGATCTCTGAGCTCTTTTATCTGATCCGGAGCAAGGCGGCGAGAGGATGGGGTGGGGGGTGTTAAAAGAGAAGGTAAAGGTGATGAATGGAGTTCCGCGTGAACTCTTCATTGTATGCTGATGTCAGATCTGTAGAGATTACAGATCTGTAATTGTGAATATTGAGCAGTAATTTATTGTTTTCTGCAAGTGTACATGTCACGCCAGTTATAAGTCAGTAGATCATTCCAGAACTGTGTAGTTTGATTAAAACCAGTCTCTTGCAATTTGTCCGTTCAGTAGATAAATTGATATTAGACATGAACAGTGGCGCACACAAGGGTCCGTAGTTTTAACATATGTTAAAACTGAGTTAACGAGAAAATACATTGAAGAAAAAATAAATCTAAACTTTTTTTTAGGTATCCGACTTCTTGCGACAGCTTAGTGGCCGCGGTAGCCTAGTGGTCAAGGTATAGGATCGTGGCTGGCATGGCATGAGTTCGAGCCCAGCACCACTAAAGATCGTCATTTATATCGAAAACATTCTTATAACCCTCACCTCTTGATTTAAAAAGGACAGGAAGAATTTCTAAAATTGAAGTAGAATTATTTTTCATGCTCCCCAAACCCCCTACCTCATAGGAGATTTATGCAAAACCCATTTTTGAAGGATCGCTACACAACAAAATAAACATGCTGGCCAAATTTCAAGAACACGGTTATATCAAAAAGCACGCAGTTTAGAAAATTTTGCTATAATGCCTCCTATAGTCTCTCTTGGGAGTTAATTTCTTCAAAATTCATTCTTAATGGCTCTCTACTCAACAAAAGAAACATGCTTACCAAATTTCAAGTTTTATGGTCTAATATTTCAGAAACGGACGGAAACACCCTTTAACCCTGCGCACCTCCTCGTTGAGGGTTGTGCCTCGCAGAACCCGTTCGTAGTGATCTGTACTCCACTGTAAGTCTAATAGTTCAGGACATACTGCGATGAGTGAGTGAGAGATCACTTTCTCCTTTATATATGCAGATTATATTGTTATACAGGCTTAGAAAAAAAACTGAGACACCCTTCCACGATTCTTATGTTAACTGGATAATATTAGTAAAAGTAGATAAAAGGAACTACATTGTGGTTTCAATGAATTAATTTAATTAATTAATATAAACAAAACTGTTGAATAAGCCAACTTATTTGCTTAAATTATCCTCATTTTACAACTCTTTTGATGCCATTGATGAATCTAAAACATCATTCAAAACCATTGTAATTGTAAACAAATATTACGAAGAATACGTGAAAAATACAGAAACATTTTCAGTTTAAATAAATGTTTACTATTTAACAACTTACTTCTTAACATACAATAAAAAAACTCCATAAAAATTCATTAAATATACTCTTCATAAAATCAAGTCTCCTTAACCGTACAATAAATCCTACCTGAATAAAAATAAGCTTAAAAACAAAACAAAAAACACGCCAAGATCTTTTAAAAACATCGCCAAGATTAATGCTCCCAGAGTAATAAATTACAAATAAATTCATCAAGGTCAAAGACTGCATTTACAATGTTCCCTCTTTAGGGGAACAAAAATTAAAATTTTTGAAAAGACGAACCCGGAGCTAAGAGGTTTTTAATTAATAAATATACACTTTTGCCTCTGTCATATTTTTTCCTGCCTGCTCCTTAAACGGAGATGATGAATTTATTATAAATTTCCGGAATAAAGAATCATGGAGAAATTAATTCAGGGGATTAATTTTTCTCAGCCGCTTCTCTCTTTTTTCCCCCTCCCTTTTATTTTTATTTTTCTCTCTTACCCGTCTTGTCCTCGGAATTATTTATCCAAGTAATTTATTCAAAAAGAAGATTGGGTAATTCATTCTTACGAAAATTAGTTATTTTATTATTGAGCATATGCAAAATGGAATTTCTTCTTTTTTTTTTAAGAAAAAAAAAAAAACGAAAATAAAAATTTTTTGGAGAATAATTACTTTATAAGTAGCACATCGTAATAAATAATTCGTAAGCGATATCTGAAGTGATTCATGTCTTCCGTTTTTGGTAACTTATTCTATTTGAATAACTGCCAGGTTTATTAATGCAGTTGTTTAGTATAAATCTCATACAAACAAGATACTACGAAAAGTGTTATTTATCATTTTTCAGAAAACCTGTTTGATAACTTAATATTTGTCATATTTAAATATACCGAGGTGTGTTCATAAAATGTCCAACCATTTTTCGCATGTTTTTACTCAGATAAAACAAACTTAAACTTATATCCTACAAAGTGGATCCTTACGCCTGCCATTCACTTTCTCATCGATTCTACTACTGTTGCCTGATTGACTATTAACGTTTTATAACAAGGGTTTTGCTTAACGAGCCTCGTAATTTTGCACTACGATCAAATGACCACGACAATACCTGAGCTGGCACCCTACTCAGGGACGTCTTAAGGCATGGAACAACTGAGCCACGGCCACGGCCCTTTCTCGACTCCATATTACTTAATAAGATCATGATCCGGATAATTTTACTGGTCAAATATTATCCCAGTACATATTCTCCAAAAAACAGGGAACTTCAAACTGCTTGTCCATTGGCAAAAGTGGTGAAACTGTATTGATATGTGGTGACCGTTTTCCATCCATGTCTTGGCCTAGGCCTGTTACCATAAACAATAATTCTCCTCATTTAGCTGAAATATGGCTATTGGTCTAATCGATTTGTGCCTAGGTTTTTGAAACTGTGAGTAGTACACATTTATTTGTTTCAAATTAGAACGAGTATTTAACAATGCATACCAGTGGCGTAACGTACACCCCCGCATTTCGGGGCGGGGGCACGGTTCTAGGGGACCCAAAGCTTGACTGCCGCCAAGTATCTACCCTTTGTAAAATCCAACTTGGGGGCACAAAACCTGACATTGCAAAGGGGCCCAAACGTTCACCGTTATGCCACTGCTATATGCCGTCTACTTTTAAAGATACTACTAAAGAAAAAGTAGGCAGGGCCTACTTTTGCATTAGGTCCCAGGGCCTCAACGAGTCTTAAGACGTCCCTGACCCTACTCCTCAACTCCAAACCCACGACAAGGGAGGAAGTCGTGTTTGAGTAAGTGCTTATTATATAACCTCACATTATATAGCAACACGAGAGCTATTGGCAACGGACCGTTTAATTTTGAACCATGATAAAAAGACGAAGACGACGCCTGAGTTTGCAAATCTTTCCCCGAACTGTCACACTATACCAACGAGATAACTCTGAGCCGCCTTGAGAACTTTAACATGCATCAACCTCTTTACAAAAGGGGGTGTCTTCAATAGCACTACGGCTATTGAAGACACTACGGCATGCTGGCTACGAGTCAGTGATCATAACCACTAGGCTATCGCGGCCACACACATTTAGTAGTGCCTTTGGCTTGCCACTCACTTCTCCCATTGATATTGCTACTTTTACTTGATTGATTGTTTATTAAGGTCGGACTTAGGAGCAACACAAGCAGAGATGTTTTAAGGCATGTGCTAACTGGTCCTGGGCGTCGGTAGAAGGCCTCGTCTCGCTCTCGACTGCGTCTCAATAAGAGCATCATAATCCGAATAATTTTAATCGTCAACGTTATTCCCGGACATATTTTCCAAAAAAAACTGGGAATTTCGAACTAGAAGGAGTGTCAGTAGGAAGGATTATCGATTTGGCTAGCTACGTTTTATGCATTCTAATTCATCCTCAAAGTGTTCTATGGGATTTAGATCGGGGCTCTGGGAAGACATGTTTAGTTTTTGAACACTCATTTCGTCAAACCATAACTTAGCAAGTCTCGATGTGTGAATGGTGTTGCTGGAAAAAAAATTGTCCTTCCCCGAAATATTGCCAAAGAGTTGGGAGAGCAGCATTGCCCAGAATATCCATATACATCACAGAGTTCTTGTTTCCAACCCCACTACAGCTACATCATGAACCCCCCCCACACACACACACCATGAAACTTACCCATCAAATTTACAATTGCCACAACACAGTCACTTAGATAGCACTAGCCGGGCATCCACCAAACCCAGAAGTGTCCATCGGACTGTCAGACTGTAAAGCGAGATTCATAACTCAAAAGAACACTTTTCCACAAGTCCACAGCCTAATGACGATAAGTTTTACACCTCAAATCGACACTTCGCATTCTGGGGAGTGATGTTCGGCTTACGAGCGGTAGCGAGATTACAGAATCCCGGGTTTTTTAAACTTTCGACAAACAGTTCTGCTGCTAGCTCTAACGCTTGATGAACTTAGGAACGAACTTCTGAGTGATTTCAACCAACGAAGACGTGATTTTATTTTACAATCCTGTTTAGAGTTCTTTGTCTACGTTCACTAATTTTTCAGCCAGTTTTTCCTGTAATTTCACTGCCTTCCTCACCCCCACTTCACAATTACATCACTTACATTGGATTTTGGCTACTTGTAGAATGTTGGAAATTTCACAAAAGTGGCATCGCACTATAATGTCACGATCAAAATCACAAAGCTCCTGTGACTTCTTCATTGTCTCATAAAACAAAAAAAAAAAAAAAAAAAATGCAAAAGACAGATGTGACATGACAAACCACTACCAACACCTTAAAAAAAAAAAAAAAAAAAAAAAAAAAAAAAAAAAAAAAAAAAAAAAACCTTGATTTAGATTACGGATTAAATTATGACGTCTCTAGATCCACTTCTTCAGGGAGAGGAGAGGGGTCCAGATACTTTTTGGCCGGATAGTGTACCTTATTTGCGTCTTGTGCATTCCTCACATAAATATATTAATTTAGATTTGTGGAGATAGATAATAACTCCATAGGTTTATTCGTACATCGTAATATCCAAAATAACTTACAGCTATGGTTCTTAAACTATGGTCCGCGGAACCCTAGGGATCTCCACCACCTTTCTGGGGGGGGGGCACGAAGGTTTCTCATTTTATAAAGTCCCTCATTTACAAACTATGAAAGATCTCAAGAACTAAAAGATGTGCCATCCTAGACAAGATAACTAACTGAACACTAAAAAAATTTATTACTAGACTAGACCACTAATTGTTGTTGTTGTCGTGTCCTTCCCGCAGGGGAAGGAATGAAAATTGCCATTGCCTGTGAGACAGGTTGGACTTCTTAACGATAGATGGCGACACCACCTATCTCCACCTCCACAATTTTAGCACGGAACTGAAAGGGAAGGAAATATTATCCAGCCCTCTGCACTCGTGGTTTCTGCTGCGACCGCCCACAAGACTTTCGGACCCACTGATTTAACGAGCACGTACTCCGTGTGTACTCGGTGGTATTTAGTGGCATCGGGCATCGAACCCAGGCCCTCCGGTCTGGCGTCCGATGCTCTAACCACTAGGCTACCCACGGCCCTTAGACCACTAATTAACACAATTAAGTACATTATTTATTTATTTGAAACTAGTGTTTTGTAATATTTTTACATATATAACTATAAATTTACTGTTTTCTCAAAGGAATAAAAAAGTAGTGCTAAAAAAGTATGTATATGTAGTAGAGGGAGTTTTAAGATTATTGTGGAACCTTAAAATGAGGGGTGGGCAGACTTTTCCTGGGTACGAGCTACTTCTAACTTTTTCAAGGTGTTGCAGTCCACCCAGTCTCCAGTGTAGCTGCCATCGGTGTTCAACAAATATGTTTCTTTTAATACGCGTGTCTTAGTTTTTAGTAAAGGCGATCCCTTCAAAATGTTTTGGCGATCCACCGGTCGATCGCGATCGACTTAATGTCCATTCCAGCTTTAAATCATTAGCAGTGTGTTGGAAGTAAAGGAAGGTTTTCTAAATCTTTGGAATCCGGGATTCAGGCCAATACATAAAGGTGGGCAGTGGCGATCGAAAGTTTTAGAACCGCTAATATATAGAATGAATCGCTTAAATCCCTTTTGTTTTCATTTTACGAAGCTCTTATTCGCACTCTAACTATAACACATTCGAGTCGTCCACTCAGCGAAGACGCCTCCAATAAAGGTAAGGACAGTTAAGAAGATGATTGAGTAGAGTTATTTAACTCTTTCAGAGAGTGGAGTGCTTCAAGGACCCCTACTCGTAGAAATACTTAAGCCACTCGTGCTCTCAAATGGCACTTGGAAGAGAGTTATTCAAGGGAGATAGAGCATTCTTTTACCTTATTTAGATAAAAAAAGAAAAGAAAACAGGATAAACTTACGTTTGGGAGACTCCGGGCGAGGTGCTTCAAGGTCAGGAGGCACCTGGAACAAAAAGAGAGTCGGTTAGAAAAAAGAGATATCAACTAAGATGTCAGAAACTTAAACAGAGGCGAATAGTTTAAAGGAGAGATAATCGGAATTACTTACACACTTTCAACTTAATTATTTTAAGCACTTTTTTAAGAACCAAATCACTTTAAGTTAAGAGTTTAATGGGAGGTTCCGGGTGTGTAGTTCTGTTTCAAGAATTGATAATGAAGTAGGTACACACTTAACGCGAAAGTAGAGAAATTTCGCAAAGTTATCCAAATTTAGAAAGTGAACACTGAAATTCGGAGACGAAATGCCGAGGTGAAAGTCTTAGCTCGCGTAGGCGATACATTGTATTTTATTGTTGTCGTATTACATTACAGAATGCTGAGAGAGAGGAGCTTTATTATTTTGACCAGTGGTCAAGTGACACAAATAAGACATCACATTTGGTATACTTCACTGCGAAAACTTCCATGTGACGCAAGGATTTTGAGACTTCCTTTAGTTAAAAAAAAAAGTCGTTGATTTTCTGTGTAAGATATTTCATACATGTAGTTTGTCACTCACAATGGGCATAATTCATGTGACGTCATAGTCACATGATAATGATAACCACAAGTTCTTAGCCAATCAGTTCAAATAACATGATAGAAGCAATCATGATAAAATAGTAACATGATAAAAGCAATCATATTTCCAGCTAATCAGTTCACGTGATTCGTTGTAGCCAACTTTTGCTCTCTGCAGAAACTTTCTCTTAAAAGTTACATATTTTTCAACAATAATACACAAAACGCATTTTATTTAAAAGTACAAGCATAAAAAATATGAATTTCTTTTTCAATTTTAAAATCTTTCTGGAGAATTTTTTTTTTATGACAGTTGAACTTTTTACCCAATTGTAAAATTTGAAATTCTGCGAATAGAACAGCAAGTATTATTAATTAAATGTGGAATGGAGAGCATATGTTTTTCTTTATTATGTGACCGTCATGAATTGAGCCTATTAAATAATTTATATATTTTGTATCGGAAATATTGTACTTAATGAATATTTTTAAGCTTCTTGGAACAGTTTAATAAATTAAAATTAGCATCAAAAGAAAATTTAGGTTTATTTTATACTGTGAGATTATATCCAGTATGAAAAATCCTACCGCGGTTGGTTCATTAAGTAAAAATATCCCCCTTGAATGAGTAATTTTCTAAAAAAAAATAATTTATTCAGCAAACCCGCAATGCAATTCTTTTGCATATCTTACTTCTTTCTGAAGAACACAAATCATGATTACTAAGTTAAAAAGATTGATGACAATAAATGATTACCTACCCAGCATTTCTCCAAATAACGAAGTAATATCAAATATCTCAAACACAAACTCAAATCTCTGATAAACAAACAAAATACAAATCTCATCAGTGAAAGAATGGAAGGGGGAAAAAATTCAAACAAGACGCGCAAATATATCAACAAAGGGAAACTCAGCATATAAAACAATTCAACTCGCATTACGAACTTCCAATTTCTCGTATTTATATTTTTCCGCATGGCAACAATAAGGAGATCAACTTCCGGTCCAGCAAGCGATTTCGCTTTTTCTTCTCGAGAACCTTTTCTTAAAAATCTTCCGAGAGTGAGGGAGAAATCTCTTCCAATTTAAAATTAATGAAATTCCATCCGAAAATTTTCAAGTCGACTTTTTTCCCCTTCCTTCTTACCCCTTCCAGCAAATGAGATTATTATGATGGCTCCAAGCGATGCCAGCACAAAAGGAGAAAAAATTAAGGGGAAAGGGGGAAAAAAGAGATTTTTTCTTCTCTTCTCCCTTTTTTTTTACTCGAAGGTTTGTTCAGGATTTTATACGTTTTTTCCGCCTTTTCTTCATCGATGGGGCATTTAATAAATATTTGCATAAGAAGAAGGTGCCCTCGGGCAATGAGGAGGGGGTGTTGCGAGGGAGGGTCGACTGTTCTATCTTTTGGCATCAAAGAGAGTTAAATCTTCAAAGAAAGTGTATGTGTGTTGAGAAGTAGGGAGGCAAATAATGGAATAAGCACTTCTTTTTGACGCCCGCGGCTTAAAAGACAAGCAAACTTCTTTTTCCCCCTCTTTCTGAATGTGAACAAAAAGTACTTTATTTATTTAATTTTTTTGAAAGGGAAAACCTGTTGGAAAAGAGAAGAATTACCGCTAGTCAAATCTTTGATAAGTGAGTTAAGAGCAATGTAAAAAAAGAAAAAAAAGGTCAAAGTGTCAAGTTTAAATAATGAGAACGGTCTAATATTCAGTTTGAAAAAAAAAAGCACATTAATAATTTCAGAACGGATATTCCTATTGTGATAAAATTTGAAATGAATCCCATTTCAAGATGTCTTACTAGAAAAGCGAAACGAAAATGTTCAAAAATTCAAACACTGAACTCACACTCTTTTGCACATTTTGAGTGTTTTTATACAAATATATTTTAATTTAAACAAAACCATTAGAGATCACAAACTAATTTTCAGCACAGTTCCAAGGAAAAGATGAAAATTCTCAAGTTCTGTAATACTATATTATTTTAACAATACCTACAAGTTTTATCTCTCTAAGAAAAAAAAAATCTGCATAAATTTTGTTACAAATACGTAAAACAAAACGCAATAAAATAACTTTAAATTCGTAACAAAATAATTCTCCAAAGATTCTCTCATTTTTAAGAATTGTTGAAGCGCTGCAGGGATGTAAAATATTTTTGCAGCTTCAATTATTGCAAAAAGGAAGGGTTCGTAATACTGTAGATATTCCAGCAAAAAATTTCAACGGATTTTTAACAATTTAGTATACAAACATACTACCCCCCCCCCCAATTAATACAAATAAAAATACAATAATACCCCGAAGTTAAGTGATAGGTGAGGCTGAGTGATCCCCGCATAAGTCGAATTAGCCTAAGTCAGAGTATATAAATACATATATCAGTGGCGCACACAAGTGGGTGTCCTAGGGGTCCGGACCCCCCCCAAAGTCCTTGAGTTTTTTTCGATTGATGATAATCATATATATAACGTAAAATTTAATTAAGTAGTTGCCGTTAACAATTTATTTTATTAATTAATGCTAATTATTAATTCAATAATTTATTGTTTACTGTTTTCAGTTAACAAAATCGACAAAATCAGAAGAATCAACTGGTGTTGACTTGAGGTATGATACGAATTCGGGGACTTTCGACCACGTACACCCCCCCCCCCCATTGAAAAATGTTTGTGTGCGCTACTGAGATATATACATACATATAAATACATGTAATATTTCGCATATAAATACATATAAATTATTTTTATTTTAGGCCAGAGACGAAAGAAAATAATAATTTTAAAAAAAAATATTTAATGAAATTTTAGATAACACACATGCAAAATCGTAAGCTGAAGTTATTTGGAAGTAGAAGGTTTCATAAAATGTAACAAAGTAGTCTGCCAGCTCAAAGATTTTTTTTTTCTTCCTCAAAATTTCCTGGTAGTATGCTATAATTTTTTTATTCCTTATTTTGTTGAAAAAATATGCTCATCGTTTTAGTCTATATTTTCAAAAATTTGTAACCCTTTTTCCAACTAAACCGAAGTCTTCTGTCCAGTTTCCAGCAGTCATTCGATCTTCTGGCTGAACTGGGTTTAAAGAATTCTTCAATGTATTGCTTTTGCTCATGTATTTCTACGAGCTCAGCAATTGTCAGCTCCTGATTGTAGAAATACGGCAGTTCCTGAACATTATCACTATCCACTTCTAAATTTATTTTCATGGTAAGATCAGCAAGTTCTTCAATCTCATTACCAATTTCACTATCCCCCCTTCAATAAAAAATGAATCGACGAGATTTGAAAATCGCGTAGCTTCGAATTCGTGTAAGTTGGGGTATTAATATTACAGGAGAAAATCTCAAAAAGCATTTAGTAGAAGACAGTATCAAATATTCAATATGGATAACAGTACATAGTAAACAATGCAGATAGAGGATTGGTTTTTAGCAAGGTAAAACCTTGGATTTATCGGCTGTCCAGCCTCACCCTTCTGTTTAATAGCCCCGAGCGAAATGATTTAATTATAAAAAAGGTTTATCTTCAGACTCCGTTATAAACCACTGGAAATAAGCACAAACCATTGCCAAAACAACAGCACAAAATTATGTATTAAAAATAATCACAAGAACATAATCAAAGAATTACAAAATAGTTTTTTCAATGTAACACTTGGCTCAGAGGTAGCGTGCCGCTTCGAAAGTCCAAGATTTCGGGTTCGATTCCGGCTTGAGTTGATAGATTTCCTGGATAAGAAAATCTTATGGTTAGGTGGCATGTAAAAGATACCTTGAGTATTTCAATTTGGCTTTGGTACTCTCGACCAAATTAAATCACGGAAATATTAAGCATCCAACGAGAGCTTGAGTTAAAATTAATTCTAGTCCAATTTGGTAGCGAGGGCCGCCAGTAGATGGTGCCAACATGAAATGGCCCTCACATTTTAGGCATTTACCGTGTCTGCAAGAGGCTTAGTTACAATTATGTAACCCATTTGAGAAAAAAATATAACACACGATAAGAAATAAGAATTTAGTCTCTTCACGAATTTGATATTTATTAACGTCGCGTTCCTAAAGAAGCCAAGGACTATTGGTGACAAACCTTGAAATTTTGAACTTATCAAGTGGTGAGGACAACACCTGAACCGGTATTTCACTCTCTAAACTTCCACACCATGCCAACGAGAGGAAATTGACGTTCAACAAATTTAATGTGAATCATCCTCAAAAAAGTACTTTTGAGGAAACATATTGGAAATTTATAGCATTCTATGTATGGCAAGAAAAATTGAAGATCACGAGAGATTAAATTTATTGCTTTACTTGGCGAAGTATTAAAATACCGAAGGTCATCCAAAAGAAAACCCTAAAACCAGGATAGAGAGAGAATTGTAGAACATCCATTTCCAGGTATCGAAGGCAGGAAGAAATAAAATGAAATGGAATAAAAATAAAATGGAATCTCTTTTTCTCCACTTTATGTCGAACGTGATAGGCCTTCAACAACCGCAATTGAAGAGTCGAACTCGTTACCATGACTACCATCGTCCGAGTGTGTTCGGTCAAGATCCCGAAGTGAATGGATTGGAACGTTTAGTAGAGAAACCAGAAGAAAAAAAAGAAAGAATATTTTTTTCTTTCCCCAATTACGATCGGCCATCAGCCAAATCAATCGGGGGAGGGGAGAGAAGCACAATTGTGTTTTGCGATTTGTTTTATTTTTTCCCCTTCTGTTTCAGACAAGGTCTTTACAATGACCTGGATGGTTAACTCGTTTAAAGGGGTTGAAACTTTAAGTGACACGGAAAAGAAGGTTGGTGATTTGGGGTTTAATGTCTCCGGATGGCCCTGTTTCAAACGAGAAAATAGACATGGCGATATTTAACCGTAATAAAATCGGATAAATTAGTTTTGGTTGGGAAAAAATCTTTTTTGTTATTGTTCCACTATTTCATGGGTTAATGATATCAACCCAAGCAGTTCTGAAGAAAAGTATCGGTGACGTTCGACTAATATGTTTAGCAGACACATCTTACAGAAATCTTTTTTTTTTCAATTCCTACTATTTGTTCACTCTCGTTAATAAAATACTTTCTATTCATCCATTCAAGTTCAATTACATTTTTTAAAACTTGTAGTGGATGACACTTGATGTTACTACAGTTTTTTCAAATATTAATTCATTAATTAAATTAAAAAATGAATAAACAGTAACAAACAAAAATAATAGTCCAACAGCATATACCGAAAGGAAAAGCGTTTGTTGCGCAATGGATAGCGTGTTGGACTTTTAATCCAAGACCTAATTTCTGAGAATGTGATTTCTTTTTTACTATACTATTTTATTAGAATAACTAAATTTAATTAATGAATAAATAGTAACAAAAAATAGTCCAACACTTTATATAAAAATAAAGATGGAAAATTGCAAGGAAAATCGCTTTCTATTTTGTCACTTAATGTTGTGATTCTGTCAAATGTATACACATATTTATATTAATTGTTACTATTTAATAAAAAGTAACTAAAATAAAATTTTCTTTGTTGACCTAAGTAGGAATTGACTTAAATTTTTTTAGTTTATATTACTTGTTTACTATGGGGTTATAAATTCTAAAAATTCAGGATTTTTTTAATTGCATGTGCATTTTTATGCATAACTGAAGAAATTTTAATACAAACACCTTCCTGACTTTCCTCTTTCAATTAAAATACCGGAACTGTTAAATGAATATATTTTTTCATTATTCATTGCGTTATTTCATCACCTGGACCACGATCAAGATAATTAGTCAATACTTGAATTTGTATCACTTTCACCAAACGAGGAGTTTAAGCTCCAATTTCGAGTTAAAAATGTAATGGTCTTCCTTCATTAGGGTGTGAATGAATTTGTATTAACATTGCACTGTAGAGGTCAGGGACACGAGGGCAAGGACGTTTTAAGACTCTTTGAAGCTCTAGGCCCAGAGAAATCTTTTTTGAGGCCCTGGGCCCCTATGCAAAAGTAGACGCTATCTGGGATTTTTAAAAATATATAGTATATATTGTGACGTAGTCACAAAGGAGAAATCGCCCCTATTTATGATGCGCTCCGCAGCTGGAGTGCACGTGGCTTTGGCGTCATTGTGTTTGGTCGGACATCTGGACTGTCGGCGCCTGTGTAACTGGTAAACCCTATGGGCTGGGCATCATTGCATTATTTTTCGTCAATAGGCAGTGATTGTCCGTCTTGAAAGGCTGGCGCCTCGGCAGACGGCGGCGGGTGGTATCAAAAGAGAAAGAGGCGGCGAGATGGTTCGAGTACCAGATGTCAGTCAAGCCGTTGTCGCCAGAGACCTTTGATAGGGACCGGAACCTTTGTTATCCCTGCACAAATGGTGGACTTGCAAGACCGAGGGGCCGGGTTCAAAACCTTGAGGCCTGTCAATGGGGGTTGATGAGGGGCGTGGAGTGGACCCGCCCCTGGAGTTTAAAAGGGTCAACCCAAGAAAAAGAGGGAGGGCCACCCGATCGACTCCCACGATCGAGCTCCGAGACGGAATCGACGGATCTAGGAAGAAAGCGCGAGGCGAGGGCCTCACGATCGACTCCTGAGACAGTATCCGACGAACGAATAAAGAAGACGCGAGGAGTGGACACCAATGCTAAATAGAACTAGCTGGCTAAATAGAACTAATACCTGAAACTGGTTCTATTTCTCTTCATAGTGATCTCCTAAATGTTAAAAAGTGAAATAAACCAAATTTTGATCACAAATAAAAGTATTTTTTAATGATTAGCCTGGCGTCACAATACATTACCAAGTCCACGACGCCCCAATATCATGAATTATCAAATACTCTTTCAAACGGTAATTTGAAACAAATAAATATGCACGACTCACAAACCGACTCGACCGATGGCCGCATTTCGACTCAATGAGTTGAATGATTGCTTATGGTATTAGGTCTAGGCCTAGACATAGACAAAGGTCATCACATAATACAGTCTTTCCACTTTTGCCAGATAATAAGAAGTTTGAAATTCCTTGTTTCTTGGAGAACATGTACGGGAATAATATTTGACCATTAAAATTATCCGGATCATAATCTCATTAACGAGAACGAGGTCGTCCCCATCGGGGGCGTGGCCCTATGCCCAGTTGATCCATATCTCAAGACGCCTCTGCACGAGGGCTATTGGCAAGGGACCTCGTAATTTTGAAGTGACACCTGAGCTGACACTTCCCTCTTTTGATTTCCACGTGAGGAATTTGAGACACGACAGATTTAACGTACAACACCCTCTCCAGACCGATAGTCTTCTGTGGCATCATGACGTGAGCCCGCGACTGGACAACGTTGGTTATGAATTCGTGACCTTGATCCCTAGGCTACCACGACCAATACGCGGAGAATGATATATACAAGGTAAATGCAAGAATTAACCTCTTATAGTGCGATTTTTAATATGAAACGAGATTCATGATAGAATTAGAAAGCGATATACAACTTAGCGCATTAAAGAAATTTTTTCCTGTACGGATTCTTTTGAAATACGAGAATTCAAATGCAACTTATAAATTTATTTTAGCAAGTTGGTCTACGTTTAACATCCAAGAGCTTGATCCAAACTCAAAATTTTATTTTCAGACCAATTTTTAAAAAAAATTTTGTTTTACAATTGTGACGCGTTGTAATATATACATCTGCTTATTATACAGTAAGAAGCTTTAAATTTAAAAATAATTCTAAAAATATACAATTTTTCCACTTGGAAAACGTGCTTAGAGTTTAAAACTTATTTAACGTAACAGCACAGGAAGCGAAATATGGAATATTTTTTTATTTTACACCAGAAAAAAAATAGACTGATCCATAGACGAATGAGTGGTTTTATATATTTGAAGGACATTTAAATGAGAATATAATACCTTCGTTCGATTTTTTTCCTTTTACCGGAACGAATACGATTTCGGGAGAAGGGGTATTCTTTTTGCAAAGACAGTCTTAAATATTGAAACACATGGTTATGGCGAAAAAATATAATCCTTTTACCATGCATGTTATCATTAAAGGGATTATTTCTACTAAAATATCCCCAACTGATCACATAAAACGTGACATAAGAATCACAACGTCTGTAGCAATTAAAAGAAAAATTGGTTTTTAAAATTTCGGGTATGGACTAAATTCATGACGGTCACATGATAAATATAAACACGCGTTCTACATTGACATCGCGTTCTACATACGGACAATAAACTAGCTCGTACTTTTTATTCTATTTGTAAAACTTAGGTAAAATTTCAAATTGCATGATTGGGTAAAGATGCTCAAGAGTTATAAAAAGAAATATCTGCAAAAAGATTTTAAAATTGAAGAAAAAAAAGTCTTATTTTATCTATGTACTTTTAAATAAAGTGACAGATATTAATTTTTAAAAAAAAGTTTCTGCAAAATGCGTAATTTGGCAACAACGAAGTGCATGAACTGATTTGCTGAAAATAGATAATTGCATTTATCGTGACTATGACGTCACATGTGTTTTTGAACTTGATTGGCTAAAAACACGTGGTTTGAAATTATCATGTGATTATGACGTCACATAAATTCAATCCATTAAAACTGTATCTTTCTTTTTTGATACAAAAGGATTTCGTTTTATTTGCAATTCTAAATATAAGGTCAAAATGACATGACGATCTTTTTTTTTTATATAATACATAATTCGGATGATAAAAGACAATCTTGTTCCTGATATTCTTGAATTTATGAACTGTGAATTTATGAATAGTATTACAATGTATTAAAGACAAGATAATTATTTTTAAAGTCGAAAGCATTTTAAAGTTTTCTGAATGTTTTCCACACGAAAAAATTCAATACAACTTATAACAAAACGCAGTAGAAAATGGCCGTTTTTTAAAAACAGATTCATGAGGATGTTTTTGGGTGTTATATAATTATTAAAAACGATTTTAATTTTTTAAATTAATTTCAAAATTATTTAATTTTTCAATCAATTATTTAATAAAAACTTCGCAAAAAAAGTGTGAGGTTATTTAAAAATGTGGAAGAGCATTAAAAGCAGTAGCGTATACACACCTCTCTCATGGGATGGAATTTGAGACCCCAACCCCACCCTTGAGTAAGTCACTGATGATGATTATGGTATTTATACGAAAAAAGATCACACATTTGAATATTAAGATACCTTTAAATTGAAAACTTACAGACATGAAATCAAATTTTGTAACTCCTCCTTCCCCTTAGTTAAATTAATACTCAAAGCAGATGATAAGAAATAAAATGAAAGAATATGTTTTGATGGAATTTAATGTAATACTTTCAATTGAAAAATTTTGTAACTTGATATAATTTTTACGTCTCTCTTTTACGTTGGAAAGTAGGTAGTATTATATAGGAAGAAATATTTGCAAAAAATGTTATAAATTTTCAAACTTTCAATCATTCCTTAAGTAAAAAGTTGATGATTAAAATAATTTTTAAATGTGTATTAAAAAAAGTGTTTCAGAAAAAAGGAACAGGAAAATACAACAACTAATAGATTGGTGTTATATTTAAGAACACAACGATGAATATAATATATATATACTTTGAATTTTTGAC
The DNA here is from genome assembly GCA_019973975.1 of Trichonephila clavata. Lineage (NCBI taxonomy): Eukaryota > Metazoa > Arthropoda > Arachnida > Araneae > Nephilidae > Trichonephila > Trichonephila clavata. Next base: position 229,105 of record BMAO01026592.1, read on the forward strand.
ATCTCTAATAAAACTAGAAATTCTGGCCAATCATTAAAATACTTCTGGAGAAAAAAGCTATTGTCAAAGTCATAATCTAAATTTAACTCCTTAAAGAGTTAATTTTGGATTCAACCATTACCATTTTAATCAAAGTTATTCAGGTTTTTAATACATTACACACAGTAAATATAACTCAAACGTTTCGTACTAATCAAATTTAAGTATCCATTATAAACTTCATTGATAATAAGAGTTTTTATTTAAAAAAATTTAAATCGTTATTCAACTTTTTGCTTTTATGCACCAAATATTCTAGCGTATTACGCACACCTACACTTTCAAACTGCCTTTTTTAACTTTTAAGTATATTCACCGTATATAAAACGCACCTGTTTTTTTACTAATGGAGAAACCTGATATATGCATGTGCTTTTTTTGTCTTTTGAAGTCATTTATTCGTAGTATTATCAAAGGCTTTTGAACATAGTGAATGTGGTACACTTCTTGAACTTAAACTCTAAAGAGAGCAAGGAGAGAGGAGTTAGAAAGTGTGTGGATGTTGACGGTGAAAAAATTTACAAAAAGAGGCCAAATGCGTCACGCCAGGGTAGAAATAGATTCAGTAGATAAAAAAAAGCACGAAGTAAAATTAAATCTGACATAATTCAAAAGTCATTTAAAAAAATGTTGTACATCTAACAATCTAGATGAAACGGAAGACAATTTATTTATGGATTAGAGTAAATCTTGATGATGAAAAGACGAAACAAAATTCGGTACTTTTCCGTTAGCTGGGCGCAAGCGAAAAACCGCCGAATAATGTAGAATTCCGCCAACTTTCTTACAACCATTAGGAGAATGTTCGTTTGGGGCTATATGCTCTATTCTCTGAATTCATTCAAAACAAAGCACGCGTTTTCCTTTCTTTCTTCCATCTTAATTTTTGTTTTAAAAATAGATGGAAAATTGGGATTTAGCCAGAACTGAAGAAGATGCAGTCTTTTTTTCCCCCAAGAAAAAGGTATATTGGCACACAATGCAACTTGAGATCAGAATCATAAAATGAAACTGTCTTTTTGTGACGGAGTACGTTAACGGTGCAATCTTTCAACATGCCGCACGAAAAAGAGCATTCGCAATGGTTCATGGTTCGAATCATCCAGATTGAGTTTTCTAACATCTTTGTGAGATTTATTTACGGCTGGAGCGAAGAGATGACATCAGTTAAATGGTACTATTAATTGATATTTGTTTATAGTTGAACGTTTTCGACTTTTATTTCGTTGACTGTTTTGTCATTCGCTTTGCTTGGGGAGTTGGCTCGCGTTTGGTTCACAATTGGCGATTTGGCTCGTGTTTGGTTCACAACTGGCGACTTGGCTCGCGTTTGATTCACAATTGACGACATTTGCCCTCGGCTAACGGAAAAATACCCAAAATTCACCCGAAGATATTACGAAAGAAGAATTGTTCATGTTAACCAATAATGAAAGTTCATAAGGTTGGTCATTTCCTTAAAATAAACAGTATTTACAAATATGTAGAAATATATTTTTTTAATGCTCATCTTCTTTTTATTTTTGAAGCTATCATTCTTATATCCGGCGTATAACGCGCACTGCTAAATTTCGATCTTCTATTATGTGTTAGAAGTGCGCGTTATATGCCGAAATATACAGTAAACGTGTTTATTTTATTTTATTTTTTGACTTTCGTGAAAACTTAATGTTATTCTTTTAGAGATTGCCTAACAAGGAGAATTTTGTGATGGACAGCATTTAACATGGATTTCGATAGTTGCTTCTTTTTTAAGTTGTTCCCTCTAGATATACGGTAAAAAAAATAACTAACAAATACATGAATCGAGAACTTATTTTCAGGGGTGGCCAACTCATGGTCCACGAATAATTTTGCGGCCCCTCGAGATTCCTCACAACTTTACAAAACACGATTATTTGTGCAATATTTTTGTTTTTAGTGGAGTATTTCGTAACGGATATATCTAATAACTGTTTCTATTTTATAGCGCTGCTTCTGTTTTTATACATACTTAGAAGTGAGTAGTATTGCATTGAAGCGACCAGACGCTTGATTTCTTTAACTTTATCACGCTATTTATTGCTAAATCTAGGCATACTTGATCATTGCATTATAATTATTAAATTATCTATGTTTGTTAACAGGAAAAATACTGAAGACAATAATACATAATAATTCATTCCGTTTTAAATTTTCATTCCACTCAATGTTTGTAATCGGTCCAAATGCAATATATTTTTATAAGCGACCCGCGGTATTATAACCTTTTTTTCGAAGTGGCCTGCAAGGTCATTTGGGTTGGCCACCCCTGTCCTAATCTGTAGTAAACAACTAGTTACCTTGAAATTTACGATTAAAAATCGATAGTTGAAAGAAGAGGCATTTTTGAAACAACTTTTCTGGAAATAGGCATGTATTTATTCTACTCTGCCAAATTTTTCCCGAGAAATAAAAGTTAAAATAGCATATTAATTTTCACATTTTGAAAAGACATACCCATTTTAAATCCACCACAGGATGAACGATCATTTAGAATTTTCACGGAAACGGCAGTTTTGAACGTCATCCTCTAAAAGACCCCTCTTAGGCCATCCCTACACTAAACCGAACCCATCGCTACCATTAACAATCCATTGTTATGGCCTCATATTTCACAACTCTCGAAAACCCATCGATCCGAACGATAAAATCTGAGGCACCCACACCAGCCACTTCCCACAACTCCAACCTTCCCATCAACCCCTTTAGTCCGTCCACCCCCTTACCCCAAGAAAAGTCAACCCCATCCCCTTCCACAACAGCTAATTAACTCGCAGTATGATACGATTAAGCCGCAGTGTCTTCGAAAACACACCCCACTCCCCGCGTCGATGGAACACTCTACAAGTTGTCACGCCGCCCCTTCCTAGCAGTGCAGGGGCGGTATTAAGCACCGGGCATAAGCCCCGGCCTCGCCCGATAACAACTGCGGAATTATGGTACATTTACGATCACAGTTTCTCAGCTGCGGAACCTTTTAACTGCCTCGTAAAAATACGGCCATTTACGGCACCGTCGGAGCCTTTTAATGGCGCAGGCCAAAAGGCATGCTTTACGAAGCCAAGAGAGCGTTTGATGTTTATCTCGGTTTTTATAACCGGAGATTCTCTTCCATTTTCTACCTTTTTTCCTGCACTCCCTCCTCCCCCATTACTTTTTTTTCAGAGTATTTTATTTCGAGCGCTGTTATTGCGTCCCTATATATCCAGCCCGTAATGTTCTTTCCTCCCCTCTCTTTCCTTAGCGCAAACGATTCTTTATTTCGAGTTCAGTCGTGAGCCTTCTGTTGGAGAATGGTAATTTTGTACCTTTTCTATTGTAGATTCACATTTTGTATGTGCATGTACTACTCCTTTCTCGTCGTGTCCGAGTCAGAAAAATGGTTCTATTATTTCTACTTTTTTTGCGGAGGAAGGGGGAGGAAAGAGAAAATGGTTTGTACATATGATCGAAGTATTCATATTCAGTCCTAACATAAGAAGTCCATAAAATTTATGTAGTCAACTATATAACTAACTTTTTGTAGTCATCAAAATTCTACAGTTGTATAAACGTAACAACATACATTTAAATATAATTTTGCTTATAATTTAACTATAAAAATAGCGTATTGTTGCGAGTGACATATATTGCTACCAAAATCCTCAAAAAAAAAAGGGTGGGTGGGGTGGATAACTGAAATATGGATCAAGAGTCATATACTTATTGTGAAAAAGTTAATAAATTTATTTACAATGAAAGACGTTGCAAAATTCAACACGAACATCTTGTCAAATCATGTCTCAATAAGATTTTGGCGGTCGTGAAGTTAACCCTGCATCTTTAGTTTCTATGCAAATGGAGGATGGAATAAAAACAGAGTTCTTATTGTTCATAAAGCCACCTTGTTCTAACATGATAACAGTGGAATCATGGCGTTAAAATACGTCGAGAGAGAGAGGTATATTTACGTCGCCCTATGAAGCTCCACCACCTTTATTGGCAACGGACCTCTTTATTTTGACCCATGATCAAAAGACGAAGACGACCCTCAGCTGGCACCCCTTCCTCTCCTAACTTCCGCACTGCACCAACGGGAGGATGTTTTAGCCTAGACAACAGATTTAACGTGCATCAACCTCCTCTACACGGCGGGACTTCAGCAGTATAAGGCTCGAATTCAAGATACGCCAGACACCAAGTCCGTGACTTTGACCACTAGGCTTCTGCGGCCAAGTACTCATACTGAAAGCAGGAAAGAGTCAATCCAGAGATATATATTGAGTCTTTTCTGAAAATTCAGTTTTTATCCAACTAAAACCGATGATCTGTTGTGTTGTTGTTACTAATGCCACCTATCTGACGATGTCAGATGAAGGACCACGAAATTCATCGTGGCAAAGGGCTAGCTAGATGTACGCCTGTCGTTAGCCGCAGCTTTGAGATCCATACAGGTGACAGATCTAACACTAGTAAATCAATACATCGCAGCATGAATAACTTTTCTAATATTTTAGGTCGTGACAGTGATCTGAAAGCACAGTATATCAGTCCTAGAGACAAAAATAGCTTCAAAAACTTATCCAAAAAGATTATGTTCCTATTTTTGCCAATTTTCCTCAAGAATTTCTATCCCTGATAAAGCCAAAGACACGAATCTCGTTCCTTGTACAACTCATTCAAGATGTTTTTCTTCCACCATTTACGCGAAAAACTAACATTTAAACAATCCCATCAAGATAGTTCTATTCAGTCCTGAATAAATTATGTTCTTAGACATCAGCAGAGCTCTAGCGGAAAATGAGCAACGATTAAAAACGCTTCACGATATTGATCTTGCTTTCCTTCTTCAGTTATATTTAAATGAAATAATAGCAGTGAGAAAAAAAACAGAAAAAAAGTCGGCTTACAAAACGTATGTTTAAACAATTTTCCAAAAGAGATTACTTAGCTCTTAAGCTTTATTACTTTGAATACGAAATCATGATGTTTTTCTACCTTCTATGATTTGCACAGGCGCTGCTAAGCTGATCCTTGATGTATTAGCTTTCATGATACGCTATCATAGTAAAACCTTCAAATATGGTTAAGAGGTAAGGATAAATGTCACTTTGCATAGGTGTTACAATGTCATACATATGAATGTAGACGGTTAACAGATCGAGAGTTTTAAAAAACTTCGTCAAATTTTCACAACACACATCACACAGTAGAGAACTTTTAACGGAATTTTTAACTGGTGGGAGGAAACGCATGAAAACATTAATAAGAAAGGAACATTTACAACTCGGAAAGAACTTGAATAAAACACCTTGGATTGCTAAAAGACTTTAGGGGGATTTTAATTTTTCGATTCTAGTCCTTTAAATAAAAATAAATAAATAAACATATAACTTTTTGCAATTGCATATATATTGCCTCTTTGTTGTTGCATTTAGCAAACAGTAAATATATAAATACATTCGGAAACAGTGACGTAACGGAGAATATTAGGGCCCCTTGCAAAGACAGGTTTTGGGCCCCAAGTTGGATCTTACATAGTACGTACTTGTCATTAGTCAAACTTTGGGCCCTTCAATCCTGCCCCCCCCCTGTGATATGCAGGGGTGTACGTTACACCACTGATTTTTATCCTCCTTCTTCAACTAATCACAGGACGGAAAATATTAAGGCCTCCTGCAAAGTCAGATTTTGGACCCCAAGCCCAAATACACACTTGGCATCAGTCAGGCTCCCCCCCCCCGGCAATGCGGGGGTGTACGTTACGTCACTGTTCGGACCTCTATTTAACGAAGTCAAAAAATCCATATAAAAAGTTTGTTATGGGGAAAATTTCGTAAAACAGAGATTCATCTTTTAATGTTTTTCTGTTCGTAGTTCCTAGAGAAAGTTCGCAGTAAAGAAAAATTCGTAAAATAGAGACTTGTAAGATGGAGGTCCGAATGTATATACTCTTTACAATACGCTATTTGCGTTGATGTAAATAAATGCCATTTATGCAAAGAGGCAAATAGCAACACCTATATATATTCACACAAAACGTTATACCATATTTAAAACAAAAGCAATAATATGATAATGTTTTGCACCTACTAAGACGTATAAACTCGTACCAATTAAGAGTGAGTGAATTTTCACGTCGCATTGTGCAGCTACCTTTTGACGACGGCCCTCGTAATTTTGAACCATGGTCAAGTGACTGGACGATACCTGAACTGGCTCTCCAGGCGACCATATTACACCAACGAGAGGACGTTTGAGCTTTCGATAGATTTAACGTGCATCGCTCCCCTACAGGGCGGGTCTTCAGCGGTACTAAGCTCGAACTCATAACTCACGGGTCCGTTGCCTTGACCACTAGGATACCGCGGCTTCGGACCAATTCAGAAAAACATTCCAATTTTCTCAAAATATTTCTCAAAAAAAAATATATATAATAAAAACAATACGACTGATTCGATATAATTAATTGCTTTATTAACAACCAATGACTGCTCTTCAAACGTCCACACCATCCCAACATGAGAGAGTGTTTATTAGCGTGACATTATAAAGTAATAATGCCTATTGACGACGGACTTCGTAATTTTGAACCTCAGTCAAGCGACGAAGATTGAGCTGGCACTCTACCCTCTCCAAATTATCGCACCCCGCTGACGAGAGGACTTTGGACCTCGACAGATGTAACGTGCTTCAGCCCCTCTACACGATGGGTCTTCTCGAGCTCATGACATGCCGGCCATGAGTTCGTGACCATAACCACTAGGCTACCGCGGCCAAAAGCCAACATGAGGTTTTTGAGGAAAGAAATTTTTAAAGTATCCGACTACTTGCGACAACTTTTTTTTGAAAAAAAAAAATAGAAAACATGGGGATTTTTGTTGTTGTGATTTTTAGATTTGTTTAATACATTTTAAGAAAAACCACGAATTCTAAATATGGAAGCAACCGCGAGGTAGACGAGATAAATGGAGATTGATATTAATCAAACAACTTACACTAAACATGTCCAGGTAATACACTTTCTAATTCAAATGGACCTAATACAATTTAACACTTAATTGACCAAATCGTTAGTCATATTAATCAAATAAGCTACCAATTGCTCCTGTCTAGCTTTACGATAATCAGTCACTGCTATCCTTTAGCAGTCTAACCTCTCTCTCTCTAACTCGAAAGTTTAATCTTTATATACAAGTCTTGATTTACGTAATCACATCTTCTTTCGAGGAAAGTTTTCAATAGAATAATTTTTAAAGGTCCATTATTCCCCAAGAGGACTATTAGTAGACAAAAACGCGGATAAACACGTTACACATTCTATATAACGGCTGTAAATTGATGAAATAAATAACACAAAGCAAATTATTGGGGCTAAGCGTAGATTCAGCGACATCCATCCAAACATGTACGTTAGCTAAACAAGAAGCGGTGTGTAAGTAATTGAGTTGTGTAGCGCTCGAACAAAAGACGAATCAATGAGATTTGAAGGGTTCGCGTAAGTCGAGTATTTCTGAACCACCCCGATTTTTTCCCTATAGATTTCAGCCAATGAATGTTTGTTATCCAAACGTCAAAAATTTGGGAGAGAAAAAAAAAATTCCAAATCCGGCTCGGTAAGTGTTTTGATAATTCCCGAAAATCAATGCCTGTCGACACGGCCTCATTGAAACCACGGTTGTGTTTTGTCATTAAAAGTTCGGAGGATAATTATTTCGTTTATGAAACTGACACGTACCATTATAATGTCATTTTGACATGCATGCGCTACACGCAATCAAGCTAAGCACTCAAAACATCTCAATTACCCAACTCGTCATTGTTAATTCCTCTCGCCCATTTTTTGCAATGAGCACAAATAAACCCATGTAAGAATCATCATTACGATGTTTACATCTCCAGCGACCACGAAACGTTTCTTACCCCCCCCCCCCCAAACGTCGTCTAGACACCAAAACATTCGAAGAATGGACCATTCCTTCTCTCTTACGCAGTTCCAACATTTATAAATATACTAATCAACTTATCTTCGAGATGGGGGGAGAGGCACCCCCCATTTAGCACTAAACCACCAATCATGAGGGGGAAAAGGTTAACTCAAGCTCTTCAAAAGATATCATTTATTTCGAACCTTGGAATTATCAAGAAGTAAAAATAAAAAAAACATAAAAGAAGCCACAGGAGATACGGACCCAAATTACAGTGTTTACGGCGCAGGATAATTGAGTAGTACATGACGCAATCATCTCACATTAGCAACATCGTTTGACCAATTTTTTTTTTGTTCGTTCTTTTTCTCACCGAATAAAAAATAAATAAATAAATAATGATTGGCAGAAACGTTCTAATCCTATAGTTGAAGGTTAATGAGTTAGCATGCCAAGGCCAAAAACGGGGTGTACTTCCGTGTAATTTTTTAAAATGTAGGTATTCATAATAGATTTTTTTCTCCTTCCCTTTTAGTACTTAATTGAGGGTGACCCTGCGCAGCCCCCTTAATGGACTTTCCTCCTTCACTCCCCGCCAAAGTCGTTTGGTGATGGCAGCACACATCTACTCAATATCGTTTTTATGTTCTTTTTTCCCTGAAGGTATCACACGAGAAAATTGAAGGGGGTGGGGCAAAGAGCAACCCTAATTTATTTGAGGTGCGCACGCTATGGTATTCAGGGTTACCAAAGTGTGTTTGTTTATGTTTGACTTTTCACTGTGACCGTTGGTGGAAACTATGTTTTATATATAAATGACTTTTTTCTCTTTTTTTTCTTCGATTCGCAAAAAGAGTGTGTTATTTATTTATTTACAAACGGCAAATGGTTTCACGTAAGAATTATTATTTTAGATTGTTTTTTTAAAAAAATCCACGAATGAGAATAACTGCTACAAAGTATCACTGGAATATTCACAATCCATAGATTTACAAAGTTCTAGTTATTTTTATCGATTAGTATTCTGGATATCAATGCAAAAATGTACTTAATTTAAGCTTATTTTTTTCCAATAGGCTGAATATATTGGCAACTTGGCTTTTGCAGAAGCGGCGAGAGAATCATTTCATGGTGGCACTAGTTACCGAATTGGGACGCTTGAATTTATTTTAAATAGAGCTCTCGTTGGATACTGCAAATTTAGCGCGAGTACCGGAACTAAATTGATACTCAAGGGATCTTTTACATGGCACATAATCATGCTAATGACTATCGATTCCAGTCAGTATCGAACTCGCAACCATAGGCTTACGAAACAGGTCCGAAACATCTAGCCAACCGAGCCGACAATTTGCGCTTATAAAAAGTTAATTAAAGACTACCCCATAAAAATCTTTATTAAATATTTCTATTCAAAATGGCTTAACTAATTTTAACAAAATACTCTGCAATATAAGAAAAATTCGTTATAAATATATAATTATATTTATTATTCATTTATATAAATATAATATGTGAACAAATAAAGAATTTTTTTTCCATCAACAAAAGGCACACAGCAATTCCAATATTTCAAATGAGAGCCCTTAATAATAAATTTCGGCAGAATTCACTTGCGAAAAATTTCAGTACTTTGATCCATTTCTTAGGTATCGTTACATAAATAGAACTGTTAATTTTAACCCAGAAAAACAGTGTCTTTAATAAATAATATAATTATTTAGGATTTTCTTATACTTCTAAATATGCCATTTAGTATCTTTTATTTTGTTTTACCGATTCTAGTTCTATATAAGCAGGTCTACGTTCATTTCCAGCGTTAATTCCCACAGATAGATTTAAAAAATGAAGTGAATTACATCTTTATTTTTACTCTAAGCTAAAGCCAAGAAGAGACATAAAAATGAATTCCTTCAACCTTTTATAAATGATATCGAACCAATTAAAAATTCGGATTGTGTTTCAAAAAATCTCACGAAAGCTACAGATTTTAAAGTTTTTAATCAAGTATTCCCTTGATAAAATTGTTGGATTTGATTTGATGCAGCACTAGAATTACAATAGGAGTGAGTATTTTACTAAAAAAAGGTAACAGTAGTGTTAAATTTTTATCGCCAAAGTGAGAGATAATTGTGTAAAAAAAGGTAACCTCTCCACCTCCACGCATATAGGACCTTAATGATCACCTCCTCCCTCACGACGAGCGAAATCATCATACCAATTTTTTTTTTCTTTCTCACTCACTCTACCATTCTAATTTTTTCCCGCTCTCGGCGGATCGATAAGCGTAAGGTCTCTCTTCTCTTCTCTTTTTTAGGGCGTCACCGGGAACACACGCCGACCCCCCCCCCTTCCCCCTTCCCATAGAACATCCCACCCCCACCCTTTTTCTTCACACGGTGAGACACACTGTAATTTCGCAGCAGTGGCCCCCCTAATGGCGCACCGTGCACACCAGACCGGGAAATCACTTCGAGAAAAATATTCCTTTTTATTCCATTTTGGAAGAGGGTGGAAAAAAATATTCTTTTGAGGAAGGAGAGTTTTTCGTGGAAAGGAATCTTTGAAGACTTTTTTTTGTACAAAAAATTTCAATAAATGGAAAAGGAATTATAGAGGGAAGGCGTTAATGTAGATACAAGTTGGTGACATTCTAAATGAAAGGTTTTGAGAGGAATCGGGTTTTGAATTTCTGCAGCAGGTCGCAGCACCATTAACGCTTATTTGGTTTTCTCATTATCTGTTCGAAGAGCAAAAATTCAACAAACTTTCTATCTCTATAAAAAGAAGAAAAAATTGTCGATATAATGTTCTTAAAAAAATTAGTAATGGCAGCAAAAAATATTTTAGAGTTATATAATTGAAAATGAACAGAGATTTTTTTTCCTAATAAATCCGAAGTTACTAAAGAAGTCTACTTTTTAAAAATTACTATAAATAAAATTCCAATTAAAACAAATTTCAGAACAGCAATAATAAAAAATAAAGCACGTAAAAAAACGAATTAATGCGAAAAACACTCTTTAACAAAGATTTTAAAAAAATCAATTTATTTTAATGAATAGAAGAAGGGTTAACAATAACTTTAACACTAAATCCAGAAAAAAGATGAAAAAAAAATTTACATGTTGTTGTGTTGTTTCTAAAGCCACCTGTCTGACAGTGTCAGATCGAGGCCCATGAAACTCATCGTGACAAGAGGCGAGGTGTACGCCTATCGTTAGCTTTTTTAGCTTTGAGCACCAAGCAGGAGACAGTACGATTTGGCTCGGTGCCTACACGATTGATGACGACATCACCTAACTCCACCTCCACAATTTAGGCACTGAACTAGAGGGGAGGGAAATATTCTCCAGCCCCTGCCTTAGTGGTTTCTGCTACGACCGCCCACAAGACTTTAGGATACACTAATTTAACGATCACGTACTCCGTGAGTACTCGGAGGGTATTTGATGGCATCGGGCATTGAACCCAGGTCTTCCGGTCTAGAGTCCGATGCTCTAACCACTAGGCTACCCACGGTCCCACAGATTACATAGTAACTAGAAATACATGGTATGTCAAATATTCATCGCAAACATTTTTTTCCCTGAGAAATTAATAAGCTGTTCTTATATATTACACCAAAAGCTACTCTTTCCCAGTGTGACAATTATTAACCACCACGCCACTAATGTTTCGGTTATTATATAAAAGTGTCATTTGGACATTTTTCAAAATTTTATCATAAACACATCCATGGTGGCTAAAACTATTTTCTTATCAAAATTGTACATACAATATTTATTGAAAAAATTAAGTTCAATGTTGATAAGAGTAGGCATAAATAGTGAATAGTATGTTTTTTAAATGCTTTTTATACCAAACTAGAAAAGGGATGGACAAATAATGACCCACATATTACATGCGACCCGCAAAGAGCCTTTTTGCGACCTGTCAAGACAGAAAATTGAATTTAGAGAGAAAGTATTCTCTATATTAGTGTCGACATATGATTTGTAGGAAAAATTTTCCTTGCATGAAGACCAACAAAAGTAAACATAGATGCAAGTTGATTGACATTAATTTGTAGGCTATGATGAAAATTTCAACAAGCAATTTAATTCCTGATTTTTTTTAAAAATTGTGATATAGGACACATTTGTCTTATTAAACTGATTCTAAAATTAAATGTGCTTGTGCAGATATAGATGTGAAATAAACACAACAAATAAATTGAATAAAACTGTCATATATTTCCTGATTTTTTAATTACTACTAGTAGTTCACGCTCTCCCTATGTATATTTATTTATATATAATCTTGTTCAAATTTTCAATCGTTAATAAAATACTTTCTATTCATCCACTCAAGTTCAAATACATTTTTTTAAACTTGTAGTGGATGACACTTGATGTTACTACAGTTATTTCAAACATTAATTCCTTAATTCTATTTAGTTAATGAATATTTAGTAATAAACAAAAATAATAGTCCAACAGCACATATAGAAAGAAAAATCGTTCGTTGTGTCCCTGTAGCATAATGGAAAGCGCACTGAACTTCTTTTCCAAACATCATAGGTTCGAATTCCACCTGAGATGGCCTAATTTCTGATAATGTGATTTCTTTTTACTCTACTATTTTTATTAGAATAATTACGTTTAATTAACGAATAAATAGTAACAAAAAAAAAGTCCAACACCCTATATAGAAAGAAAAATAGAAAAATTGCAAGAAAAATCCTTTCTATTTTGTTACTTAATAGTGTGATTCTCTGTCATATGCATACACATATTGATATTAATTGTAATTATTTAATAAAAAGTAACTAAAATAAAATTTTTCTTTGTTGACATAAGTAGTAATTGACTTAAATTGTTTTTTATATTACTTGTTATGGTACAATTTATGCCTTTTTTTTTAAAAGAAATAAAGTTAATGAATGCAAATAATTTTAAATAAGTGCGGCCCTTCAGTATTCTCCTCTTCTACAATGTAGTCCTCGAACCAAAATAATTACCCAACCCTGCACTAGAACGAATTTTTCTTTATTTTTGGCGACTCTAAAAACAATTACTCGATGGAAAGCAAAATATTTATTCACAGAATTTTTTTAAACGAAATTTATCTGTAATTAGGGGGATAAAAAGAAATATCACGAAGAAGGAATCAAAGTTACTTAATAAATTTATCAAATTAAAATTAAAGAATAGAATTAATAAAAAATGAACACGGAGAAAAGAAACAATATAAATTTATTGCTCCCAAAATGCCTAAATAATATCATTTACCGCTAAATATATAGACATTGATACTTAATTACAATTTATAAGAGTTAATTTTCAAAAAGAACAAAACGCTAAAACACTTCAAATAAATATAAAACAATGAACAATGGAGGGTGGGAAAAGTTTCAGAGTCGTTTAAAACTAAAGGGAGCAAAAATCCCAAATAAAAGTAATATATAAATTTTACTTCATTCGGTTGCTAAGCAACAACGCTAAAAAGAGGAGACCTTAATCGAATAAATAAATGAAAACTAATTGTTCATGTCAAGAAAAAAACAATTTCGAAATAAAAGTAAGAGAGAAATAATTACACATTGCATTTATTTTTATAAAAGTAGTAGTAAAATGAAATAAAGTTAGAAGAAAGAATGTAAATACGGGAAAAATGATATAAACAGAAAAATAGAAAGTGATTAAGATTCAATTATGTGCAGAAGTACAGAGTGGAAAAAAAACCTCATTATTTTGATGAATTGCTTAATCGATACAGAAATCGATTACGTATGATTTACAATGTATCAGTCTTCAACGAAAAATTGTTAAAACATATCGTTTTTCTTTCAATCAGATCCAGAATGGCAATACATTAAAATTAATGATATTTCTTATTATATATTTTTTTTCTATCAAATATTTGAGAGTAATTCATTTTTTCCGACGTAGTTTTTTTCCCCTTGCGTTGGACTCAATATAATTTTTTCTTCCTTACATGATACAAAAAGAATAAAGTTGCTTTTTTTAATGATTACATTGCATGTAAAACCAAATTAATAACATTTTTAATTTAGAAACGATTTGTTTCGTTGTAACAAGTTTGCTTCAAAAACCTTTATCTGAACATTTTTCATTAATTCTTTTTATCGTTTAACTGTAGCAGTTTTACCTTTTATTTATCGGGAAAAATGTGTTTCTATATGTTTCTTACTAACAATTGAACATAATGTTTCTTTTTAAAAAATGATATTTTGTTCAATTCATACATAATTTATAACCGAATAAAGAATATCATACTATCCTATATTATATATTTATACAACTTGTGTAATTTATATTCATGATATGTGTGTGCGAAAAATATGTAATTTATTTCTGCCTTTTTGAATTAATCTGCATTTTGGGGTATTCAAATATGTGACTATTTCTCTCTATCTCTCTCATTTTAGTTTAAATAACAAAACATTCCAAAATGGCATTATAATCATGACCGATTTTTTATTAATTATTTCTTATCTAGTAATTTTGAGCCACATTCAAGTGACGAGGATTACAATTGTGCTGGCCCCCCACTCACCAAACTTTCACTCCACGCTACTCTAACTTAATTCGATTTTAATTTACTTCAAACTCTGAAGCAGCACGAGGGTGAAAGAGTGAATATTACCGTCACACTATTAAGCTACAAGAGGCTTTTTTTGGCGACGAACCTCGTAGCTTTGAACCCTGGTCAAGAGACGAGGACGACATCTGAACTGGAACTCCTCTCTTCTAACTTTTACACCATACCAACAGGAGGACGTTTGCGCATCGACAGATATAACATGCATCGCCCCCTCCCCCTATACGGTGGGTTTTCAGCGGTACTAGGCTCGAACTCCTGTGTCACCGGCCACGACTCTGTTATCTTGACCACTAGGCTACCACGGCCAAAGCAAAGAGCGACGGATCTTGAAAATTTTAACCACAGTCAAGTGACGAGGACGACACCTGAGATAGCATCTCTCTCTTCATATTTTTACACCACACCAAAGGGAAGGATTTGAGCCTCGTTAGATCTAATGTCCATCAGCCCCTCCACACAGCGGGTCTTCAGTGGCATTAGGTTTAAAACTCCCGACTGACAACGTTGACCGTGGGTTCACAATCATGACCATTAGTTAACCACGGCTACTCCCCACCATGCTAACGTGAGGACTTTAAACCTCTATAGATTGAACGTGCATAACCTCTCTACACGGAGGCTCTTTAGAGGCGTGAACGAGTTAATTTTCTATTAAGGTAGTGTAAAGGAACAAGGAGGCTTATGGCGACGGACGTAATTTTGAACCTCGGCCAAGTAATAAGGACAACACCTGAGCTGCCCCCTCTCCAAATCTTCACACCACGCTAACCTTGGGACTTTGAGCAAAGACAGATTTCACATGCATCAGCCCCTTTACACAGCGAATTTTCAGTGTCACAAGGGCTCTAACTCATGACGTTCTGGCCTTAAGTTCATGACAATTACAACTAGGCCCCCGCGGCAACGGCTCTTTAGTAGCACCAGGATTCTAGCCCGCGATTCGACAGAAAAAACGCTGGTCATGAGTTCGTGACCATGATCAATAGCAAACCGCAAACCACCTCATAGAATCAGGGACGTCTTAAGGCACGGGTCAACTGGGCCCGGAGCCTCACGGCCGGTGTAGACCTCGTTTCGCTTTCTCGACTCTGTCTTAATAAGATCATGATCCGGATAATTTTAATGGTCAAACATTATTCCCGTACATATTCTCCGAAAACCAGGGAATTTCAAACTGCATGTCAACTGGCAAAAGTGATAAAATTGTATTATTATGTGATGACCGTTGCCCACGTCTAGGCCTAGGCCTAACACCATAAACAATAATTTAACTTATTTAGTCGAAATACGGTCATCGGTTGATCCGTGCACATTAATTAGTTTTAAATTACCGTTTGAACGAGTATTTGCCAATGCATGCTATATACTGTCTACTTTTAAAAATCTTAGGCAGGGACTACTTTTGCATTGGGACCCAGGGCCTCAAAAATTCTTAAGATTTCTCTGGGTCCAGAGCCTCAAAGAATCTTAAGACGTCTCTGCATAGGGTGGAAGTTAGGAGATAAAACTCACAACTTGTTTTTCGCTTTATTTAACGAAGGTTCTAAACTGCGAAATCCGTCACTGTTTACTCGTAGTGTTGCTTCAGTGTGAATTAAACATAAAACAAAATATTTCTTCAAAAAAAAAAAAAAAAAACCTAATTTTTTTATAAATGTAAAGAATAAACTTCTAAGGAACTAGAGTTCCACTAAACTAAACTTCTACTAAAGAATAAACTATTATAAAGGTTCAGGAATAAACTTCTTTAATATGCACAGCTAGAATAAAACTCGATAGACCTACATCCCCATACACGAGTCTCTCAAACACAATAATAAATAAAACATCAGATGTATAAACTTCCACCTCATAAAAATTTGATCCGTCCAATGTCACATACACTTAGTTAAATCGCACGATTACTCACGAATACAATTTCTACCTCGGATGACTCCCTTAATTTCGAACGGATGTATCAAGCAGGGGAAAGGAAAGAAAAAAAAAAAGAGAAAAAAAAGGAAAGAGAGAGAGAGAGCAGGACCCTGCCTCACGATAATCGCAGAGTGAAAGGGTCTTCCAAGCGCGATAATTGAATGGACTTATGAATAATAAAACTGACTTTCCGTGTCAAAGGCTCGACTTTCCGCTGCGTTCCGATAATTCTTTCTGTCTTGCTTAACAAGCCATAAATTATAATTAGAAGTGTTCGCCTGTGCACGTTTGAAAAATGTGGAAATGACAAGTGCGTTGATCAAGTGGGGCTTTAAAAGTTTATTTGAAAGGGATTTGTGTTTTTATACAAAGTAGAATGAGAGTAGTTGAGAACTAAGTATGGTTTGAACGCAGAGTCTTACGGTCATGCTTTTTAAGACTACCTAGTGAAGCCTATTGAATTAAACCTAATTGAGTAAATAAAAGGAGAATTTTTCTTTTTATATATTTTTGTCGAGAAGTAAATGACTAAAATGGTACTTGATTCACACAATAACGCGTCATATTTAGAAACTAGTATATCAGCCGTGACGCCCAGTGGTAGTGAATCCACACCACAGGTCCGGGGTTCAGATCCCGCGTTGGGCAAGTTCGACTCAATCTTTCATCCCTTCACTAGGTCGATAAAATGAGTACCACGCTTTCTTGGTAACTGAATACTGGGGGGTTTCGCGTCAGACTGACCACTTAACCGAAACATATGCACATGCATCCCAGTGCCTATGGTCACGAAAGTTGAGATAGGCACAGCAAGTCTTGGCCCTCATGGGCTGTTGCGCCACTGAGTTCCGTTCAGTTCAGTCTGTCAGCCCTTTCAAATCTGTCAGGTATTGACTTTAGCTCCATAAACCACTTAAGTCATTCATTCATTCACCTTTGAATTAATGTTGATTCTTAACAGTTATATTCTCAAATTTTGGCTGTAGTATTGAAAAGTGTTGGTCGAGTCGTTTGGCACGAGGTATGTACAAACCCCTGATTTCACAAATCATAAATATTTGTATTTAGAGCACAATAATCTCCTTCAAAGTAATCCCCCAAGGGTTAATTCTCATCCCCTCCCTCAATGATTTTGCCACCGATGGAAAGTCTCTTTTGAGATAGTGCTGGTTTTTTGCCTTCTGCAAGATTTCTTCTCTGGACTGATATATTACCTCTAAACCTTACGTACAATTTCATGCAGAGTAACTTATCAGTAAGTTTTTCAGTCGTTTGGTCAAATTTAAAATTCAATGGTACTCACTTATATTTTCTCATTGGCGGTCTGCAGGTGACTGACAACTTCTGAGTATCGGGAAAAACTTCAGGCCAGCGCATTAGGTTCGTCTACATACGCTAACGAAGCCTTAGCTTCTTAATGACATATTTCTTAAAAAATCTTTTGAGCACACCTCGTATTCGAAAACCAAAGGTTTATATCAGCTTATTTTTTAACTTTTATGCATAAATATATTAAATAATTTGAGATATTTGAATATTAAAATTCCTTAAATATTAAGTAGAAAAATTTCTTGCACGAGTAAGAATAGGATGCTTCTTACGTCTCCCCCCAAATTTTAAACTTACTCACTATGGGATGAGTAGGTTTAAGACCTGGGGGGAGGGGGGATCAAATACAGACGTTCTAACTTGGAAAGAGTTTGGAACTCCTAATTAGAGAAACTGCCGGGAATCAAAGTTTGAATGAGCATAATAATTAAAGAACCCATATTTCTTAGCTGAATTTTTCGGTGCAGACGCCATGCTCAAGTGTGAGGACGAAATGCTAGTTAATCCTTCACCGAACTTCCAGACTTCAAAATCTAGTTCAATATAGCATTCAGCGATGTTATTTATATCAAAGAATGATCTATGGTGGAACCAGAGTTCGAGCCAGAAACAACAATCGAACTTTTGCAGTCCACATAACGGACGCATCACAAAAGGATTCATTAATAACGAGGAATGAATCAAACTGTGCATTTCTCATAATGGAAAATAAATTTTCTTTCGTGCGAAAAACATAATTCTCTCTTCTCTAAATCTGCTCCTTTGGCGTCTTTTGATATCATTAGGAAATCCAAATTGTGAGTAACATTTGAAATCATTAAGTGCTAAAAGCTTTTAGCAGCACGAGGGGGGTTTAAAGTGCTTCCATAACCATAAGCAGGAGGAGCCATATTCTAACAATAAATGTCTGACGCAATCGTTAACCTTACAGTTCTTTATAAATTGGTTTTCAACACTTACGAAGTCATCGAAAAGATAATAAAGCGTTAAAAACACATCAAGGGTTTTTCTGTAATCGTATTGGAGTGGAGCAAACTACAACGAAATGTGTGAGGGAGTGAGTTTAACCCCCTCCCCCCCAAACGCACAATTTAAATTCCCCTGATCACGACCAAATGATGAAGACACTTGATAGGAAACTACACGGTCCTAATTTCATAACTAGCAAACTCAAGACTTACGAGTTTTAGTTGAACAACATACCTTCCAATAATCGTAACATGAGCTAATTTTACACAACACACTAATTCGAAGAGTGTTGAGGGGTATAAAGATGGTTTATAAAAAAGCTAGGTTTTTATTTAAAATTGATACTTATTCTTTTAAGGAGAGGAGAATTATCCGATCTTTTAAACTTCAGTCATGCCGTTGCATGTTCTATTTTCCCTTCAATTTTTTAGGAACAAGTTTTATACAGTCTGGGTTTTGATTGATGTCACACTAAAGTACAAAAGTAATTGCGAGTCAAAATCAAGAGACAAAAATTGTACCCGAGTTGGTATCTCACCCATTAAACTTCCACATTCCTTCATTAGAGTTTCAACGGACTGTTTAATTCATTCGCATCAATAGAGAGAGCGAGCGAGAGTTATATTAATGTCGCACAACATGAGGGCCATTGGCGATGTACCTCGTAATTTTTAGCTTCGGTCAAGTGATGAGGACGACATCCGATCCGGCACTACTTCTCCAAACTAACACACCAAGCAAACGGAAGGACTTGATTTCGACAGATTTAACGTGCATCAGCTAAATCTACACGATGGGTCTTCAGTGGCTCTAGGACGCGAACCCGCGATACCCTAGCCTCGAGTCCCTGAACGTAACCACAAGGCTGAGCAAGTTCTTCCCTCCCCTAATTTATTTACTACTTCAACAGGAGGACTTAGAGCTACGATAGGTTTAACGTGCATCAGCCCCTCTACACGGAGGATCTTCAGTGGCTTGACAAGACCGCGGCCCAACAAAGCCATCCAAGGGCTAGTGACCATAACCACTCGTTTACCGCGGCTTATGTCTGACACGTGAGCCACATACCTTTTTTCTCAACCAGGATTCCGTGGCTTCTAACAAGCGACGAAACAAGCCCACGATAATCGTAAATCCATGAATCAAATCCTTAAAAACAAAAATGAAAAAAAAAATCCCATTCCATTTTATATATCTCTACCACCGCTTCAAAAAATAGAATAAAAAGTGGCTCCGACTGAAAGAGAGAGAGAAAAGACATAAAACCTAGCCAACAACGGACGTTTAATAGGCCCACAGGGACAAATAGAATAAGTCCACTCGGGCCGGAAGGCCCCCAGCTCTATAAATAAAAAAAAAAAAGGACCGACATCTCCTAAAGGGTAGGAAGCGAACGGTCATAACAGGGAGTAATCAATTTTTAGTACACGAAAAATGAGAAGCCGAAAAGAGAACGGTAGCCGATTTGTTTAGCATGGAGCGAATGCACAGCTGGAATCAATTAGGGCGAAGGTCACGTGATCTTTTGCCTCCTCCCTCCCCAGGGATGGGAACAGGATATTTGGTGTATAAAGTAATTGTGACCACGGTGATGCTGAAAGATTAGGCGTGTAAAGAGAGAGTATCAGTTTCTTGCTGGGTTGCGACTTATTTTTCTGAAGCACTTTTGCGTTATGTAATGTTTCTCATTCAGATGGGAGTGAAGTGTTTTAAGGCATGTTGCGGAGTAAAGGACGATGAGTTTGTTTGCGAAATGGCATTTAGGGACGATGCTGGAAAAGAAGTGTTTCCGTTTAGCAGATAAATGGTTGTTTCAATGTAATGATGGAAATTTCACTTCATTTATTTATTACTGACAGGAAAATTCGTCCAATCCCCTTTATTCAGTTAGGGTTAAGCCCTAATGCTATTAAAATGTTAAATAGAACGAGGTAAATGTGAAAATTACATTCCAAATAGCAGAATTAGATTTCCTGAATTATAATTAGAAACTCTAATTACTCACATCACTTTATGAATGTGAAATGCAGTTATAGATAGTGAATCTATTCTTTATAGAACGTTTCAACCCCTTAACTGCTGAGGAAAAATTACAAAATTCCTCTTCCAGTGCCACCGTTTTTCCTACAGGCGTGCGTTGTTGAGCGATTTATAGGGGGAAAAGAAAAGGCGTGTTTTTCCACCTAACAATTGCTAGCTTTCACTTTAAAAAAGAAATAAAAGAAAAGAGAAGGATAAAATAATAAAATAAAAATGAAAAATGTAATTTCTAGAGTTAAAATATAACAAAAACAAATTATAACTTATCTATTCTGAAATATATCTTGAAACATCGGTGAACATATAAACCAATATCACATTTAGTGCATTTGTACAAAAAATTAAAAAGCTTCTATTACACACTGTATGCGAAAATGACAGCAAATGAATGATAGAAAAGAGCACACTCAACTGAAGAAAAAAAAAAGAAGAAAAAAAGTTTAGCTATTGTGACGTTAGAAACTATAAAGGTAGCGTGATTTGAAAAATAAAAATTTAGTTTAATTAAGTCACAGCTATTATTTACATGAATTTACAATTTAGTACTATTAGATGATTTTAGAGTCCCAATTTCTATTGCTTTGTGAGGGAGGGATCTCGGTGTCCGTTCACTGCGAAGTTTTCGCTCCAACTCCTCTTTCTCTCACGGCTAACTCTCGGTCCCTACGGTTGACCGCTGTCGGCGTTCTTTCTCTACATATATCGGGTCATGGGCGGAATGGGCTTCTCCTCGTGTCAAAGGATGCCGAGGCTAACCAAGACACGTCCGCGCAATATATTAACGACTGCAGGTGTTTTTGCACACGTGGTGATCAATTCTCCTAAAACTGATCCGGCCGTGGGAGGGGGTTGCAGGTGTCCAAGAGCTCATAGAGGTTTCGTTACACTATGAATTTTATCGTTCCTGGAATATACCATTTCCCAACCCTTCTCCGAAATAAGTAATTTCTTAAGAAGCACAGTCAATGTCATTTTATTGTATTCCAAAGCCATGAGACTAGATTTAAACAGAGCAGCTCAATACAAAAAGTCTTCCTTTGGAAAGACTAGTATACGCATCCGAGGCACTAAACTCCCCAGCTCAGATGGACGTGTATACACGCCCGGACACTTAAGGGGTTAATTTGGAAATTAGAAAAATAAAAGAGTGAGACCCCCTCTCCGAATTTCCTCACCACGCCAACTGGAGGGCTTTGAGCCTCGATAGATTTAACGTGCATCAGCCTCTCTACATGGCGGGTCTTTAAGATGTACTTAGGGCTCTAACTCACTACACACCATGATCACTGGACTGCCGCATCACGAAAGAATTAGAAAACAGATGAAAAGATGCAATTCAAAGAAGAGAGATAATTTAATTTTAAGTAACTAAATTTACACACAATAAGAAGATTTTAAGAAAAACGTGAATTTAATATATGTTATCCTGCAAAAGCGAATTATTGGTATCATACCTAATCATTTAAAATTACGATCGGATGATATAAGAATGATATCCCTTTTCTTTCCAAATTTTCCCACTATGCTAAGCAACTACTTCCAGACCCATTTAGGCTTAAATCAGTGGTTCTCAACCACTGTGCCGTGGTACTTTAGTGAGCCACCAAAATAGGTTAAAATTATTAATAATACTCTGAGAAAGAAAATTAAAAAAAAAAAACCGGAACTAAATCATTTGGCCGTTTTATAGAAATAAACTATTTATAAAATTTTTATTGACCATTTGACAACATTAGAGGAGAAAGTTATTTTCATTACTTTCACAAATTTAAATGCAAATGCAAAAAAAAAAAAAAAAAAAAAAAAACTTGATTGCGTTTGTAATGAATTTGTGGTAACAGATACACTGTTTATGAATTAACTTTGAGTTAAGAACTCATTTCACTTAGCAATTATCGAGCTTTAATTTCAAAATATTTAGAAGAGTAAAAAAATTAAATTTGGATTAAAATTAGAGGCGATTATGCATAATAACCAAAAAAGCTATACAAATATTGTTACAGTTTTCTACATCTTAATTTGTGTGAATTCAAATTCAATATTAACAAATTCAAAAAAAAAATTAAATGTAGATGATGAAATGGAGAGCAGCATTATCATTTTTGCGACCCAATATAAAAGAAATTATCAAAAATCATCAAGACCCAATTCCGTATTAAATGCATTCTTACAACTAATTTGTAATTAAGTACTCAATAAACGATTTGTTGCCTTTGTCATACATAGGGTAAAGGGTGATGAGAAGGGAGGTCGGTTCCGAATCCCTAGACCCCCCCCCCTTCACCTTGTCCTGAATTTAACCCATTTAATACAATATGAGGCAGTCTTTTTTTATTCCATGAGCCACAATTAGATCTTAAACTTCACTTTGTTGAAACAGTATTCTTATTAAATTTAAAATCGTTATTCCTTTACATGAAATATTAAATAAGTTAATATTTTATACAATGTTGAGATAGAACATTACATTGTAACATACCGTCAGATGGAAAAGAATTCGAAGAAATCGACCAAAAAAAAAAAGCTCAATTCTCTTCTCTCCCCCCCCCCTCCCCTCAAGGCATACCTACCGTAACTACGTCGATAATTTTATTCCTTACTATCACAAACTTAAATCAGAGCGCGGAAACAGGAACCAAAGCGCAACCGATCCCGAAAATTCTAGTAAAGACCTCATCGAGTTTTAACATCTTTTGCCGATCATCGAGCGATAAGCGGCTGGCTGCTGAGAAGAGAAAAATCCAAAATAATAATAGAAAAAAAAGAACATTTTTTTCTTCCCTTTCCAAAATACGATAAAAAAAAAGGTGGGGGTGTGAACAGGGTAGTGCTAGGCAGCAAAGAAAAGAACGAGGAGGGGGAGGAGAGTGGAAGAGGAAAGAAAAACCGGTAACACACGGAAACGATCTTAAGCCTAGATCAACCTCAGTTATCCAGGATTTGCAGTGGAAAAAAAAGAGGGGTTCCGATACGGGTGGAACAGCAGAGCGGGGTGGGGATTTCGAAGCTACTCCATTATTGGCGGATTATGAAACCGATGAAGGCGGAATATCCCGGGTATTTTATACTTTTTTTCCTCCTTTTATCTTTTTTGTGATAAAAAAAAAAGAAGGATTTCTTATTATTTTGGGAAACGATTTTTTCTCCGGGAATATCCAGCACAGCAGAGAAGGAAAAATGTGGAAAGGGAATTCTCTTTCTGACAAATAGAAAAACGGGATTTTGTTGAGGTGCGGGGAAAATGGAGTGGAATGATATACGGGAACGAGAGGAATTTGAAAACGTCAGATGAGTATTATCTATATAGATGGCAGGAATGAGAGATTTAATAATTTTTTTTCCCGCTCGGGTTTGAGTTTTGATTTAGTCTGGAATTTTGATGACTAAGGTAAGTTGATATCCTTATTAGGGGCTTATAATTAACATCGCACTCGCTGATGGAACTCGTAGTTTTGAATCACAGTTAAGGAAGAAGACGTGGTACCCCACTTTCCAAACTTCCACACCACGGAAATATAAGTACTCGGTAATTCAACACATTTAACATGCAATAATCTAGCTATACGATAAGTCATTGGCTTAGGATTCGGTGCAAACAACACATGCAACAAGTTCATGACCAATGCCCATTGGAGGGGGGGGGGAGACCGGTGAAACTACGCATTCACTTAGAGAGGAATAGGTCTATATTTCAGAGGCGCATACAGAAATTTTTGAAAGGGGGGGGGCAGGGTCGAAAGTCCACAATTCTCGAATCATGCTCCAATACGCCGCCCAACAAATTCTTTTGATTTTGTCGATTTTCGGGAACATAAAAGAGTAAAATAATAATTATTGAATAAATAAATAGCATTAATAAATAAAATTAATTATTAATAACAAATACATAAACAATTTTACGTACTATATACATAGAATAATAATCAATCGAAGAAAAGTCAATGGCTATGGAGGTAGGGTTGTCCTAAACCGGGACTCCTGTTTCCCTGTGCACACCACTGTAAAATTTAGAATATTTACTTTCTTTCCCGGCCTACTTAAATTTCCAATAGTATAAATTTAAAGACTAAATAGATTTTACCCCAGAATTTTTAAAAAAAGACACATACGATGTTAAGGATATTTAATTTAAAGAGACAGAAAAAATTGTGAAAAATAATTAGGCTTAAAAAAAAATTTTTTTTTTTAATTTTGCGTCCTTGATATGGAGCATTGTTGAAATCCCAGGATGGAAATTAATCATACGAAAAACCAGCATACGCAGTTCACACTTCAATTCTTAATTTATCTGCGTAAATTAACTTCGGGAAATGAACGTAGGCTTACAGGTAGAATTCATAAAATATAGAATAAAACCATTCCAAATGCTATATAATAAAACCTTACAAGTTTTAAAAGTAAACCTAATGTTAGACAATCTAACACCTATATTATACAAAGTATCAATGCAATGCTTCTTATTGTACCTGTTGAGTGAGTGAGAGTAATATTAACTTTGCACTATAAAGTAATATGAGGGTTATTGGCGACAGACCTCATAATTTTGAGCATCGGCTAAATGATGAGCACAACACCTGAGTTCACAATCCTCTCTCCTAACTACCACACCAATGACAGGACATTGAGCCTCGACAGATTTAATGTGCATCAGCCCCTACACATCGGGTCTTCAGAAGAACCAGGACTCGAACCCATGATATTCCGGCCATGAGTTAGTTTACAAACGGCCACATTTTAAACGTGTTGAAAAACATTCTTTAAACAGAACGACATCATAAAGGAAAAGAAGACAAATGACCAGTAATGCACACAGGAATTTTTAAAGGAAGGGGGGGGGCAGGGGCAGAAGTTCCCCACTCTCGTATCATACTTCAACATATTCTTTTGACTCTTTTTCGATTTTCAGAAACAAAAAATGGTGAAAAATTAATTTTTGAATAAATAATTAGCATTTCTTAATAAAATTAATTATTAATAATAAATATATACTTAATTGAATTTTTTGTACATTATACATAGGATTATAATCAATCGGAAAAAAAATCAATGGCTTTGGGTGGGGTTTGGACCCGAAGATCCCCCCCCCCACCTTGCGTGCGCCCCTGAAAATGATCATACAGCAAAAAAATTAAATCTATCAATATCACGGTCCTTACAAAATTGAAATTTTCAATTTAGACCAATGATAGGGAGAGCAAATGAATCTTTCAGTCACAATTTGTACAGGTTTTTTTTCTCTGACAGGGTTTGCCATAAAACTTAATCCTATGCTAAAAGGACGTAAGTGTCGCGAAGACAGCACCACCCTTTCTAGAACACTCAATCAATTCATTTTCGACAAGGGCGTGAAACGACTCCGCGGGAAATGAACCCGTGACGCGAAACCTTTCAATTGAGCCCTAATACCTTACTAATTTTCCATCATTTCTTTGAGGCCGCTCATTATCACGCACGTGCTAATCATTTTCGTCTTCCTAGGGGCCATAATTGCACCCAAAGCCGAGCTATTACACACCTTTTTCTTTCCCTCGCGGCAGGAGGAAAACGACTTTTACATACGAATGGTTCATTGTTTAGGGTGGAAAATTAATTGCTGTAATTTGTAATTTATTTAAATATATGTCTGTGGGTTTTCATTGGGCAGCGATAGGATGGAAAAGTGTGTCTTGCGTTTTACGTGATAATAAATAGTAATTTACAGGGATTTTTTTTTGTCAAAGTGATTTTTGAACAGAAGAAAGATGGTGCTCTGCTTTCATAAGAGAAATTAAGGACATTATTATAAAAGAAACTTCGCCAACATTAGATTAGAATAAGTTTTTTCATTAACCCCTTAACAGCCAAGGAAAAGTTACGAAATTCACCCCCCTCCCCCCATTATCAACGTTTTTCCTACAGGCGCGCGTTGTTACGTGGTTTTTTGGAGGAAAAGAACAGGAGTGTTTTTAGGTTGCACGAGGGCTATTGGCGACGGACCACGCAAATTTAAACCTCCACCAGGTGAAACCCACTGTGCAGAGGGACTAATACACGTTAAATTTATTATGGCTAAAAGTCTTCACGTTGGAGTGGTGTGGTAGTTAGGAAGAAGTGGAGTGTCAGCTGAGGTATTATCCTCACCACTTGAGCGTGTCTCAATCAAAATTATGAAGTCCGTCACCAATGATGGTCGCGTTGCTTCAAGAGTGCGATGCCAATAAACATTCAATCCAACAGGTGACGAAAACACCTGGATTGGCACGTTTATGTGGTCCATCGCCAACATCTCTAGTGTTGCTTTGAATTACATTTAAATAATCAATAAAAAACAACAACCATAAGTAACATGGAAAAACGAGGAGACTCAACTTTCAACTACGGTCAAGTGACGAAGACAACACCTGAGCTAGTATCTCACTCTCTCACCAAACTTCATCAGGAAATCAACGTGAGAACTTTAAGCCTCGACAATTTCAATGTGCATCTGGTGCCACCAGAATTAGAATCCACGACTCAACAACGCCGGCCACAAGTTTGCGACCATGGCCACAAGTAAGTGACCATGACCACTCTGCTAACGAGGCCACTTGGTACGCATAAAGGAACGAAAATAGCTAATATTTTCTAGTTATTTTACTATGTATTGAAGCCCAGTGACTGAGTGGTAGTGTATCACGCTTCCACACCACAGGTCCGGGGTTCAAATCCCGGGCTGAGTAAGGCTAAATGGGCCTTTCATCCCTTCAGTGGGTTGATAAAATGAGTACCAAGCTTGCTTGGGAACTGAACACTGGGGGTTTTGCGTCAGACTGACCACTTGACCGAAACATCTGCACATGCACCACAGCGCTTAAGGTCACGAAAGCTAAAATAGGCACAACAGACCTTGGCCCTCATGGGCTGTTGCGCCACTCAGTTCCGTTTACTATGTATTAATGCATTTTGGCTTAAAAATGCTTAAGAGCTTTATCACTTGGAACGAGTTTTGAGACCACACGAAGATCGGTACAAAGAAAAAAAAAGAGCTATGTGGAATAATAACTTAAAACTCTTAACAGTTCATTCATTGATCGATATTAAAAAAAACAAAATGATAGAAAAAATTAAATCAAAATGCAAGAAAAGTTCCTCACAATTCTCCGTTTTTAATACAAAGAATATTTAAACATTAGATTAAAAAATAAAGTGATTTAAAACAGTCGACGGAATTTCCTCTAAACGCTAAAGAAATATAAAGAAAAACCATATTTTGCTATACATACGAAATTTTAATGACCTAATAAATGTGAAACCATATGATACGAAGCTGTCACTTACATAGAACAGATAAATGGAACATCCATTTGAATTTATTTCACATTTAATATTGTCGAGACTCGCAAACATAACGGAACAAACACATTTGCTTGCCAGAAAATTTTCTATTGTGCATACATATGTAAACTTGCATACGTAATGGTCTAAAATGACTTATTACTGAAAACATTGTGTATTATTAAACATATGTGCATTTCTGTATTTTTAATACATTATTATACATGTATTTGATAATTACATAAGTATTCATATTCATTATGAATAAATTTGATAGATATTTTTAATTTATTTCGTTGCTGTTCAAATTCATATCTCTATGTCTTTTTTATTTCATGAATGTTCATAAACTTTGAAGCTAAAAGGCTAACAGCGGAAAGCCCAAGAGGAACGATCTTGTGATTTTGAACCTCGATTAAGTGTCGAGGACGACACCTGACCTGGCATCCCATTATTCACATTTCCTTGCAATGCAAATAGCGATTTTTTTATAACACAGGTGTCTGTTTTTCAATTCTTACTTTAGTTCACACTCTCTATATATTTATCTTATTCAAATTTTCAATCGTTGATAAAATGCATTTTAAAGCACTCACTTGAGCTGAAATTTTATAAACACGATTATTTTGAATGACAACATAGTAATTTAATTATAATTAATAAAATTAATTGATTAAAAGTAATTATTCGAAGAATTACAAATACAGCCACGTTGGCATCATTTTTGGCAACTTGTGTCAAAACTAGAAAAGGTTTTTTTCTCACATTTTAAAACACTCATTTGAGCTGAAATTTTCTATACACTATTGTTTCGGGTAACAATACGATAATTTAATTATAATTAATTGACTGAAATTAATTATTTAAAGAATTACAGATACAGCTACGTTGCCTTCATTTTTAGCGACTTAGGTCAAAACTTTAAAAGATTTTTTTTTTATTTTCTCACGTTTCAAAACATTGAGTTGAACTGAAATATAAAATACATGACTGTTTTGGATGACAATAAGATACTTTAATGATAATTAATAAAAATTAATTGCCACTTAATCTTGTGATTCCGTCAATGTATTATATAATAAATTAATTGTATTAATTTATATAATACATATTATTATGTATTATTTTTATAATACATAATATATTTAGATTAATTGTAACTATTTAATAAAAACTAAAATAATTTTTGTTGTTGATTTAAGTAGGAATTGACTTAAATTTTTTTTTAAACTTGTTGTGACAAAAATAATGAACTTGAATGTAAATATATTGCTTTTACCTCACAAATACATTTATAAATGCTCTAAAAACATTATACATGAGAATCACTCATAAGAACACGTTATATTCACAAAACATATTTAATATTTTAGTAATACATACATAAGAACCCAAGAAGGGAAACGAAAAGATTTCTTCACATTAGAAACAAATATTTTCCTCCTCAGTAATTCCTCGGAAAATGTCACAAACACATCCCGAGAAAACAAACCGCTTTATCTTCCACAAAATCACTGCGCTGAAAGCCGAAGCGGTAAGAGGTGAACACCAAAGGTCACAAACAACGTATCCACATAACCATTAAGCCTAACCTGTGGTAATGATCATCACCTACGAAGATTAGAACCTGCCGAACTTTTTTAAGTCGAAAATAAACACACTTGGCCTGCCCTCTTCCGAGAACAGAAGAGAAAGTAGAAGAAAAAATCCTCGCCGGCACTCAATCTATAAATTATGATAATAAAAGGCCGAAGAATTTAACATCCTGTGTTTGTACCATTGACGAAGGAGGAAAAAAAACCATGGCATCATCATCGGAACAACCTATGACGGGTAACACAACCGCCAATTATGTCAGTTTGCCTTGCGCAAATAGCAGAGAGCTACTGCCTTCCTAATAGATGGTTACAAGTGAAAAAAGGAATGAAAAATAAAACAACTACAGAGAGGGGAAGAATAATAAAATAAAATAATACATGCTTCTGACAAGGCCTCCGCCCATTTGTAGCGCGGCCACCTGTCTGCAACGTTGAGGTTCCTGTGGCCATCTTTTTTTTTATTTTTCCCTTTTTAAAAAGATTCAACCTCTGCTGTTCTTTTTTTCCCCCTTTCCTTTATTATTATTATTTCTCTTTTAAGAGTGATTTGATTTCTTAATGTATCGTATTCGTCTGTCATAGATACGTGAGATGATATGCTTTTTTCGCAGACGTTGCCATTTTGCGGAATGGAACATAGTAGTAGAATGATCGTCTGACAGTAATGACGGGGAATGAAACAGAATGTAAACAATAATATAAGAATTTTTTTTAGATATATTATTGTCATTTGGAAGGGCGTGTCGGCCTACCGAATTAAGTTCGTGGAAATCTCGCAAGACAGAAAACGACTCTCCTATTTATTTTTTTTCTTCTGTTCTCTTTGTTCGTTCTGTTGTTATTTCCTCTCGTTTTTCCTCAAAGATATCTGAAGTGGAAAACTTTCGAAGGAAAAAAGTAATGCCATACAATAAAAGTTAACAGTTAACTCTTTTCAAAGGCTGTTATTTAATACTCGTAAAACCGTTAATGGATAAAGTACTTAAGTTATTTTAAGTGCAAACATTCGAATCTGAAAAGTATTTCGATACAGTTTGATGAACAAAAAAGTTAGAACGGCTGAAACACGAATTGTGACTGTTTATGGAATTAGGAGTGAAAAACATTCTATTTTTTTTCATTCTGAAAGGTAATTGTTCCCGAGCATGAACATGTACTTAAAAACATTAAAAAAATCACATCTAAGATCTGAAATACTAGTGTAGGTGAAGGTAAAAACAATTAAAAAAGAAAATATAGTGAAATAATTTTCTAAATTTAAATGCCTATAGCTGAACTTAGATCACATATATATATTTGCGGATGAGGAAGCAAAGTGGTTGGTGTTATTTCTGACGAGTTGTAAGTTTGAGTTCAGGTACTACTAATGCTATGTAGATCGTTTGATGAGCTCCTGACCACGCCCATTTGGTGACTGTGACCGCGAATGTCACGTCTGAAAAAAGAACTGTTCGAATTCGCGTGAGCATTTTTCCATCGCATAGAACACATCAAAGCAATAAGCAAATGTTTATATTTTATAAATGCTGAACTTTTATAAAAGAAATGGGGGAGCAGAGTGAAATTTAAATATTTTACTTCGCTTATGAATATCTAATTTCGTTTAGATTATTCGTATTGCGTGTTTTCTCTCAGTTTTTTATGTTTCTAATACTCAAGCGCTGAATTTCGAATCTTTTGATCGAATATCCACTTCAAAGTGGAAAAAAAAAATTTCTATCATTCTTTTTTTTTTAATTCTGGAATTTATTTAAGACTTCTTCGAATACGAACCCTTAAGTCTGGAATTTGAATATCTTTTGATATACTGTATTATATTTTCCCCCCAATGGATTTCGCTTGCCATTGCTTTAATTTTCCTCCGGACTCCCATTTTCCCCCAAAAAAGGGAGAATTTTCTCCCCCTCCCTTTGAACTCAACTTCTTTCTCAATCTAGAATTAATGCAGACAATGTAAGTAACACGAGGGGGTTACAAAGGGTAGGGAAGGAGAGTTAGAAAAAGAGAATTTTCTTTTGGTACAGAGAAAGAAAGGATCATGGGAAGGGAAAAAATAAGTACTTTTGCGACTAACTTGATTGTGAATTTGCCTTCAGACGTTTTCGTTGCCCTTTTTTTCTCCGAAACTTTTTTCATTTTTTATTAGGTTATTTTCCCTTTTTTTTACAAACCTTGTTTTGTTTTGCATTTTTCTTCCCTTTTTATATGTATTTTTATCATTCTTGTTTATTTTTGTAGCATGAAAAATCCCTCCTCGTTTGTTTCTTCTTCATCAGTTTCCATCGGTATTCGAAATTCGTTTGTGTACTACTCCGACTTTTTCCTCCTCCTTTCTTCCCCCTCTCCTCCACGTAAATATTTTTTTCCCTATTCTTATCGGTTTTTTTTCTATATCTTTTTTCCAAACTAATAGAAGACACACATTCTTTACTTTTTCATCACTGATTTTTTTGCTCCTTCCGATCAATATTTTTTTCCACTTTCAACCTCCTTGATTTCAAACTTTTCTTAAATGCAAAGCTCTCCCCCACCCACGTTGTTATTTGTATTTTTTCAATCTTAATGCCTTTGTTCTAAGTAGCAGTAGCAGTATGTTTCCTAGTGGCATGGATAGCAGTGATGGATACAGTGAAATTACGGCTCGAAGCTAGCAAACGATTGAAAAAAAAGGAGGCCTCATTTATTTTTCTTCCAAAAAGGATAAGATATAGGATTTTTTTCTTTATCTAAAATCTGACATTCGTCCTATTTGTCTATTCAGAGCTAAAAGACTTTTTGTAACAATCTCGCATGAAGTATTTTTAAAAAGAGGGCAACATCCTGTTGGGAAGAACAAATAAGAAGATGGAAAAATGCAAACTTAATGAAACTGAAGAAAAAAAAAGATTTAATTTTTTTTTTTTTTTAAACTCAAAACGAAAATCCAGTTGAACATTTTGGTGTTTTTTCAGAATAAATTAATGTAAGAATGAATAGTAACACTTTTCGCTTTCAATTTTCAAATACGAAAAAAAGTGCGGAGGAAAAAAAAATAGAAGGTGCATGATTAAATTTAAATAATGACATGATACAGTATTCATAGAGTGTGTTTTTATTTTTTTTTATTCAAAAAATTATTAAAAGAAAATGTAACAATTATCATCAAACAAGCCGCGGGGCATTGTGTTATTCTCTACGCCATATAAAGAAATCAAATCACGAAAATCATCGGTAATTTTGTGACTTACAATTATTAATTTAAATAATTTTCCGTTACCTGTTCGGAATAAAAACAATAAATTCCTCAGAAAATTAAAAATATTTTAATTATAATGAATTTTAATTAACATTCCACAATAAATTCAAATTTATTCTCAAAAATAAGCTTTATGTAAAACAAAGGTAATATTGCAAAAACTATAACATGCTTAACAAGCTTAGTAAAATTATATGTGCCATGTAAAAACTAAAACCAAGATGCGTTGATAAATTTTTACATTTCTAACGAAACCATGATGAACTTTTTTTGTTGTTGGCTATGATTTATATCTCATTAAAAGTTAAAGAATTAAAAAAAAATCATATGTTTAGAGATTACAATGCTTGTATTCGATACATATTTCTTTAAATATATATATATATATATATATATATTTCAATTTAATTTTGGGAAACTATATCAAGTAGGTAAGCAGGAATGCAAGTTTCAACAAATTTACAAAACAAGTTCTACAAAAGATACTCAAACAAGTTTGGATGCTTTCAACAACAAAAGAAAATATTCAGCAAACATGTAACTTGGGCAGGACATTAAATTCAAAGAAACTTATTAATGCACCAAATTGGATCAATAGCATAATTTTTAAATGCACCGTAGGGAAAAAATAGGGAAAAATTATTGGAGTCACGTGCTCTAGGCAAATCACAGCAAATATAACATTTGTATTACTGTGTATGTCTCTACTTTGCATTAAATTTTTTTAAAATTAAAATAAATTGAATGAACTTAATTTTTGAAAAATATTTCCCAAAGCAAAGTTTTGCTGTCTTATGTTTTTTAAATTCAAAATTAGCTCTTTTTAAGCAGATTTAACTTAAAAATAGTAAATTGGATTTTTAAAAACACATCAAAAACCGCCAAATATATAAGTATAATAAATGGTGCAAACAAGATCATACAAAAACTGGATAAAAACAGAAATTACAAAAATCAGAGATGTAGAACTATCAAAATTGAAAGTATCGAAAGGGTCTCATATTGGACTAAAATGGAAACCTATTATGATTTATTTCCAAATCTGTCACTGAATTAGGCCAGTGAAATTGAGTTAAACAGTGCTTTATGGATCCACCTTCCCCGTACAGCAGAACACCAAGATTAAAACGTATATATATATATATGCTAACCATTAAGATTTTTAAGATTAAGCATCTTAGTCGGAACTCGTGCGCTAAATCACTTGTTCAAGTTGATGTGTAGGAGCAAATATATATAATTTAGGATAGTATTTAAAATTTTGAAAATTGATAAAATAAGACAACTATGCAATCTGCCTAAAACACTAGTACCTGTGTTAGCTAAAAAAAATCTACACTTAGACGATAAAAAGAATTTAAGTTTTCAAAATAGGTTAACTGATATGATACACAAAAAGGTCTCTTTATATTCACGAGAAAATGGAGCTTCGACAAATTTTTAAAACGTGGGCTAATTTTTATATTTTAAACTTTAGTTATTCTGTATTAGCAACATCTCAGGTACAGAAAAAAAGTCCTGTCCTCAAAACGATCCTTAGGCGCGCGCGCGCGCGAGATAGGTAATCAAAACTTATATGAAATGTCGAATTCCAAATGCTAAAAGGTTGAGAGATGGGACATTTTTAAACAAACTTGTTTATATTTCCACTTCGTTAAACTAACCTTACCCAAATGATTCACATTACAGACGATCGATATCCGCAGAGAGTTTTCTACATAAAAAATCTCATTCAAAAAATAAAACCCTTGACATCAAATCAGATTGGGAATGTCAGTTAAGCAAAGCAGATAATGAGCTATCTCTATACCCGCATGTAAATGGCTCATTATAAAATGCAATCCCACAATCCCAATCCCAGATATAAAAAAAAATATTCCTCTGCCTTTCACTTCTCCACTATATCTGGCAATGATCGTATAAAAAAAGTGAAAGCGAAGCATCATTACAGATAAGAATGCCTCCAGATTTTTTCCCTTTTTCTTTCCCTATAAGAACTCTATATATTCTTTTTTCTCTCATCATACATATATATTATTCCTGTCATAATAAGTAGGGAAAAAGTAAGTTAATGATGTATCTTTGCTTCTGGTAACGCAAAAAATTCGAATACAGAAGATTTTTTCCCCTCCCGTCCTCGACGCAGAATATTCTGAGAGAAAGTATCAGACGATTCTTCTCTTCTGTGTTGCAATCTATTTCAAAAGATAGTTACTTTGATATATGTTATGTGTATTTAATGTGAATGAAATAGAAAGATTGGTTATTAAAATATAAGTACGATTGAATAAGTTATTACTGTTTAAGGAGAAATTATTTCTTTTGTTTGTAATATTTGGATTTAATGCAAACTTTTTGCAATAAAAGATAGGAATTAAATAGAAAAGAAAAAAATGAATTGTTTTCCACGAAGAAATGGTTATTGATTTTTCGTCTGGATGTAAAAATCAGTTGTGTATTCGTCAAAAGAATAAACAAAACATCAATACACTTAACAATTATAAAAATCCAGAGATATTTGAGGAAAAGTATTTTGTTCACGTTAAAAATGTATTATTATTTTTAGGATGGGAACATTAGTTATAAAATTAAATAGTTGTTTCTTTTTTATGTGAGTGGCAAGAGTGAATATAATTAGTATATCATTATTTGTGTATGGCAACATTTTGTTGCTTTGAAGTTTGTTCGATTGTTATGGAGAGTTTTTTCAATAACGTTTCGGTGATCTTGAAAAATTATTTGACTTTTAAATTGCCACCGTAGTTAGTAAGAGTTTTAAAAACTGCTTCTCTCTCTGTCTCTCTACTCTTAGAAGTGTGATAAGTAATTTGGATTCTGTACAGTTATTATTTTGGAAAGTTAAGAAATTAGTTTAGCTTTTCGCTTAGAAGTTTTAACTATTAATATGATTACTTTGATAACCTGTATCATAGTAATATTCAAATACTTATTTATTTTTCAGAATACACCATCGATAAATGTTTCATAAACTCGGAAACAATAATTGGTTTTGACTTACTAAGATCTGTATTCCGTCTGGAAAATCCAAACTCGTGTTTAGTCAATTTAGACTATTATTTAAACTTCTCAGAAATATTACTTAAAAAGTATAAATAGTGTAAAAACACTTAATAAATATAATTTCTCTAGTTATTTAGTAGTAATTAATTCTCAAAAAGCTCAAGAACAACTCAGTCATTTATTTATTCGCATTCGATTTAGAACAAAAAAAAAAAAGACTTTTGCCAATAGCAATTTTAAATTTCTACAATACAACAAAAACAAAGATAATGACCAGGTAGAGGTTTAACACCTGGCAATTTGTAAAGGCTTGTGAAAAAATACTTTTAATCACGTTTAATACTTATATATTAGCCAGTGGAATTGGCAAAGAGTTTGAAGAATTTGCGAGAAGAGTAGGCGAAATATTTTTCCTACTTATTATGTATGAGAATGTATAGGAATATTTCTTCATTATTGGCTAATGAATATTAAGACATTTGGCGACAGTGTTTGATTTTGCGAAAATAGTCTATGGGCTAATACGCAAGTACTTTAAATTTACATCCGAAAGAAAATAAATGCTGCATACTTCCATAAACATCAATATACAACAAACATTGATGGAAACATATTTCAAATTATTTTTCATCACTTAAATGTATTTCTCACATAAAGATCTGAATGAATTTTGAACGATTAATCGAAATACCTATTTGTTATCAATTCATTTCGATTCAAATCTCATTGGATAGATTCTAAATATACCAAAAAAGGAAAAACGGATTTTTTTTTTAAAAAAATGTAAACTGTATGAATATTTAATCATCACTAAACTGAAACAACAGTTAATGGAAAAATAAATAAAAGTCTCTCTCTCTCTCTCACACACACAGAGAGCATATTTTAATGTTTTTACCAAATACCATTATTTTAAGTACTGAATTCATTATTGAAATTTTTATTTATTCCTCCGATATACAGAGTGATTCGCAACCAGTGGGGCAAACTTGTGAATTATACTTTGTTTTTGGATAACGAATTTTAACCTTAATCTTGAAGCAAATTCCAAAAAGTGTTCCTCATCACTTGATAATGGTTCAAAATTACGAGGTCCGTCGCCAAAAGCCCTCCAGTAGCTGGACAAAGCGACGTTAATATTTCCACACTCACCCAAAAAGTGTTCCAATTCGAGGTTCTTCTACAAGTCTAACAACTTTGAGCTTATTGTCGTTATCCATCCAGCCTTTCACTTACCAAGTCAGTATAACCAATCCTTATTTTACACATCGATATCAACAATTCTTAAGCTACACATTTAAATAACTATTTCTCAGTTCAATTAACTTCAAAAATTCTGCACGAGCCATCTTTAAGAAAAGATTCCTCGATGGCTTTTTCCACCCCCCTCCCCCGGATGAGATCGATGGAGCATTAAAGCGTCGTCGAGTTTCCCAAAACCGAAATGAAATTCGATGTCAAGTGCCCGACACAGCCCATTAAGAGAAGCCAAGTCCTTGTGTTTGCGAGGCCCCACTTAAAGGGCTGCTGCGACGACTCTTGAAGGAACAGAGCCCACTTCACAGCACCAGTACTCCCGGCCTTATTGGAACTCCTTTTTAAAAAGAGTCATTCGTTCCCTCCTAAAAGGAAATGCCGACAGTTTCCGGAACGGAAGACAAAATGTTTATCTCCTATTTTGATGGGTCCAGCGCTTAAATTCGATACTTTTCCTACGACATGCAACGATATGCATCATTTTAAGATAAAAAAGGAAGTATAATGTTTCTCCAAGTGGTTGATGTTGAAATGGGGCATTAAGTTCTGGAGTGATGACCGGTTGGATGGTTATAACTCTATACCACGTGATTTGAATCTGAATGTAAGGATAATTTTAGAAGGAGAAGTTCATGCATCTCTCAAAATGGAAATAAGTAGTCTTCAAACGGATGATAGTAAAGCCAAATCTTTTTTAAATGAAACAATGCTATAAGGCTCTTGAACTACTTGAATTAAATAATATAAACTTGCTAAGAGTGAATCCATTTAGTATATTGCCCTGTAGTGTAAATTTTTCACCAAAACGAGGTGTATTCAAATGACCCTAATTTTTTTGTGTGTAAGCAATTGAAGTTAGGGATATGCGGTTTGGCACACGTATGGAGAAAATCTTAAATTTTCCTTCCCGAAAAGCTGTCAGTCACCGGAAAACAGCAGACGAGTGAGGAAGATTACAGCACCGTCAGATTTTTTGTTTCGACAAAATGATGTAAAAACTTAAACAAAGGTACAACCATGAATTTTTAATGATTTGAAAAACTCACTCTGAGGATTCGGCATTCGTAAGATTCTGATTAGGACTTCACATGTGAGTAAGGGTAGAGGTAATTACACAAAGTACAAACAATTATTAATTTTAGCTATTTTTACTTATGAACCTACTCGGCCTATTATTGGATGTTCGGGTTATTTTCCCCATTACAATATAAGAAACTCAAATAAAAATTAATAGCTTGCTATTCATTATTTTTAATATGATACTGAGCTTGGTATACTAACAAAAAAAATAGGTGCATCGAAAAAAAATTATTCTTTTTTTAAAAAATTTTTTAAGATAAATGAAAATTCAGAATATTTTGCGGCATATTTTTTATTATTGACAAATGTTTAGTATTTGAATATTAGACTGGGATTATATACTATAAGTTTAGCTTTAGATATAAGCCATATTAAGAAATTTTTAAAAAAAGCTGCAAATATATAAATTCTATCATTTTTAATCTGTTACTTCATTAGTTACATTTATGACATTTTAACTCATATTAAGAAAAACAATATATTAAAATACATTTTATTTCGGAAACAATTAATCTTACAGTATCTTTTTCGAAATATATAAGGAGATTTTGTAAAGTGTTTCTGAGAGTACATAAATATAAATCAAACTTATAATGTATTCGATTAGGTACACGTATAAAATATCTTATTTTCACTAAATCAGAGCAACCTCGTCTCCGTTTAAAATCGTACTTACTTAACAGAATAATTATTTTTTACTCTTCCAAAACGAAAGAAATAATCCATAAAACACACATTTTTCTATCCACTTAAGCCAAACGATAAAACTCTAGAACGAGCAATTACAGTAACTCAATTAAGAGATTCATACCCAGAAACACAACCCCAATCTATTCGAGAGAAACCCGTCCCCTTTTTACCTCACCACTCCTCAAGTTAACGTTTCAAGACCGAGCGACAAAAATAAAGAGCCCTCTTCTCCATCCCTATCAGCACAGCAGTACACCCACCCCTTTCCGGTAGAAAAGCCTCTCCTTTCGAGGGTCTTCTATGGTGACATCGTCTGCTAGACTGAAGTCTTGTTCTTTGAGTGTCACTCGAAACGCCACATGTCACATTCTTACTTTTTTTCCTTCGTTCGTTCGGATTCTTTACTTTTATCGTCTGAGGGGATTATTTTAGTCCACCCTCCTTATTAACGGTCGTCGTTTTCTGATAAATCGGACGGATAAATGGACCTTAAATAATACCTCAAACGATTCCGGGCAAGCAGAAAAAGGGGTGGGGTGGTTCTCGAGTGGTGCTACACTGGGATGGATAAGGGTGGTCGTTTTTGCAAGCAGGCTGTTTCTGGAAGAGGTCCGTTTTCCTTTCGAATAATTATCTAGGGTTTAGTGTATTTTTGCTTATTAAGGGGTGTTTACTCGATGGATAAGTAAGTGGAACTTCTTGAGTATTAGAAGGGAATTTTTATGATGATGGGCACTTATAGAAATGAGTGTTCAGGGTCAAATTCGGTGGAAATATTTTTAGATAATTATGTTTCAAAAATATTTACGTTGCAATATTTCAAAAATCCCTTACTATCGTATTAACACACACTTAATACTCACAAAATTAACATTCAAATATTTTAAAATACCTTTAATAGAAAAGAAATATTTTGAAAACAAGGCTACTAGTATACTTTTGGAAAATTTTGAAAGTGGTTTCTATTGTCAGCCGATGAGATTATTAAAAGGTACAAAGGAGAATGCTTAATGAATATGGTATGGAACAAGTGACTTTCAAAAACGGTTACGAAATATTAAAAAGTATATATTTTACATGCACGCGCACAGATAAATTTATTTTATATATATTATCAATTTTTGGCCATTATACTTTAAAAAATTCTTGTCGTTATTACATGAAACATAATAGTAGCTAAATAAATACACAACAAATCTTTGAAACGATTTCATACGACTCGTATAAAAAAGAAATACATATTTAAAAAAAAAGGCTAGAAGGGAATATATCAATATTTTATTTTCTGTCATGGACATCCTTGTATCTATAGAAAATTCTTGCATCGAGAACATATTTACCTTTTTTTAACTATTTGTTTAATATACGAATATATGTGTTGTTGTTGCTTATGATACCTGATCGACAGTCACATCAGATCAAGGTCCACGAAATTCATCGCGGTTAAGGGCTAGAATTTCACGCCTGTCGTTAGCCTAACGAATATATGTAAATACAAAAGTTAATTTTCAGCCATATAACAAAAACTGTGCAGATTAACAACAAAATTAAGAAAATATTTATCTAACATTAATTTGAGAACCTTAAGTACTTAGAGGACACATAAACTATTACTAGTAAGACATTAATTAAAATTAACATACACTAAAAATTTCTGTAAAAATGAAATTTTTTAGGGCTGCAAAGCATATGAATTTTAAAAGAAAGTCGCTTAGAAATTTCAATGTAGAACTCCAATATAAAAGTTTAAAGTCTATGGACTAAAACAATTTAAATTTTTAAGAAATATAATAAAAAACTGAGCTTTGAGCAATATATGTAGAAATCATTACACCTCATTCGGCTAAAGATAATATTTTCGACAAAATTATATTCCCAAGTCTTTCGATCTATATTCTAATTCCCTGCAGCTTAAATTTAGTTTAAATAAAACATTAAAGGATAGTAGCTTCATCTATAATCCAATTCGAAAACATTTTCTTAAAAGCAAAAGCTTTTTCAAAATCAAAATGCAACAATTTATAAAACCAACGATGCAACGATTTCTGGCAATATAAAATAAAAAGGCATTTGATTTCTAGCTCTTTAAGCCTTAGCGCCTGATTCTTTGAGATTTAAATAATACTGCTTTTCTCGACCTAAGCAAGAGAAAAACCCTCTTAACCTCTTAAAAAGGGGAAAAAATAACTTAAATATTTTCGGGAATATTCCGAAACTGCCTTTCAAATTACTTTTCTTCCAGCTCCAGTAAATTCGGCTTTTCTGTAATAATCCTATACTAAAGGAAAAACCACATTTACAGAGATTATTATAATGGTACATTTATAGAGAAAAAAGCACTTATGTGTATTTATTTTTAATGGTAAAAATGAATGATGCAGGAAATATTAACGGTAATAAATCATATATATTCACAGTTTAAATATTAATACGAGTATTGGACGTAAAAATAAAAAAAAATGTATAATATTTTATGAATTCTAGAAAGAGTAAGAAAATATTTTCAAGATTCGACATTGGATTAAATCGTCCTGATCCAGTTCACTTTACTAGTAAAAAAATCAAGAGATTTATGTAATAAAATGTAATATTATTAACCTAAGTAACAACAAATTTTAAATGCTATCCTTCAATATTAAAATTTTATTTCAGGAGAAATTAAGACTAATGTTTAATTATTGATTAATTATTACGAATGACTTGGCGGAGTTGGCAGAAATATTATATATTACTTTTGGCAATCACTTGACATATAAATACATAATTTTAAATGACTATAAATAGATTAATCTTTACGGAATGAATCAATGCTTGCAAAATTTCACATCCACTATTCTTGTAAAGAACATTTTGCTAATTTAACAATACAGTTGGAAACGTAGGAATTACAATAAGAAAAAATTACATAACAATATGTATGTAGCACAATAATGATATGTATACTCTCTGGAATAAAATAACTCAATATGCAACATAGCTGCAATAAATTTTTACCGAAATTCCACACCATTTAAATTTTTACAACTTTAAAGGCTCCAATATTTCTTTTTATCTCTCTTTAAAGTCACTAATACTATAATATTATACAAAGCTTTATATCGATTGCAAAATATAAACGAATTTTTTTTCAATGTATTATGTAAAGATTTTTTAAATTTTATTTTTCAAATAAAGTATAAATTTATCATACACGCAAGTTAATTTTAGCACGTATTTTAGGAGAAATGCAACATCATATTCCTTTAAAGCTTATTAAACAATCATTAATAATTGTGGGGACCAGTACTCTTCTTTTTTCAGATCACGTGATAAATTTAATTTTAAGTTCAGTTTTTACTGTACATGTTGAAATAAATGAAAGTAGGAAACATTTGATACAATAAAAATGCATGTACTTAATTTGTGTTACTAAATTAAGTTCTATTATTTTCAAAAATAAAACGATATGTGTATATCTGCTTTAAATGTAAAATATCCTAAACTAGGATATTTAGAAAAATTTCTACATCAAATTTGTTTTACTTAAACAATTCTAACAATCTCGATTATGTATAACTACAAAACCTCACCTATATTCATTTCAATTGAGTCACAAACTATTCTCACAACACCCTAACCTTATCTTTAAAAATACCTCCCTCATACCAAACGATCCCGCTGTCTATTATACAACACTCCTTCTCCAATACCTGCAGACGACTAGACCATCAACTCTAACCAGAGGAGTAAAACAACCCCTCTTTGCAGACGATAAAGAGATAAATGCTAATGCACCGTTCCGTCCATCCCCCATTGTCAGGCAAGCCGGACGAAAATCCCGATAATTCCCGGATACGGGGGGAGAGGGTGTTTTCCGGGCACGGGCAATTAGGGGTTGGAGATTTATGGTCGCAAGGGGGCATTAGGATCAAGGGGGATTTGATGGGGGATGGGTGAGTCTCCGGGAATGGCCTGGAGTGGCTCAGGAGATAATTTCGGGATTGAATCCGGGAATTTTCACAGCCGGAGGTTCATTTCCGCTTCTTTTACGAGACGTGTTTTGTATCTGTTGGCTTTTATATGTATGAGGGGGGTGCTTAGAGAGATTGTGACCTCGGCGAAGAAGGGATTAAGGGTCAGACGATATGAAGGGAAGAAGGAATTTGCAATGGATCGGAAGAAAGGGTGGATGTGTAGGCGGGGAATGATTTCCTAAAAACTTTAGAATGAGCAGAAGATTTCGAAATGTTGGATAAGACTTGTGGTGTTGAAATAAAGTACTGCTCAGCCACCTGTTTAATGTTTTTAAGATTAAACGAAGCTTTTAGAGTAAATGAAATGGAAAAAAAATTTTAAAAAAAGATTCAATTTCCTTTCAGAGAGGATTGTTCAAGTTCAAAGGAATATATTATGCCCATTTAATGTTTGCAGTAATCCAGGTTTTTTTTTAAGAAAACTCCCTTTTTTCAGGGTATTTTAAATATCTTTTTTATGTAGAAAAATCAAAGCAATAGAGAATAACTTCCTTGTGAAGAAACCCAGTTATATCTCCTTCAGGTTGCATTTTTGTGCACACACAAGTAATTTTTCTTATAAAATGGATAAACAGAAATTTTTTCCCCCTTATAATTAATAAAACATCACGATGTGTTTTATGCAATCACTTCTATAAGCAAAGATACTTTAAGCTTATTTTGTTGTACTTATTAGAAAAAATTTAAATTTGAAAATATTAAAATATAGAATTGCGTAAATAGAAGAGGGTGGGAAAGGGTACTTTCTCACATATCAAGTATTGAGGTATCAGGATATGTTCGGAGCCATGATATTACGAAAGCATATAAATGAATATTCTTTTGATATTTTGTGTCACTTAAATTAGAATATGCATATGGAATTGCTTAAAGAATATTATTACAATACAAAAACTATTTATATGTAATTTTTTCGGCAATAAATGTAAAAAAAAATGAC
This sequence comes from Trichonephila clavata, assembly GCA_019973975.1. NCBI lineage: Eukaryota > Metazoa > Arthropoda > Arachnida > Araneae > Nephilidae > Trichonephila > Trichonephila clavata. The sequence goes on from BMAO01026592.1 coordinate 273,060, forward strand.
ATTTTAAAAACATTCTCTTTTTCAACGGAAAATGCTTCTATAATAATAATATTTTGCCTACATATAGCTAAAACTTCTCTACGGAGTTTGAACTTTAAAATATAAAATTTAGAAGTTGATTTATTCATATTTTAATAAATCAGAGAGGAGAAATTTTAACATAAAACGCAGGCTAATATTTCAATTGATAGTAAATCTGAAAATAACGTGAATTTTTCAAAACTTTTAGTTCAGACTGCAGAAAAGTCTTAGTTATACAAATTTTTAGGGGAAAAAAGAATTTATTACAAAATGTTATATTTTTAACAAATTTCTTTCTTTCTAGTAAAAATAATATTATTAAAGAAGCATTCTCCATATTAGAAAAATATTTTAAAAATAGTTTTTTTTAATTTTTTGCCAAAAAAAAACTGCATTTTAATAATTTTTATAGTAATAATATTCTTAAAACAATTTTATATGTATACTCTAATTCAAGTGGTACTAAATATAAAAAAAAATTCATTTATGCGCTTTTGCAAAAATAACGGTTACGAACGTAGTCAGTAACTCTAATTGCAAGAAATTTTCCTTTTTGATTATGATCTTATCAAAAATAAAAATAACAAAATGTAGAATAATTATTTTTATTTAAGGTTACGAGATAAAAAAAAAATTACTAAGACAAACATTTGATAAAGAATACTTAAAAATGACTAGATAATAATCAAGTTCAATACCCTTAAATTATTATTATGTAAAGTTTTCTTAAATGATTTACATTAAAATACTCTTGAATTATTTATATTAAAAATGAATAAAGTATGATAATCAAAAGTACCTGAGAAAAACATCAATGAATAAAAACACATCGAAAATAGAGAGTAATTTAATCAAATTTTTAGAAAAAAAACTTTATTCCAAAATGTAATATTTCTAACAAATTTCTTTCTTTCTGGTATTTGTTTGTTACGCAACTGAAGAAATAAATTCCGATTCAGAGGAGAAATTTCAATAACAAAAAAAAAAAAAAAAAAACTAACTACTATAACAGAATAAAGGCAAAAAATAAAATCAGAGCTGAGTAAAGTATAAACCAAGAGAGAGAGAGAGTTTAAATCAAATTAAATTCTAATAAAACACAAAACGCATACATATTTTCAACGTTACCATTTATGTGAGACGCATTGAGTCTTTTAAATATAATTCTTTTCTTAACAAAAAACATATCTTATTTTCAAAGACGAACAGGGATTTGATTAAGTGGAGGAAAAATCCATTTCATTTAAATTCTAAAATTCAAGCATTTCCTTCTAAATAAAATATGCTGACGAAAATATTCAACAAACTCAAATTTGTTTTTATTCGAAGAATATGTATCCCACCTTTTGAATATTTCCATCAATGCAAAAGAATCTAATAAAATAAACTAGAATAATTTAGCAAGAAATTTTTTTAACAGGAGACACAATTTGTAACAACGTATATCTATGTTAATAAGACTCTTTCTTCCTTTGGAATAAAATTATTGTAATATTTCTTACATATTTGTAAATTGAAGTTAGATTAAAATCATATATTATACCAATATTATTCATCATAAAGCGAAATAAATGTCGAAGACTATTTTTCATGGTATTATTAAAATAAAAAAAGGTTGGAAATAAAACATTTTGTTCGTTTCAACATTAAAAAAAAAAGGTTCTTATTTGTTTGTGGTGAGCAATTGAAGTATTGGAGAGAATTAAAATCATCCCTGGGTATTAGTAAATTAAATTAAAAATACTAATATTACATAAATGTGTTTTTTTTTCAAATTTTCGTAAAAATCTAATATTGAAGATTAAAATTATCATCAGTATCTAATTAAATTCAATCCTAATAAAATTTTGTTTAAAGTTATTTGAGTAATATAATGAACTGGATTTAGATAAAGCAAAATATAAATGTCAAACACAATTATTTCATGATTATGGTTAACATAAACTTTAAATAAGAGAATGAGTGTCTCTAGTGTTTAACTTATGGTATAAAAACGTTTTTGTATGTGTATACTTGCTATGAAAATATTTGTTCACGTTAGTTCCCCTACCCCCCAACAATGAACTTCAATTTTCGAAATTTAAACTTCTTGCAAGCTTACAATTATTAGTGAAACTACATTTAAAAACAAAAGATTTAAAAAAAAAATTAAACTCTATAGATCAAATAAAATGCTTTAGTAAATACTGAAAATACTTATTTTATGGATCAGCTAAGTTTCAGGAAAAATTTTAAATCTGGTTCCAGAAAGGAAAACAATACCTGGGCGGATTGTTCTCTCCCTTCGCTTCCAGGTTAAATAAATGTTTAAAAGTCCAGTTAAATTTAAGTGCAAGAAATATCCAGTTCATTTCAAAAGAAAAATAACTTGGGTCTAATCAATAATACTCAGTTCGACTTCTTCACCCTTCAGCCTCTTCAAACAAAGAGACCATTTGGTACGATTTTAAAATTTAATTAATGTTGTGACTCATAATTCAGTTACATACAAGTTACAGGGGAGTGATTAAGTGTTTATTAATGTCACACAAAAAAGAAACTAGAGGGCTATTCGCGACTTCCCTCGTAATTATGAACCACGGTCAGGTGACGAGGATGACACCTGAGCTTGTACCTTACTCTCCAAACTTCCGCCCCCCCAACGTGAGGACTTCCAGCCACGACAGATTAAACGCGCATCAGCCTCTCTACACGGCAGGCCTTCAGTGACAACAAGGCTCGAACTAATGATACCCCGGCCACTTCTTACCACGACCATTAGGATACTGCAGCCACTAGTTACAGAGGAAGTGAACGTAAAAAGATCAATTTTACACACAGCACCTTCTTCTTTTTCTTCTTCTATTGACACAAAAGCTTTGGGTGGGTCAAGGCCTCCTCAAGAACCTGCTTCCATTCCGATCTCCGCTTTGTAACAGTTCTCCAATTAGTTACTTTGTGGCCGCGGTAGCCAAGTGGTCAAGGTATCGGATCATGGCTAGCGTGTCATGAGTTTGAGCCCAGTACCACTGAAGACTTGCCGTGTAGGGGAGCGATGCACGTTAAATCTGTCGAGAGCTCAAACTTCCACCAGTTGGTGTGGTGTGGTAGTTAGGAGAGGGGGGTGCCAGCTCAGGTGTCGTCCCCGTCACTTAACCATGGTTCAAAGTTAAGAGGTCTGTCGCCAAAAGCCCTCGTGTATAGCTGAACAGTGCGACGTTAATATTCACTTACTCACTCACCCAATTAGTTACTCTTAAAACTTTAAAATTGTCCTCCACTCAATCAGAACATCTCAATTTGGGCATAACCCCAGTTCTAGTTCCAATAGGTGTATAATAGAAAATTCTGAGCTTCAAGGATGAGGGTTTCATACGGCAGATCTGGCTCTCAATTCTCAAACGACCAATTTTGATGGATTTAATGACAGCTGCTTCCTTAAATAGCTAATATAATTCAACATTATGTCGTTGTCTTTACAGTCCCTTCTCATTCCCAGCACCAAAGATATATCTAAGAACTTTTCACTCAAAGATGGATAGCTGTTCACAGTCTCTGTGATTTAGTCCAAGTTTCAGATCCAAAGGTAAGTAGGGTCTGATGATTGTTTTATATAGCGCAATATTTGTATGTCTTTTAATCAATTTTGACTTTGAGAAAGCTCTTAGACCATGAAGACAGTGATTAGATTCATAATAAGTCTTTTAATTTCAGTATCAAATCTCGTTTAGAGTGTTAATGTTTGAGCCCAAATAGGCAAAAATATCAACCATTTCAAACATAATTTTCGATCTACAGATATTTAAAACCTTCTGGAGTTTTTGTAACTGGAATGTGTATTTAGTTTTGTCTTCATTGATAATTAAATGCAACTTTTCAACCGACTTATTAAGGTATCCGACTACTTACTAGAACTTTTTTTTAAAAAGTGGAGATATGGGGATTTTTTTTGTGATTTTTTAGATTTGTTTAGTACATTTTAAGAAAAATATGTTAAAATTCAGAAGAGAAAAAGAAATTACTATTACTAAAATGAGTAAAAATTGACAAAAAAATAACATAAACGAGGCCCATTTTGTACCAAAAGTTAATGAACCAATTTTCAATTTTGATGTGTTGCTATGTTATTCATTTTTGAAATGACTTTCAGGATAACAGATATTTTAATTTTTACAAACCCTAGAGCACTTTATCTTAGTTATTATATGAAATTGCTTTTAAAAAACAGTGATTATATTAACATAAGGGACTGTGAATTTTGTAATAAAATAGTAATTGCTAAATCTGAAGGTTAAAACACTTCTACTAATATACGGAACATACGCAAAAAAAATTTCAGTTCATTATTTTCAAAACTTTTTGAGCAATCGCTGTCTCCGTTTGAGCATTTAAAAAAAACACATTTCGAGTAAAACGCGTTTTAAAATATGACATTTTGCTTAAAGTAATGGCATCTGCTTTTACTAAAACACTCGTAGTTTTTGTTCTAGTGAACGGAAAATAATAAGCTTGGTATTTTTATAAAGTTAATAAGATAGTCTATAAAATAAAATCATAAAAAATTGTCGTTTTGGCAAAATTCTCAATTTTAGTGTAGTCGATACCTTAAGGGTTAGACATGCCTCTGGCAAAGCATTTTTAGCACGGGCAATGATTACTTTATCATCGGCATAAGCAAAGAGTTGTTTTAAATGGTATATATAGCGGTGAATATGGCGGGGTATTAATGATATGAAATTCTGTAGGGGGTCCCCTTTATAGATTTCTGAAAAATGCATCACACGTACATTCAACTGTACGATAGAGATAAATACAGGGATATGTCTAATACACGTTCATATCTATAAATATATGAAGTAAAAAATATTAAAAACAAACATCAGAAACTGTATAACACAAGTATCTTTGAGTTAGAGAGAATTAATGCCACTTCTCTCATTCGTAGCCCTCTCCAAGCAACTACCATTCCTAAAGGTTGTTAGGCAGAACTACGGATGAATGGTGAAAAGTGGTTGAGTCAGCGAGATTCTTTTTCCCAGGAACGTGATAGGGTCGCACCGAGGGAGGAAAATGAAGTGGAAAGGGATGTCCTGCCACGTTTCGTACGCCCCCTGATGATCTGTCAGAATGATGGCAGCAACGCTTTGCAGAATGATAATTGATAAGGGCAAGAGATAAGATGATTGATGCGAGAATGAGAAGTGGGGTACAAAGATAATGACTAGAAGAAAGTTAATAAGGGGAACGATGAAGGCCCACTTCATTGTGAAATAATTATTAAAAATTGAAACTAATTTTGAATTGTAGTAGCATTGAAACAATACAACAGCCCAGAAAAGTTCAATGGAACAAAAATGGTATTTTCTACGATCAGAAAAAGAAAAGTAAAATTAAACTTTATAAGTAAATAATTAACTGTGTATAATGTTTCATTACTACAATAGATTCAAAGACGAAAACAAATTTTACACAAATACTTAAAGTAATTTTTACACAAGGTAAAATACCAGGAACTAGAACACATTAATTATTAGTAAATGACTTAGTATAGGTGTAAAATGTTAGAGTTTAAAAATTTAATTATATTTCTGTGAGAAATTATATATCTAGGTTTTTCAAAGTAAACTTAAGGCTGTCTTAGGTAATAATAAAAAATAGGACACGAATAGGAATATTTTTTCAGACGTAAAAGAACTGAAACATTAATATTGAAATCTGACTTTGCTATCCTATAAAACGCAGCATATTTTATCATATTCCTAAATTTTATTCTAGTTGTTCCATTTTTTCTGGTACAGTCGACTCTCGATAATTTGAAGTTGAAGAGACCAATGAAAAACTTCGAATTATCAAGAGAAAGTATGGGGAAAAAACTCCCAAAATACACAAAGAGAAATTTTTTTTCCTAATACATTTAAATTAGAAACTATGTAATAAAGCAACAATTGTACATATGTATAAAATTATTTTAAGGTATTTTTAAAAAGTATACATTATACAGCATAAATATTATACAGAAGTTAATATATTTATGTATTAAAAGCAGTTATTAGAATAATGCATACTATACATAATTAATCTTTTTTGATAAAAAAAAATGTGTGTTTTTTGTTTGTTTTGTTTTATGGCATCCACAATCTAACTTTGTCAATAGATTTTTTTAGAATAAATCAAGCTGGAAAAACGTCCGCGTCAACATGATTTGAAAGAAAAATTTTCTTACATATATATAGTTTGTTTAGTGACACTTTAGCTTCTATAAGAGTTATCGGAGTCACCTCCTCCGATTCGTCTTCATCAGTTTCTGCGTTATTATGGTCCAAAGCCACAATTTTAGCTTTTTCTGGGGAGACACAGAGGTAAAAAAACTTGTAAGCTTCAACCTGTTTGCTACAGGACTGTACATGATAGTGAGTGTTTGAATTGTCGAGAGTTTTAGAAGATAACTTTGAATTATCGCGTGTTGTAGTCTGGCCAGCCACAGATATTACTTCGAAATATTGAGTGTACCAAAACGTATTGTTTTAGTTCGATACATCAAGAGTTTTTCTAGGGACTGAGCATTTACTTCGAGTTAGCGAGAGATTCGTATTATCGAAGGTTTGAATTATGGAGAGTCGACTGAATAAAATATGTTTCGCATTGTGTCTCCTACACCGTAATGTTAAAAAATAACGCGCGACGTAACGCGTTAAAATGGAAAAAAAAATAAGTATTGGCTTGGAATATTTTGAAGCTTTAAAAAGGCTTATATTATAAACAGATGCATCAAACATAATGTTGCAAATTTTCATGAAAATTGAGGCATTTTTCTGCTTGAAAATGTGCCCCACGTTTAGTTCAGACTTTCGTACATTTGACAAAGACAGCCTCAAACTAAAAATATTAATTTTATTATTTAAGGACTTAACTCTAAAAATCAATTTTTTTAAAGAATTACATTTAGCAAATTTTATATAATCTGGCAGAAAACATGCAATTTAAGAAAAGGTTACAATCCCTACACACAGACCTTTACTTCGAAGGATTAATTTTTTCAAAGAAACATTTTAAAAAAGAAGAACATAACCCTTGATACGTTTATTTGTGCCTAAATGATAATGTGACATAATACTTCTCTGTAACGATTACATATGCACAAAGAGAAAAACATGTTTTTTTAATAATACGACTAATTTCATTTTTTTCGAATTTAAAAAGGGAACACTGAATACCAAGCAATTGCTTCTATCATCTATTTTTCACACAAAGACACACACACACACACAACTTTCCTTTTCAAACCTCTCCCTTCTTCAAAACAAAATAGTCAGCACTCACCCTCCTACACTCTTCGAGTGGTATCGGAAAACATTTGCATACGATTTCAAAACCATCCCCAACAAAACTCTCCAGATCAGAACCGATCCAATCCAACCTGCCCCATCTCCTACCCCTCTTAACACGTCCCCTTCAAATCCGACCGTATCAGCACAAGTTTGCCAGTGGGGACCACTCTTAACTTACGGCAGACGACACTTTTCCTGCTGCCAAAAGACACCCCCGGGCCCACCCCTCCTCCACCCTCGGTCCACTTGTGGCGGGAAGTGAATCATCGGCCCCTAGAGACTTCCCGAGTGGAGTTGTCGAGAGCTGCTTGGCGGAAATTGCCGATTGCGCTACGGGGGCACTTATCGTTTGGTAGGTTTTTTTTAACTCCCTTTTCTACCTCTCTGTCTTTCCAAACCTCGGTCACTGAAATCTTAGAGCAAGTTTCATGAGAAAAATGTCCGATTTTTGGTTGGGCTTCTTTTGACAGACATCATAAAAAGTTAGAAATATATATATTTATAAAGCATGCTATTTGGATAACATTTGAAGTTATTTCCTGTAAACATTAATAATTTAAAAGAAAATTCATCCTTATTTATAAAAAGATCAAAATAATAACATGATTTCGGGTTCAATATAAGGACTAGTTCAAAAAGGCTGGATCTATTATACGTATTGAGAGGAGAGAATAGTGCACCAATAGTTTTGTGTTGCCGTGGTATAATAGAAAAATACACCAACATGAGTTTTAGAAATTGTTACGTATGGTTTACAGAGTTTTAGCCCATTCATTAAAATTTATTTACATCTTAATTTTCTCTTTTCTTAAAACGTTGAAAATATAGACATAATCCTCTTTTAAACATTATCCATACATTAACATATTGTAATATATTTCACATATATTAATACAACTTTCAGGGGGGAAATATCCCCCCCCGCACATTCCAACATTTATAAAAATTATTCTAAGTAGTTGTTTTATTGTGAAAAAAATAAGAGATCTATGCTTTATAAATAAAAAAAAAACTTGTAAGTCCTCCCCTCAAGTGATCTTTTTTAGATTTATACTACAAGGGGTGATCAAATGAAAAGGTACGAAACGACACGGTGGGTACAAATATAGACTTTATTCAAAATATACACCATAGGCCTGAGCACAACGATCCCACTGATGAACAAGCCACAGGATTCCTTGTTCCCAGAATTCCTGTGGCTGTGACGAGACCCAGTCCTTCACAGTGTCCTTGAGTACGTCGTCCGAGTTGAAGCGCTTTCCTTTCAGGTGTTTCTTAAGTGGACCCAACACATGGAAATCGCAGGGTGACATGTTCGGACTGTAGGACGGGTGGTCCAACGTCTCCCATTGGAACTTGTCCAGTTCCATTTGTGTGACTCTGGAGACGTGTGGACGCGCGTTATCATGGAGGAACCACACCCTCCGTGAGCAGCCCCGGTCTTTTGTTCTTGATGGACCTGCGTAGGCGTCGGAGTGTCTCACAGTACACATCGGAGTTAATGCTTTTTCTATGCTCGAGTAATTCTGTGCTCGCATCATTTGGACGCCGCTTTTAATAAGAGCCTTTGCTCTCTCCTGCGCATGCGGGCACCCGCGCATGATCCGATCCCAGTCAGAGTCTCCAATGGCATCCCGAGATGTCTCGCTACATTCTCCCTTGGCGGAATATGCAAATATTTAACTGTTTCATTTTTATGTCGTTTCGTACCTTTTCATTTGATCACCCCTTGTATAAATACAATTTTTTTTTAAATATACAATTTTTTTCCTTTTTTATTTATATTAAACGACTAGAATGAAGACGAAATTACTTTTTTAAAAAAGGAATAATACAAATAAGTAATAAATTCACATGCAATAATTTTTTGTTTAGAAAACAATTACTGTAACTTATTCACCAGATTCCAAAAGTACTAAATTCTTTTGAAAATATACGAAAATGAAATTATAACAATAGTTAATCGGAACATCGTTCATTGCATACATTTTATTTAATTTATTATACTAGAGGAAAACAAATACGAAGTATCACAAAACTCCAGGACAAATTTTCCTTCATAAAATATCATTTATAAATGCATAAATCTTGAATCAAGCAAATGCAATTTGAGAATTTATCCGAGATTATTAATGCAGCTAGTAAATGCAACAATTTTTGATTTTTAAATAATTAATTCACCACTTCTGGTCTTGACAGCACTAGTGTGCTTTAAACTTCTCAAGGAGCTTTGCCTCAAGCCAATATTTTAATACCATAGTCATCAACACAATTGAACTTAAAGAAACCTAAATCTCTTTTGACGCAGTCAATTCATCTGAGTTAAGGTCCACCATTCGGGCGAGTACCAATAGGCTTAACCAAGAAAGTTAGTCTTGTAGTCTATATCAGTGTTTCTCAACCCAATTTACTCTCAGGATCGGTAAACTATTTTACCGTTTTAGAGCGGACTGGAGTGATTATCACTATTGTATATCTTTTTTGTCAGCAAACGTTAAAATTCAAACTGATTTTTGAATTATTGTGCTTCTTTGCTATTCATCTTGGAATCTAATAATTATTTTTCCAGGTGTTAAGTGTAATAGTAGCGTGTCAATCAGTAGCACACACAAGGGGGTGGGGGTCCTCGGGTCTGAACCCCACCCAAAGCCATTGATTTTTTGTTTACAGATTGATTATAATCTTATGTATATAGTACGTAAAATTTATTAAGTATTTGTTATTAATAATTTATTTTATAAATTAATGCTAATTATTAATTCAATAATTAATTTTATACTGTTTTCTGTTACCGAAAATCGTCAAAATCAAAAGAATATGTTGGGCAGCGTGTTGGAGCATGATACGAGGATAGTGGATTTTCGACCCTGGAACCCCCCCCCCCCGAAAATTTCTTGTGTGCGCTACTGATGTCAATGCATCACCCTGCCTTACGCCATTTCTTACTTCCATGCTTAAGTTCGCCATTTTGTAGAAGATTGACTATATCAATTTCAGATTAATAAGTTTTAAAAGATAAACTTTTTCCTAAATCGCCATTCATCCATTATTCTTTTGGCTAAGCATTTTACGGCGTACCAAACATAATTTTAATCGGATAGAAAAACTGAAACTTTGGAGCCAAGACTATAAATTAATATTTACTTACATTCATACAAAATATTTATGATTATTTAAAGACTAGTTTAGTATATTCCCTTTAATAAATCCTTCTTATAATAATTAATCATTTTCTTCATACATATATATGTAGCACGGATCCATCATTACTTGTTATATACCGGCACTTATTTAGGTGTCTTACCTTCAAAGACATATCAAGACTATTTAGAACCATCAAGATGAAGAGACAGATTGCACTTTCGACACCAAGCGAAAAGATAACACGCCACAATCGCCAACGAAATTACACACTTAGAAATATACAGAGGGAAGAAATATTGCTTTGCCGACATCCCAACACAGTAGGTCATTATTTCCCGCTTCACGCGAATATATTTCGTGATGATCCAATTAATCAATGGTAAGGGAAAAAAGTGCGCTTCGAAAAAGGAACTGTTTTTACGTGCGTCTAGAAAAGATACGTCATCAAAGTCATTTTTCACGCAGAAGAAGATGCTTCGATAGCACCGCCAAAATATATACATAAAAAATTTCCAATTCTTTCTTTTATTCATTCTTTTCGCCATTTAGTACATGGCGTGGATGGAAAAGCCGCAATTTAATGCCTCTAAAATCCGTGTACCTAACAGTTACAGCTGCGAAGAGTAATGTTCGAATGTCGTGACTGGAATACGAGACGCTTGCCCGCCAACCCTACACGCCAAAATGGCATAATTTCCCCCACTCACTGTACAGCAATGGGTACTTGCTTGGCGGTCTCTTTTCCACGCTGGGATTAATTAGATTAAAAAGACAATGGCGAGACGACGACTTAAAAATAGGTTCGTTTAATTGATGGTAGTGAGAAATGCATTTAGCGCCAAAGGAATAATTAATTGACGTGTGGCGACAATGCGAGAAAGTCTTGTGAGTTTGGCGCCCTTTTGATGGAATGTTTAATTATGTGTGACAAATTGCAATCAAAAGACTTTCTTGAAGTTTACGTCTTAAAAATGCAACAGGTTAAGTGAATGAAACAGTAAGTTAACTGTAAAATTATTAAATAGTTTTCAGCACAGTAAATATGAAACAATACTGTAAGGGAAATTAGTGTTAAGTTCGAAAAAAAGTTTTTTGTTTATAAAAAGTCAATGCATTTAATTCATAGCAAGTTGTAATAATATTGATAGTAACAATTAATAGTATCGCCATTTAAAAAGAAGAAAAAATGTTGCAAAAAATTTTTAAAACAAAGTTTTCCTTAATCAATGGAAAATTTATATACATATGATGATTAATTTTAAAAATGATAATACTTGCTTGTTAGTTAATATGTTTAATGAACGATTTCGCATGCATTTTTTCTCTCTTTTTCTACCAGACAAAAAGTATAACGAGATAATAAAAACAAAAGAAATGGTACTGCATATTACACTGTTCCCAATTTCACCAAACCAAAAGACATCGCCTACTCAAAAATGTCGCCAAATGCTGTGCCATTGTTATTACAATGTTCAAACTAGCGATGGAACGGTTTTCCATTATTGGCGTCATTTTGAGACGCCTGTTGATTTTACGAAATTGGTCGACGGTATAACACGTAAGTATAAAAAAATATGAAGATAAATAAAAACAACAATAAACTAACTTGTCAACATTTTAAGTGATTTTGAGCTGGTTAAAATTAGCAACTATCGAATTTAATTGATGTGGACCACATTATTAAGTACCATAAATGAATAATTACTCAAAATAGCACTTTAATCACATTCGGCTTGGGAAAACACCGAAATTGGAATTTTAGCGATTCATAAATCGCAAATCAGTGAAACTATTAACTAGGTAATAAAACAAAAGATTGTGTAAACACAATGCGTGATTATTTTCTAATTTACATATGCCGTGTAAATCAAAAAAGGGAGGGCAAACACATCACATGCAAAAAAGAAAATATTTCAAACGGTAAAACGCAACTTGGCGAGATTTAACTCCTTCAGCCGCCAAAATTAATCAGATAAAAATATAATCCCTGCTTTCGTGTGCGAGCACCATCTAAAACCAGCACGTTTAATTGATGACAAGATGAATTAAATACAAGAAGCCGAGTAAACACTTACGATATACAGTTCCACGTAGCCTCAAATCGAAAATCAATCGCAGCATGGCGACAACATACAGAGAGAAAGAATAAAAAAAGCCAACTTGGCGATGTTATCTTAACGCTCACGCGATGTACTATTTATTGTTCCTTCACGGTCACGAAACATTCGTTTTCGTTTGCTTTTTATTTTATTTATTGCACCTTTTTCCCTCCTTTTATTTATCAATATAACTTTCAAAGGGATATATGCACACACAAAGAGAACAAAAAGTTCGCCAAATCGTAATGGCACATCGATTTCCAATTGGAGATGTTTGCCCGGAGGTTAACCGCCAGAGTTGGCGGTGTTTGTCAATCGCCTAAGTGCTCCTTTTTAATAAAGATGAGGCCGTTTCCTTTTTGGCGTTTGTGTTTTCGCCCCTTAATGGAATATGTTCATTGTGGCGAGGGTTGATAAAAAGAAAGGAGCAAATGGCTTTACAAAACTCGACCGTAAGTAGGTTGATGACGAAGATAATCGAGTTAATGCTTTTATAATGTCGAAGGTGAGGAAGTAGTCAACAGAACAAGAGGAATTGTTGGCGATGGAATAGCTTATTAAATGGTCTCCTCGGCGTGTATATCGTCCACACAAGCCTTTATTTAGATTTTGAATGGAAACATTATACATTTTCTTTTATGCAATTGTTATGGAAGTTTATTACATTGTGTGAAGCTGAAAGGAAGAATTAAGTCATTGTAGCATGTTGTTAAAAATGATATGGAAAAATATCACGCAGAAACGCTACGAAGGTATAAACAGATTAGTTTCAGATTGTGACTATGATTAAAGCTTTTAAATGGAAATGTATAATTTAAATCTTGCTAAAAGTTCATTTTTATAGGAAGATAAATCTCAATGGAATTTCTTTTCTTAACGATTATACTTTAGGTGAATGCGGAAGAATAGTTCCTTTCAAATAGTTAAGATTTTTAAAAAAAAATACCTTTTATCAAATGCTTACTCGGAAGAAAGCATTTGAAATAAGAGTATTCAGAACTCAAGAAGCCTTAAGATAAACATAAACGTTAAGAAGATTACTTAGACTTTGAATATGACTTTTTAAGTTAAGCTTTTACGATAAACATATGTTATTTAAACTAAAATCAGGTTTAACACATTTATAAAACATACTTGTATGATTTTTAAATGGAAAATAATGTAGAGTAAGAAAAATAAATTACGAAATAGTATATATGGGCTCAAAATAGAATACGAATCTCCATCAAGAAATTTTTCACTTTCGTATTTAGATTTTAGAATGAATTAAAAAAAACTGTGTTAAATATATATATGTGTATATCTTTTTCTATCCAAGGGATGTAATGCGGCAAACAGATTAAACAGTATAAATACAATGCAACTTCTGCTAGGTGATCATCTGGAAAAAATTGGTCAACATATGAAAATGATCCTATAGTACTTGTGGCGCTACCACTCATTAATTGTAGGTGGCTCTGCCATTCACTCACGATACTGTACATAGTTTACTATTCACTGCATAGACATGTGGCGTCTACCATACTGTAAGTACTGTTTGATTTGAGTATGTACTCAAATCAAACAATATGTACCAGCTTTGAGCACCCAATACTCTTTCTTGCAAACAGTTTACTTTCTAGAACAGCTTTAGAAAACAGATCCAATCTCCCATGATACAAATGCAGCTAAAACACACAGAATTACATAAATTAAAATCAAATAATTCGATAATATCTCACGGTTCAGACACAGTACTTTCTAAAGATAGAGAAGAAAAAAATTAGTTTAGATCTGTTTCTTTACTGATTGCAGAGTACAGTAATAAAAGCTGTGTGTTAACCTTAACTGTAATAATCAATGCAACATGAAGTCTTGTTACTAATACCACCTGTCTGACGATGTCAGATCGAGGCCCACGAAATTCATCATGGCTAAGGGCTAGATGTACGCATGTCGTTAGCCGTAGCTTTGAGCCCCATACAGATGTCAGTACGATTTAGCTCGGTTCCTTCCACCCCAATTTTTAGGGGGAACACCCTGGGGGTGGTAAACTCTTCTCACACTTCTCTTTCCCTTCCACCAACCTCACGAGAGTACCCCCCTGCCGCAAATGCACTATATATTTTCAAGCATCTAATCCTTCTCCGGGATTCAAACCCAGGTCCTACAGCACAGCAATCAGCGTCACTAACCACTGCACCGGATGGGCGGCAACATGAAGTCTTAAAACAAACGATAATTAACAGTATTAAGTATGATTGTCGAATGCAATTCGAGTAGTTTACGACATACTAGAAAAATTTCGAGATATTTGAACTGCATGTGTTTTCAATGAATGTAAGACATGTTTACAATTCTGATAAATATTTCTACTGATAAAAAAAGAAGTCATTAAATTGTGAAAACCGTTAAAACTTATAATACAAAACATTAAAAGGGAGTAAAATTCATACTCTGTATCCCTTGTTGTAGAATGGTTTAAGAATTTTAGTGACGAATTCGGAAATAAATTAATGTGAGTAGAAGTAAGTATAAGAAGTCAGTTAACAATTTATGGAGATGGTCATCATAGAAAGGCTAGTCTTCAATAAATATGAAGAGGAGATAGCCACAATTAAGAAAATTAAGAGACAATAGAGTAACTTATATTAAGGTGGTAATCTTTGAAGATTTTAACTGTATTAATCTTATAGCCACTATTCACATAAAAATTATTGAACAATGTTCATTATACATCATATAATGTCTGAGATAAAAAAAATTTTAATCAATGACAAGATTTTCTTTCCATATTTTATGAACACCTAACTAATCCGGTGCTTAAAAAAATAAGTTTGCAGAATATGAGTAGGAAGCAAAAAAATCAAAACCAACTTCTATTTTAAAGGAGGAAGATAAATAATGGAATTTTTATCACTAATAAATGTCCACACATTTTATTTGAGGTCTTATTATAAATTATTATTTAGACAAAATATCAGCAGGGGAAGTTGGCAACAGCGAGTTGGCGGTTAATTTTTAATGTTTACTTTCGAACGAGTTAAGAGATGTACGTTTAAGAATAAGTTATGAGAAATTTTATCATTCTATGTCCAATAAAAGTTAGTTTTTATCTGAAATAACACCAAAGAGAGTGATCCAATTATAAAAATATTCAACACAAAAAGCTAACACAAGATAGGAACAAATATTAGCACTTAGTGTTCGATGATTAATGCTTATATACGTAGGAAAACAGGACAAAAATTTGTAGGTAAATAAAAGTCTCTCGCATAAAATCTTCCTAGAAAGGCTTCTGACATTATTTTGCCTACCATTTAGAAGATATGAAGAATAAGTTTTAATAATTAAATAAAGAAAAAACGTATAAAACTTTATATTCCTAATAAAGCGACTATAAAACACACAATTATTACTCTTACTATATTCATAGACACCTAAAATACATTAAAAAAGAACTTTTCTTCTTCCCAAGCATGTATCTTTATCAGAATTATCCCGCAATTCATTGCCATATTAATCAGCCACAAAAAAAAAATTCAGCCATGAATCCTTAACTACGAATTACATTCCTACTCACCACATTATTTCCCAGCTAAACAACAAAACGGGGTTATTAAATCCCTCGTAAAAAGGTCAGTTCCCATACAAAACCCCTGTATATAATAATCCAAAATAAATAAACCCATCTTTAGGATCGCGCATTTAGAATTAATTCCCCTACAAAGCTACAAAAATATTGCAAAGAAACTTAAAAAGAAGGTGGACAATAAATTACGAAATTCACCAGTACTTACTAAGTTCACTACATCATAAAAAAATATCATCAAATTCATTTCCTTTTACATCGTAACACAGATAAGCACTGCCACTAAAAACATTCCTAAAGCTTTAACTCGAGCTGTATACATGTGACCTGGGCGCTGTTTAAAAAGAATAGGCGCATTTTTGTTGTTATGGAAAAGGGGTGGGTGGCCCCCTTCTTTAATATTCGAGAGGTGCTGTTATGTAGGGATCGGGGCCCTTTTACCAAAATGGGGAAGGGGGTCGTCAAAAGTGTTACGATCCAATTTATGAGTCATCCGGTGCTTGTGGAAGTGTGTTGAGAAGGAGTAGTTGTAAACTGCGACCGTAACTGTTAACGGAGGTCGGTCCGGAGTGTAAGGGGGTGAGGTGATGGGAGATCGTAAAAGATGGGGTGGGTGCACAGAGCAAAGAGAGAAGTGGCGCAATCAACGTAAAAACACGGAGGCTGGTGGTGATAGTCAGGATTTGGTGAGTAGATTTTGGTTTCCTTGGCGATTTTCTAAGTGGATTTTCAATCGTTCCTTAGGAAAATATTTTGAGAAATCAGCTCACGCTGCGAAATAGGGTTTTGACAACATAAGTCGTAACGCAGTCAAAACCAAATTTAAATAGAAAAACTATGACAGCATTAAAAGGAAAATGATATACAATTAAGAATACATAATGTATTATAATATTACTGATGCATGCCATCGATAGATTTTTCTGGATTTGAAGAATCATCTAATTTATTAACAATTTTGATTATTATATGTAGTTTTACATTTCTTATTAAAAAATATGCATCTTTCTTTTAAAAAAATATCCATACTTGCCTGCAGTTTTATAAAAAAACAGTATGGTTATGTGATATTCAAAGAAAAATAGCAAAAAGAAATAATAAATTCATGTATTTAATGCTAATTAGTACTTTTTAGTTTATTGATAGTTAAAACACCAATCTGTGTCTTTGAATATCAGAACTGAAAAATCACTTTTTCGTAAATCAATATGACACTGTAACAGTCAGTCCAATAATGATCATAATATACATAAAAGTTGAGAGTATAAAATTCATTCCTATATATATTCAGTTTTATTAATATGTACTAAAGAGACAAATGCTTTGAAGACCAAACAGATGTTGGAACTTGAAAATATGGATACTCCAATATTATAAACAGTGCTGACTCTCTTAGGAGAGCTTTTAATATAATTTGTATAATTGATATAAAAATGAGGTTTAATCAGTTTTGTGCGGCTAGCCAACCCCTCCCCCTTTCTTGTTATACCACTCAGCAAAATCCTATTGAAAACAATGGATAGAAGATTTAAATACATTACAAGAAAAGGGTATCTTTCCTAAAGTTGCATTCAAAAAAGCATAGACCACGTTGAATCCGTGTACAATAAACAAATTGCCAGATCCTGAATCCAAATACAGATTCAAAGCTATAATATTACTGGCCGAATTGTAGCATAACGATAAGTACAAAATTATTTGTACTAAAATAATTATTAACTAAGTGTGTATTAAGTTAAGTATTAGATTTATAGAAGTAACGCGCTAGAAATATTACTGTACTTATGTAAACCGTATTGCAAGGTTAAGAATAAAATTATAGGAATATATTATTTTTAAGCGCTACTGTTACGCCCTCTATGAATTGAGTATGTTGGCAATTAAAGGTAGATGGTACTTGGAAATATGAATATTCACAATATATTATTTAATAATTACAAAATATTAATCTACAAATAAGAATTTAATCCTTAAAATTTAGAATTTCCATATATGCAAACAACTATTAATAAAATTATTTGGGTATTTTTGATCTAAACAGTATTTATTTAATAAGATTTTTATTTTTTTTCTGAATTTTTTAAAAATACAAATTTTTTTTTGTATGTAATTTATAATGATATTTCTGAATATTGATATATGTATATTACTTTCCCAGTGTGGGGTACTTTAATAATATTAAAATTTAAATTCATCTCTTTAGTCACAAATATTAGTATTAAGAATTTTATCATTTAATTGAATTTCAATATCCAGAAATTTTGCTTCAATGTTATTATTAGTCTGCATTAAATTAGAATAAGAGTTAATGTTAGGTTTGAAATTCTCATTCTTACCAAATATAACAATGTCATTTATAAAACGAAAAATGTAAAATGAAGAAATATACAATATTGCAATAAAGTTCAGCCCCTAAAAGTTAAAGCCAGACTAAGCAGATCATTTGACACAAAAGTTAATTCGTATTCTATTTTACAGTCACTTTTCGGACGCCGTAATCCATCTTTCGGAGCGAAGAGAGAGACGAGAAAGGGGCTGACGACAAGGAACCTGCCTCCTATTGGAAGATCAATACCATATCAGCACACTCGAAATTATTTCAAGATAACTTAAAAGGCAGGGTGAGAGGAGGGCGACGAAACCTGACAGCTTGACGGGCGCCCTGGTAAGAGACTCTAACGACGGCGGATTTAGGAGCTGTCACAGCAGACTCCGCGCCCCAAATCCGGGGCGCAACGAAGGGAGGGCGGAGAAAATCACCCAGGGCGCTTTACATTTTCAACACGATTCATCAATTCCTTCGTTTTTTTTGTCCGATAGGGCGTGGAACCCTGCCAGATGCTTTAAAAGAAATACATCAAGAAGAGAAAAAAATTTTTAGAAAAGAAAGTTTTTTTTACAAAGTGCTCACTAGTCATTAGGGAAAACCTTAAGTGACAAAAAAATTCACTAAAGAGATGGCAGAAGGATAAAAAAAATATCAGAGAAGAGTTTATAAAAAAAAAAGAGAGAGTGGGAGTGAGAGAGAAGGAAGAGGGAAAAAACACTAACCGCCATCAGTCACAAGCTTGAAGACTTAACATTCTGTCGCCCAACTCTTAAGGGAGGGTTTAAGAGAAAGACGAACTCGACCTGTCTTGACAAAACTCGGGGAGTCTTTAGCTACTCAATAATGTAGGGTAAAAGGAGAAATATATATCTCTATATATAGATATATCGTGCTTTTTTTCTTCACTGCCATCCCCTCTCCCTGAAGAAATAAATAACGGAAAAAGAGGAAGGAAGGAAGGAAATAAATAATAAAAAAATAAATATATAAGAGGGGAGTTTGAAAGTATATAGCGAAATCGGTCCGAGAAAAACGATCTGTTCTAAGTATTGATTTTGTCATTTTCGCTCAGTTTTTCGGCTAACAGTCAGGATTACAGATAATGGAGCGGCTTTTATCGCTCCAAGTATAAAAGGATAAAAAAAAGGGGGAAAAAATCAGGATTTTTTTCCTTCTTCGATCTATTTTTTTTTCCGGGAGAGCGAGGGGGAAGAGAAATTTCCGATACGCCAGCCTAGAGTTTTGGCGTAGAATCATCCAAATGGATCTGTCTTTTGGAGCGAGCCTAGCTTTTAATTGACTTCAGTCGTTTGATGCTTTTTGGCGAGATTTTTTTTGGCGATGTTTGTACTTTTTCTCTCTCTCTCTTTCGATCCCTCGGCTTTTACTTTCTTCACTCTCCTTTAAAGATCCAAAGGAATGGTAAGGAAGGTAAAAAGTGAAAATCTTTTTCATTTTTTTTTTTAACCATGGTGTCTTTTACGGGAGATGGATTCGTTTCTATTTCTTTTGATGTGTGTATTAGCTTCTTTTTTCTTCCTCAAATATCCTGTTTTTCTAAGGTTGAGATTTTTTTTTTTTAAAAAAATATACCATTGTTCAGGTTTTTGTCCTGAGAACATGAATTCTATACTTCAAACATTCTATACAACATACAACAAAAAGATAATTTTTAAAAAAAGCACAAAGAATTTTTAGAATGAAATAAGTTTCATTTTTCAAAATTAATTTAACTAGCCATTTTCATTTTAACCCTCCTTTACGAAGCTCGGAAAATTAAAATAATCTATGAAAGTCAGAATCGACAATTCTAAGGATTCTTATTTTCACCAACTTACAACAAACGCCCTATTTTTAAATTTTTACAGCGTAGATAAATATTTTATTACTACTAATAATTTAGAAAGGATAAAATGACGGATGAAAATTCTCTACGCTCTATTAAATCGTTATTAAATCGAAAAACTCACTATCTTCAGTTATTTCAGGTAAATGTTTTTTGCAAAGTAAATCATCCATCAGTCACACTGTGAGCTTCACCTGCAAGTGAACACATTTCACTTGAAAAAAAAAATTTTCTTTACTGCATTTCCCAGTTTACAAAAAGTGGTAAAACTGTATCCAACAGAAAATGAATACTCACAATAATGTTTATTTATTTACAATTTTTAGCTCATACTCATTTGAAGGAACCAAAAGAAAAAAAAATCCAACTCTTGTTAAGTGGAAAAATAAGTACGATTTCTATTTAAATTTCCTAACCGGATTAAAATTTCATTCTCGTCCTTCATTTAAATGTTTCAGAAACTTTTTAAAAAATGCGACAGTATATTATAGGATGTATTATTTTAACTCAAATGCTTCAAATTTTCTACTTGAGACCCTTTTACTCATTTTAAAAAAGATGCAGTTCCTACTAAAATAATAAATCTTTTATTTTCCTAAATATCTTACTTGCCGTATTCTCTTCAAAGTATTATTATTATTCTAGATCAGCAAAATGGTTTAAAAAATGATACCAACATATTATTATCACATACAAAACTATATATTATAAAATAAACATAATCCCCCCCCCCAGAAAATTATCAAGTATTTGATTATTTCACCATCAATTAAGAAGATAAATGAAAAATTTTCCAATCATCCACCATACCATTTAATTTATTGTTGTTACTAATTTCTTAAACTAATTGAATTAAGTCCCTAAGATTATAATCTAAAAGACGAGAAGTGATATAAGAGTCTTGATATTCTTTTAAATGAGAGAGGTTTTAAGTTGACAATACGTGACAAAATTGCTCAGAATGTAATGTAGTCAGAAAAAGATAGAAATATTTTTGTTCCTTTCCGTGCCTGATATGTCCACTTCTGAGTCTAGCTAAATGAAATTATTCTGCACGTGGAACATATAAATCATACACAGACACCCAAGATTTCTGGGAGAAAAATATAAAGTATTGTGGGTTTGAACTATATTATACGCCTCATTACTTAAAACCTACACTAAGAATTGAATATCAAAGGTGGTCTGTTCACGCTCAGTGCTTGCTATAAGCTTTTGCTTAATTGAACGAAATCTCTATATGTGTTTTTCCTGCATACGTACTAAATAGGTTGGAAAGTCTTCGAATTGTAGATTCTAATTAACTACTTTTCAAGGATGCAAATTTAATTGATATCGTTATATACCTATTTATTTTTATTAAAAAAGGTATTTTTCTAGGAAGGTCATAATAAAGAAAACGGAAATTTTTTTTTACAGATTCAAAACAAGAAAAAGTAACATAAAGTTGATTTCTTAATCGAATTTCTGAATTTCTCCTTCACACTTGACTAAAAGATCAATCAAATTAACAGTTATTTAACATTTTAAATATATTTTACTTAATTATCACTTTTTAAAAGCGATGTTCAAGCATACAAAAATGATTCTTTACAGAAATCATATATGTTGAAAAATACGAATAGAGAGTGTGTATTTCTTTACGTCGTACTATAAAGCTAACGAAGGCTATTAGCAATGGACATCGAAATTTTGAACCACGGTCAAGTGACGAGGACGGCACCCGAGTTGGCACCCTACTCTCTTAATTTCCATACCACACCAAAGTGAGAGCTTTGCATCAGGAGAGATTTAACGTGCCTTAGCTCTTCTAGACGGTGGATCTTCAGAGAAGTTTGGACTCGAATTCATGACAAGCTGACCACGAGTCCGTAACCATGATCAGTAGGCTAAAGTGGTCAAATACGAAACATGAACAAGAATTGAAGGTTACCCATAAAAACTCTACTTTAATGGATGGTGATAAACACTGATGAGAAATCTCTAAGGATCTATGATACTCCTGTTAAAGTTTTCAAAACTTTTAACAGTAACTGCACAGAAAGAAACATTCGAAACCCAACCCCCATTCAAACCAAACGCATCAATGAACGAAATAAATAAAACACTTCCAAGCCACAACACAACACTACTTCAGTGAACTCCTTCCAACAAACCAAAAGAAAAAGAAAAGAAACCCTGCTCTCGCTAATAAACAACTCCACAAAGAGGCGAGAATCACTCCTTCCAGAAAAAGAACGTCCTGGAAAAAGAACGAAATAGCAGTACAAGCAGACGATAAATCCGGTACGTTTCTCAATCCCCAAAAAGAGAGAAAAAGGAGCACCCCAGGAGAGTAAAGGGCTGGTACTTAATTCCGCAGATAAGGCATCACCATTGAGAAAGAGGGAGAAAAAAGAAAATAACAAGGAAACAATTTGTCCCTATCAAGTCACTCGCACAAACAATAAAAACAGAGAACCCACCCCCCTCCCTCGTAACGAGAAACCGACCGAAAATGATTCCCCAATGTGTTTTTCCGCATCCGTGTTTGGGGAGAAGTTCCCGGGGACAAATCTAACCGCCATTGCACGACTACACTCGCCTCAGTGCGGTTGCCACAACCTCTAGAGACCTATCTTTCGCTCTTGCTCCGGAAAAAAGAAAAAATGCAGCACGAGAGGTAAAAGCAGAAGAAAAGAGGAAAAATGGAGACGTATTTTCTCTATCTCTAATCTTTGGTTCCCGAGGAGAAAACGCATTGGAATTGGGTTTTTGTTTCTAGGGAATTTCTCTGTCTTGAGTAGTTGTCGAATTTCTTCGGTTTTCGTTTTGCATTAAATAAAAAAAAATCGAATATTATTTCAATCAATTTATTACAGAAAAATTAAAATACAGAAAGGAGAACATATTACATTGTAGCATATGATAAGTTATGAGCAGTGAACAGTGGCGCACACAAGATTTTTTCAAGGGGTACAGGATCGAAAGTCTTCCATTCTCGTATCATGCTCCAATACGCCTTCCAACATATTCTTTTGATTTTGTCGATTTTCGGGAACAAAACACAGTAAAAAACTAATTAATGTATAAACAATTAGCATTAATGAATAAAATTAATTATTAATAACAACTCATTAATTAAATTTTTTGCACTATAATACATATTATCAATTATAATCAATCGCAAAAAAATCAAGGGCTTTGGGGGGGAGGGGTCCGAGCCCGGAGACACCCCCTTGTGTGTGCCACTGGCTGTCAATCATGTTATTCTAAGGCATTCATGTAACAATTGATATCTCACTACGCCATGTAAAATGAAGATTTGGACAATCATGCTAATTTAAAAGTGAAACACACTATTCCCCATGGCAATTTTTAAGTGGATTTCCTGTTTAAAAGTAGCGGGCTCTAGATCCTCAAGAACCTACAAATACTGGCCAACCACTTTCCCTGATAATCCAATATTAAGAGATTTATTGGTTAATTCTGAATTAACTCCACTTTTAACCTCCCCTAGGGCCACTGTCGATAGTCTACTTTTATTGTGCACCATAAGCAAATGAATTCGACGCTTAAGCAAACATTAAGGGAGAAAAATACATATTCATATCATTACATGTACAGACAATTCAATACACTGTACGTTGTAAAACTGAATCAAAATTTTACAGAAATCTCGTACTTGTAAATATTTTTAATTTGAATGCCAGATGATAATGTCGTCAAAAAGATACTACAGTTCAAAATTACTGGGATTCGGAAGCGTGGAAGGCCAAGACTGAGATGGACAGATTCAGTAGAGTCAGACTTTATGACTATAATTGATAAAACTTGGAGAACGAAGGTAAATGAAAGGTCACTGGGGAGGAGACTTCAAAGGAAGGCCCTGGCCTACGAGGGACTGTCTTGACGGATATGATGATGAGGATTTGTAAACATTAAAACCTTTTCAAAAACGCCACAAAGAAACTTAAAAATAGCTTAGAACAAAAAAGGAAAATGATTTGCTTATTAAATAATATATTCCAATATCCAAGAATTAAAATTTGATAAGTTCTAAAACTGAAAGAAATGGGAAAAAATATTTTAAGTGAATGCTTGATCAATAAAGAAGAGAGTGGATCCTTTAATCAGTGCTTTTCAAGCTTCTTATCGCCGCGGACCGATCAACGTTTGATAATTTTACAGCGGCCCATTGAGGGGGGGGATGTTTATTGTTTATTTGTTTATATATCCATAGAAAATCGCACAAACCCCAGAAAAATACACCACAGTAAATAAAATGGAAATAATTTAATGTTTCTAGGGCGGCCAGAAACCATTTGATCCACGGGTAAGTGAAGGGTTCTACAAAGTTTTAAGACAGTTTAACCCGCATATATAGTTTATACACTGGAAAAACAACTTAACACAAAAAAGAAACAGGAAATTTGGAATGCTTCTATAGAGTTAACATTTACAAACGAAAACGAAAAAATAAATAAATAAATAACAATACATTACAGCATTTACGATTCTATTAACTATCAATCCAAAACCCTTCCATATTTCCATTTAGAGCGATTCTATAAGACTTCTGTAAGAAGCGATATTTTTTCCTTAACAGAATGGCAAGTTAGTTCAGAAAAGAATTATTGCTAAACATTTAAACATAAAACTTTAAAAAATTTGTCTTATATGATACATACATGGCACAAATTCCAATTAACTCAAAAAAAAAAAAACGATCACTTATATTGCTAATGTGTGTGACAATCGTGAAACATACATAGAAATGGTTTCTTCCAATATTTTTAGAACAACAACAAAGAACAACACATTTCTAAGAGGTTACTTTATTTCTTTTAAAACTAACTTTATTCGAATACCTTCCTTTAAGCCCACAAACTCCAACACTATTTCAAATATATATAAAACTTTATTTAATCCAAATCCTATACCAATCTAAAAATCAGAAAATAAAAAAAAATCCATAAAACCAACTTCCTTTTCTTTGTATTTCCAAACCATCCCATTCCTCTGATCAAGCAGACAAGAACCACCTATGCATAGGGGTGGGGTAGGAGAGAGAAGAAGCTACCCCCCTCCCAAGAGGGAGGGCGCTGATTGCATTAAGCGGCCAGAATATATATTCGATTATAGTCTGGAGACCACTGCTGCTTCCTAACCCAATCAGGGGCATCCCAAACGATAGATGGGAAGCCCGGACGGGAAATCGTCTGCGAGGGTTTTCTCCATCACTTCACTTCATTTTATTTCCTTACGGCGGTAATAATATTTTTCCTCCTCTCCAACCCCCTCCTGACTTTAGGGTACGATTTAAATTACAAGCCTCTGCGGGCTATTTCGATAAATTTTCACAGGTTTTCATCGAGCGGTATGATTGGTAGGGTTTGTGTTTGGGATTGAAGAAGGGGAGGGCAGGATAAGTTTATCGCATAGCTCCATCCCCCCCCGCCCCTCCCAAAGGGCCTTGCCCCAAGGTATTTCAGGAAACGTTCGGTTGGATATGTAGAGATATAAAGCGCCTATGAAAAATGTGTTACGAAAATAAAACATATAGTAACGAGGTGACGACAGGGAATGAAATAAATATTTAATAAAGGCTTGAATAATTTACAATTCGTCATTTGGATTTAGTTACTGTGGTCAGGTGGTAAAGGAAATTATTGTGGCATAGAAATCAGGAGGTTAAAAGATAACCATACGATTTTCAATGTAGATGCCAAAAAAAAAAAGAAGTTTATGCATCTCAAACTAGCCTTTGAGATCTAGACTCTATTAGTTTAAGCACCCACCTCTCTCGACTTTAGAAAAGTTTAAAATTAAGAAGTCATGCAAATAACATGTCACATGTACTTTCGACATGGTCGCGAACTCGTGGACGGCATTTTCAAGTTTGAAATTTAGCTCCACAAAAGACCCCTCGTGTAGAGGAGCTGATGATGCTCGTTTAATCTGTTGAGGTTCAAAATCCTCCTACTGGCGTATTGTGGAAGTTTGGAGAGGGGGTGCCAGCTGCAATTGACAAGGTGTTCTCGTCAATTGACCGTAGTTCAAAATTGCGAAGTCGGTAGCCAATAGATATGTTGCCTCACAGCAAAACCAAACCAAATCAGGTATCTTCGACCGATTTCAAACTGCAACCTAAGAACCAAGAAAAGCGACTTTATGAACAACTGATACTCAAGCTCTTAAATTATATCACGGATGAACAGAAACCATACACTTCCCGTAGATATCAACAGTATCTAAAAAATTGCCACAGACTAAATGGATTTTTCCCCGAGTGTAAAGAATTATCTAGAAGATATAAGTTTTCCACTATCGTATGATGAATATTAAAAAATTTCAAAAAGTTCTAAAAACATGAGCTAATGATTTCTTTTGCAATTATAGCTTGCATACATTCTTAAAAAGAAAAATCAAACTTATTCAAAATATAATATTCACTTGATACAAGTAAGCAAATAACACGTTTCAGATCCTAAATTTTAAGGAACTTAAGTAATTATAATTAATATCCATAAAACCCCCATCTATAACTTATATATATCCCCCATATATAACTTATAAGTACTCATTGATGTTGTTGAAGACAACCAAAGCGTTGAACGAAATTATTATTACTATACTTATAATAAAAATAAGCCTAATATTTGCATTTTTAATGCCGACTCCCCTAATTTTTTGAGTTCTCAAAGTTTCTTTAGCTGAAGTAATTGAATGGGTATAAAAATGTTTTGTTCTTGTTTAGTGAGATAAACATTACTCAAGAATTCAAAAGGAAGCTCGTTATTGGTTTCATGTTTTATAAATAAGAATGATGATTAAATGACTAAAATGAATAATATTTGCCACTCGAAAACTGAGCATCACACAAACCAACATCAGAACATCTAGGTTCAACTGAATTTAACGTGCGTCAGCCCCCAATATTCAAGACAATAGTCTTGGGTGAGGGAGTGTTTATTAACGTCGCACTAGAAAGCAACACGAAGGATATTGGCAACGGACCACAAAATAGTGTACCATGGTCAAGTGATGCGGATGACACCTGAGCTAGCACCCTACTCACTTAATTTTCATATCACACCAACGTGAGAATTTTGAAACAGGAGAGGTTTAACGTGCATCGGCTGCTTTATACGGTGGGTCTTCAGTGGATGACATGCTGGCCACGAGAACGTGACCATGACCACAAGGCTAAACACGGTCTACACAGTTGCCTCAGATATAATAATCCCCCCCCCCTCTCAGCCCTCAGCGACTAAACTATGACTTTAATAAATTTGTATCGCTAGGTTTTTCAACATTATTTTTAATTTCGGTACTTACATATTCTCGTAACAATCGCCACCGTTCAAGATAACTCGCCAAGTTGGCAACCCCAATTTTGCATGTGTCGTATGCGCTGAATTGACAATCACGTGCTTTGTTTCATATAATGTCGCCAATAGGTTGCGATAACACGTAAGTATACCATAATTTCTAATTTCTACAAACAATATTTTCATTGAATATAAATAAACCAAAAAGCCGAATACAAAGTTGTATAATAAAATATTACGTGAGGGTATATCATGATACTAACACTTAATAAAATTGCTTCTTTAAAGTCAATCTTGTGCTGATCAAAACTTCTATTTTTTAACTGAATTCACCAAAAAGAGATTTGATATAAAAAATTCAGCCGAGTTTCTTCATGATTATTTTGTCAAAAAGGCATGCAAAATGTTTTATTGCAACATATTTAAAATCGCTTTAAATAATGTGAGTCGGTTTCTAGTACAATAATCTATTTACAAAAAATTAGCAAACTATAAAGCTGAACTTCATCATTACGAGGAATTTACGAATGAGGAGTCCTTTAATAACATGAAAAAAGACGAAAGGAAAAAAAAATAATAATAATGTTATCTTTCGACGAGGAGTAATCTGATTTAAAAATTAAGCTTAAAAAATTAAGAAAATGCAATTACTAAATGTTAAAAAATTGTAATGAGATTAAGGCTCAAAAAATGAAGAGATTTCCCCTTTTCTTACGAGTCACGCTTTTCCGCATTAAGAATCATAAAAAAAAGTAATAAAGAAAAACGTGAATATTTTTTTTAAAAAAAGCCTTTCCTTAAGCTTTCAATGATAAGTTTTTAAGCAAATTGTTGGAAAGTTATTTCAAGAAATGGCATATAAACACATCGGGCGGGAGTAAAAAATTTTTGGTAGAAAAGCTTATTAGCGCATTAAATTCATTTAATATGAATTAAAAATGAATTTTTTTTTATGAGTGAAGGAGAGTAAAAAAAATAGTTACGATGCTCACGGGGATGGTTTTTTCTTCAAAGGAAAAAAAAACTCTTTTTATATACGCTTACAAAAACTACTAATCGCTTAAAAAGAAGTATAATTAATCTCAACGTTTTCATTAAATCAAAAGAAAAAATTCAAAAAACATTCTCCCCGTTGCATGCTTTTTTTTTTTGCGTGAGTTAATAGAATGTTCACGGGGGGAAAAAGACGCAAGAGATAAAATATGAAAAAAAGCAGAAGAAAAAAATTATTTTCGCAGAAATTTTTTTTATCATATCCCCGTGGGGGGTTTTCACCGAGTCCAACTTCACTTTTTTTTTGGCTCTACTTTCCCACCATCAAACAAATTTATTCTTTGCTCATTAAAAAAGTTAAAAATTCATCATAAAAAAATCTCTTTTGACTAAAGAGGAGGAAAGGAACAAAAAAAAAATCTAATTTTAAAAATGTATTTAAAAAAAAAGCTTTTTCTGCCGTCATAAAAACCTAAGAGACACACACATAGACACAGAGAGGAGAGGGGAAAAAAAGGTAAAAAAAGTTACAATTATAAAAGGCATGAAAAAAATCCTATTAACAAAAGACTTTGCACATAATGATAGCGCAGATAAGGGATTAATGATAATTACTGTCACTCCGTGGCTTCATTCAATTTTTTTTGTATATATTCTGAAACGGGAATCTGGCAACCTCCACCCCGAGGAAGAACAGAATTAACGGTTGCTAACGGAGAAAAAAAAATTTTTTTTTAGCTAAAAAAAAAAAGAAAGCCGACACATTTGATAATGAATGTATGGATTTTAATAAAACCGACAAAGAGGCAAAATGACAGGGAGAAACTTTCTAGCCGCCAACTTGTCAAAGTGGTGTTTCTAGAATGATAAAGTGAAATTAAAAACAAAGGATATATATAAAAAAGGGCTTTTTTTCACGAGTAAACCCGAAGATGTTAAATTACTTGTTAATTTTCTTTCCCCGTTTGTTTTGGCAACGATTTACTTATTTTTTTTGTGGAGAATGAAAAGCAAGCAGCAAACGACGAAGAGGGGAAAAAAATGTTGAAGTGTTTCATGAGATATACATTACATCTGAAATTTATTTTTAACGACTATTAAATGAATAGAAAAACTCTCCGCAAATACAAATTACTGGCTGACATGGAGTTCAAAACTGTAACATGTTTTTTTTTTTTTTTTGACGTAAATTTCGGAAGACTGAATAGAAAAAAAAGTAATCAGATAGCAATTAGAAGGAAAAAAAAGATTGAAGTTTAGAGATAAAGAGCATATATTTGCAAGATTTTATTAGACAAGTAAGATAAATGTCTCAGTTTAAAAAGTCGAGGTTGCTTTTGACTAAAAAAAACTTACTAGAGAGAGAGCGTAAAAATGGAAAGAATTTTTTTAAAATATTCTAAATATCACATTTTAATCAAGTTAACGAAGGGGGGAAAATAATTGATTTTCAAGAGCCATTTAAACACGTTTCAACAGGAAATCGAAGAGACATCGACAAGGGCAACTGCAAAAAAACAACAACAAAAAAATCACTTGGTCAGTAGCGCACACAAAATTTTTTTCAAGGGGGGAGTCCATGGTCGAAATTCCCCCAACTCCTATCCTACCTCAAGACAACACCAATTGATTCTTTTGATTTTGTCGATTTTGTTAACAAAAAACAGTAAAAAATAAATTATTGAATTAATAATTAGCATTTATTAATAAAATAAATTGTTAATTACAAGTACTTAATTAAATTTTACGTTATATATATGTAATAATCCCCGTAATATAATTATTTTAAATATCTTTTAATTATCTGGTCCATCCCTTCAGGACCCACATTTTAGTAATAAATTAGCCAGCCGCCTAACGAGAGTATTCTAAACTACATCTAGCTACCCACTCAGATCATGTGATTTGAGCCGCCTATAAAAACTGGGATTCCTGGAGACCCGCTCTTTTTGCTTCGTATTTATCTCAGTCAACATGTTGCCGGCTGCTGTTTGGTTCGTGTTGTGTGTGTATGTTTCTTTGCGATTCCGTCTATCTGTGTGTCTTCATGCTCAGTGTACAATAAACAAGAATAACTAAAATCACGACTGCCTCCTCAATAATATTGATTATGCAATATCAATCGTAAAAAATAGTAATCATTACGAGAAATGCACTTGGTGATACCAGAAAAGCAAACTATTTGAGAGCATATTGAGAAATCAGTACTTTAACGCTGACCTAACTCAATGTTGAAAAATAAGACAAAAACTCGGCAATCTAACTTCACTACCCAAAAGAGCAGTGGTCTCCAAAGTAGGGTACATAAAGTGATATTTGAGGGTACATTAAGGTCGTAGGCTCACGTTTGGTCGTGTTTCACATGATTATGAGTTTGTCTTATGAATGAGGGTTTTTTAACGTTGCATTCTAAAAGCAACTCAAGGGCTCTTTGCGACGAAACTCAAAATTTTAAAACACCGTCAAAAATGAGAACAATACCAGAGTTAGCAATTGACTCTATTAGAATCCTAGCCATACCAATGTGAGGAATTTGAGCCACGAGATTTAACGTGAATTAGCTCCTCTACACAATGGGTCTTCAGGAGCACCACGACTCGAAAACGCCGGCCACGAGAAATTCCTTCAGTGGTGGTGATTGTGACCGGTTTTCATTAGCGTTTGGGGAGCTAATCTCATAAATGCACCAGCTTTGAAATGCATGCGCATGAAGACATGGGTGGGTGAGTGAATGTTTACGTCACCCTATTCAGCTACTCGAGGGATTTTGGCGACGGACCTCGTCATTTTGAATCATGGTCAAGTGACGAGGAAGACACCTGAGCTGGCCGCCCCTCTCTTAGCTTCCACACCATGCCAACGGGAGAACGTTTGAACCCTGACAGATTTAACGCGCATCAGCCCCTCTACACGAGTCCTCTAAGACAAAAGACCACCTCGCCGACCACGAGTTCGTGACCATAACCACTAAGCTAATGCGGCACGTAAAGTAACAAGGACAACAATTAAATTGACACCACATTTTCCAAATTTCCCCAGCAAGTCAACGTGAGAGTGTCTTCAGCCTAGATAGATTAAACGTACGTGAGCCGGCTACAAGTCTGATCTCTTTAGCGGTATTTAGACTCAAACTCATGACTCGATGAAGCAGACAACCTTCTTGAATTTAAGGTATCCGACTATCCTAAAATTGCGAATTTTGCCAACAATTGACAATTTTTTTTTATGATTTTATATTTTATAGTCTTATAAAAATTAGCTTTATAAAAATACCAAGTTTATTATTTTCCGTTCACTAGAACAAAAACTACAAGTAAAAGCAGATGCCATTACTTTAAGCAAAATGTCTTATTTTAAAACGTGTTTACTCAAAATGTGTGTTTTTCTTTTTAAAATGCTCAAACGGGGACAGAGAGATTACTCAAAAAGTTTTGAAAATAATTAACTGAAATTTTTTGTGCATGTCCTGTATAATACTAGAAGTGTTTTAACTTTCAGATTTATCAATCGCTGTTTTATTACAAAATTTACAGTCCCTTATGTGAATGTAATCACTGTTTTTTTAGCAATTTCATATAATAACTAAGATAAAGTGCTCTAGTTTTTGTAAAAATTAAAATGCTTCTTATCCTGAAGGTCATTTCAAAAATGAATAACATAGAAACACATCAAAATTGACAAATTGATAATTTGTTCATCGGCTTTTGGTACAGAATGGGCCGCGTTTATGTTATTTTTTGTAAATTTTTACCCATTTTGGTAATAATAATTTCTTTTTCTCTTTTTTATATATTTTTCTTAAAATGTACTAAACAAATCTAAAAACAAAGCAAAAAAATTCCCATATCTCCATTTTTTTTAAAAAAAAGTTGTCGCAAGTAGTCGGATACCTTAACCTGTTCGTAAGTAAGCGACTTCGAGTTTGTACTTTAATTCATTTTGTTGCTTACTGTTTTTCTGCTTATCCAACTGAGAGCTACTGAGTACTTTACATACAAACAGAGCTATCATAGTCAAGTGACCATGACTACTTCTAAAATTCATAAATAAAAAATATGCAAGCTATCTCAGTATTTTTGTTGCAGAAAATACATTCCCTTTCTATTACACATTCGGAATAAT
The DNA here is from genome assembly GCA_019973975.1 of Trichonephila clavata. Lineage (NCBI taxonomy): Eukaryota > Metazoa > Arthropoda > Arachnida > Araneae > Nephilidae > Trichonephila > Trichonephila clavata. Next base: position 305,805 of record BMAO01026592.1, read on the forward strand.
TCTTGTAGAAAAAATTTAACCTGCTACACAAATGATTTGATCATAAATAACGAGTAGTTCATGAACGGTTTAAAATAAAGAAAAGAAATCCGTTTAAATTGCAAAAAATATGTCTCAGATATTCGGATTTAAAAATAAAGTTATAAGCAATCTCAATTTTTTATTTATAATTCGTCAATCACTTTTAATGTTTGTCAAATAACAATCTCATTCTAATTTAATATTGCAACAAAGTAAAAAAATAAAACTCGTATAGAGAAATATTATCGTCTGCGATTGTTTTATAAAAGAACGCAATTTCGTCAACAAATAATATTCGTCACGAAAAATAAAATGGCATTTCGAACAGAAAAAAAAAAGAAGGAATACACAGTTCCATATTTCTAAAATCCATTTTAACCACAAATATTCTTTCACCATACGAATTCACCAAATATTAAAGCAAAAAAAAAAAAAAAAAAAAGAATATTTTTCGAAAATTCCAGCTATGAAAAAAAAAAAAAAAAACATAGAATATGCATCATTCTTGCGAAGAAATAAATGCAATAAAAAATGGGAAAAGCAGAATAAATAGAATAAATTCGAAGAATGTGGCAGCGCTAAGAAGATTTTTATTCGCTAGAAAACACTTTTGAGTAATAGCCACGATTTCGCATCAAAACAGAAATACTTGCGCGAGTCAATATCACAGGAAAATGTTTCTCCGAAAGATAGATTAATACAAAGGGAAAAAGAGAGACAAAAATAATAAAAAGGTAGGAGGGAAAAAACTATCAATTTTCAACATGCAGCATTTCTCCAAAAGTCAAATAAAAATAATTTCCTCGAATTTCTTCTTAATGTATTCCTACCTGCATTAGAGGATGTGCATTTTCGAAAATAAATGAACTCTGGGAGAGAAACATTTTTAGAAATGCTGCTGTTAGCTTTTTTTACCCCCTCTTTCCCCTTTACCTCTTTAGAGAAAACGAAATAAAATAAAATAAAAAAAAAATAATAAAATGGGAATGGAAAGCGAGGAGAAATTACAGAAGCTAAATGAGATTTTTTCCCCACGTTTTTCCCTTGTCTTAACTTTTTTTCCCCTTCAACTTCCCCCCTCCCTTCTCCAATCCAAAGCGAAGAAGCACGAATGAGTTGTGCAAGAATATACGAACACACGCATAATCGCAGAAGATCATCATTAATAACAAACTTCTTCTAAAAAGCGTCGTTCTTTTTTTTCCACCCTATTCCTTCCTTTTTATTACGAGCCATTTTTTAAAAGTTTTAACTTCAAAGAGGTTCCTTTTTTTATTCATTCCTCCTTATCTCTCGCAAGAGATAATATTTGTAATCTATTACAAAACTCCGGGACGGTTACAGTGAAAAAGCCGTGGTAGCAATTTAACTCAAAAAGAAAGAAGAAGGGGGGGGGGGGGAGAAGGAAAAGAGAAAAAAAAATTACGGCTTACACCAATTAACCTGTTAAAGAGTTAGCCCGTTTTTTTTCCTCCTCAGTCCTTTCACACTTATTACGATTTTGCAAAGGAATGAATTACAATGGATAGATAAAAAATTTTATTGAATTTGTGTAATAGGCGAATCATTATGCTATCCATCATATTTGATAGCGGTAAGAGAGAAATAATAACTAGTTCTCTCCTATCATGTATTCCAACAAGTCCTAACAAAAGATCATTTGGTGTGTTTGGGTTTCGACTCACAGAGCGGGCGCCATTTTGTTCGCTCCGATGAACAGAAGACAAGAATCGTTCTTGAATACGAAGCAACAAAAACGAAGATAATAAAACACAAATCTCAAACAATATCATGTCAGCCACTTGCAACGATCCGAAATACAAATGCTCAATAATTAATCATATGATAAGCTATCTTGAAGTAAATGATACGAAGAATTTGTTCCGCTGAAGAATAATTATTTTCTTTTTAGAGAGGCTTTGCCTTTTTCTTTTTGTTGGGAAATGAGTATGCCCTTAAGCTGCTATAGTTTGGCAGTAAATAAGAAAAAAATATTTACGACCTTTTCCGATTTTTTTTATAACGATCCGGATTTTAATGAATTCGAAAATTATTATCTAGGAAGAAGCTCTAGATTGTTATACATTGTGTGTAAGAAAAATTATAAAATAAAATACCATATTTTGTTCGTGATTTGCAACAAAGTGATTAACGTATTTTTCAAATGATTTTCTATTCCAAGAAATAATGATTGGGTTTCCACAACCAAACTAAGCAATAGTAATCATTAAAATTAAAGCATATAAAAGAGAAAAAAATCGTTTTTTTTTATTAAACAACATAAACTTGAAATTAAATCTAATTACTCGAATGCGATTTGTTTATATTTTTTCATCTAATTATTTTCGTAAAGTACGTCATTAGCAAAGTTTTAAACACACTTTTCAATAATTACAGATAGTGGTATTCCTAATTAAAACTTTACATTTTTTTAAATCAAATAATAATGATAATAACATTCTACCACTAATTTCGATACATAATGAAACTTAAGTATAAATATAAATGCCTAAAAATCATTGATAAAATTAAGTATTATCTTATGCTAAATGTTCATCCAGTTCTAATCAGTTTACGAAATGGATTTTCAGCATTCACTGTGCGTTACAACGGCATTTATTCCTTCTATAACAGCAACATTTTTTGTAAATTTTTCAGCACAGTAATTCTTAAAATTAAAAAAAAAAATCACTATTCTGTATTTTGTTTTAATCTCAAAGAATATATTCGTATGTTCTTTCTTTTTTTAAAAGTATCACCATGCAAACGATTTGTCTTTCGTAAGGGATGTATTCTTATACTATTCCAAAAGTTTTCGAATACCTCTTTCAAGTTTTTTCAAGTGGGGGGGGGGTAAAGTTACACGCGTTTGTGACATTTCCCAAGCTACATCTGCCCCCTGGGTGGTGCAAAATGTGTAACAGCGATCGCCGTTATTGTTGTCTTCTTCATGGACTCCCAAGCTGCAATTGTAGCTTTAAGCAGCAATACACCTACTCACTGCCTTAACTCAATTCAGTGCCGAAATAAAATTGCGGATCTAATCTCATAAGGCTGGACTGCTGCCTTACAGTGGGTCCCCAGTCATGTTGGGATCGCCGGCAATGAGAGGGCCGACCAAAAAGCCAAGCAATGGAGCTGAGTCGTCTCAACTGGAAGTCCCCTTGACTCTCAGAAGGGCAAAGAGCATTATTTCTACATTCAAAAGACAAATATACTACAGTGACCCCCCCCCCCAAAAAACAAGAGCTTTGGAAAACCTTGGGAAACTCTGGCCACTGTGGGTCCAATCCCAAGGCACCTGGAGAGAGCCGAGACTGTCGTCCGCTTTCGCCTAACCACCGGACATGACTTTTTGGGAGCACACCTCCACCTCCACAGGCTTGACTTGGCTGCTGATGTATGGTGACCACCTGCTCCAATACACTAGACTCGATGAATACCCAATTGACAACATCGGCAGTCGGTACTGGGAGGCTCGACGTCAATTGGTCAAGAAGCCAAGCACGGGCGTTGGATAAATAAATAAAATAAGTCATTTGCCTATAGCAATGACTATGGTTTTTAAATCTTTCTCAGCCTATTCCTTGGAAACTATGATCTATTGATTTATTGATTGTTTATGTCGTACTTAGAAGCAACACGAGGGATATTGGCAAAATGCCCCTCAAGAACACCAAACTCATCCTAAATGGTTTAGAGCAGCGGTCGCCAAACGGTGGTCCGTGAAAAAATTTTGATGGTCCGCAGAAAAATTGGAACATTATTTATATTTTTATGAAGATTCAGATTCAAAACTGATGAGTTACAATTCGTTTTATGGAGTTTGGATTACACTTTTTATAAAATTTTGGCTACTATTTTTAGCGAAATTCCTTCTGAGTTTGGCGACTTTTTGGCTACTCTTGTCGGTGTATCTAACGCTGTTTGAAAGTGAAAAATAGTAAATTTGCGTCATAATACTTTAATTTGTTGATATTGCTTTGCATTGCCGGTTTGTTCTTGCTTTTTGTAAAGCGTTGCTTTTTCAGTGATATGGAAATGTAAATTGAGATGTTAATAAGTGACAATATAGTAATAGTGATCAAAGTATTGTGTTTTCAATCATATTAGTGGTCCTCAGTGGCGCACACACGAGGGGGGGGGGGTTCCCGGGTCTAAACCCGCCTTCCCCTGGGATTTTTTGATTGATTTTTAATTGTTATTATTAATTTATTTTATTATTTAATGCTAATTGTTTATTCAATAATTTAGCTACTATTATTTTTTGTTGGCCATAATCGACAAAATCACAAGAATATGTTTGGCGACGTATTGGGGTACGATATGAGAATGGCGGATTTTCGAGACTCGCCCCCCCCCTTTTTGAAAAACTCCTGTATGCGCCACTGATGGTCCTCCAAACATAAAATTAAACATTTAATAGTTCATGGAGTTCTAAATATTGGTGACTGCTGGCTTAGAGCTACAAACAGTGGCCTCCACCATAGTTCTGAACCACGATCAAATTATAAGATCATAGCACTTTATCCTTCAAACTTCTAAGAGAGGATAGAGGATTCTGAGCTTCAACTCAGATGGGCCGGATTCGACTCCAACACCGCCTGACACGATCATGCAATCATGACCGTATCTAAGTTCTAGTGTACTTCCCAATCCACCAGAATAAAAATTTTCCATACATGTATACATGAAGTGAATATATGTACTCTTTATTTGAGAAATTTGTGAGTGATCATAAAAAAAAAAACCTTACATATATTTTGCATCAGTTTTGAGGAAAACAATCAAAAAAGTTTAAATTTTCAGGAATTTTTCTTTCGTAAAAGTATCGTACTGGTTTCGTTGGACTGATAAAAATACGATACTGTTGATATTACTAACTGAATAAGGATACTACAGAAAAAAACAAAGCTATTAGAAAAACATTTCGTAACTTGATTCTTTTTTTTTTGGATATATGAATAATTTTTTTTTTTTTTTTTTTGATATATTTTTTTGGATGTATAATGTAAACTGGAACGTATTCCGAGACGAAAAACATTTACGTTTTAGAAGATAAAAGAGATTTTTTTCTATGCAGAACGGCTCCGATATCTGGTGGAAGATTTTCCGGTACCCTTAGGAGTACAACGTCTGAGTTTGAAAGCTCTATTGCACTAGAGATACACTAGTCACACTTTCGGACCAGCTATTTGCTCTAACAGTTTTTAGCACAAATTAATAATTTAGTTAACATTAAAAATCATATACCTATATAACAGTTCTAGTTGGGAGACGAACAGTCAACTACATAGGATGGCCACTGCAAGACACAAGAGTTTGAAAGAAGTCGACACTTGTTTGTTTTTAATCGTTTTCATGTTATTTTTTGTAGGTAATACAGAATTATGCAGAGATTAAAAATGTTATGCATTATAATGTCCAGAAACGATTAAACTTGGTAAAACTAAAAATAGCCGATGCTTAAGTATAATAAATCTCAAACAATGTAAGAACTTAAAGAAAACCAGCATAAAGTCGTTAGTAAAATTCTATTTTTGTATAATATCATTAAGTCAGTCAGAAAGTGTTTGATAACGTCGCACTATAAAGCAAAATGAGTGCTTTTGGCGACAGACCTCGTAATTTTGAGCAACAATCAAGTGACAAGGACGACACCTGAGCTGCTTCCCCTATTTGAACTTCGGCACTACGCCAACGAGAGGACGTAATAGTCTCGCCTGCGCGCCTAAAGGCGTTGATGGATTAAAAGGAACACTAGCCATAGTTCTCAACAAAATAATCTGATTTATTCACAATATTAATCACCACCCAAATTCAATCGATCCAGTCTAAAAGATGCTCCCAATTAATCCCTATGCAACAATAAACGAGGTAAGTGAGATATGAGAAAACTTTAATACTAACCACACTTACTCAAGGCAATAACTTGACTTCTTAGCTATTTACTCTGGCCTTCATCCCAGTGGCAATTCCTCACCTTAAGTAATTCAGTTATCAAATATTAAATATCTGCCGATTCACATTCAATCTGATGAATCTCTACTCCAATAGCAGTCTAGACTGTCTATATCTCAAACTTGAATAGTAGTCTTAATTAAAATAATCATGTTTTCTTCTTCGAAGCGGAGTCTTATGAAAAAAATTATTTTTAAAGACCAGAAATTCCCCCAAAAGACTATTAGTAGAAGGAGCTCTGACAGAACTATCCCTTACTTTCTGCTCCGACAGATTTAACGTACATCAGCTCCTCTACACGAAGGGTCTTCAGTGGCACTGGGCTAGAACTCCTGACACGCTGGTCACGAGTCCGTGATCATAACCACCAAGCTACCAAGCCCAATATATCATTAAGTCATTCAATGGTTACTCTATACAATATAATCTACGATGTAAAGATTACCATCGTTATATATAAAAAAATCCTTTTAATATAGAAGACAACACACAAATACCTTAAAATAAATGCACACAGGAATTTTTCAAGGAGGGGGTCCAGGGTCGAAAGTCCACCTTTCTCGTATCATACTCCAATACCCCACCCAACATATCCTTTTGATTTTGTCGACTTTGGGGAACAAAAAACAGTAAAAAATTAATTATTGAATAAGTTTTTAGCATTGATTATTAAAATTTATTATTAGTAACGAATATTTAACTAAATTTTACGTACTATAAACGCGGGATTATAATCAATCGGGAAAAAAATCAAGGATTTTTTGGGGGTGGATCCAGACCCGGGGATAACCCCCTTGTGTGCGACTCTGACATACTATATATATATAGCCGTAGGAAATAACCATAAATTTAATATGCGATTGTAAATTCGACTCAGAAACACACGATGCTAATGAAGCTCAAAAATTAAAAGAGAATTAAAACTTGGAACACAGAATTTAACGAAAACACGAAGTTCAGCGAAACTCAACAATATTCAAAATCTCAGGCACAGTCCATGAAAATATTTTTCAAAAGATAAACAATTCTACGAGAATTCTAAACGAAATCCACGACAACGGAATGAATACATTTCGATTTCGAATAACCACAACCAATCAACTCCCCCGAACGTTCAAAACGTACACGATAAAGCGAAGCTAATTGGATGAGCCACTGAACCATTGTGTTCATCAACAGCAGCACTTCGTGTTGGGACGAATCATTTTAATTTATCAACTCGTTCTGACGAAGCTAAAAGTTCTTAGAACTCTCTCATCCGAATAAAATCGGTACTTAAAGAACAAGGAATGCCAACTTGATAAAGATGGCGTCGACAGAAACCTAATTGATGGCAGTTTGCGGTTGGCAGGGAAGAATATTACTACTGTGTCACTTATTTGCTCTGAAAACGAAATTAAGCACCTTATAGCGGTGACTAACGTTCTTTCAGACGCCATTAAGAACGATGATGATGATGACGGAGACGGGTCGTTTGGCCTAATGCGTAATTTCAAACGATCCGTTTAGGGAATCCTTTGTTTCGTTCTTTCTTCTTTTTCCCGCGCTTTTTTCGGGTGTTTTTGTTCCGCTTTTGCTCTTTCGCATTCTTTTTAACTTGAGTTAATTTTCGTGTTTTTGGTGGTGGCGTACACGTAAATTCGCGCCTTTTTTTTTGTCTCCTTTGTGTTTTTTTCCCTTCCCACCTTCGCACGGTTCTTTTGCTTTTGTGTCGGCTGAATAATTAGGAGTCATTTAACTTGGGGTGTTGACTAAATTAAGGTTGTTTTAAAGGTGCGTGAGTGGTTCTGCGTTCCTTTTTATTTATTTTATTTGATCGCGGCGTTTTATGTTGAAAGATGTCGTTTGTTTCTGGGTGAGTGAGCAGGTGGCGCTCCACTCGTTTTTATTTAAGGTTTAGTACGGGTTTCCAGGAATAGATCAAGAAAAAAATAAAAAGAGTTTCGTAATAAAAAAAATGGTTGTTCTTTTGTTTAAATTTTCTTTAAAAAAAAGAATCAAGTTTGTTTATTTTTTCTTAACACAAATTGTTAAACTCTCATTACTTTTGATATGCAATCAAGTTAAACATAAAATGAAAAAAAAAGAGGTAAATGATTTTCTTAATCCTAAAAAACATCAAAACGTCGAGCAATAAATATAATGAAAAGCAAAAAACACTTATTTAATGTTACCTTACAGTCAAAATGAAAGCAAATGCAGCAAAAACGATAATTTATTTTATGATGTAGTTTTCATATATAGCAAATTTTGCCTTTCAAGAAAAATAAACTATCCCTATATTAGAAGTGAATAATATTGCCATACAGTTTTACAAATGTACTGTATTTTCCTCGTATAGCACGCACTTTTAACACAAAAAAATAAGATCGAAAATTATGGGTACGCGTTTTTCGTTGGGTATAAAAAAAGATAACTAGAAAAATAAAGAAAAGATAAGCATGAAAGATTAGATTTCTGAACATATCTAAATGTTGTTTAACAGAAATGACATACCTTACAAACTTTCAACAGAGAAATATTTTATAAAGTTTGCCCCCCCCCCTTTTTGTGCTTTAGAGTTGCAGTTTTAGAAGTATACCATTGTTCAAAAGTCAGGAATACTTCGAATAAATGACTTCACAAAATCAGAGCATAGCACAAGTACATTTCAAGTTTTCTTCGTAAAAAAGGGTGCGCATTATACGGCGAATACACCAAATAATTTAAAAACTGCAGTTTAAAAGAAGAGGTGCGCGTAATACGCCGGAATATCCGGTAACCCATAGGTTCCCAACCTTTTTTGAACTGGCGCCCCCTTTTCTAATAAATATTTCGATACCGCCCCCTTTTCTAGTGAATATTTCGATACCGCCCCCTCCCACTCTAGAGAAATAATAATGTACATAATATATGATGAAAACAAGAGTTAAGTTTTAAAAAATATCCTATTTAATAGAATATATTTTTTAATTTAATGTTTTTTCTAAAGCCACAATATTTCCTAAATGCGAATCTGAAAAAGCTATTGCCACAAATATTTAGATGTGTAATATTATATATTTTAGTCATAGTTAGGATATTGTTGGAATTGAAACGTGTGCTACTGAATGTCTTCATTTAAAAGAGAGGAATAAAAGTTTTAGCTTACCTGTTATAAAGAGAGGCAGGGGTTTTGATGATACGAAGTAATTGATAATAAACTATTGCTTTCAAAATAAATATAAATTGACAGTTTCAGCCTTTAAAAAACACTTTAATTCCTCGTTTAGATATTTAATTATGTTTTTTTTTTGGATAATATACGTAATGAAACGCAGTGGGCAAAACATTTGACCTACTGCTCACAGATAAAGACAACACGTGCACTACAGAAATTAAAATGCACTAGATCATTCAATTTAATGTAAGTCTGAATGTAATATAATCTTTAAGTTTTTCATCCACTTCCCAAACTACCGAAATATGTGAATTTTCTTACATGTGATATAGAAATGATTTAAATACATACAATCAACATAGTAAACAGTATTAAAGTTTACTTTTTTTAGTACATAATCAGCGTGTTATTTTAGTCTTTTTTGGTTAATCTGCCCAAGACCCTCCATGCCATCTCAACGCCCCCTAATTTTCTCTGGATCTTTTACTGCCCCCTGAAAGCCTCAAACGCCCACAAGGGGGCGTTATCGCCCACGTTGAGAACCTATGCGGTAACCAAACAAACCATAACAAAATTTGATATTTTATCGACAGTTCGCGTTGCGTTTACATTAATTGAAATAAAACATTAAAACAATGATTTAAATTCTGTCATCTTCCAAAATTATAAATGCCCAAAAAGTTAACCAATTTTTTTACGTAGCGAATAATACTAAATTCAGTTACATTTAATGTAACAAACAAAGTAGTGAATGCAAAAATTTAACTCTAGGAGTAAGGAAAATACGCATTTGATAATTTAATGGAAAGCTATTTATTTTATCACAATGCGATATTATTTTTCGAATAATTAGTCACATTTTATACTAAAAAGAATTAGATATCTTAATTTTATTACTCAAAAATTTATAACTCTTCATTATTTCTGAGTTTTTTAATATTTTCAGAAACATTTGCTTTTTTCAACAAAAAAGTACATCAGCCAGTGACTTAAAGCATTCTTCCATTTTACCCACAGTTTTGTTTCCTACACATTCCTGATTCATACGAAATCTCTTGTTCTTATAAAAAGAAAGTTATATAAAATTCTATAACCATAAGCAGTTTTACGGTTGTTACGATAAAATAACTATTTTCAAAACTATTCTGATGTAACAAAAATATATATTGACCAAAAATTTCTCAAACAGAACGCATTTGCTCGACTTACAGATTCACAAGAGGAAGAAAAAAAACCTTTTACTTCTCTTCAATCTTGTTACTTCGAAGAAACCAGTATTCACACATTTTAAAACCCTAAAAACAGTCTTTCAAAAGATTTACTTATGCAACAATGATTTGGGCACGAAAGAGAAAAGAATGGAAGGGGAAAAAAAAGTCTTCACAGTCGAGTAAGTGAGGCTTAACAAAGTCACTTTAAAATGGAACTTTTCTTCGGCACCAACTCTTTTTTTATTTTTTTACCTTTAAGAGAAAGAAACAGAAAAATCTAAGAACGCTAACACGAACTTTTAACCTCCCGAACACGCAAACAATATATGTGTATAAAGTAAGGGTAGGGAAAAAAAAGAAAGCCAAATCCCTCCGACATAATACAGAAGATTTAACTTCCACGGTTCTTTGTTAGGAAAGAACTCTGAATAAAAAAGAGGTTTACGCCCTGTTCTTTCCCCTGTTGGAAGTAGAAAAACCTAAAGAAATAATCCGGATTCTGAGAAATAAATTTCCGCCATGTACTGCGAACGACAGACGTGACTTGGAGAAAATCCTCGCCAATCTTGGCATTCGACGCCATTTTAAGTGAAAAAATAAATGTATATATATATATATATATATAAAATAAAAAGAAAACGTAGCGAAAAGAAGCCCTTTTTTATCTTTCACTCACTCGGTACACCCTTTCTCAAAACCGCCATGGCGATTTTTTTTCTTTAAAACTCTACTTCTCTGTTCTATTATTTTACTTCTTCGGTTGGCGAACGTTCTTTTTTTGCTATTCAATCCGAAAGTCTAAACTCTAAATTGCCGAGGTAAAAAAAAAAAAAAGATGAGAAATAGAAAAAAAATATTCTTTTTGCTCTTTTTTTCTTATTTTCTTTTCTTATTTTCTTGCCAAATCGAGCTCATTTTTCGAGTCACTGCACACGAAGTCGGAAATATTCCACTCTTTTGGCTCTTTTTATATCTCTGCCATTTTCTTTTTTCCTCCCCTTGCTTCGCATGAAACTTAACATTCTCTCTCTCTTTCTTTTTTTTTTGAAATCGGTAAAAGGGAAGAAGGATCCCGAGATTTCTGATGGACAGATAGATGCGAGGGTTGAATAATCCCCCTTCAAACGGCACATTAGGCCCGTGACTAATTCGAGCAACTCCCTTCCAAAACGAAGACAGCCATTTTCTTTTTTTATTTTATTCCTCGCCTAGCAGAGGAGAGAGAGAAAAAATCAAATCGCAATGAGACGGTGTGTCTTTAAGACTAAAACGTTGAACTTTGGAGCATTTTCAAAACATTTGGAAACAAAACGTTTCACATCAGTACAATAATTAATTGAAGAAACACTAAAACAAATTTTCAACTTTCGAAAGAATTTTTTTCAAAATCAGACAGAAAAAAATCGCCATAAACAGGACGGCATTGATAGAAAAATCGCCAAAACAGGACGGCATTGATAGAAAAATCGCCAAAACAAGATGGCATCGATAAAAAATCGCCAAAACAAGATGGCGTCGATTTTTAAACTAAAAACTCCAAACTCTTAAAAGAATATCTGATCATTTGAACTCTTAATTATTTGTGTCTGCAAGCAAAACTTCTATAGTAATAATCAAGTACAGTTAAATTCATCAAATTAAAAAATGTATTGTTTAAATACAGACTATTTATTTAAAAAATTAATAAGCTATTCGAAGAATGAAGAATAACCTTTTAAAGTACAAATTGTTTCGTCTGCAGAAACAAGGCATCAGCTTTTGAAATATTTTAATGTTTACAAAACATTTATAAGCTGTTATAATAAAAGAAAAGCATGATCCCCAAAATGTTTATAGCAATCTTGATGTTCCTAATTTAAGAGTTGATCGAGTTTAAAAAACATAATGACATCGACACCACAATATTTAAGGATTCTTTTTAATATAATTGATTTTAAAATAAGAACTTTTCACATTCCACATTAAAATATTGTTCAGTACATATTGGTATTTCTACTACCAATTAGTACTTTTCCTGCGATCTAGCTGTACAAACGTTTTTGTTTCTGCCCTCAACACCGTACCGCTTTTCCCCCCCGCTTGAATGAGGTGGAGAATTTCAATGCTGCACTGAGGCTGGAGAATTTCGATTTAAGATGCTATTTCAACATGAAGTCTCTAAAAACAAGCAATTGGTTCTATAGGATCGAAAATTATGCTGATTAAACTTTTATCGTAATGGAAACTAGCTCTAGTGCTTTTCTTTCGGTCCTGTCTCAAAAAAGAACAACACATTTGGAAATAAGCACATCACCGAAAACACAGACATTTCACGGCAGGGCATCACAAAGTGAGCGATGTTTACGCTTCCCTGGGGCAGAAAGCTTTCACAAGTAAAAAAAAAAGGACGACAGACAGCCCTAAAAACATCCACGAGGCACTCCAAAAATCAGGTTCCGTATATTCCGGCGTATTACGCACACCTATATTTTCTAATAGTACTTTCTAATTCTTACGTATATTCACAGTATAACGAGTACCCTTTTTCAATTCCTACTGTTAGCTCACTCTCTCCCTATTTGTATATATCTTGTTCAAATTTTCAATCGTTAATAAAATACTTTCTATTCATCCGTTCAAAGTAGGAGTTGACTTAAAAAAAATTTTATATTACTTGTTATTTAATACCTCAATTACATTTCTTCAAAATAATAAAATGTATATTCCCCAAAATAATAATTTTCATAAAAAATTCAAACAGAAAATAGTGCTCGGTGATTTTGAAACAAACTCATTCCGCACAACATCAAAGCTAAAAAGCCGAAAGCTCAATTATTATTATTATTATTTTAATCTTGAGTTTCTACAAACAGGTGACGAAACTAAAATAAGTGGAAGGAATCAACCATCCCTAAGCGACACACGATACTCTTCCGAAAACTTCACCGAAGCCAGAAGATTTCAGCGATCGTCTTTCTAATTCGAAGTGAATCAGACACGATTTTCACGTCAACTCTAATTTTATCCAACTAAGTTGTTCTAGGTGTTTAAATGGGCACCATTCCTAACGGTTACGTGAGAGATGGTATCACGTTATTTTTCTGCTGAAATGAAAATATACTTTAATGTTATACTTTTGTTGCTTGTGAATTTCATATACAATTCCACATTTCACAATACAGTGTATGTAACGGGTTCTATTCGGTTTTTCAACTCATCCTATTGGGAAAACTATTCTTTAACTGTTGTTCAATTCCCCTATTAGCTTACTCTCTCCCTATATACATATATTTATTTATATATCTTGCTCAAATTTTCAATCGTTAATAAAATACTTTCTATTCATCCAATGAAGTTCAAATAAATTTCTAAAACTTGTAGTGGATGACACTTCATCTTAATACAAATATTAATTCATTAACTACCAGCTTTCGACGCCAACTTAGATTCGTCTCCATTGTTGTAACAATGTAACTGTTAAAACAATGACAAAAGTTGGCGTCGAAAACCGATTTTTCAGCCAAACCGGGTGTGCATTGTTACAACAATGCAGACAAATTATGCTCTTTTTTCAATTCGTAATATTATATATCTTGTCCAAATTTCTAATCGTTAATAAAATACTTTCTATTCCTCCATTCAAAGTAGGAATTGACTTAATTTTTTTTTTATTACTTGTTTTTAGCTTGAAAACCGCTTTTTTTCGTAGAGATAACTTAATTTTATGCAATTGTAAATACTATTTAAGCCCTGACGTTTAGGTGCGTGACTTAAAGGTTAATCGTGAAATCTATGAATAATAGGAGGAGAACTGCGACTGGGAAGTCGCGAGACCTGAAATTAATATTCATCTTAGAATCCACCAGGGGATGAGGAAGTAAATAGCATTGGAACTGACCGAGTTATCGGGATTCGAGAAGAATCATCCCAAAAAGCTCCGATTGAAGCGAAGTCATTTTAAATAGTTAAATTAAGTATAAGGATTTGAGACTGCTCCCAATGTTAGACAATAAAGTTGTGAATCACTTATAAAATGTTAAAGATAGAATAAAAGTATCTATTTTTAAGAGCATGTCTGCTTTTTCACCGAACCTTCTTACACTCGTGACATCCGGGTCGCGACAAGTATTGATGAGATGGCATTAGAATTTATCCAAAAATGTTCAAAACAATACCTGCCGCCCCAAGTTTTGTGTTACTTAAAACATAAACATTTATCATTATATATATTCATTTACTAATTTTTCTCTTTTATGCATTACTATTCTATAATAGCATCATTTGGGTGGCAAGTTAAGACCACGATGTGTTGTAGTGATTACTAATTGTTTTTTAAAAAAACTATACTACTTATATATTTAATGTTTACTGGATTAAGGCATCCAACTATCCTAAAATTGTGAATTTTTCCCAAAACTTACACATTTTCTTATGATTTTATTTTATGGGCCATCTTTTTAGCTTTATAAAGATACCAAGTTTATCATTTTCTATTCACAACAACAAACACTACAAGTGTTTTAGTAAAAGCAGATGCCACTTCTTGTAAGCAAGATGCCACAATTTAAAATGCGTTTTACTCGAAATTTGTTTTTTGAAAATGCTCAAACAGGGCCAGCGATTGTTCAAAAAGTTTTGAAAATAATTGGCTGAAATTTTTTGTGTATGTTCTGTATAATAGTAGAAGTGTTTTAACCTTCAGATTTATCAATCACTGTTTTTTTGCAAAATGTACAGTCCCTTATGTGAATATAATCACTGTTTAATTAAGCAATTTCATATAATAACTAAGATAAAGTGCTCAAGTTTTCGTAAAAATGAAAATCTCTCTTATCCTAAAAGTCATTTAAAAATGAATAACATAGCAACACATCAGAATTTAAAATTTGTTTATAAAGTTTTGATACAGAATGGGCCACGTTTATATTATTTTTTGTAAATTTTTACCCATTTTAGTAATAATAATTTCTTTTTCTCTTCTTAATTTTAGCATATTTTTCTTAAAATGTTCTAAATAAATCTAAAAACAAAAACATAAAATATTCCCCATATCTCCATTTTTTTTTTTAAAAAACCTTTCGCAAGTCGTCGGATACCCAGAAAAAAAAAAGGAGATTTAGATTTATTTTTACTCAGTATATTTTTTTCAGGTAATTTAGTTTTAACATATATGTTATTCTTCTAATGTTATGATTATTATCCTTAGTATTAATTAAGGTTTATTCTAATTTCCCAGTAGTATGGACAAATTACAAGTGAAAGTTGGTAGACCTGAAAGCAATGTTTAAACCTCCTATCTTAGTTCTTAAGGCTAAGAGTTTGCTATTGCACCATTGAGGCTAGCTATTTTTGACCTATACTATCTTGCTATACTTCTATTTTTGATTTGCTTCTATTTCCTTTTTCTTCCTGGGCCTCTTAAATGTAGGGGGGGGGCGGACTTACATTCTAAAAAAACGCGTAGACGAAAGTGCCAAGAAGTAATTAATCTCTGTGGCAAAAATTAAAAATTTGTTGGTCTTTGGGGGTGGTTGAACCCCCTAACCCTCACTCTTCTGTACACCACTGGTAAAGATAAAACATTTAAATCAAAGTCATTAAAACGTGATCTATTTTAATAAATGCCCATTTTCAGAAAATGTTGATAAATCGAATGCACACAAAAATATTTTCTTAAAAAAACTAATTCAGCATCCTGTAGACAATTCAACTCTCTCCGCCGCGGTTTATCCAATAGGAACTAAAGAATTGCTGACATCTCAATAATTATCACTACCGATAACCTTGAAACTTAATTACGAATCCGATGCAAAATCACAGACTGTACACGCTAACATAATATTTAGCATCATTAAGGAAAATTTAAATCTTGTTCGATTTTTTCCCCTCTCATAATGATGTTCCCTCATTATTTACATAAGTAATAGCGAACCAAATGATGAAAAAATTCATCACCATTCCAGTTAATGCTAAAGGTAATTATGACGGATTACACATTAGGAAGACATAGATTTTCCCCAAATTTCATATCACCAGCTGCGGAAAGATATCCGCCACATTATGAATATTTAAATACTGCACATCTCTCCAGCCCCTCTCTCTATCAGCAGACGCACAGGGAAGTTATAAGTTACTACTAAGTTACTAATTCCGGATAATAAGCTTTCCTCGGTTGATGCTTCATTGGGTTGTAGAATTAAAAGAGTTTCTACAGTCGGCAGCTGGTATGAGACTCATTTGTATTTGAATATGCAAATGAAGAACTGTTTCCTCAGTAGCGTTGAACAGCTGAAAGGATAAGCGCAATAAAATTAAATGGGGTATGCTTTGGAGGATTAGTTAAGGAAGGATAGAAGTGTTATGTCGAGACTGAGAATAGTGCAAAGGGTACAGTAGGTTAAGCCTTCGACAGACAACAAAAGGCTCAGAGTTTTTGGTAAGAGATAAGAACATAGGTTAAGTAGGTTTAAAAGATGATAGGTAGTATAGTAAAACGCTGAATCATTATAATACGGAAGAATTTCTCTATTTATATTACAAGAAGGAATATTCCCCAAGATACTGGAACTGAGATCAATGGCGTCACTAAGATTGGTGTCATCTGGAGGAGGTACCTGAGGGTATTACTCCTAGCTGCCTTTTTTTACCCCCCCCCCTCCGAGTCATTTGCTATGGAGTTGTCACTCATTTCCCCCCTAACTTTATTTCAAGTACTATCCATTAAATTAAGAGTATAATACAATGAAATATCAACACAAAAAAAAAATAAAGTCCAGAATGATATAAATTGAATTCATATTCACATTGTAACTAATTAAAAAAATTTGTAATTTTTTTTTTACCGTAAAATTTTAATGGCTGAAGTGTCGCGTGTTCGAATCCTGAAGCAAGGAACGTCTTAAGACTTCTTGAGGCCCCGGGCCCCTAACCAATTGCACGCCCCACCAATGACCCTTAAAGTAGATTGTTATACACAGCATACGTTTTCAAATACTCGCACATATGAAAGAAACAAATGGGCATGACTTACAATCGAACAAATCGGCTCGACGGACTGATGCTCTTTGACTTAATGAGTAAAAATGGTTTATGGAGGTAGGGCTGGGCCTATACATGGACGACGGTCATCACATAATAATACAGTCTGACCACTGTTGCCAGCTGACATATAGTCCGAAATTCTCAATTTTTCGGAGAATAAAACTAGAAATTACATTTGTGTAATCGTTAATACTATTCTAAGCATGTTCTTACTAAGACTCAATCGAGAACGAGACAAGGCCCAGTTGGCCCATGCCTTAGGACGTCCCTGCCTGGTGCCACTGAAGACCCACCGTGCAGAGTGAGTGAATATCAACGCCGCAATGTTTAGCAACACTAGAACTTTTGGCGACGGACCTCGTAATTTTGAACCATGGCCTAGTGACGAGGACGAAGTCTGAGCTGGCACCCTCCTCTCCTAACTACCAGACCACACCAACAGGAGGACGTTTGAGCTCTCGACAGATTTTAACGTGTATCGCTTCCCTACACGGAGGGTCTTCAACGGTACTGGGCTCGAACTCATGACATGCCAGCTACGAGTCCGTCAACTTAACCACTAGGCTACCGCGGCCACCCCACCGAGTAGAAGAGGCCAATGCACGTTAAATCTGTCGAGGTACAATGTCCTTTTATAGGTGTAGAGTGGTAATTAGAAGAGGGTGTCGTCCTCGTCACTTGACAGAAATTCAAAATTACGAGGTCTATCGTCAACATTCCTCGTGTTGCTTTATTGTACGATGTAAATAAAACTTTCGCTCACTCATCATAAAAACCTCTTTTTTTCCGTTGGGTTTGGTGAATTGGTTGTTAAAATTGTGTTAAATGGTTTATTTAACGCTGTTTCATTTAAATAACGTGATACTACTACAACGTTGAAATTAAGAGCACAAATAAATGCACAGCTAATGCTGGAAAAATTAAGAGTAGGATCTGATCGAAAAGCAGTACGGAAATACCATAACATTTTACTCGTCTTATTTTTATCAAGTATTACTGTAAACACACACATTTTATATAATATTTTGAATCTTTTACTTATAATATAATATAGTTTCGTGTACCCATTTCACTGCTTTTATTTAAATAATAACGCTGTGAAATGATAATTTTTTCAGTGTATTGTATAAATAAACTTGTATTTTTGCAAAAGTTTCTGTAACAAGCAATATAATGGCAACAGCAAGATGTACGAAACTGATGACGTAACTTCAGACGAGCGAGAAAGGAAACCTACATCTGTAGTGGATTGTGAGCAACAATGGCAATAAAGTGGGATGGAATTCATTTTATAAAAAAAAGTTTCGTCATTGATTCGATTGCCAAAGTCTTAAGAATTATTTACTGATTGCTGCGCCGCTGGGCATGGTTTCGCATCCTGGAGAAGGCCATGGATTTTTGTAAATGTATAATACCTGTGCGGCACGGGGGCACTTTAAATAGCCGTCGAACAGCAATACCTCTTAAGAGATTGGTGGAAGGGAAAGAAAGGTGGGAAACCCTTGACCACCCCAGAGTGTTCTCTTTCAAAATTAGGGTTAATAATACTGTCACCTGCATGGTGCTCAAAGCTGCGGCTTACGACAAACGTAAAACTAGCTTCTTGCTACGATGCCTCGATCAGGTGGCATTAGAAACAACAATAACAACACGAATAATTTAGAGAATAATAAATAATTTTTTAAGAACATCTACAGAGATATGTAAATAACGGTTTTTTTAATACCCGAAACTTCCATTAGGTTAGAACAGGTAGCAAAATCTTACTCAAATTTCTCATCTGAATACACAAACCATCCAACCCAATGATGACTAAAGCCGACTTCACAAAAAATTCATCATAATATTCAAATTAAAGTATGCTCGAATAATTTTACTTATACTTTCCAATAAGCAAAGGTATTTTTAAAACTTAATGCATTAAGCAAGCGATAAAATATAGAAAATATAATATATGAGAACAACAAATAAACTTCTATACCTATATTTGAACACCTAACAAGTTCTGCAAACATTAATATTTTAAAACTAACAATATCAGATTGAATTCAATAGAAACAGAAATAAGAGTGCACTATCGAATACAGCACTTGTTATAGGCTCCAGACAAAGAGGATAATATTAATACAAATGTACAACCTGTGATGGATCAATTAGGTACGTAATACTTTTAAGTAACTGTCATTATATAAATGGGTTCGTTCCAAGTCAACTCGTTTGGGCAATGATCCGTTAAGTTACGGCTAATTCACTGAGTAAGTATGCTTCGACAAAATGCACCAGCCGAATCAAATGAAAGCCATATTGAATATTTCAACCGTATGTTTCTGTTAAGAGGGATAAATTTACACATTTCCGAATTCTTCGTATAATACTGATGTAAATTTAAATTGAAGTACCTACAAATTTGTTCAATGATAGGTTGAATATTTGTAATATAAAGACCAGCCAGAGAAAAATATAAATTACCGTATTTACTCCAATCTACGCAGCAATTCTTTTTACAATGTTAATGCTACTGAAAATTTATTGCGGCTTAGAATCGAAGGGGAAAAAATCGTTGGATGGGGCTATAAGAGAAATCACTGGTTCACGAAACGTATTTTAAAGAGTTTATAATACAGGTAATATCACTAATTACTCACTTTTTATTAGTTATGATTTTAAATTTATTTTAATTTCATAAAATTGGACATCGATATACTCTTTTTACACTACTTTTCATTTTTAACGAAAACATGTTGAGAATTAGAGGTAATGGCGGCTTCAATTCGATCTCATAAATCATTTGTTTGTTTTTTTTATCGTAAAACTCAACATTCTGCAATTTTATCTTTATTTCAGGTTTAAAATGTGTATTTTATTACAAAAAAATAACCTTTCCTTCGTAAACGAAAATGCAAACAAAAAATATGAATTGAAAATACATACAAGTTGGACTTTGGCTCAAATAATAGGCTCGGTTTATCATTACTTAAAATTTTAATTTGATTCCAAAAGGTATTGAAAAATTAAAACCATTACGTCTGTTATATTTCCCATTGACTATGAGATATTTGCGGTAAAATTTCAAAATAAATAAATAAAATAAAAGGAAAAATAATGCACAATGTGACGTTTGAGAAAAATAATGGTAGCGTGATATTTATTAATTTAAATATTTGGTTTATTTACGTCACAGCTATTAAATCCAGTATATACAATGAAGTTATTAAAAAGATTGGTTCATTAAATTCTGTTGTGGGCGAGGGAGCAGATTACATCTGTTTTGTTCTAAGTTTTCCAACGGACTTCTCTCTGTCCTCTTTTGGGTTTCGGGATGGTAACGGTCTGCCTCTTTATCCTCGAATTACATCCGGCTCGTGGGCGGAGTAGGGGGAACTCACGGTGTCAAAGGTTGTCGGGTTATGACCAAAGGCAAAACCTCGCACTATTTTAAGGGTGCACGTGTGCATAGGAACGCAGTTATCCTATCCACAAAAAGAAGTTGACTTTTCAGTTGTGTGATGGGAAAACGTTACAACAAGTTAGGTTTAATACATTTTACAAGCACAAGTCTCGTTCTTTTCTCGCCCCCCCCCACAAACAAAGTCACGTGACGTGTTTTTTAAAGCTGAAACTTCTAATGCAATATGTGGCCGCGGTTAGGAGCTCGTGACTGGCGTGTCATGACATTGGCCCCACTGTCACTGAAGACCCGCCATGTAGAGCAACTGATGCATTTTAAATCTGCCGTTGGCGTGGTGTGGAAATTAGAAGAGGTACAAACCAGATGTTGCCCTCGTCACTTGACCGTGATTCAAAACTACGATGTCCTTCGGAAATGGCCATCGTGTTTCCTTACAGAGCGACGCTAATAAACATCCATCACTCAATTTATTGCAATATTTTTGAGAGAATATGCAGAGATAAAATCCGTACTTTAGTGAAAGTCGATTTATATATAAAAACAGCCCAAAATCACAAACATTATTCCTAGAATTTAAAGAATGATGTTTATGTAATTCCATGAATTACATAAACATTTAAATAAACCTTTGCATCTTTCTGGGGGATAAATATTTAAACAGATGTATACCAAATGTTTCATTTCGTTGTTTTTAAAAAACTTGTAGTAGCTAGCTACACTAAAAAAAAAGTTTTTTAAAATAACGGTACAAAAATATTCAGTGTGAACATAAAACTAACATTTTCAGTAAATTATCAAGAAAAGTTTGATCGAAAACTAACTCGCGCGTGTGATGATCGGCTTAAAAATACAACGACGTCATCAGAAATAATTACATAACGTGCTCCATGAATGACTATCAGATTATTCAAATTGACTGAAATTACCATAATCGAGAATACAAGCACACAATGCGTTTTACACTGTTCACGTGATACATTATATCTCTATCTGTCTCATTATGATTTAAATAATACTTTAAGTACTTACGACTTTTAAGCTGGTGTATGATAATTGTAAGAGACTCGGTTCGGTGAATCCAGTAGAGAGGAAATTTCCTTTTTATTAAGAAGTATTTTAAATATATATTTTTCGAGTATTCCCCCAACCCTTCTACAGAATATTATTCCAAGAGTCAACATATAAGGTATAATCGTTTGATAATCTACAAACGCAGTAAACAGTCAAATTGCGTCCATAGCGTTGTTTATTTAAAAGTGTTAACAACAATAAAGTACTAATAAAAAAGAATGTTTTTGAATGATTTACAAGACAAAGTGAGAATAGAACATTTAGGATTCAATACTTTGCCACAGATAAGGTATAATCGTTGGATAATCTACTAACACAGTAAACAGTCAAATTGCGTTCATTGCGTTGTTTGTTAAAAATGTTAAGAATATACAGTATTAATAAAAAAGAATACCTTTGAATTATTTCTAAGACAAAGTGAGAATCGAACATTTGGGATTCAATACTTTGCATTGACTCCTGTTATATCTGAGGTTTATAATAAATTTAATTAAGATTTACGAAATCAATAGAAGGTTGTTACTAAAGAATAGAAGATTAGGAAACAATTGAAAATCATCGTATTGAATAACAAGTAATTTTAAAAAAAATATTTTTAAAGTCAATTCCTTCTTAGATCAACAAAGAATTTTTTTAAAAATTTTATTTACTTTTTATGCCACTGTATATTGGAATTGAGTCTCTCATGGTATGGTGTGGAAATTAGACGAAGACAGTTGTTCTCGTCATTTGATCAAAGTTCTAAGCCCTGATATAAAGCATCAATAGCTAAATAATGTTAAATCATACCAATCACTTGGGAAGGAGCAAAATGGTTGATTTTTAAACATTCTCAAATTTATCCTGTTATTACAACTATTTAAATTGAATTGGTTGCATTTAATGTCAGTGAAAAAATGATCCACATTTAAATATATCTTCTGTTAAAATAATGCTCTATTTATATTAGGACCAAGATAGTCATCTATTGTAGGAGGTAATAAGAAATTTAGAAATCTTCAACTAACATTCAATGTTTGTTAGATTCAAGTTTTATTTTGCCTTACAGAGTAGGGAAAAAAAAACCCTTTCTATTTTTAAACTGAAGTCGAAAAATCTTGAACATGACTCTTAAACTTCTTTCAAATTAGCGACTTTGTAACTAAAAAATTACCTTCTTTCATGCCAGGACTCGACACGGGTCATTTCCTTACACGAACACTAACTACACAATCATTACGAAAACCCTTTTATCTACTTTATTTTAATCCCACAACCCACTCCTATTCAAAACCCACCACCACAATCTCAAAAGCCCCTCTCTGTCCCTCCCTGCAAACGAAAACAACGATCGGACTTTCCAACTTGTTTACAACAACACACACACCTCCTGACCGAGAAGTCGTCACTCTGCGACCCCTTCTCGTCCAACCCCCCTGCCTCCTTTCAGAACACACACCGGGGTGCTTTTTAACGTCACTCATCCTTCCATACCCCTGAAAAGGAGAGGGGGAGGCAGCAAACTCCACCGCCAAACGACCGCATCGGACGGTCTAGAATTAATTACCCAGAGGGGTGGAAGGTAGAGAAGACACCCCCCTCTATTACCGCACAGGGCTTAATCTAGTCATGCAAATTGCCGTAATTACGACAGACGAGACTTGTAGAAAAGACGGGGGTGGGGTGGATGGAGTGGTAGGTTAATGACAGACGAGACCCCCCTCCTCCTTTAGGGGAAGTCTCTTCCGAACAGATGCGGCGCGCCAGCCACCACCCCAGCTGCACCCGGGGAGGTGTTGAAACGTAAATCGCTTGACGTTCCATCGCTTTTGAATATGTAACGGATATTACTCATTTTAGAGCAGGAGCAGCGGCCGCCGCCACACAGATCCTCCCTCTGCACCACCACCCTTTTCACCGCAGATGTCTGTTCGCTGAAAAGGATATTAAGGGGGATGATTCGAATGGAATCGTTTGCACGCGCGCTCTCCTGAATGCAAATGCACACCACACCACCATCGGAATTTGATTCAGGCATGCAAAAGGGAAATGCTGGGGTATAGAAACCCTTTCCATCCGAGGGATTCATTCACCACGACCCTCCTACTCCTCCGCCTCCAATTGGAAAAGTCGAACCCGGTAACCGTCTTATGGCGTAATTGACATCGAATATGGATACAATATAGAATGGGCGTGTGTAATAAATACGTCTCTGGATGCGTCTTTTTGATGTGGTCGGCCGTCTTCCTCTCTCTTAAGGCATCCAATAGATCAATATGGTGATGAGTAATTTGAATTTTTGAGGCACACATTTAACTCGCAGGGTGGTAATGTAGAAACCATGTTGATAAAAATGCCCGATAACTATTCATTCATTTTAAATAGAAGATTTTTAGCTTTTCAACACAATTATTTTTTATAATGCATAGCTTTTACACATTCAATTGACAGTTTATATACATTACTCCGCTTTTTATTGTGCTTCCAATTCCGAGTGAGAAAATAAGACAATTTTAAAATTCAAGTATTGATTGGTGATATTTATAGACACATGCGTACAAATTTGAGACTCGACAAGATAAATTTTTATATAATGTGCTTGTCATTTTTGTATACTAAAAATACAGAGAGTGAAAGAGATTTATATTAACATAACAATACACAGCAACACGAGGGCTATTGGCGATGGATCTCATAATTTTGAACTTCGGTCAAGCTACGAGGGCACCATCTGAGCCGGCATCTCCTCTCCAAATTATAACACAGTGTCGATTTAAACTCATTTCGGGCCCTGGGCGCAGAAGATCTACAGGTCTCCTAGCCCTGGAGGATCGAAATTTATAACCAGAAAGTGTGGTTAAGTTTACCTCATCCGGGTCCCTGTGCACCCGCCCCAAACACCCAATGGATAAACTTGCACTGCTATAACACCACAAAAACGGAAAAACTTTAAACCTCGACAGATTTAGCGTGCATCAGTCTCAATATGGTGAGTCGTCAATGGCACAAAGACTCGAACTCATGAAACGCCAGCCACGAATTCGGGACCGTAACCACTAGGCTACCGCGGCCTACTCAACGATCGGAATTCATAGCGGCACTAAATGGCTCGTGTGCCTGGTGCGCTGGT
The DNA here is from genome assembly GCA_019973975.1 of Trichonephila clavata. NCBI lineage: Eukaryota > Metazoa > Arthropoda > Arachnida > Araneae > Nephilidae > Trichonephila > Trichonephila clavata. Next base: position 330,746 of record BMAO01026592.1, read on the forward strand.
TTAGAAAAAATGTGGAAGCTCTCTTATAACATTCTGGACCAGACAAGCTTGTCGACAAGCCCCCATGTGGAAATGCGATTGCATTGTAGGGAACCACAGATGGTTAAAGGGGCACCTGATTGTGGTGGGGGGGATACCAGCCTGCAATTATTCACGGCTGCGGAAACATAGTAGAAAATGAGTGCGTAGATCCACTGGAATTTTTGCTCTACACGCCAATACCTTTCCAATTGTAAAACATTTGTCAAAATTGGTGGGAAACATCTCTTACGTTTAACGTGTGTTTATAACACCTCAAACTACAGTATTCTTAGATGACTAGAAACTAGAATTCCATCTGTGCAATTTTCAAGGGGAAAAAATCAGAGTCTGTGAATAAACAAAAATAAATAATAAAACCTTAAAAGAAAAAATTGTATTAAATACAATACAAAGAGTGATTTATAAAGAAGTATACACATTCTAGGTGTTGTACGACAATAGCAAAGATACGCACCACCTTAGCTAACAGTAAGGTATATGTACTCTTAAAGTTTGTCTCTCACCCATGACGGAAGTGACATAGACAATAGCATACGTGTCATGTGACTAGTCAGTCAAAATTGCGTCAAGTCGTTTAGCAAGCTGTCGCGAGAATTACTTTTTTAAATATGTTAACTCTCTTTGGTTGATGCTACAGTCAGGGACGTCTTAAAGACTTCTTGAGGCCCCGGGCCTATACGGAAATGTAGGCGCCACCTATGACCCTTAAAAATAGACAGTGTACAGAACACGCTGTCAAATACTTGTACAAACAATAACCCGAAACAAATAAATATACATGGCTTACAATCGCACAAAACGGCTCCACCAACTGCCGCCATTTTGTGACGGATCTATATTCGCGACTATATTAATACCTTGGGGACTCTTCTGGGGAAAAATATTTTTATTCGACCAACTTTCGCCGACCAAGAAAGCGTGATTATGTAAATGAAGTGTATTATATAAATTCTGTTTTCGCGAGTTTGAGAGTTGGCAAGTTGGAGTTGGCAAAGAGTTTGCGAGTTAGTTTGTTAGTTGAAGGATGAAGGATAGTGAAATTACTAAGAGGTCTTGGAGTTGTCCAGGAAAACGGATTACGGAGAGTGGATCCGACGATATTGCGTAGGATCCGCTGCATAAAAAGTACAGGTATCGTGAGATTGTTTAATTAGAAATTAGCTTATTAGTGTGCGACGTAGTTTATATTGAGCGTATTTAAGCTATCGTAGAATCAGTTGAGTGTCCGTAGTAGTATCCCCGTGTTATAGAATCTCACCTCCGCGCTCTACTATCTGATTATTTATCAAATTAGATCGTTATTGTGTCTGATTGATATTTTGGTAACAATAAATTAATTAGATTGAAAGCATGGCTGTTGATCATTCAGTTTCTCCCACACACCCAGCCGGGTTTGCGGGTAGACAATGAGTTTCAGAGGCAAGCAGGAACCGACCGGTGTTACAATTTGACTGAATGAGTAATGATGGTGTTCGGTGGTAGGCTTATTCCTATACATGGAAGACAGTCATCACATGTAGCCAGTTGACATATCGTGCGAAATTCCGAGTTTTTCGGAGAATACAATCGGAGATAACATTTGATCGTTGAAATTATTCGAATCATGAACTTATAAAGACTGAGTCGAGAACGAACTGAGGCCCCCATTGTGGCCGAGGCCCTGGGCCTGGACCCATGCCTTAAGACGTCCCTGGCTACAGTTGCAGGACCGACATTGACAACACCATTCTCCAATTGGGTGGTGCCCCATAACACTAGTCGGCCAACATGCGAGGTTACCTTGATGAACATCTTTCTCACCGATGGATTGGTCAAGCCACAGATTACAACATGCCATTTACCCAATGTTCACACAGATTTCCTGACTTATAACTTAGTGATTTCTTCCTGTGAGGATACGTAAATGACAAAGTATTCGTTCCTGTTAATCTAGGGGAGCTGAAACAGTGTATGAAACCACTGCTGATGATTCAGATACTTTAACACGTGTTTATTAGGCGGAATTGAAATGCCGGATCGTTGTTTGTCGTGTTTGTGAATAATTGCTCACACACATAAAATCTGTGACTGTCTCCAACAAAATTTAAAATAATCTCCCACAATTCTGTAGCAAGCAACATTAACACCTTACATTGTTTTTAATTTATAATGCATTGCAATTGTATACTTCTTTAAGAATCTCCCAGTATTTTGAATGACGTGTAATATTAATATTGATTTACAATATTAAAATAAAATCTCACGACAAACATTACTTAACTTGCGTTTCTAATTGACAGTAAGTTTATTTTAAAGAAACTTTAACATTTTAATACAGCTCCAACAGCAATAAAAATAAATGCTTTAACATTAGCTCTTGCGATTATTAAATGCTTAATCTAAATATAAATGTCCCTGAATTCCTTTTAATGTTTTCATAACAACAGAAACAAAATAAATAAATTTGTAAAAAACTGGAGTCATTTATCTTCCTAAGCGAAACAGAGCTTCCGAATTCAAACAGATTTATTTTTTCCCACCTCTTCACTTCGATTCTCTTTAAAAAGAGCAGACGGTAAATTTCTTTCCTGACACTACTTATTAAGCAGATCTCAAAACATACAGACGATCATTAAAATGGATTACATATTAAGTAGCCTGGCTAAATTCCCAAAGGAGAGAAAAGAACCTTTCATTACTATTTTCGCTCACGCCGATATTTAAATCGTTTGTCATTCTCGAGAGCTGGTAAGCGATTAATTTTAATCGTAATCGATTTTTACATTTCGCAACACGAAAGGTGAAAAAGAAAATTTCGAAAGCTGAGGGATAAAAATTTTTAATCTTTCCCGCAGACAGAAATTGAAGTCTGGGATTAAAAAGAAGGAATTAAATTGAAGGAAAAGTTAATATTCGAAAGAGGAAAATGATTCTTTTTTCATTTTCTAGAACGGTGAGTGTATGTTTTAATAAATGGAGTATGATTAATTTACATAATTATTCTCTTTTGGCATTTAAATGAGATGAATTACTCGTTTTGCGAACAATGTGTTTTAATAAATCTGCTTATAAAGATGATTTATTTTACATAGTTATTAAGGGTTGCTTAAAACGATAATAAAACACAGGTTAATGAAAACTTTTGTGTAATTAATAAAAAGTTATTATTTAGATAATGGGAATCATGAAAAAGCACTTAAATTTTCTTTTTGTTTCTCTAAGATAAAGAATGTATTTAACATTCTTATTAAAATAATGATTCTCTAAACCTTCTGCAACAGGTTTAATTATCCTAATTCTTTGTTTTTCCTAGCTCTAATGATTCAAATATTTTTAACAAAGCAAATAAATAAAACACATAAAAACTCGATTCTACTCATGGTTTTCCTTTTAAAATAAATTAAAATATTACATTCATGTTTTTACCCATTAATATGTTTTTACATGAGTTAAAAAGTAACAAATGAGACGAAACATTTGCAAATTTGTTAACATGCTTAAAATATGAAAGATAAATTGTGACGAGTCTATTCGAGGGCATTTTTCCTACTAATCCTCTTGGGGAAATTTTGGGGCTAGTATCCACATTAATTCACAGCCTTTCAAGAAGAACCCGTGGTATTTAAATTAGGTTGACTATATAAAGTCTCTCTCTCTCTCTCTCTTCTTATATATATATAGCATAAATAATTCAAAAGAAGACTAATAAATCCAAGCATCTAAGATCAGACCGAAGAACCAAGAACATGGAACCATGACAACCAAAAGAAATGTATCTAGCGGGAAACTATTATGATTTCTTGAGCTGTCATGGTTTAGACAGTGAAACAGGATTAACATGTTTGTGAGATCTCAACCTTCTCCTGCAGCAGAAATTGTTTCTACATAATAGTTTCCAGTATAAACTAAGGCAAAAGCCTAAAACCCACGTGGGTGAATATAACAGCAATAGAATAGAAAATGCAATATTAAATTACCATAGGAATCCGGAAGAAATAGACAAATATAAATATGTATAAACAAATATATATATATATAGGTTTTGTAGATGTAAAAGAGAAGGAGCCGGGAAGCTGTTACGTAAGTGTGAATATTGGAATATTTCATTCACAAACCTAGCGCGAGTTAAAGAAGTAATTGCTTACATTTAATTATTAGATTGAAGATTTAAGATATTAGAATTAGCTATCGGTTCATTAGCGCTTGTTCTCCTTATCTAGTTTACTTAGAGTTGGATATTAAGATTAGATCAATCAATAGATTTATATATCTCTTCTAGGTTTCTCCTTTTGTAGTTTCACTTGTGATTGTTTAAGTGTGTGTTTAAAGGATAAATAAAACTAATTGTTATTATGGAAGTTGTTGATGCTTTGTTCCCCCCCCCACATCTTTAGCCACGCAGTATGGAGAGAGAGGGGTGCCAATTAGACCAACACCCTCACAAAATGATATATTTTTGCAAAAAACGTTTTACACATCAATTTAAAGTTTTACTCACAATAAGGTGGATCTATTTTTTTCAGAATTTTAATACCTATCTATATGGAGAGAAAACATGTTGTATGGTAAATAGATAAAGGGGAAAATAAATTAAGAAATTAATTTTTGCGTTAAGTACCACCACAAGGGAAAAAAATTTAGGTATTCGAGGTTTTTTTGGGGGGGGGGGGTAAAAAAATCGAAGTAATTTTTATCAAAGTGAAACAGTATTTTAGTACTTTTTAACATTACGATGAGAGCGACGCATATTAAATGGTTACAAAAAACACACCAAGAACATTTAATAGCTTCTTTAGTATTAAACTTCAAAAATAAAATAAAAACCTACAGTTGAAATAAGAGTACACGATTAAGAGTATGGGACGAAAACAGCTTGAGGATCGACGGTACTGAGATAGAAATTTAGGGTTATGAAAAGTTGCACTGTACTACTTAGTACTCACCAATATTTAATAATCACTTTTGATCATTTATATTGTAGGAAAATAATTATTTCGAGTCTAAAATCATTTAACCAATATTTAGTCTTTTTTTTTCTTTTTTTCCCCCTCGAAAATTCAACTTCTATGTGACAATATTAAATTTTGAAATATTAATTTTTTAAAATTATTTTCACTTAGTGATTAGTGTAACACATGAATTTTTAAATTGGAGGGGGGGGGCAGGGTTGGAAGTTCACCATTTTCGTATCATGCTCCAATACGCCTTTCAATATGTTCTTTTGATTTTGTCGATTTTCGGGAGCAAAAGTAGTAAAAATTAATTATTAATAACAAAAATATAATTAAATTTGATGTACTATATACATAGGATTATAAACAATAAAAAAAAAATCAAGGTTTTTTTTTCGGGGGGGGGGGATCCGGACACGACGACCTCCCTCCTTGTGTGCTCCACTGATCACACGGGCTTACAGAATTTAACATCGCGCCAATCTTCAAATGATTTCCCACCACCACCACCAATGCACAAAAACATTCCAAATATTGTCAAATATTTTGGCACTGAGTATACTGAAAGCGAAAGATAACCTCAATGTGCTTCATTGTCCATTTGAAACAAAATCATTTTGCCAAACTGTATTATCTCTAAAAAATATTCTCTTAAAATACTTTAAACTGCGGACACAAATTGCAGATATGATTATTTATCTTACCGAAAACAAGCTTGAAACGCATCGGAAAAACAATACAATTGGAACAGATTCAACAATGAAGGTCAAAATCCATTAAAAAGGAACATTCCACTTACACATAATATATATGCTACTGAGAACAATTATTCATCCTTCAAAATGGAATATTACAAGCGATTGAATTTTCCAAAGAAACAGAAATGAAAGAAAAAAAAAGACAAACAAACAAAAGATAAACGTTCGAAAACTAAGGTTAAATTTACAATTTGCGGTTAACGTTCTCTTTGTGGTGTGAGAAAATGTAAATCAAGCTAATGGGCAAAATTTATATCTTTCAAAACGCTCTCTAACGTTCTTTATTTATTCTTTTTTGTGCATTCTATTATCTTTTTTTTTCTCGCTAACCCTAACTCGTTTACCGCTGGAGCCATTTGTTTTCATTTCCAGCTATCGTTTGGCGAATATCCAGCGTTTACAGAAGGGGAAGGTGGTGTAAACCAAACAAACAATCACTTATGCGATGCGGTGGCGTTCTTTTTAAAGGGTTTTTGCGTTCTTCATGGCATGGAAGTTTGAGCAAACAAGATCTTATTTTAAATTCTTTTTATTTATTACTTATTTTTTTGGCAACGCGCAAATAGGCGGGAAAAAAATAATGGAAGAACGAAAACATTTGGTGTTGATTGATAGCTGATTGCTTTGTTCTGAGAGTCAAAACGTTAGATAACAGGGGGAAAAGAATAGAATTACAACACTGGTTTTTCCACGTTATCGTATTGGAACCTAATTCTTCAAAATGTTTCGCCTACTTTTTTTCTCTTCCATCTCTCCATTCTTTCATTTGTTGCCAGTTACTTTTGACAAATGAGAGGTTACGTTATTTTTCTTCTCAGGCGGATTGGGGAAAAAAAATAAACATAGCTATTGTTATGGTTGTGTGTACAGCCGTGTAATGCCTCGGATAGGGTGTGGACTTCGAAGTTAAGTGTTTCTATTTCTTTTCCCCATCCAATGCCGTCTATTTATTGAGATTTCACTTGAAAGAAGTGTTTTTTGCTTTATTTTCCTATTGGAAGTCACGTGTAAAAACAGAGGTAATTACTGGGTTTCCATAAACAGTTTGAATGCTTGTTTAGGCAACAGCTACTGTACCGTAAAAATGACAGAAAGATTACTATTATTTGAAGAAACATTTAATAAAGCAATGTTTCAACAACTTTGCAACAAAGGCCTTGCCTAATTACTCAACTGTGAAATACAGTTTATTTATTCAGAGGTTTCAGGATTTATTACAGACTATTTCTGGAATTCAGTCATAATCATCACAAGAAAATAAGTTATGAAAGAAATTTTATGAATAGACTCATGCTGTATATTTTATGCGAGAATGGAATGAAAAGGAAAAAAATTCACGAACTTTTGTTTGAGAGATATTAAGTCTTAAAGGGGTAACGAAAGAAATTATTGTTGCAAAATTTGACACACGACAGTCATGTTTGTAGAAATTTTCAGCGCACGCATGCGCACACATGAAAAACAACTAAAGAGAGGTGAATATTTCTATTTCGTTAGGCTGTTGGAAAACACAAGAAATTTTTGAAATGTAACACTAATTATGAGAGGTTTTAACTTTTTACAGAACAAGAAATTACAACAGTATCTGAATCTTTGTAATTAAATTGTATTAAACTTTTTTTTTATCCTACGCCCATCTTCGGCATCTCTGCCATTAGTCGACGAGCAGCCCAATAAAATGATGACCAAGCATAAAAAGTATTAAAATTTGCCTACAAAAAACTTTAAATCAATAGAGCAATGTTTAAGGTGATCATCATCCATTTCACCCTGGTTTCACAGAGGGCAACTAGCAGAATCCTTTACTAAAATGCGATGTAAATGCCGTTTGCAAATAGCACTGTCCAGTAAGTAAACGAAAGCACGCAAATCCAACAGATCGAGGCAGGGAACTGGGGACTAACACTTTTTTTAGGCAAGATATTTCACCTTATTAGGTATTAAACCGTCTAGTACAGTGCTCTCCAACCCCCGAGCCGTTGACTGGTCTGTGGATCAAATAGTGCCAGGACATACAAGGAACATTATATTATTTTCATTTTATTTAATATGGTGTATTTCTATAGGGTTTTGTGCTATTTCTTATGGAAATCACTTCATATTCCTTGTTAAATAACTTAATATTCATTTTTAGTATATCTGTATTTTAATCTGAAGGCATGTTTAAATCAGGGGCGTAGTTACCGCCGTATCAGCCGTATGAATGATATGCCCCCCCCCTCAAGCTACAGGGGCCCCAATATATGTAACCAAGCAACCGTTAAATTTCAAGAGCCCTACAAAAAGACCCCCCCCCCCAAATTTTTTTGATACAGTGCCCACTTAATACTAGCTACCCCAGTGGTTTAAATACAACTAAATTAAAAGTATTTAATCAAAACAAACTAAATTATAAGCAATCAACGCTTCACTCTCAGCTTGCCGCGGTGAAATTGTGAAACGTTGATCGGTTCGCGGCGATAAAAAGCTTAGCGAGCACTGGTCTATAGTAGAACCCGTGATAAATGTGCGGCAGTTTTTGGTATTTGATCAGTGTTAACACATACCAAATCAACCAATAGCTTAGTGATAGCGTGATTCTCAATGCACAGGTAGGAGCACATTTACATTAAGGAATACAGGTCTTTTGTGGCACTAGGACTTGACGGAAACATCGGTGGTCACGTGTTAGCCATTATGATCACTTGGCGCTTTTGCGCAAGCAAATGAGATACTTAAAAAAAATTATAGAAGCAAAAGGTTACAGTTTGCTTTAATTAACGGGTTAATTAGAAGACACAGGAGCTAAAATTTCGAGCGGATCTCTCAATTTTCAATTACAGTCAGTTTGACGATACCCAGATTGGTATATTCCTCTCGACTATCACATCACAAGGTCAATTATCACATAACGGGTCATAATGGCCTTGTGGTTAAAACGACCGATTCATAGCAACTAGCCCCAGGTTCGATTCCAGGGATCTTGATTTTTTCAATGGAGTACGTGCTCGTTAAATCAGTGGGTTCGAAAGTCTAGTGGGCGGTCGTCGTAGCAGCTGTCACCATCTATCGTGTATGAACCGAGCCAAATCGTACTGTCATCTGCACGGTGCTCAAAGCTAAAAGTTAACGACATGCGTACACCTAGCCCCTTGCCACGATGAATTTCGTGGGCCTCGATCTGGCACCGTCAGACAGGTGGCATTAAAAACAACAACAACATCACAAGGGGATCTGATGTTCTGCTCTTTTTAACAGTACACAGTAGGTCTATTTTTCTATACCAAGGTCATTTAAGCACGGTCAAGACTCTATTATGATTACAGGTATACTGAACCCTTTCACACATAAAACCAAAAAAATAATTTACATATTCAACAATATTACAATCAAATTGAAAAGAAATAATAAAAATTGCTTTATATAATTGCGTGTATATATATAATAAAATCCGGCGTATAGCGCTCATTTTGAACACAAAAAATAAGATCGAAATTTACGGTGCGCGTTATACACCGGGTATAAAAATGATAGCTATATAAAAAAAACATAGAGAGAGGGAAACATAAGGAGAAAATTGGAGTTCTATATGTATCGAAACACCGTTTATTTAAAAAGAAAAGACATTCCCAGTGAACTTAAAAGATTACAATTCTAAGAGTATTCTATTTTTTTTTCTCGTGCCTCGAATAAATGACTTCAAAACATAAGAGCATTGGATTCGTACATTTCAGGTTTTTTTGTAAAATTTAAAATGGGGGGGGGGGGATGCGTTATACGGTGAAGATAACTAAAAATCAAAAAATGCCGCTCGAAAGTATAAGTGCGCGTTATATGCCGGATTTTACGGTTATCATTTACGGTTTATCATTAAATAACTATCGGTACATATTTTAAAATAAACTTTACTCAAACAATGGTAAAATTTATACTACTAAAAATTTCAAAACGTACATCGAAAACATTTTGAAACACATACAACACTAACAAGTAATTCATTGGCTTCTATTGAAGCACGCCTTAACACTTGATTTACATTTATAAAATTTATTTAATAAACATCGAGCACCTAGACGTATTTTAAAATCCAATAAATTTACGTTATATATTCTCGCAATCGAGGAAATTTTACAGTCTGGAGAAAATATTAAATAATAAAAAAGGAATTCACTAACTTGGTTTCAAATACTTCATTGATGACGTCGGAAAATTCTGTAAGCATATATTTAAATAAATCAGCCGAAATGAAATATTTCGGAGGAAGTGTTGAACCGTTTCGGAAATATTAATGTTGTGACTCATATAAATTTTTCTCTCTTCTTGCATTCAAAGTTCTTACATTATATTAATGAAAATAAGAAACACTGTTTCAAATGTGGACGAGAAGACGTAAATTTGTTTCAAATATCCCCATTCATCTGTACATTATATAAGTTTAGGAAATTAAGTTATTTAGATAGTTTTTTGTTACTCTCAATGTAAATTATAACTCTTTTTCATATTGTGTGAAAATTTTAGTAAAAAATAGCTTTTATTTTCGTCAGTTTTTATAAATTTAAATCGTTGAGATATTAATGCTATGTTTGTTTATTTAAAATGCTATTAATTAGAGAAACTATACACAAATAAAATCCTTTGAAAATGCCGATTTTTAAAGTTAATTCTCTGCATGATTATATGGCCGTGGTAGCCTAGTGGTTATGGTCACGAGTTCGAGCCATAGAGCCACTGAATATCCGCCGTGTAGAGGGACTGATACACGTTAAATCTGTCGAGTCTCAAGGCCCGTCCATTGTCGTAGTGTGGCAGTTTGGAGAGGGGTTCCGAGTGAGGTAACGATCTCGCTACTTGAGCGAGGCTCAAAATTACGAGGTCTGTCGCCAAAAGCCCTTGTGTTGCTTAATATTGTAACATTAATAAACTCTCTCTCACCATCTTATTGTCGCCAAATATATAATTAATTTTAATTATATTTTATATTAATACTCTATATTTTCAGCACCTAATTTTAAATTCATACAAGTAAAAATACATTTACCAAAATTTTACAAATGAGTTCATTTGGATATAAAATAGCTAATATCGATTCAGTATAAAATATTATCGTTATCGATATAGCATCATTACTTCAATGTGCCTTCAAAAATACATCGAAACATTAAATGAAAACATCAAGCGAAATTAAATCTACAAAACACTTACAAATTCCAGAAGAAACTTGCAAGAAATTTCAGCAAAAGAAATATTTATACATTGTTTCAAAGAGGTTGTTATTAAAATAATTATTGCAATATTTAAAAGTCAGAAAACTTTTTTTTACCTTTTGCCTCGCGATAATTGTCGATAATTTATTTTTGCGGAGAAAACGGGGAAATCAGATTACATACGAACACAAAATTTGAATATATTGTACCTAATTTACTCCAAATACAATATATTTTTCATTTCTAAAATTGTACATTCTATTACTATTTACATTCTATTTATGAATCCGTATTATTTTCTCCAAATGGCATTGAAAAACATATTCGTAATGGATGTACCATAATAAAATCCATGCAAACACAACTAATTACGTGGCATAATTGAGTATTCCTATTGAAATAATAACTCGACCTCGACTCGGATTTTTGTGACACGTGCTTTACTTTCTGTGTGAGTGCGAGGACACTGGGAGTGAGACAGCGTTCGAAAAAGGTCAGCCAGAGAGAGGGTTTGCGAACACCCCGAGTGTTAATGAGGAAAAGCGACTGACATTAATTGCTCTGTGACAACGACGCACAGATGGCGTTCACCAATTGGGTTCAACAACCCGCAAAGTGTGTGTGTACGACAGACACAAAGATAATGCGCATCCTGCTTTCGAAATTGCTGCATTCAATACACGCAAAAATGTGGGTGAAAGCTTCAGCTGTGACAGATGTACTTGAAAAATCTGACACAAAATAGAAATCTAACGATTATTTTTTTCACCTTCTATTAAAAAGATTAGTGACTGAAACTAGATGGGAAAACTTCAGAATCCAAAGATTATATTTCCGAAATCTATATACAGAACAGATAGGTGTTCTATTGCAACTAAATTATTTTGGATTTTTATAGTACGTAATTCAATAACTCTAACAACACATATATATGTGTGGTGATTAATTTTTGATTAACTTTGAAATGGAATTGTGTCTTGGAGACTATCTCATGATTCAAGCAAGCAATTTCCAATCCATGTTCAACGAAAGTGATTGAAAATCATTCATGAAATTATTTTAGTAGTAAGTTTGAGATGCTGTACGACTAAAAGTAAAAACCTCTTTAGTCTAATGTAACAGTATAAAACTTCTAATCGAATAACTTGTGACGGGGCTATCCGCGAGAAATTATACTAATCCTCTTAGGTAACTTTGGGGCCAGCATTTATTCTATTTCACAGCCTCTTCAAGAAAAACACGAGATATTTATATGCTAATTATTTCGACTATATAAAGTCTAGATTTCGCAAATGTATAGAGAGAAGGAGTTGCCTAGCTGTACGTAAAAGTATCGAAGGAAAATTACTTCAACAAGCTTAGCGCGCATTTGATAGTATTTGATGTTTATAAAGTACTAGATTAATCATTAAAGGAATCAAAGGAATTAGATTTAGTACTGACTTGAGGTTAGCAAGAGTTCGTCTCCTTGTCAATTCTGATAGCTGAGATTACTTAGACGGGAATATTAGATTTGAATGTTAGATTTGAGTATCAGATTTGAGTATCGGATTTGAGTATTAGGATTTAATCTAGGTATTAGGCAATCACTCCGAGGTTTCCACTTATAAATTGAACTTGTGCTTGTTATTTGTGTTTGTCTTAAATAAATAATTGTTGCTATGGTTTTTGTTGGTGATAATATGTTTCCTCCTACACTTAGAGGCGCGTCGGGCGATGTGAACTCAGTCCAAGATAGGACTGGGACACGACAAACTTAACATTAAGAAAATAATACAGTTTAATTTAAAGTAGTTCACAATGTGCAGAGAAATCGTAATAAAAGGAAAAACAGATTAGGAGAGAGTTGACTTCAAACTGCGCGAGAGCTATTGACGCTGAATCTCGTAATTTTAAGCCATGGTCAAGTGACAAAGATGACACCTGAGCTGTGCCTCTCCTTCAAAACTTCCACACCATGTTAACATGAGGACTTATAGCCTCAGCATATTTGACATGCATCAGTTTCTTTTTCACGGCAGGCCTTCTCAGTCACCCCCCTTTACTCGTACCAGAGATAAGAATACCAGTAAAGAAATGAGAGAGATGATCTCACATAAACTAACGACTAACATGTAGTAAATAGGGTTCATAATTTTCCTAACAATTTGTTTCATTCAAAAGGATTATAAAAATTGAGCCAAAAATTATATTCCATGTACACACACATAAAATTATTAGAATATCGTGGAAAATGCATATTATGTACTAGGTTGTATACGTACTGCGTTAGTTCTGAGGGCTTTATGGCCCTGCTATTGCAGTTCTAATTCTTATTTATTTATTTTGTCAAAAGTAAACCAGGTATATAAGGAATCCACAGCCGATGATATTTAGGTGTTTATCCTGTACAGGCATCCACTTGAATTTTTTTAGAGTTTTCTTCTGCTCTTTGATACTTTTAATTTTCTCCCTTAACAAAAACCAATGTAATTTTGTTCACCACTTATCACGTTTACATGATTACTGGTGATTAAGTACTATACTTTATGATATATTTTTCAATATATATATAACGTCCCGTGGAAGTTTCTCTGAAATTTAAGATAACCATCCAATAACAAAGTCTGAAAGCATGTGACAGACCAGGTATCAGATGACGCCTACCCCAATATATTTAATTTTACGAACATTCCACCTATAAGGGACTTAAAAGAATAAATACAACTATTGGTTTTCGTTATCTACACTGTTATTCCGATGAAACTGGAACAGAATGCTATCGGCTCACAGGCAACGAAATCGCTTTGTTTCGCGTCTCGTTTTCCTAGTTGCATGAAAAACAATACATACGCGTATTATTCATTATTATTTCATAGCAAACATTTGTATGTGCGTGGTACACTATTGCTTTGATCCATTCCAGTGTGTGTGGGGGGGGCTTAATCTTAAAAAATAAATATTTTGTGGTACAGTATGAAGGTCAAGAATTTGTGGGAGTAGAGTCAAAATAGTAAAGGAGAGGCATATTATTAAATGGAAGGTAATCGAGAACTAAATTTTTACTTCAGGCGCTGTATTTATTAAAAAATAATCCCCCCCCCCATAAAAAACCAAATAAATTTTTTCTGTTAAGTTTCAGAATATACGTTTTAGTAGGGTTTTAACTGTAATTTTACATCTTTGAAGGAATATTTTTCTTGCATAGCAAAAAATACATTTAAATATGCGATGTATAACGTATTTATGGTATCCTTATTCGTGTTTTTAGAAGCAGCGAGTGAATTTCAAACCATTTATAAAATATATTTTTAAAACGCACTTTTGTGCTGTACTATACATAAAGCAATACATTTTTTAAATAAAATTTAAAAAAACAGCTTAATTTTGAATTAAAAATGAAGCATGAATTGTAGAATTGAAAAACATTTCAAATTTTACACGACATTTTATTTAAATCTCCGACAACGAGTAATTTTAAATTTCCACAAACACTAAAATTCGTGTTTTACGTATACTTGATCAAAGAAAATAATCTAGGAATTTTTTCAGGTATATGTGTTGCTATAACCGAAATACCAGTGTAGTATAAACATAATCATAATACTGAATTTAAACATTTTATATGCATTTCGTATCAGGAAAACATCGCAGTGATTAAGCGTAAACTGAGACCTAGCAAACAGAAGAAGTTAAGATTTAAAAAAAGCTTTTTAATTAAAAATTTATTCCTCAGATATGCTTGAAATTGAGAATAAAAATCCAAATAGAATTTTTCGTTAAAAGATGGAGAAAATTTTTTTTATTTATATTTCAACGAACGCAAGTATATCTTTGTTACATAACAAAAACATACCGTCTAATCTAGTAGTATAGAGAAATATTTTTAACATAAATTACAGCCTATTATATAATTCTTTTAATTAATATACAAAAACAAATTTTAAAAAAAATAAAGTTCGGTGTACAGCAAAAAGGTTTTTTAAAAAGCACATTACCCCTAAACAAATAAAATAATATATTATAAATTAAATAGGTACTATTTCCACTTCCCTTATATGTTTTAAAAATGAATTTAAAATATTTTCATGGTTTGCTAAATAGCACCCAAGATATGTTATTTTAAATTAAAAATTCTTTCCTTTTTTTCTAACTACAAGATTTTAGAGCAAAGGAACTTGAACTTTTTTCTTGGTTTGGTGTATAACACGTTATTATTCCTCTTGTTAACTAATTGAAATCTCACAAACATACTTCTCAGAAACTCAGATCATTCAATTACACAAAAAAATACCACCTACCAATGTAAACTAGCATTGCAATTTAGATAGAAACGTTCGATAACGCTGAACCAAATAATGGAAACGCAAACCAGTCATGCTTTTTCGTTCCAGTATGTAATTATTTTAAATTATTACTTCTATCCTGAAGGCATTCTAATATATTCTCCCTCCCCCATCTTGAATTAACTACAAATAACTATAATCGAGATTTGCTATTTCAGATAACAGCTCGGATTATATAAAATGCAGACGTAGCAGCTTTATTTCATTTTCAAAAGAAAATTTTTTTTAATAAAAATTCAAAAGAATAATAAAATTTCATAATATCTCCAATTATATTCAAGAAAATGGTACTAGACAAAAAATCAGATACTTTAATGATAAATAAACAAGAGATAGTTGGTAAAATGAATCCGAAATTTGAAGCAATTTAGAAAATTTTATGGCTATCTTCGCTTTATGTTAGAGAATAGGGCATATAAAATTCGCCATTTTTTTAGGTTCATGAGTTTTAGAACATTAATATTACATATCCACTTCACTATTCTATAGACAGCAATACATTTTACAACATGATACATTTCTGTTTGAAAATAAAGGTACATTTTTCGGTATAAAATATATTCCATAGTCATGTCCTGATAATGAACTAATACGCTTTTTATGTAAAATAATATCTTAAAATTTAGAGAAAAAAAAACATTTTTAAAGTGTTTTGAAATTACAGAGGATATAATTGATAAGTGAATATATGAGGTAAAGTTCAACGAATTGGTAATAATATTTAAACATTTTATTTTTACCATATAAAATGTGCTCTGATTTTTGAATTCTGTTCTATGATTTTAAGCTAACGTAAACTTGAAAGAATATAAATTTAAAATTTGAACAAAAATAAATAATAATTTATTTAAATCGTCAGGTATTTATAAATCCTAATAAAATATTACAGGAAATTAATTTTAAAAAAGCAGATGACTTCAAGTGTTTAGCTGAAACAGTATATTACAAGAAAATAATTGAATCATTGGAAGAAATAATTGCGTTTTCGTGTTGTTAGATATATAAATTCAAAACAAGCAAATTTCATTTGTATTGCATTTCCTTGTAATTGAATTTTGTTTCTGAAATTTTATTAATTTTATTAATATTCAATAGAAACAGAGTAAAACTAATTACGAAAGGTAATTTTTAATGTCGAGTATTTATATATTGTTATTGTTACAAATTAAAAGTATATTGCAAAGAATAAATTAAATGCAAGACTGTAGAGTTAATTTCACAATTTGGAATAATTCACAGAAAAAAAAGAACGCTTATTTTGAAAATTTACGAATAATATTTTATGCCTATGAAAGTAATGTAACGATGTAGTGGGTAAGGTTTAACAAATGAAGCTAAATTTCAGAACACGAAAAAAATATGAACATTGTAAGTCATTCTCATAACTAAAAACCAAACAATTTTAAAAAGTTATCTCACTAAAATTCATTTTTTTTTTCATGAAAAAAGCACTAATTTACTTTTTATAACTAAGCATTAAAAAATATTTCAAACTCACCTATTTTAAGCTGATATATCCGAAGTATATATTCCAAAAATGCTTCAACACAGTGATTCAGAATTCGGCAAGAAACAGTAAAAATCGAAGAATAATTCCCACAGTAAATAAATCCACAGAACACTAAACACTTAATACTGACGAGGCCGAAATCGCACACAATTTTTGAAATGTGATACAAATTTTCAAGCAACAGTGAAATATCTAAACATTTAAAAACTCCAAATTCCAATCAAATATAAATCCAAACGATTACACTCACGACTGATTTTTTGCGAAACAGAAATCCAATAGCTGTTAAATATCCACAGGTAAAATTCGAATTCCTTGAAATTCTAATTCACTCTCAATTATCGAATCCAAAATTGAAACGACGCACTAAAATAAATAAATAAAAACACACAGAACACTTAAGCATTGGTTCCACTAACGATATTTCACTCGAGTACCATATTCGAAGAATTTAAAATTGAATTATCGAAGTTAAAATTCCAAGCGCTCTTTGGACAGCAAAGCGGCATAACATCACGTTAGGCCCGCTAGACGCTAACTGTGAACATTTCACTTCGGTCGCTTTGTTGCAAGTCTATTGATCGCGAAGGATACCGACAGGTGGCGCTGCTGGCAAGTTGGAGTGTTTCGTTTGTCTCTTTATGGGATAGTACAACGGCAGATCGGAATTATACCTTATTGTGTGTGGGTGGCATTAGTTTCAATATTTAAAGATTATAAATTCAATGAATCGAAATTTACAGAGGAATAAAAGTACTTTTGGAGTATAATTTAAATAAATATTAAATTTAGAATAATCTGCTGAAACAGTGGAAACAAAAGAGCTTCAACATTTCAAGGTTTATTTTTAAATTAATTTATTTCTATATTATTATAGAATTCATAAAAAAAAAATCCTTTTTCTAAGACTTCAATTTTTTATTTATTGTTTTGTTGATTTCCAAAAAAAAAAAGCTGAATGAAAAATATTATAATTTTTATGTTTTAAGAATATGTTTTCTAAACTAATTAAAATTTTCAATACAATACTGCAGAAGTAAACAAATGAATATATTTGTGTTTAAAATTTTAAATACATTAAGATGTACGAATAGAATTTCTTTAGAGCGAAAAATATTTCTATTTAAATATTGTTTATTTTTAAAAGAAACATTCTTGAAAGCAGTATAGTCTTAATATCTTCGCCTTTTCTTAATATAGAACAAAATTTTGGAAAACACAAAATACATTCGAAATAAATACAAAAAGGCTGTTTCTCAAAATTTTGAATTACCTCAGTTGGAATCTTAATTTTTCTCTCTCTCTTTTTTAATTCAAAATTTTAAATATTTACTTTAATTTAACAACTAGTTTGATAATATTACCCAAAATAAATATTACTTTGATAGCAAACATTCTCGAAAAATTTGGGTTGCCACTTAAGATAAGCTAAAGCATACATATTACTTTGATTGATAACAAAATTACAAAGAATGTATGGTAAGACTATGCATGCTTCTATTATTTTCGATGTAGTAATTTCTAGTTACGGCAAATTTTAACAGGATTTTTAAGTTAACCACGACATCAAACAAAATAAACAATTCCATAAAAAATAAATGTTTTTCTTTCTCAGCCAAAAACAGCAGACGATTTAAAAACGAATGTTAGTAAGTTTCAAAAGCAATCAAATATAATTGCAACATGCTAAATATATGATAGAGCAGGGGTTGGCAGCCTGTGGCACGCAGTATGATTTTCAGTGGCTTCTGCACTACTGTATAAAGTCAAAATTTAAGTGAATGAGAGTTGATAAATTTGTAATGGATCTTGTTTGACAAACCTCTTCGGAATTACGAAATAATCTGAAAGATAACTCTTAAGGTAAATTGACAGCTATTTTGTGAATTATTGAATGTCATTGACGGAGAGATTTAATTGTTTGAAGAGAAAATATTGCATGTACTCTGCTTTCTGCTTTTACATATCTATAAGTAAAAAATCTTTCCTCATATGAAAATTATTTCAAGTTCACAAAGAAATTATTTAACAGCTGAATTCTCAAAATCAGGTCAAATTCAAAGTCACTCATTATACCCCGAATTTTGTGATATGAAAGTAGAGCGGTGTAAGCACTAGGTTCACATTAAAATTTTTACCTTTTTATTTAACTATAATGAAGGGAAGTTCTTATATTTTATGTTGTCTATTTCCTATTTAAATAAAAAATCTTTAAAAATGAATAATACATGATGCATACAATTTGAATTTTTTTATTTTTGTTGAAGAAAGTTATATTTTATGCTGTTTATTTTTATGTTAAGAAATATCTTTAAATATTGCAAAATTAATATATAATAAAACTGTAAGTCTATATTGTTGACTTCAATTCCTTAACACTTATGCATTATCACGGAAATCGAATTGTTTCAAAAATACCCTACTGTGGCACGCTGAATCATATTGGCAGATGGGCTTGGCACGCTACAGAAAAAATGTTGCCGACCACTGTGATAGAATCTAGTTACACATCAACACGTTTAATATGACTCTATGAAAATCACAATTTCAGGAATATATTAAGATGTTTACCACTAAAAAAACGAAGATGAAACTTTCTCTTATGCTTCATTTTAGCGAAATACCTTTTAATGAGTAAAAAGAAAAGTATAAAAAGCATTATTAACGCATACCATTAACACTTTTAGATGTAAATATTCTTTTCAAAAGCAACTAATGATTCAATTAAAAACAAATGAAAACTTTCATTGCGTAAAATTGCGAAAGAAATCTTTCTAATACTATAACGGCTAAACAGATTTCCAACAATTAACCAGCATTAAAAAATTAATATTGAGCCAGTCACTAAATTTATATTACACACACATACGCGCGCGCACACACAATACACTTATAAAATTGTCGTAAGAATATTATTACACGAAAAAAAATTTAAATGCAATTTTTTGGCAAAAAGTAAAGGAAGACATACATTTTCAAAACATTGTCCTTTTACGAAAAATATTTCTATAATAGGAATATTTTACCCATATATATATACAGTTAGGACCGGGGCTGAAGTAATTTTGAAAAATTCACATTATTTTCAGAGTTACGATCAACTGAAGTAATAAATTGTGTTTTTTGCTAAAATTTCTATACTCTGATATACTAGAATGTGAACAGATCCACTTCTAAATTATATATTTAAACGATCCTAATTCAACTCCAGTATAGAAGTCTTAGCTATTGCAAAATATTATGATTATAGAAGCAGTTTTCAAAAAAGAAGAATGTATATATGTAAAATTTCCATTAATTTTGCTTAAAAATATATTTTAATACAGATTAAACTGATTGTACTATGGAAAACAAAATAATGAAACACACCGGTTTCTTCAAACAACACTGCAAGCACGCGATTTGTATTGAATTCACGCGACTCTGACATCATGAAGAAGGTAAAAAGACAAAAATAAATATATGTGATCAGTTGGGCAAATATATGAATCAGAAATATGAACAGGCACACATTCATTGCATGGAGGTCTGTCATGACAAATGTTTTATTTATATTTTGTAGAGTGTTTTCTTTTTTCTTTTGCTACACAAAGAAGAATGGAATTTGCAAAAGAACGTCACACATTAAAATAATTTTACATTTACCCCGCTTTTAAATATTTATATCGACTTTCTTTGTTTTATCTAACGCAAGAACAAACAACCTTTTCTTTCGCTTGTGGACTCCCGCGTAAGCATATTTATTATTGATGCGATTTTCTTCAAATTTAAGTTCCAAATGTTAAATTTTGACCAAATACGATACATAAAAAGAAAAATGTATAATAAAACTATATATGTAAATTAAATAAACTAAAAAATAACACTTATTTTACTTTGATTTTTTGGAAGGGTGGGTTTAGCTGTGCATCCCTTCCAGTGGCGCACACAAGGAGTCCTGGGGGTCCGGGCATCCCCCAAAGTCCTTGAGTTTTTTTCGATTGATGATAATCCTATTTATATATAATGTAACATTTTATTAAGTACTTGTAATTAATAATTTATTTTATTAATTAATGCTGATTATTAATTCAATAATTTATTTTTTACTGTTTTTTGTAAACAAAATCGTCAAAACCAGACGAATCAATAGGTATTGTCCTGAGGTATGATACGAGTTGGGGAACTTTTGACCATGGACTCCCCCCCCCCCTTGAGAATTTTTTGTGTGCACTACTGATCCCTTCTGTTTTCACAAGTCACCTATCCTGGTACTTCTTTATGGACTGGTTTTTTTAATTAAAACCAAATTTTGAAGCAACACGCGGGCTATTGATGATAGACCTCAGAAGTGTAGAATCAAAGTGAAGAGAAGAAGACAACACTTGAGTCGACCCTCCAAATATTCAGGCCAATGTTAGCTCTTTGAACTTCGACAGACTTCACGTGCATCATCTTCACTACAAGCCAAATCCTTAAGTGGCACCTCGAATCTATGACTCAACAGAAACAATGCCATTTACCCGGTATAGCACACACAAAATTTTTTGAAAGGGGGGGGGGTCCATGGTCGAAAGTCCCCCAACTCGTATCATACTTCTAGACAACACCAATTGAATCTTCTGATTTTGCAGATTTTGTTAACAAAAAACAGTAAGAAATAAATTATTAAACTAATAATTAGCATCAATTAATAAAATAAATTGTTAATTATAAGTACTTTAGTAAATTTTACGTTTTATAAATATAGTATTATCATCAATAAAAAAAAACCCATGGTCCTTTTTGGGGGGGGGGGGGTCCGGACCCCAAGGACACCCTCCTTGTGTGCGCCACTGCAGTTACCAATTGGCAACAAACTCGCGAGGGAGAGTTATATTAACGTCACACTATAAAGTAACACGGGGGCTTTTGGCGACGGACCTCGAAATTTCGAACCTCGGTCAAGTGACGACGATGGCATCCTCTCTCCTCCAAGCTAACACACCACGCCAACGGAAGGACTTTGAATCTAAAGGGATTTAACGTGCAATAGCGCCATCTATAACTGGGCTACCGCAGTGAGGTACTTAGTTCACCAGAAGAAAACTTTTAATAATACAAACAAATAATTTGATCAGAACGATACAATTTTCCACAATAGAATATGTGCGTGTGTGAAGCAATTTTCTCTAACTTAATATTTTTAGAATTTTCTAAGGACATTTTCTCCAGTTAATTTAAAAAATTTTTAATGAATAATTCTTTATTATAAATCTTTAGTTCATATTATGAACCCTTGATACGTGCGCGCGCAATTTTTTTATTTATTTATTCCCTTAAAGCATCTATGGATCCCGATTGACAAACGTTAAACTAAAACAAGAAATAAGTTTAGTAATACCATGAAATTTAAAAAATCTATTTTGGAGTCACTAAAAATGCTAGGGAAAAAAAAAAACCAAATTGAAATTTTCTGAAATACTAACCACAGTCACCTAAATCAATAATTAGAATTAGTTTTACTTTTGTACAAGAGACTTTTTTGTACTTTTTTAATCAAACTCGGAACACATTTTCCGACAGAAAAAAATGGCAGTTTTGATATTAATTTTGTAATGTTTTTATGTGTGTGCATACATTATTTCATCACTCTGCGTTTTTCAGATTAAGGAAATATTCCATAAATAAACTTCACCGCTCTAATAAATGATGTTACAATATTACATATAATATGAGGATATATTTATTATTATATATAATATAAGAGATTTAATATGTTACAAGAATAAGAATTATATTTAATACTATTTGGTGTAGTATACGATATTTAATATTGTACGGGGTACTTATTGTGTAAAACACATTTTACACAGAAACAAGTTATATAAAAAAAAAAAATTTAAGTCAATTCCTACTTAGATCAACAAAGAAAAATTTCATTTTATATGTATATATATATATATATATATATAGTTACTTTTTATTAAATAGTTACAATTACATAAATATATATATAGATGCGACAGAATCACACTATTAAGTGACAAAATAGAAAGCCGTTTTCCTTGCAATTTTCCTTTCTATATATGGTGTTGGACTATTTTTTTTTTTTGTTTCTGTTTATTCATTAATTTAATTTAATTATTCTAATAAAATAGTATAGTAAAAAAGAAATCACATTCTCAGAAATTAGGACATTTCAGGTGGGATTCGAAACCACGACATGTGGATTAGAAGCCCAACGCGCCATCCAATGTGCTACAGGGACACAACAAACAATTTTCCTTTCTACATATGCTGCTGGACTGTTATATTTGTTTGTTACTATTTAATAATTTTTTAATTTAATTAATGAATTAATATTTGAAAAAAAACTGTAGTAACATTAAGTGTGATCTACAAGTTTAAAAAAATGTATTTGAACTTGAATGGATGAATAGAAAGTATTTTATTAACGATTGAAAATTTGAACAAGATATATATATATAGGGAGAGAGTGAACTAATAGTAGGAGTTGGAAAAATAGAATTATTCAGACAGACGTGAGGAGAATTGTAAAACATGTGGATAGTTAAGTCAGAATATATATTACCGTTTTGGATCATTTTTTTCCCCTGGAAAAAACATACCGAGTTTGTCTCTCTATTCTTTAACAATACGCATAAATAGTGTTATTTGGTAAATGAGCAATATTTTTCTTACATGAAACTTATTCCCAATGATTAGATTAAAAAGCGCGAAGAATAATACATAGAAAACATAATTCTTTTCTGACTGTAAATATGTAATCAAAACTAAAGAAAATTCGAATATATCACTCATCTAGTAGATGCTATCATAAAAAAAATAGTAATTACAATATCCATAAGAAAAAAAAAGCCTAATAATTACTTTCAATTTTAAAGAAAACACTCTTGTTTCTATTACACAGATTTCTCGTAATAAAACTTCAGTCTTCATGAGTAATACGCGAGTTCAGAAACATAAAAAGCTTATTTTTCTAAATATTGAAAGAGATTTCTATCGCAAATAACAAGTATACGACTATGGTTATCAATTTTTGAACAGTTCCAATACCACACAACAAAATATTCCATTTAAATTTCTTCTTTTAAGCTTAATAAAAACCAATATTTTATACATAATGTAAAATAAAGAAATAAATAGTCACGGTAAAAGAATTTCAAAAAATAAATGTTAAAAAATAATATGTGTATTATTTACATATTAAGCATAAAACACAATGCTACATAATGTTATTTTGAATTAACTAATACAAAAAAAAATCTGCATAATAATCAAATTTAATAAGAGAAAAAATCCAACTAATAAACAGTCACCAATCACTTAAAACAAAAACACTGCCTAAAGCCAATTTATCACAGCATAATTAAAACCAGGGGCTAAAAAACAAAAGCAGTAATTAAAACACATGTTATTCGTTCACATAATAAACATATCACAAAAACTAACCAAGTATATAATTTAACAATCAATCAACGACTTGGCTGATACCAATCGACAGTAATCCTAAAAAATAATCGTCTGCTCACCTCAGCTGTTGCCATCGCAATAAATAATCCTCAGAAATTAGCATAAGCACAGCTACATCTAGAACCGTCTTTGAATATCTATGAGGTAGAAGCATTTTTGGTACAAAAACACCTGCCACTGAGATGACTAAAAAGATTGAAAAATCGACTTAGTTCTTGCTGTGACAACTTTTGCATAGTGGACACGCAGACGAAAAATATGGAAGATATTTATCGAGATTTGCTAATTCAAATGTCACGACATCTTTTTAATATTCGAACGTGGAAGTTGGAACGTTTTGTGTGACATAAAAACGTGATTTCTACTTATAGAAGAGAAAATCTTAAATGTATGCCGTGCATACATTTGAGAAATTCGAATTTGAATTAAACCAAAAAAGATCAAATAAAAATTCTTTTTATATACTCTACTTCACAGTTCTATTCCAAGATGTGCTTTTCATAAAGTATTTAATATATAAATTCTA
This sequence comes from Trichonephila clavata, assembly GCA_019973975.1. Taxonomy (NCBI): domain Eukaryota; kingdom Metazoa; phylum Arthropoda; class Arachnida; order Araneae; family Nephilidae; genus Trichonephila; species Trichonephila clavata. The sequence continues at coordinate 355,476 of BMAO01026592.1, forward strand.
AACGTCCCTGATTTTTTCCTCAGTTAAAAACTTTTGTGTTCTTTCAAAAGTTACCTAATAAAATACTGCGAGTTAGTTTAAACACAAAATTTGTTTAAATATATCTGTATTAATACAAAAATGTGCATCTGAGAACTCCTTAAGTCATTTTTATATCACTGAAAAGAAGAAAAGTACTTCATGATCATAAATAAATTCGATTCAAATGAATAGAAAATCAAGGAACTGCAGTAAGAGAACAATCTAATCTATATATTGTGATAGAAAAACTAAAATAAATTATTTTTCAAAACTTGAGAAAAATCTATATGCACTTAATTAAAGAAAATAATAGAATAAATTTGGTAAAGTTTATTTAAAAAAGAAAAGCTTTAATTATATTATAAATCGCAGCAATTTATAAAAGTAATGGATATTTTTAAGGGCAAATTTAAGAACACTTTTGAAAATCAGATGACGAAGTCGGCAATTGAGTTGACACCCCACTTCATAACTTTGAAGCACGATATCTTTTAGTATGTAATGAAAAGTTTTGTACAAAGAATAACTTAAGACATCAAAAAGCAATGTTATCAAAAAAATTCAATCCAATAAAACATTTAAAAAAAATTTTTTCTCTGGTTTTATATTTTTTTAAAAATTAATCCGCAGGAAAATTGCACGAATTGTAATATACAAAATTTAAAAGTGATCAGATGAACTACTTAATGATAGCTAAAGCAATTAAAATCTGATTGACAAAATAAAAAGTAACTAGTCATAATAATAAATCTTGCCCTCTTTCCACGAATCAGTGATCCTACATCATATTGGTATAAATTGGCCACCAAAAAGACAGACCTTGGGAGTGTTGTTTCAAAAAAGTTTAAACAAATTGCTGGATACAAATAAAGTGAAATATGTTAAACATGAAAGACGAAATATCGTTTAATACGAAATAATGTAACGGTCCCGACAAACCACTATTCATTTTCATGCATTTTTTCCTTAACATGAAACAATAATCGCTTAACACGAAAAAATTTCTCTTTTGGGAATGAAAAAAATACCGAAAATACCAGCCAAATTGGTTTGTTCTACTGTATCATTGGAAGAATTTTTGCAGATGATAATACTGTGTGTACAAAACCAATAAAAGCAGACAAAGACATTTTGCTCAGAAAATATCATTGATACAGATTTAGAAGTCGAAAATGAAATGAATAATGCAGCTCCTGTTCCCATGTCATACGAAATGAGAAACATCATGAAAAGGATAAGAATTTATTTAGACGCACTTTCCAATGGTGAAATGAATATCAAAATGGACAACATCGAACAATTTGATATTGAAAAAGACATTGCAAAGAAAAATATCAGATTATTTTCCGAAAACTCAATAAATGTTTTATTTTTCAAAGAACTGGAAAATTTTGTATTAAATTTCTTAAAGTTCTTGTGTGAATATTTTTGTTTCTCTGATTTTTATTAAATACAAGCCTTTATGCACATCTATGTAAATGAAATAAATTCTAGAAAACTTAATTTTGTTGATCTCTCTCTATCAGGGGAGCACACAAGGGGGGGTGTCCTGGGGGTCCGGTAACCCCCAAACCCTTGAGTTTTTTTCGATTGATGACAATCACACACACACACACATATATATATATGGCGTAAAATTTAATTAAGTACATATAACTTGTAATTAACAATTTATTTTATTAATTAAAGCTAATTGTTAATTCAATTATTTATTTTTTACTGTTTTTGTTGACAAAATCAGAAGTATCAATTGGTGTTGTCTTCAGGTATGATACGAGTTGGGGGTCTTTCGACCATGGACTCCCCCCTTGAAAAATTTTTGTGTGCGCTACTGCTCTCTCTATATATTTGCAATATCTTTTAACACGAAAAAATATTTCAGTCCCTTTAGTTTCGTGTTAAGTGATTTTCATTATATATGTAACATTTCGTAGGAAGCATAGAAATAGTTTCAGGACATTTTTTTTTATTTCATTGATGAAAGCAGCTTTCAACATACACACTCTCCCTCTCAGAAATGCAAAACAACGGCAACTAGGCCTGATTTTGAGTTCGAATGTATACATATTTCAAAAACTGCTAAGATATCATTTTCAAGTTTCGAATGGTGAGTAACGCAAGGGAAAGTATAACCCCTGACCATAAAAGAAAATAAGATGGGTGTTCGGAATATTAATATCGCACAATTCAGCTACTCGAAGGCTTTTGGCGACGGACCTCGTTTCTTTGAACTATGGTCAAATGGCGAGGACGAACCCCCAGGCTCTCTAAAACCCTTCTCTCCTAACCCACACCACACCAAAGAGAGGACGCGTTTGTGCTTCCTGCAGATTTAAAGTGCATCGGCTCCCTCTGCACGGCGGGTTTTCAGTGGCACGAGTCTCGAACTCACGACACGCCGGCCGTAAATCCGTTACCTTGACCACCAGGCTACAAACAGCCACAAAATGAGATGGGAATATGTATAGGGGAGACCGGGCAAGATGACTAATGTCTTAATTTTTCCGTATTCCACTAGGTAGCAGCATCAAATGAACACTACTGGCTCTCCTTTTGGCCTTTCGTTAAACTATAGTATAGACACGCTGAAATCGCCCTTTTTGAGTTAGTTGTGAAGCTTTGATTGTTTTTTGATGCCACGATATAACCTTTATGCATCTGTAAATAAGCTCTGCTACAGATACAGGTAAGACATAACGTTTCTCTTTAATAATTATGAGTAACTTGGTTTAAATACTACTTACCATGAATAAATGTCAATTAATTGCCTTCCTTCATGGTAATGAGAGCGAATATTTTTAAACACACAGTCTGGGGCAAGATGACGATCCAAAAAACGGGGCAAGACGACGAGCTCGTCATCTTGCCCCGTGTTTCGGAATTTATTAAACTTACTATTGTTGTCCCTTCTATTAAATCCTGTGAACACTTGTTTGTCTGTGTGTATGTCCGAGTGACCATGCGCTTCCAACTCTTTTGGGGCTAAGAGGTGCATCGGATCGGGAAAGGTTTCATTCGAAAGTAGGTGACCAGAGGAAGACATTTTTGCCATCCGCTAAGTCCCCCCCCCCCTAAAGAGGAAGGAATGTAACAATAATTTGTTGCTTAAGAGCTACTAGCTTTTATCTGCCACCTTTTCTGACTTTTTGCGATAAAACGAATGCTTCCTGAACTTGTAGAAAGCGCCCTACCAGGAACTGTAGGCAACTGTAGTGATAAGGGCTGGAACAGTGAGGGCACCTTTTTCTCTTTTTTGAATCACTTTTATCTTTATATGAAACCAAGCAAAAAATCTCATAATCTGTTGATTTTTGACAATCACAAAACTCATATAACTTTGCAGGCTATCTTATATTGCTGAGCGAAAAACATCCTCATGGTTGGGTTGCCATCGCACACATCACATCGTCTCTAGCCCCTTGTTGTGTCATTTTTCGACCAGTTAAAAACGCACTATAGCCAAGCATGTGACAACTTTATGGTCACTCATCCAGAACAAACTATCACAGACAAAAGCATTTTTGAGGTTTTGAGCATCACTTACTTAAAATCAGCTACAGTTGGAAATGACGTTGAAAGGGTTTAAAGAATATGGGATCGAGCCTCATAATCCTCTTTTGTTTAGCGAACATGACTATGCTGCGGTAAAAACTACTAACCATGCTGCTGTTGGCGATGAAACTGAGAATAATAGTGCTAATCCTCAGACCCCGGTAATAGAAAACCAACATATAAACCCTCTAGAAAAACCAGAACTTATGGCAAATGCTGACTCCGATGCACCAAAGAAGTCTGTTAGTGTTTTTTTTTTAATTTCAAACCATTGCCTAAAACAACATAATGTGAGAAAAAAAAGCAAAAGCAAAAAATTGAGCTCTAGCATTCTTACAAGCACACCCCATGTTAGAGCAAAGGGAAAAACAGAAGGAAGAACAAGAATTTTTTTTAAAAAACAGAGGAAAAAAACTCGTGAAGCTAAAAAGGGTGTAAAAAAACGCAAAATGTTCCTGTAGGCCTAAATCTATAAAATCCAGGCCAAACATTCCAGTTGTATCAACTTCAAAGGACGGTGTTATAAGATGTCCTGTCCTGCTTGTGAAGAGGAACCCTCCAACAGAAGAATTGATCCAGTGCTGTAAATGCCAAGAGTGTTGGCATGATGAATGTTCCAATTATAAAAATGCCATTTTTATTTGTGACTATTGTTAGGTACACAACTAAACACTTCAACATTACGTTACAATGCATTATGCTTAGTTTGATACTTTCTAAGATGTAAAAACACAGTTATCATTTGTTAAACCATGTAACACATTCAAAAGATAAAATATGTTCAACCTTTTTCAGTGTTGCCGTCTTGCCCCAAGGCAAAAGTCATCTTGCCCCAGTACTGGGACAAGATGACGATTTCTTAAGGTTATGAAAAAATAAAATAATCCTTAACTTTTGTTATTGGAAAAATTAAATGGTAATATATTTTAATACTACAAAGGACTACTCTAACAGTTCATGTAAAATTGATTTTACTACCCTTAAAAATAAATTAATAAACAACAAAAAACTGTTAGCGTCGTCATCTTGCCCCGGTCTCCCCTACACAATGACACGTGACCGCGGTAGCCTAGTGATTATGGACAAGAACTCATGACCGACGTGTAGCAGGTTCGAGTTCTAGTGTCATGGAAGACCCGCCATGTAGAGTGGGCTGACGTACGTTAAATCTGTCAAGGCTCAAAGTCCTCCCATTGGCGTGGTGTGGTAGTTGGAGAGGTGTTGTCATCGTCACTTGACGAGGACCAATAGTTCTTGTGTTGCTTCAAAGTGTGATGTTTCTATACCTATCCCTCGTTTTTGATGATCTTATTGTTTTTAATGCTTCATGTTATTGAACGAAAACAATTTGGTATATCACAGTATATTAATGATTATTTTCCTCGCCCTTTAACCTTTTAAGAGTCTAATAGTATAATTGATCAATAAGGTTACATTTATTTTGTCAAAAAACACACATTCAAAGTGCGATGATTTCTAGAAATTATCCTCAGTTTCTGAGCTTGCCCCTCTTTTAAATGGAACATTACTTCTTTTTAACATTCGAAGACTTAAGTAAAAGTTCTTTCAAATCCCCGAAACAAAGATCAAAGAGAAGGGGAGAAAAGAACTTCACGAAGGAAAGAACATACATTAGGATTCCTCCAGTGTTAGAGAGGACTGAATCCCAATCTTCGTAATTCCCATCCCAAAATCCTACTATTCTATTCTATTTCGCGGTTTCCCAACTCAATTCCCCAATACACAACCCCCAATGAGAAATGGCAAAAGGAAAGATAGATTCCGCCAGATCAACCTCCCCTCCCTAGATAAAGGGGGGGGGAAAGAGATACACTCGGTGCTCTACAAAAATAAAACTACAAAAGATTTTCGTGAGTAGACTCAAATCAACAATTCTAGTAGTAGATTTGACCTTGGATCACTATTCCCTCCCCTCTTCACAACACCCACCTCACCAACAACACATCGTCAACAACACCACCAATAATAAATGAAAAGAAGGGAAAAGAAATATCCTCTTCTCTCTCTTCCTTACCGAAGAGATCGATATACTGCGGAAGGGGGAGGGAGTAGAAAGAATCGATATAGAGCTGAAGCATCATCGGAATCTTTTTCGTGACCAGCAAAATCTCGTTGTTTGATGACCTGTTCCCTCCATTTCCACCGGAAGCACATTACTTCACGAACTATCCTGACAGGCGTAAAGACAGCAGAGAGAAGAAGAAAGAAAGTCTCTTCTCTCCCCTTTTCTTCTTTTTATTATTTTTTTCTTTTTTCTTCTTCCCCATCTTCTCTCTCACTCTCTCTCTTTTCCTCCTGATATCTTTTCTGTTTCTCTCAGAGGAGTATTTGGCTGACTGCCTTTGGGTTTCAGACATGGTCCGTGATGCCAAATGGAGTCATTTACAACTTCCGAGACCGGGTTACCATATCTGGCGGGTGATCCTGGTTACTTTTTTGTTTTTTGTTTTTGGCGAAGTCTCAAAGAAAGAAATTATGTGGAAGAACAAAGTATCTAAATTGAAGTAACAGTATCATTTCAAATCAATGGAATGAAAGCCAAAAGAATACATTGAAGCAAAATGCACAGTATAATTTTATTTAATAATAATTCATTTACTCCATTAAGATAATTTTTGTCATTAATTTAGATTTTAATTACATTATTAGCAACACTCAAATGGATAATTTAATTCTTTGTGGTTAAAATATCGTCTTATACAAAAAAAGTAGACACAATAGTGTTAACTAAGGATTTGAGTGAGCGAGAATAAAATTAACATCGCATTATGAAGCAACACGAAGGCTATTGGCGACGGACCTTGTAATTTTCAACCTGGGTCAAGTGACAGTGACGACACCTTAGCTGCCCCCCCCACCTGACCATCACACCACACCAAAGAGCCACCATTGAGCCTTAACAGATTTAACGTATATCTGTCCCCTCTACACGGAGGTTTTTCAGAGGCATCAGGACTCGAACCCGCGACACTCTGGCCACGAGTTCGTAGCCATAAACACTAGGTTATCACGACCACTTAACTAAGGAGTTTTAAAACAATTTGGTTTGATTTACTTGACCCTACTTCATCAACTTTGCTTTAAAGCAGTGATTCTCAACCTTTTTTCTATTGTTGAGAGGTGCATGCACTATTAACAATTTCAAAATTTGGTGGCACACAATTTGGTGGCACAATAAGAATTTTTAAGAAGAGGTTCAATACTCTGCCCAACATATTCTTTTAATTTCGTCGATTTTCGGTTCCAAAAAACAGTAAAAAAATTAATAATTGAATGAATAATTAGCATTAATTAACAAAATTAATTATAAATAACAACATATACTTAATTAAATTTTACGTACTATATACATAGGATTATATTCAATCCAAAAAAAATCCAAGGCTTTGGGGGGGGGGTTCGACTTCCAGGATTCCCCCCCTTGTATGTGCCACTGTGGCACACTAACAATAAAATAAGTTTAAAAGAATTTTACTTATCTACTTATAATACATTATGTAAAATAGTTTATGATTATAATTTCCAATGTTAAATAAAACAATATGTACGACAAATACAACAAAATGTTTATTGAATAATTAATTATAAGAATACATTTAATTCGAAATTTAAGCTTGATAATTTTTGATGATTTCATTTATAGTTTGGTCTTAAAAATGATAATGCCACTCTCATTACCTCATCTATATTTAAAAGTCCCAATCCATTTTCATTTTTATATTTGTTAACGCTGAAAATCCGAATTCACGCAAACAAGAAGTAGATCATTGTAAAAAGTTTTTTTAAATGCTTTTTTGGTTTTTATGGGATAATCGCCTCTAATTTTAATCCAAAATGAATTAATGGACTCTTCCGAATGTTTTGAAATTAGTTATTGATTGTTACAGAGCGAAATTAGTTCTTGATTTTCATTTAAAGTTAATTCATATACAGATCAGTGGCGCTCACAAGGGGGGGGGTCCTGTGGTCTGGACACAGTCTAAATCCCTTGATTTTTTTTTGATTGATGATAATCCTATGTATATATATAACGAAAAATTTAATTAAGTACTTGCAATTTACAGTTTATTTAATTAATGCTAATTATTAGTTCAATAATTTTTTTTTTACTGTTTTTTGTTAACAAAATCAGAAGAATCAATTGATGTTGTCTTGAGGTATGATACGAGTTGGGGGACTTTCATCCATGGACACCCCTCTTGAAAAAATTTTGTGTGCGCTGCTGATACAGATATATCCGTTATCACAAATGATTTACGAACCCCAAATTTTTTTATACCTAAATTTGGGAAGCAATGTGTGACGGATCTATACGCGTCCTTACACTAACCCTCTTGGGAAATCTTTGGGGCTATTAAAAATTATCAACATTCTCCTAAGAAGACGTGATATGCAAATTAAGTTTATTACATATATTTCAGGTTCGCTTACTAGAGATATAGATAGTAGAACGTTGGTGAGTGAGTTAGAAAGTGAGATGGTTAGAAAGTTAGTTAACTAAAGGTGACAAGTGAGATACAAAGCGAAGAATACCAAAAAATAGGTTAAAAAGTTCGTGGGCGAGATTAAAGACAGGAAGGTGATATTTTAAGGATTAAGCCTTAATTAATAAGAAGACTGCCTACAGTTCAGGTATTTTCACCTTCATATTACGTTTGATATTTAAAGCATTAAAGAGGTTAAGTGGTGTAAAGTAATATTAAGGTAGTCGATCGATTATTTTAAAGCGGTTGATTCGTTAGATGTATTCTCTCAAAACGCGACTCTCGTCCCCTCCCTCTGTTGACTGATTGAAACATACTATTTATTGAGTTGCATTGAATTGCTTTTTTTTTTAGTCGATTAAAGTGCTAAATAAAATATTTGGAAATTATCATGTCGAATTTTTCTTCACTTCTTTCCACACCTCTAGGTGGTTCTCAGGGTAGAATTTTGCAATAAAGTAATGAGGGATATTTATATTTTATTTCAATAATTGAGTTTGGTTACAAACTTTTTTCTCCATTAATATTTCTTCTTTAAGACGTTCACTCCAGAATTCAACAAAGGCAGAAATTGCTTGATGTAAAATTCCTGAGTTTCATAGACAGAGAGTCTTTTAGAGAGAGTTTCAAATTTATCGAAAAATAATACGATCAACAATAGTTACTCTAAGTTACATTCATTTAGACCTAGAAGTACTATATTCCTTCCTTTTAGTGACGTAATAAATAATAAAACCAAACAATTATGCATTCCCTACCCTTTTAAAAAGCATCGAGATATTTACTAAACATTTCGATAGCAAAAGCAAGTAATATAAAAAAAAAATCTTTTAAAGTCAATTCCTACTTAGGCCAATAAAGAACATTTTTATTTTAGTTACTTTTCATTAAATAGTTACAGTTAATATAAATATGCATATACATATGACAGAACCACAATATTAAGTGTGACAAAATAGAAAGCTATTTTCCTTGCAATTTTTTCCATTTTCATTTCTATATATGTTGCTCAACTAATTTTCTTTTGCTCGTTAATGCTTATTCATTAATTAAATTCAATTATTCTAATAAAATAGTGTAGCAAAAAAGAAATCACATTCTCAGAAATTAGGCCATCGCAGGTGGGATTCAAACCCACGACCTTTAGATTAGAAGTCCAACGCGCTATCCATTGCGCTACATGTACACAACGGACGATTTACCTTACTATTAATGCTGTTGAACTATTATTTTTGTTTGTTACTATTTTTTCGTTTTTTTTAATTAAATTAATGAACTAAAATTTGAAAAAACTGTGCGAACATCAAATGTCACCCACTACAATTTTAAAAAAATGTATTTGAACTTGAATGAATGAATAGAAAGTATTTTATCAACGATCGAAAATTTGAACAAGATATATATACAGAGAGAACTAATAGTAGGAATTGAATAATATATATCTCAAATACAATTCTATATATACGTTTATATGATCATACTAACTAGCAAAAGATATATAAATGGGGAAAAAACGTACTTACACACTATACGTATAGAATGGAATAAAATAAAATAAAGAAAAAAATAAAATTATTCTTCAGATGAACAGAAATATTGCAAAAGCACTATTCGCTAGGGAGCATAAATGCTACTAAACTAGACGAAATATAACAAAGTAGAAGAGGACGAACAAGAAAATACCTAATATATAGATATAAATAATTGCACAAAATAAACACTATTAGGGATAAATAAAAAGCTTTCAACCGTGAAACACATAAATATAATCACCTCAAAGAAGAAATGGAAATATCTCTTGAATAAATAAACACGTCATTCGATAAATGAGAAATTATTTAAGGCACACAGACTTAAAAAATAAACATTACATAAATAAAGGGAAATAAAGACATCCACTTTTTTAAACTCGCGTATAATTTAAATGCAACGATCATTTCGAGATCAAGACCATAAATAAACATGTTTTCAACCTGTTATTCAGTTCCGATTGTTTTTTCATAAATAATAAAGAAGAAGAAAAGAAGCTTACACAATATTTTTACTTTGAAAAATCTTTAGACCAAGAGAGAAAACTATTAACCTTTTTTCCTTCAATTCCACAGAGAAAAAATAGATATCATTGTTTATATTTTAAAAACTTTGAAAAACGTAGAGAATTCATTTCGAACAAATTTATACAAAAAAGATTGCGACTTATGTACAAAAACTTGATACATTTGTTCAAAGGGTAAAGAAAAATCAGTAGCTATTTAATATACTCGCAGAAAAACATTATTAAAAGTATTTGGAAAAATAAGTTTAAGAAAACGTAAACCAAAAAAACATTTTTCTTTCAGAGAATGAGAATTCAATTACATTCAGTGAATTACCAACAATTTAAAAAAAAGATTTAAGATATAAGAAATAACAGGTTATATTTTTAACAAAAATCAAAATGAAATTTCTAAACTTATAAACATTATATTATTTGTTCGAATAAATATTTTGGTCTTATTTCTCCACAAAATAGAGTTCAAGGAGAGTACAAAGAAGGGAGATAAATAACAACAGCAGAAATAAGAGTTACAACATTTTTATTACATCTGTTATTCATATCCACACAAGGAAAAGTAAGATTTAACTGTGCATTATATTAGTGCATGTGTACTAAATTATTTTCTTTCAAAATCGGATATAATACTTCGTCCTTCTTATTGCAGCACTTTCCAAAAAATATTACATCTGCTTCTTAGTAAACACGCAGAGTTAAATATTTATTTGCTACGCAATGAAATTATTTATCAACCCGAGTACATTTTATTTTTGTTTATTGAGGTCAATTTTGATAAACAATCTGCAGTGTTTAACAAATACTTAGTTAAAAGGTTTTACATTAAGTTGGTGAAAAAGAAATCCATTATTTTTTCGGTAGATGATTATGGTGATCAATATCCTGTAAAGTATCGTTCAAACAATATCATATTTAGGCTCTTTGGAAAGGTGACATTTTGCACTAAACAAATTATTTTGTTGTTTTTCGTTTGGTCCATTCAGTTGTGAGTTACAGGGTGTTACAAATAAAAGTCAACAAAGAAAAAATTCGGTACATTTTCCAGTTTTTCTTTGATCAAGGTCAAAATGCAAGACAGGGTTAGAAATTGTGAATGGTGTTTATGGCCCCGACACTGAAAAGGCCAATTATGAACGATTTTGGCTTCACCGACTACGTTTAGGTATGCACGTCGTCGAAAACGTCGATAAAATCACAGAAATGATCGAAGTTGACCGGCGTGTTAGTAGGTGCAGCATCTCATAGGAGCTAAAGACCGACCATAAAACAATTTTAAACCATTTGCACAAACAAGGATAAAAAAAAAATGTTTGGGTGGCACATCAATTAACACAAAGACCTGATGGATCGAATTTCCATCCACGAAGCCTTGGCCAAACGAAATAAAATCGACCCATATCTTAAAAGAATGGTGACTGGGGACGAGAAATGGGTCACCTACGACAACATTGTGCAAAAATTATGGTGGTCAAAGCGGGTGAAGCAGTTCAAATGGTGGCCAAACCAAGAAGTTTATACTGGGCATTTGGTGGGATAAAGAAGGAATAATTTATTATGAGTTGTTCCCTAATGGCCAAACACTAAATTCGGATATCTGCTGCCAAAGATTGAAGTGTTTGAAGCAATCGGTTGATCAGAGATGGTCAGAACTGGCCAACATGAGAGGTGTTGTGTTCCATCAGGACAACGCCAGGCCACATTCGTCTGTAGTGACTCCGGGAGCTTGGTTGAGAAGTTTTGATGCATCCACCGTACAGTCTGGACCTGGAGCCAAACAATTACCATGTTTTTCTTGCATTGCAAGACTTTCTTAGTGATAAGAAATTGACATCAAGTGAAGATTAAGAAAATCAATCATTAGAGTTTTTCGCAAATAAAGACAAGGACTTCTATGAGAAATAGATTATGAATCTACCTTTAAAACGGCAACAAATTATAGAACAAAACCGTGCATATTTGACCAAAATTAGTAATCCGAAACATGAAAAATAAAGTTTTGAATTTTACGTAAAAATAATGGATTTCTTTCCCCCCAGCCTAATATAGATATAACTTCAAACTAAAACAATAAGGAAGAATGTAGGAAAATTTACAGAGTAAAGAAATATGGCGAAAATAATGCAACAGGAAACTCTTAGGCTTAAGGCAATGATTCCTGCCCTAAGTCTAAAACAAAGTTTTAAGGGGCAAAATTTAAAATATTAGTAATAAAAAATTATTAATAAATTTATTCTATTTCTGATATTCTCTAAGAAAAAAATGAACTTTTTTTTTTGGTAGATTTGTAAATGCAAGTATTTCAAAGCAAATTTTTTATTTTTTTAGAAATTTGCAATACATATAAGAGATATATGTGTATGGAACTATATTTTTAATTATATATTACAAATATGTAGGTTTATTTATTTACATGAAACTTGATCATTAAAACACGTTATTTATATTTTAAATATTTTCTAAACATAAAAATATTCTAATATTAATATAATTTCGAGTTATTTTAACATATATATGCATACAATACATTTCTGTGTCATATTGTGTGTGCGTAATTAAACAAAAAGTTAGAAATATAAAAAAATATACAATTTTATTATTACAAGCTTTTATTTAACTTGCAATGTAGTTTGTTCGGGTGGAATCTTGCAACTCAATTTGCAACTCAATAACTGTGATGTTTCACACAAGAGCCATAGATTATTCAATGCCAAACAAAATTTTGCAATAAAGATAATTTAATTAAAAAAATGCAAAAATTCATTAAAGTCACACTAAGAAATACATAAAATTGTTTAAACATAAAAAATGTCGCAAGGTGTTGATTGCTAAAGCTATTGAAAAATTGTCCTTTTTTTTTTATTTTTTTATTTCCATATTGTGTAGCAGAATACAGATTTTATTTGTAACACTAAACGGTTTGAGAATTTTAAGTAATATTGTTGCCAAACAGCAACAATTAAGTAATTCTCTACAAAATTGTTCTCTTAGCTCCCCCCTTCCCCACATTAGCTTTCTAACTTTATTTTTTGGAAATAAATTCATTGTTTGTTAAGAGAAAACTGTTTTTTTTTTCAAAATTCGTTCTCAAAATTTAGAAAGATTCCTTTGAAAGATTTAAAGTTAAAATCCACTTGAAATTAAAATAAAGAAAAGGAATAAAGTACAGGAATAAAACCATACTGAGATATTGATACATTATGACGGAAATAAATGTATCCATCACATTCTACTTTATAAAGTAACTTTTTATAGAATTCTGTTTCATATAAATATTAGATTTTCTTGAGTGACCTTCTATAGAATTCTTTATTTAGTGAAAGAGCAGTAAAATATATAACATTATTAAAATAATATATTTTCTCGCCTATAAAAAATATTTCCTATTTGGAGCTTGTTCTTCAACATACGATGAAGATGTTTCAATAAATAAAAGTATCAAGAGAATCAAAATATTTGTTTTAAGTGTGTGCAAAGGAAAACTGAAACACGCTTAAAAATAACTTTCATAAAAGTACTTTTCTTTTTATCAATAAATCTACAGTGACTTAGGATATGCGCAATTAAACACGCATAAAAATGCATACTTTAATAACAATATAAAAGTCTTTCAAAGATACACTAACTCAAAACTCACATTTAATAATAATAAAAAAATATTTAAGCGATACGAATAGTTTTTTTAAAAAGAAATAAAAGCCGCCAACATTTGCTTTCCCCCTAAAAGAAGTCACATCGAAATTCGAATAAAAACGAAGATAAATAGAAGACATTTTCACTTTAAGCTAAAAAATAAAATAAAAGGAAAGAAATATTTTTAAAACCCTACCCTGAACGTCATCTTATATTCCGTGGCTTTTTATCGTTTTGATCTCTTTTTTTTCCATGCACATCAAAATAAACGTCCACATCGAAAACGCTTCGACTTTAATCGGTCGATTACGATGCAAAACGATATTTTGGCGCCATGGAAAAGAAAAAAATATATATTTCGAGCGGTGACACGAGAAAGTAACTCTAAACAGGAGCAGAAGAAATATAGCAACTCAACCGACAAATCACCGAAAAGAATCCAGGCGAAAGAACTTTTTAAATGGAAAATTCCAATAACATATCCCGCGCGAGTTTTTTTTCTTTCTTTCTGCAAAAAGAAAGATGGCAACAGCTGAAACATTAGGAACACACGAAATAAAATCGTTTGACAGCTTTGAAAACAATCCAAGAAATACCGACGTCGGCTGCTAATGTTTTCCTGGTGTGTATTTTTGGTGAAAGAAAAACAAATTCTAGGTGGGAAAAGGCAGGGGGGGGGGGAAGTGACGCGTGTAAAATATACCCATTTCTGCTTTCGCCACTAAAACATTTAACGGTTTTTTAAATGGAGATGGATGATTTTTAGACTGTTAAAGTGTCAGCTACCTTTGACATGGCTGTAAGAATATTGAACTTGAAAACTTTTTATTGACTATTAATGTGAGGTTCTCCATTTTTTCTCCTCCCTTATTATTCACCCTTGATAGCTTGACATACGGATAATGTGTCACTTTGTTTAACGCGGTCGATTTCAAAAAGTCGTGATGGATTTTTCTTTGGGCTTTTTCATGCTTCTGTGATCTTTTATTGATTGTTGATGGACATCTTTATTATACAAACGTTCAATATGAAGTGTCACCCATTTTTTTCCCTGCGCCTATAAAAAATAAAGGAATACTAAAGTGGGAAAATAGGTCATTGACTGCTTATCAAACGCCTGATACTTAGTCACACAGTTTGATGAGTCTTTCAAATAAGAAATAAGCAAAAATGCAATATAAATAAGTAAAAAATTCTAAGCATATTACAAATGCTTTTGAAGGCCGAAGATTTGTTAAAAATACAATTTTTTTTAAAGAAAATATAATGTACACTTTATTTTTTTTATAGAGATAAGCCAAAGCAGGGTTAAGTAAATAGCGGTCGGTCCCCCTTTAAAAAACGGTAAGAAAACCAAATCGTCAGAAAATGTTCTTTTTGGGGGGGGGGGGGTCAACATATTTTTGTGATCAAAGTTTTTGGTGCAAAAAGATCAACAAGAGTAAATATAGATGCAAGTTAGCTGAATTAACTTGCAGGATATAATGAGAATTTGACACACATACACAATAAGCAATCCCCCTCCTGATTTCGAAAAATTTGTAGAGAAGTGTAATAGGGTGCATTTGTCTCATTAAACCGATTCTAAAATTGAATGCGCATGCACTCCTAGCCAGATCTTGCAAGGGATTCATACGTAGCGTCAGTTAGTCTTTGGGCCCTCTAGAATCCTGCCCCACCCCGCAATGCGGGGGTGTACGTTACGCCCCTGATAAACACGCCTAAGCATTTAAAGTGAGAAGTTTGCGACTTCACAATGGATTTCGATATCAGACAGCTTTTTCCTCATTATTTTGTTACATAAACATATGATAAAGAGCAGACAAAAATGTGATAAAAAAATATATTCCCAGAACACGCCGGCTGGTATTGTAAAGGCTTACAAACCATAATAACAGTCTATGAGCAGGCTTAATAGAAATAATTCCTTATAATTTGTTTCAACATGATTTGGAGAAATAAAGCAATGAAATCTACAGATTTTAACAAAAAAAGATTGATATAAAATTGAAAATATTATTAAAAAAACATGTATTCTAAGATGAGTTTCAAGTCGTGGTAAGAAGTTTAAGGCACACTTAATGGATTAAAACACATTGTGTGAGTAAAAGACACGAATTATTTACAATTTACACGAATTATGATCAATTTTTAATAAACCCATCTTCTTTTCCTTTTGATCTTTAATAATCCAATAAATATTTCCAGAAACATTGTGTGTGATATATTAAATGATATCACAGTTGCAAAGTGTCTGAAAGAATCTTAAAATCATACAAAATCAGAAATAAAGTCAGTTTCTTACTTTAAGTTTGATATAAAGGATTCTTTTATGTATCATATATATGATTTCAATGACTATATTATAATATACATATATGTGTAGTTGTATTATTTTTATAAATATTGAAATTGCCTTGGTGTAGGGGTAGATAAGCCCCTCATAAACAGCAAGGGAGTGTGTTATGAGAGAAACTCTGGTATGAGGCGAATATACCCCCAAATTAAACCTTCCACAATGTCCATCCTGTTAAATAATTTCTGGACTATCATGCTTTCATCAGCATAAGTGAGTTCCATTAATTTTTATTATCTTATTAGTAATACTTTTAAGTGTTTCATTACAAATTTCATTTGAGATGATTCAGAAGTTTCCGAAAAATCTGCCAAGATGTGTGTGTTTTTTTTAAATTTTTGCACACCAGTATACATTGACTTCTTGGAATTGAATGTGACATATAATGAAAATATAGCTGTAATTTAAGCTCTATATTTTGAGCAGTTGAGTTCATTTTGTCCCGAGAATTAGTAATGTATATTCTACATTTAAAATTTATTTCATATTTTTTACTAATAAAGCTCTTGATTAGGTCTAATATGCTACTGTTTCATCACAAAGGATTTTCGTATATTGTAGTATTTCCTACAGTTAGCGAAAACTCGCATAGTTTAAAAAATAGAAATCAGTAAGTTTAGGAATTAGTCTGGTCCATATCAAATACAATAAAATACGTTTAACGCGAAAACGCTTAAGACGAAATATTGGTTAACACGAAATAATAAAATGGTCCCGACAAACTATGGATTTTAATGCCTTTTTTTTCTCTTAACATGAAACGAAAATCACTTAACACGAAAAGATTTCTCTTCTGGGAATAAACAAAATACGGAAAGCACCAACTGGATTGAACGATCCTATTTATTGTGTCGGAAGAATTCATTGTAGTAGATGATGATAATGTGTGAACAGGTCCAATTATGTCATTTCTGAGTTTGTTCAAAGCTCAAAAAATATCACTGATGCAGATTCTGACGATGAAAATGAAATGCAGCTCCTGTTCCCTCAACATACGTAATGAGGAACGTCATGAAAGCATGCACAATTATTTAGACGCATATTCCATTGGTGAAATGAATAACAAAATGGATGATATTGAAAAATTTTTCGACAATTTGATACTGAAAAAAAAAGCAATGCAAAGAAAAATATCAGATTATTTTTCAAGAATGCACTAAATGCTTTGTTTTTCGAAAAATTTTAAAATTTTGTACAACATTTCTTTAAGTTCTTGTTAATGTTTTTGTTTCATTGATTTTTATTAAACGTATGTAATTTAATGATTTTTATTAAACGTATGTAATTTAATGATTTTTATTAAACGTTACATACTTATGTAAATAAAATAAACTCAAATAAACTCAAATTAACTTAATTTTGTTGAAAAATCGGGGTTTTTTTTGCAATATCCTTTAACACACGAAAAAATGTTTCAGTTCCTTCAGTTTCGTGTTAAGCGATTTTCACTATATTTACATTTGATTAAGATAGCATATACGAATATTTAATAAGGTAGTTGAAATTATTTTTGTGCTGTAATAAAAATGTCCATATAATTTGAGTGTTAGACATATTGCACAGAGCTGTTGATATTGTATTACTGCACTAACTGTAATCGTATTTGATAATTAATAAATAATCTATTAAAAAATCAATAAGAAAATAATGGCGCATGCGCTGTAACAGGGACATTCTTCGTTCCAAGAGGTTCTCATCCGTAATTGGAAAGGGGAAATTGGAACTGCTCCTATATAAAATTGAAATTGAAAGGGGGGGGGGATTGTAATTGAACTTTTGCTTCTGCAGTTAAGTTATGTTCGTTGTATTCAATAAAATTTGGATATACAGTCCGATATGCTTGTTTCTTTTCGCCTTTGAATAAATTACTTCTTCTGCTTATATAACATAAATCACAAGGAAATTGTAAATGTAAAGGTTTTGAATGAAACAGTAAAAATGATTTTGTTTAGGTTGATGTTTTCGTCTAATACCTAAAGCTTCTGAGGTTCGTTTTAATACTCCATTTAGAATGATTTTATTTTGTTCTATTGATTATAGTTCTACCAGGGATCCTAAGCTCATTTCATGAAGCAGGCTTATATTAATAGAATGTGAATTCATGTCAGACTACATCTACTTTATAAAAAAACCTCTTAATGGCAGTCGGGAGTAGAGATTAAATGAGCTATGACGCACGTAGTAGATATTATTACTCTTTATTTTATTTAGCAGCTAATGTTGATTTAGGCATACAGGGTGCTTATAGTTAAAGTTCCATTTTCGAAATGCTGTAAAAAAGAACCAGTGCTCAGAATAACTTCAAATTTGAACAGAATGTACTTGAAGAAGCGAGAAAGGGATGGCACAAGAAAAACAATTCATTGGCGTTTTCATTGATACTTTTTTATGCGGTTTTTGTTCCAAGGACAACAAAAAATCGACTTTCCATCTATAGTGGCGAGAGCTAGCCGTAGTGGATGGGTTTTTCACAAACTCAGCAACAATGTTGAATGACATGGAAGTCATTTTTTTCCCCGTCAAAAAACTGAAACAATTGTGTACATTGAGCAGAACAGTTTGTTTAATATGCAACTCATGTCAAAGCCATCGTAATTCGATTCAAAATGCCCCTTGTAGCTAAATCCATTTTCATCACATCCCTTACAGTGGTAGCTGTTGATATATTTTGAAACTTTTCTTTTTAATCCATACTGTTCCCTCTCTTTTTAAGTACATTCAGTTTAAATTTCTAGTCTTGCTGACCAGTGGTTCTTTTTTACAGTACTTTGAAAGGGGAATTATAATTATCATTTTTCAATTCAAATTGAAATACATCTTACTCAGCCTCCAAAGCCGATCGCTCAAACTGTGGTAAATAAATTTATTGAATAAAAAAAAAAAAAAATAAAAATTGTAACGTCGATTCCTACTATGTTAGAAAAACCTACTGGCACCATCTGTTGCAGCTAATTGTAACTACGACGGAAATAACTCAGAATAGATTTAAAATTAAAAAATAAAATTTAATTAATGGATCAATATTTGATAGAACTGTATTTACATCAAGTTCATCCACTACAAGTTTTAAAAAATTTATTGAACTTGATTGGATGAATAGAAAGTGTTTTATTAACAATTGAAAATTTGAACAATGCAAATATATAAATATATAGAGAGTTTGAGCTAAATAGTAGGAATTGAAAAAAAGGATTATTTAAATTTTGCTCTCTTTTTATCAGTTTTATCTTCAGATTACGAAATTCAGACGGATTCATCAAGTCAAGAAAAGAATGTAAGTTATACAAGCAGGAGTGAGTGAATGAATATAACGTCGCACTGTTCAGTTACACGTATACAAGCAGGAAGAATCAATACAAAAGTATATTTCAGTATTTTGACCACAGTTTAAGCCAAGGAAAATCTATTTACAGAAGGCTTATACAGGTCTCCGAAGCAAAAGACAGACAGACACTAACACACACAATCTCATTCATCTTCTCCATTACGTGGACATCAAACATTTACCTCCGGGAAACAAAACCTCGAATCAAAATTAACTTTTTGTTGATTCAGGCCACAGTCCAAAGAGTGTGAACCTTCAGTGTTGTAAAAACATTTGACTACTGGAATGAGAAGAGAGTCGGCTGATTCAACATGCAAATCCTTCGCAACGGAATGCAGCGGTAAGTGATTTCGATATTCATGGAACTCTTTGTTTGTGCAGCTAGACAGAAGGAAACAATTCACGTTTCCCTGTGTGTGTGTGTCGATGGAGTTTGATAAATAGGACGGCTTGTTTGAATAGATAAAATGGAAGATGAAAAATATATAGATATTTTTATGATAATTAGTTTCTTTTATGAGGGCTTTCTTGTGCCATTTTCATTAAAATTGGTAAATCCTCTGTTGTTGTTACTTATCCCACTCGATCGATAATGACATGAGATCGAGGACCACGAAATTCATCATGTCAAGGGAGGGATAGATTACGCCAATCGTTTGGCCGTAGATTTTGAACACCATGCAGGTGACAGCAAGATTACGCTGTTTTTTCACCAACTTTGCGGAGGAACACTCCGAAGAGTAGTCTGGACTTTCGGCTCGTTGAATATTGAGAGGTCCCAATGTTGTACATGCACCATACATTACATATACCCATTCCTTCTTCGAGATTCGAACCTGGGACCTTTGGCACACCTGTCTGAGTCACTAACCACTATCCCGTCAGGGCGGCCAGGATATGATTGACAATCTTAATATTATATTGTTTGATATATATATCAACTAGAATGTTACTAGAACTAGAATATATATACATATATATTCTAGTAATTATTATAGGCTATAATATTATCGTTTTATCAATAGATTATGGTTTCATTTATAATAATAGTTAAACTTCTCTTGAAATATCTTACTCTCCCTATGGCCCAGAGTATTGGCAAATACAGCTGAAGGTTGGCTGGCCGCAAAACTTTGTTTAAACCTGCATTCTTAGTTTCTAAGGCCAGGAGTTTGCTTTAGTACTACTGAGGCTAAGATTTTATTCTATCATGACTATAGTTAGGTTTATAACTATTTTGTGTATATTTTTGAAATATATGTATATATATCTCCCTGAATCCGGACCCCCCCCCCCTCAAAGCCTTTGGTTGTTTTTTTTGATTGCTGAAATCCTATTTCTATATTAAGTAAAAATTTAATTATTTATTGATAATTAAATGTATGAATTAATGCTAATTTTTATTCAATAATTAAATTCCCGAAAATCGACAAAATCAAAAGAATATGTTGGGTGGCATATTGGGTGATGATACGAGAATAATGGACTTTCGACCTTGGACCGCTCCCCCCTTGAAAAATTCCTGTCTACGTCACTGATATATATATATATATATATATATATATACTACACGGGGGACAACACAATCATCCATGCCTTCTCCGGGATTCGAACCCACGCCCTACGGCGCCACAGTCAGCGTCTCTAACCACTATACCGTATGGGCGGCTTCCTAATATATTTGTAAAAATTTAAACTAGCAAACCCTAAGTTATTCTCGAATTCCAATATGTTCTTCTTGAAAATATTTCGTACGCGTATATAAAAGTAGAATTATATATAAATATTGAATTACCGAATTTTGTATCAACACATGAGATATTTTAATCAAGTTAGTTATAAACATTACTCTTAAAATGCACAGTCCTTCGTAAGAGTCCCTTTTACCAACCATATTATAAAACAGATATACAAAGAGATTGCACCCTTTCTAGGCCCCTGAAGGAAGGTGCCGGCTGATTTTCCGGGGAGATCAAAAATCACATTACTGGAAGGTACGGAACAAGGGCAGTCCCTCCCGCTTTTCCTCCGGGATTCTCCAGGGGCAAGGGTCAACATGGTTGTTCCGATTCTCCCTTGTCTACAACAATTGAATTGTGGTAGTTACGTCACTCAGTACTGAACGAGATAAGGCTTAATTGGAAGTAGAGGGAACTAGGATTGGAAATATAGTGGTCAAGATAAATATTAGGTCATTTGAGGAAAACAGGGCTGGTCCACCTCAGCTACGAAATTATAGCATTCAGTAAACATGGAATTTAGGCGAGTATTGTATGGTTAACACGCGAATAGGGAAGAGGGGTGGACTTCTTTAAGATATAAAAATATTCAGCATAATATAATGTACATCAAGGGGTGAGTCAGGCATTACAGGAACTCACTATGGTGCTTGATTTGATTCAATGGGTTGAATTCATGTGGCGTCATAGTCACAGGATAACTTAAAGCACGTATTTCCAACCAATCAATTCATGTGGCTCGCTGTTGCCCACTTTTGCTTTTTGCAAAAACTTTCTTTTAAAAAAATACATATTTCTCAACAATAACAAGATATCAATCATTGGCATGGCCAAGTAATTTTAGCGTGTTTTTCACATGTTGTATTTTACAATAATGCAACTAATGAACTTTTTACTAACAGAAAATAGTGTACTATACTTAAAAAAAAATTAAATTTTTTTTTAAAATTTAAAAATTATTAAATTTAAATATGATTTGGCTCATTTAGGGCACAAATGCGACCAAATACCGAAAACCCGAGGTCAATTGGTTGCTTATTGGCTGAGAAAAAGGTACGACAAAACATGGAACGAAGACGAGGACGAAGACGAAATTTGCGTCCTAAAAGCGCTTTTTTTACACTACGTGAAAAACGCCCAATAACGAACATAGGGGTAAACAAAAAATACTTGATTTGCAAATACATGTACAGCATAATTTTTTTTTTTAATTTTGAAAAAAGTTGATATAAGTTCTCACAACTGCATGCTTTGAAAACATAATATGGAGTAAAAAGTAATTAATTACTATTTAAGTAGTAATAATTTTTCTATTAAGTAGTAATAATTTTAAATTTTTACCTTTTGTAAAAAGTGATAATACACCTAAGTCAGTGGTTTTCAAACTTTTTCATCTCATAGAACCCCTAAAACTTGAAGGTGCTTTGTGGAACCCCATTCCTTACACGTAATTCTTAGAATATATCTCAAAGTAATATTTAAAGTAGATCAACATGTTATAGACATTTTATGTAAAGACAACTAAAAAAAAAGTATTACATTTGTTATTAAAAAATTCTAACCTGTTTTCTTAATATAATTTACTCATTAATAATATTAATTTGGGAATCAAACGTCACCTACACATGCATTATATTTAGATCCATGAATTATATAAAGACTCAAATTCTTCAATGTCTTGCTCTTGCATTTCTATGAACCTCATCCACTGTCAGTTCCTCATTGTGGGATTCCAGCAGTTCTTTAACGTCATCGCTATCCACCTATAAATTTATTTGACTGGAAAAATCGACAACTTCTTCAATCAAATTCCAATTTCCTCAGGTTCTGGTACTGATTCCGCCTAAGTTTCAGTGATAAAAGGAGAAAAAAAAGACGAATTGACGAGATTTGAAATTCGCGTAAGTCTAGATATTACTGTATTATAAACAATGTTGACTGAGGACAGCTTTTAATTTTATATAAAAGTTGAGTTTAACCAGCTTTATGGCTAATCAACCCACCTCCCTTCTTCTATGAGAGAATTGCTATTGAAAATAATGGATAGAAGTCCTAAATCCATTGTAAGAAAAAGGTAGCGTATCTAAAGATGTATACAAAAATCATAAGATCACTATGAATCAATGACCAATAAGCAAGTTATTGCCAGATTTGAGATCCAAAATGCAGATTCAAAGCAGCAATAATGGCTGAATTGTAGAATAGCAATAAGTATATAAATATTTTTACTAAAATAACTATAAACTAAGTAAAATGATAGGGTTTGAAGCCCCGGGATTCCGAAATCCCAAGGAATCCCAGAATTAAAATAACTAATCCCGGGATTCAATTTTCGTCGAAATTATGTTGTAAAATGTTTTTCTCATCAGAATCTTCTGAGAATTTAGTTCTTAGCAAATTCATATAGATAACTTCCACTTCCGAAACGAGACATTGCGCAATATTCATTGCTGTTCCCCAGTAATAAAAAAAGTTGTGTTTCATTTGTATGATGTTTCTAAATTAGAATGCATGTACTAATATTTAAATGTTGTTAAAAATATTTCGAAAAGACATTTTTTGAGGAAGCTAAAAGACAGAATTTTATTTGACTGAGAAATATAAAATGCATTTATTTACCCTTATTAATTTAGTTTTAATTTTATTACTTTTTAATTTTTTATCATTATTATTTTTAATATTAAAATATGTTTTTGAATATTTTTATTAAGAATTAATTTTAGTGTTTATTATGATTGATTTCTTGTGTTATAAGTTAATGAGATTTTTTTTAAAAAAAGCAAAGTATTTTTTCTGTGGGAGTGTATAAGTAGGAATCTTTTTTAGATTAAAATTAATGTAAATCCATTTTATCTTCTGTACGTGCTGTCTATAGGTATATGTGAGTTTGTCGAAGGGAAGAGTTCAGTTCACACTTTCGAAAATTGAAAAATCTGCTCTCTTAGAGAATGTCTTACCCCATGCAGTTAACAATTCTAAAATTTTTTAACATAAAAAAATTCAGTGATACAGTGTTTCAATGAAAATAAAATAGAGTTTTTTTTTTAATTCTCTCTCTCTCTCTCTGTTTTACATTTACAATAAGATTTTGGTAAATTTCAAATGTACCAATTTTTAAATCAAATGGGTCAATTTTAATGAATTCAAATTGTACTATTTTTATTCAATTCATTATGAGCTATATTTTATTTATTTTTATGATTAATTTTGCTTTGAATTGTTTCAATAAATAATAACATTAAACCAATTTTTTAATTATGTTTTCAGTTTTATTATGTGATTTCAACCATGCTAATGAGTCAGTACTTTTCATAAATAGATCTGTCCTAATCTCCGGGGATTGCAGACCCTATAAAATGAGTTTATATATATTATTTTTATTTTATTTTTCTTTTGGTTGCAAATTACACGTGGTTGGTTTTAGGCCTAACTTTTCAATATTGGTATGTTTTCCTGTTATGTATAAAATTTCTGCTGAACAGGGGAAGGTAGGATCCATAAAATATATTTAACCCTAATTTTGCTGGTCCTAATTCAGCAACAGCTTTAGAAATCATAACAGGTCTTCATTTTAGTCTATTGACTCTTTTGGCTTCTTACATTTTAAAGTTCTAATTCTGTTCCATGTTATACATACGCTTAGTTAATTCTTCTATAATAGACTCTTCCATCATTTTTAAAGTGTGTTTCTTGAAATCTGGTTTAAATCTTCTAGCTTTGTTAGTGATATTATTTTGTATTATCAATTTTATTATGCCATGTATTTCTTTCATTTTATGTTACTATATATATATATATATATATATATATATATATATTTATATATATATATATTATATATATATATATACATATATATATTTCGAGTATTTGCTTGATTATATTTGTGTTAGGTATTTTAATATATATATATATATATATATATATATATATATTATAGAGGCATAAATATTTAGTATATATACATTTATATGTAATGCGATCAATAGGAAATAATTTATTCTTCTTACATTCCTTAAGTTCGAACACATATATATTCGCCTGGAAAGCTAACAGCATTTTCTACTTAATGTTGTTTTAGTAAAATTAATACTTTTAATTTCAAAATTAAATTAAAAAATAAAGTTGAAATTAATTTTTTTATATTTTAATTACAACAAATGTCGATTAATAACTTTTAGGAATCTACCATTGCAAAGATTCTATAGAGTATTTTTTTCAGTTTTTAATTAAAATGTAAACTGAATGATTCCAAAATAAAAAAAAAGTTTTTATGCTTTTTTTTCTTCCTTAGATTTAATGTAGTTTACTTTTGAAAAATTAATTAACTAATTATACATATATGAATCAATCGCAGTGGAAACATAAAAATTTAAAAAAAACATAAAGTAAAAAATAAACTAAGCCACTCATAAAAAAAATCCTTTTAGCAAATATTTGAAAAACTTCTCTTTTTTTCAAGCAATCAAATTCGCAATACACTTATAAATTGGTACAAAAAAAAAGCAACAGAGAGTGGAATTGAGGGGAGGAGTTGTAAAAGAACCAAACTGAACATCTTACTTTTTCCGCTGAACATAATGTTATTAGAATCGGAAACTCATGGACCGGAGGTACAAAATTGAAACAAAAAAATTCTTAGGTTATTTCATCCGTCTCATAAAAACGAAGAAATAAAAAAAAGAAAGAAAAAAAATCAGGAAAAGTCTTGGAAACAAACACGATAAAATAAAATAATAAAAACTTATCAAACAAGAAGCACAGTAAAGATACTCAGATTTAAAGAGTGTTTCATCTCTTGAAAATATATCTATATATACAATATTAGAAGGAAAAGAAAAGAAGAATAAATAAAATAAAAAAATCCACAGAACTTCATCCAATTTCTACCTCTTCGTGTTTCACATAAGTTTCTTAAAAAAAAAATTTATAAAAAAATCTGTTATCATTTCATTCCATTCGCTGCTACTTTTATTTTTTCCACCCCCTCTCTGCTTCCATTTTTTTAAAAAAAAAATTCAAGCAGCGATTTAACGAAAAAAATACACGTAGAAAAGGAAGGGAGGGGGAAAAAAAGCACTACCAGGGTGGACGATCCCTTCATTTCATTCCTTTCTGTTTCATTCATTTATTTCTCCACCCCCACCGCGTGCCTTCCTCCCCTTTTTTTCATTTTATTTAATTTGTTATTCCTTTTCTCTCTCTAACACTTTTACACGGTCACGGGTTTTCAAATCCCGAAAAACTTCAACGAAACCGTTAACGAAGTTTTCCATCACTGCACCTCGGTGCATCCCCTTCCCCCCTTCAAAAGAATTCCTTTCTATTCTCTTACGTACCATAGATTCCATACGTACATCCACTTCATTCCTCCCTCCTCACCTCGCAAAAACAACTTAGCTAATTTCCTACGGGACCTGTCTACCTCCACCCCAACCCCTATTCTACACCTTCCCCACCCCCAGGGCGTTTACTTCCTAGAACAAAAGTAGTGTAAATATACTGGTGTTGCTGGCCAAACGATTTTTTTTGTCAGTAGAGAAGTGGGACAAGTCGAGAAGGGTCGTTTTGTGGGCCATATTTTTTCCCCTATCTCCTCAAGTGTGATCTTAGAAAACTTTCTCGAGTTTTATGCAAATTGAATGAGATTTCAGAGCAGATAAAAACAAGACATTAAAATTCTGTATTCAGGAACAGAATTTACACAGGGCTTTCTAAACTTTGCTTGATAAAATACAGTCGAACCTCCATATAATGAACCTCTATATTGCGAATTTTTCTATATAGCGAATTTTCCCCTGGAACCAAGAACCATTTCACGATTTTCTTTGTAAAATAACCTCCCAATAGCGAAGTGCATTTTCTATATAACGAATTTTTTTCTTGTGATTCAGTTTTTTCTCTCCTATTTTCGAAGTATTTCCGGACATTTTGAGTTATTCTCCCTTTAGCATATTTTATGATGGTCATAAATCTTGAACTGGTTTTATTAGGTGCCTAACTTTCCGAGAGCAGTAGAATTCTGGACATTTCCTCTAAGAAGTGCAACCCTTAACTCCCAGTGTCCAGTTCACAACAAACATCTTCCATATCCCCTTTCACCCTCAGTGGAGTCTCGTGTCCTTGAACTGGTCTCCACTCCTTTGTAGTATTGATTAGTCGTACTGGTAACTTCGATTCTTGTAGCTCGAAAATGTCAAAACGTAACTACTTAAGCATCAAAACAATTAATTCTTTAGGAAGTGAATGAAGGAGTCAAGAAAACTTTTTTTTTTTTGTGTGCAGTTTTTCTTTCTTTTTTTATAAGTAAGATATATAAAATAAATATATATATTAGTTTACAAAAAGGTGCGAATAATTACTTTTTTTAATACATAGTATTTATGAACTTAAAATTTGTTTCATGTGGTTTATAAAGAAAATTGAAAGATGAGCCTCTATATTACGAATTTTCCATATAACGAACTTTTTTCCGGATTTAGCGAATTTGTTATGTACAGAGGTCCGATTGTATTTGTTTTGACTTTTATTAACGTTGTACCCAAAAAGTAATGTGGAGGATATTGGCGGTGGGCCTAATTTTGAACCACGGTCAAGTGGCAACATGATACCTGAGTGCTCTCCCCCTCAAATTTCAACACCACACCACGGTGAAGATTTTGAGCCTTGAGAGATTTGACGTTCATAAGCCCCACCAGACGGCGTGTCTTTAGTGGCATCAGGACTCGATAGCAACAATGCCGGATACAAGTTCGTAACCATGACCACCTGGCCATTGTGACCACATATTATAAACCCGGGAGGAGTCGAGCACTCGAAACTAACGTTAGTGGTCAAGTGGGGTTGATTGAGTCACTCCAATCCTTTTTAATAAGTATTTTTACTGTACACGATAAAAATCACAATTGCAGGGAATAGTTTAGCTAATAGCCGTATCACACGCACATTTTTCATGCAACTTTTTGGCCCAACTGTTCACCCAATCTGAGGATGAAGTGTTGTCGTAAACAAAACGACATGCTCTGACGTCAGTCGTGCTCTTTCTCTACATTGAAACATTACTTGCCGATTTTTCTGCTTCGAAAACGACCATCCAATATTATTTCTTTTATTTCACTCGCGCTGATGGGTTGATGGGTGTAAACAGAAAAGGAGCACCATTCTGTTTAAAATATTATACGCCGTTAAAATATTATAAACCATTAAAATATAATACGCCGTTTCTGATGCGTTTGAGGAAACCGAAGCTACCATCTTCACCGCCCTCTTGTTTATGACGTAGGGCGTCGAAAAACCCCATTGGCTGGTATTTCAAGCACCTTTTATTTGGAGCAACTTTTTCAGCTCAATGGGGAAAAGTCGTTTGGAGCCGTTACTATGGCAACTAGTAATGGCTCCGAACGTGTTTCCCAACGTGTTTGGAGCAATTTTCCTGAGTGGAAAATTGCTCCAAACGTGTGACAAGGCCTTAAGAGAATATACTTACCTATTTTATAGGACTTTTCAATCTTTGTTTGACAGTTTGAGAAAAAAATTCAATCAAACTGAACTAAAATGTTTCAAATGTGAGTGACTTTAATAAAAGACACAAATTACAGACACTTTTTGCTAACATTACAGGAATGATATTTGTAGGTAAAACTGTCATATTTTGTTTCAGCAATTGCAGTTTTATTGTCCTTTAATGATCGACAAAAAGCATGTTGAACTATTTTTTACTTGCGTCTTTTTTTGACAGGACACAGTGTGTCTCGAGGTACACGTGAGGCTTCATATCTTTCTTGGTGGATTTTTTTAGGAAGCATCTGAAAATCTTCCTTTCAAATCAAACGTTTCATGTTCATTGCTTTTCTTAAATTTACTTTCGTTATAATGATTAAAGTTCGCAGAGAAAATTTTGGAACAAAAGTGGTAGCTTGGTGAACTCAGTCATCCCAAATAGCTTAAGATTGTAAGAAAACGTTGTCACTCCCAAAAAAAGAGGGAGATACGTGACAAATACATTTCAGTTCCCATAAAGACTGTCATATAGGAGGATATATATTGACAAGGTCATTGGTAACAAACAGTTTTAAAAGAATTAAAGATTTCGCAAGCCTGGGATGAGTTATTGCACCGTGAGACCACTCCCTGGTTAAAACACATTATGTAATAAACTTAAAACTTTCACAATAAATATCATTTGAAAATGAAATAAATATAAATATCACACCAGGATAGTTTGTTCCCCCTTCAGAACACAAATACAAAATAATATTAATAAACAGCTTATATAAAAGATTTCTGCAATTAAGAGAACATTTTATTAAATTTGATCTCAGAAATGCTGTGTACATAGACAAAATTTATTTGTTCCCTTTCTTTTTAGTTTCTTTTTTACTGAGTTCTGCACATTTGAACACGCATTGCAGTGGAAAATATCGTGGACAAAAAAACTGGTCTCAATATGAACTTCATTGCATCACTTTAATTTTATTTATTATTATTATTATTATTTTGATTTCACTTTTTGGCAATGGAACATCAGAAAATATTTATAAGAATCTACTTTATTAAACATGCCAGAAACTTATCACAATATTTCTTCCCAATTATTAACAATTTTTTCTTCACAATTGGGTGACAAAGGAGAACTTTTACTTATATGTGAAAACTTTTGTCAAGTTACCATTCTTAGTTATCTTTTCAGCACTACATGTTTTTATTATTTCAATAATTATTCAAGGAAGTAAGCCAATGAGAAGAAAAAAAAATGAAAATAATAAAAATTCTCCATTTGTGCCACATTATTGACAATTTTGAACGACTTTAATGTTCTTTCTTTTTTCCACCGCAGAAACTGCGGAGATCGTTTAGGTTCGGCTAATTTTGAGGCGTCTCCAGAACTGAAAGAAAAAGAATTCTGATTGCCTTAGGGAATGAGAGTAATTAATCTCAAATGAAAGAAACGTAGAATGGGGAATAGGGGATCGTCACCAAATTTATATACGAGAGTGAGAGTCATATTAAGGTCGAGGTATAAAGCTGCGATGAGGGCTCTTGGCGACAGATCATGGTACCTCTGTCTTTTAACTATTTCACCACACCAACAGGAGGACATTGAGCCTCGATAGATTTAACGCCCATCGGCCCCCTCAACACGGTAGATCTTCAGTGGACTGGACTTGAACTCATGTCACGTTGGCTATGAGCTCGTGATCATAACCACTGGCTACCTCGGCCACTGGCTCAAAGTCCTTATGTAAGCGAAGAGTGGTAGTTTGGCGAGGCAGGTGGCGGCTCAGGTGCCAGCCTCTTAATTTTCATCGATGCTCAAAATTACAAGGTCCGTCGCCAATAGCTCATGTGCTGCTTTAGAGTACGATGTTTATTTTACTCTCTCTCAATTCAATGATTTTTTTTCGAACAGGATTATCTTAAGAGTAAACACATTTGTGCATTCATCTTCACACAAACGTTTGTTCTCTTTATCAATATAGTAGTGAAGTGGCGCGTTTATCCGGAGGACAGAACCAAGGACATTTGGATCCAAAAACGAGTAACTTAACCACTACACCCAAATGATCACCATGGTCTGGAGATTGTTACTGGCTTATATAGATTATATCGCTACACACTCCTCTACCAGTGAGTTGGCTAGGCGAACGAAGGATATGGTTGTTAATGGGAGCGGTCAATTTTGTTTGTGTGTGTTGGATGAGTTTGCGTCACGTTTATCTGACGAGTTTTTCCACCCTGGGTTGCTCTTTTTTGCTGGTAGAGGGCGCCATGTCAGATCAGTTTAGATTTCGCTTTTCTTAGTTAAGCTAGGGTCACCAAATGAAGTGGCGCGTTTATCCGGAGGATAGAACACGGAGCCTTTAGATCCAAAAACGAGTAACTTAACCACTACACCAAAATGATCACCACGGTGTGGAGGTTTTTGATGGCTTATATAGATTATATTGCTACAGACACGAGGCAAATGGTTAGGAACTCGTATTGGCATTGATTCTGTAGAGTAGTGGGTTCAATCCCTGATGCTAACTAGATATTCATTGTGTATAGAGGCAATTGCACGTAAAATATGCCAAAGTTCGCACGTTGGCGTGGTGGGAAAATGTGGAGAATGGTGAGCAATTTCATTTAATCCTTGTCACTTGAACGTGATTCAAAATTACTGCCGTCAATAGCCCTCGTGTGTAGCTTCAAAGTACGAAGCAAAGGGAGAATAGGGGGGGGGCGGTATCTTTATCACTTAAATAAAAACGTAAAACGCAACTTTTTACTTGCCTGTTTACAAAATACGATGGAAAACTTAGCTAAAAATGATACTTCATGTAGTCTCTGATCTTTTGAAACATCCCACTTCATCTTATTTATGAATAAAAATGAAAAATAATGAAAAATTAATAATGAACAAGTAACTTGTTTTCAAATCGAAAGGTCAAATGAATTTTAAAAGAATATTTTCTAAATGATTCATATTAACTTGAGTTAACGAATTGAATATAATTAGAGAGGGCATTCAACTTTAAGCTTTCATTGAGTGTTTTATATAAAGATAAAATAATGAAAAAAAAAATAATTTTTTTAAAATTACAATTATAATATTAATAATTTAAACTAATTACGCAGATAATTTTTTTTAAAGTGTTTTTAACCATTAGTGTTTCGTTTTTCTTCATACCAACTTTTTAAAATGAAATTATAAAATGTTATAATTATTTTGGATACATATTTAACCGGGACAAAGTTTGCAAACAAATGTTAAATAGAAAAGTCAAGAATTTTTTTCCCGATTGGATAATGTTGGGGAGAAAAAAGATCATCCTCGATTGAGGAGGTATGACGAAATACAACAATGAGAATTTATCTTATAACAGTAGGAAGAATGTTATTAAAATATTGTTCTTATTTAAAATTTTAAAAAAATTATAAACATGTTTGAATTGTATAATACTTATTCATTATGAATAACAAACTTAAGAGGTAAAATCCTAGCATAGCACACTGCTGTATTTGGCGACAGAAGTCTTTCGCCAAATGGCGCCAAGTAAAAACCGCGTTTTTCAAAATGGCGTCAGAGACAAAAACAAGAGGGGAAAACGTGGTTGTTTCATTTGAAAAAAAAGAAAAAAATCCGCTCATTTCTAAGATTTCAGCTTTCTAGAAAAATCTGACATGTCTCCAAGTTGACCGTCAGAAAAAAAATGACCGCTGCCCAAATCAGGAAAAACTTCAAAAAATCTGGTTCGAATAGGGTTGCTGTTCCCTAAATTTTGCAGGGGTTACCATATTGTAAACTGTCGCCAAAATTTTTGGCGCCAAAAAATTATCGCCAAGAAGTAAGCCTGCTAGGATCCAACCAACTTTCGATAAAGCATAAAGCAAAAAATAAATAATCAAAAATAATAAGTTAAACAATAAGATAACCACAAAATGAGCAAATTCTTAAGCTTAGGGTTAAAAAAACACTAGTATTATTAAACAATACTTTAAAGCACCGATATCCCCCCCCCCACCTTTTTTGGTTATATGAGACTCTTCAGAATATTGTAGCGTACGTAAATTTTATCTATTGTTTATTTATTTTTGAAATATATGTTGCTGATTACAATTAAGACGAGAGATAATCATTTCCAGATATGCAGTACTGAGAGTTCTGTTGCATTGGTTCTCTTCAGTAGGAAAATTACATTACTTTTATGATGTTTTTAGATTTATTAGAAATTAATCTTAATATTTTAAAATATTTTTGCATTATTGTTAATCGTGTTTTCTGCACTATATTTTATTTCAGCCCCGGTAATGTAGGTAAATAAAGGAAAAGATCGGTGTTTTAAATTTTGCATTGTCTTCTTTTCTAATGAGGCTGCACATTGGTATCTAACCTTTGCAGACCTAGTTCATTCCCCAAGAGCTGGTATCACTTTTTTTAGTGTGGCATCCTATAGGCGATACCAATTACCGCAAGTAATTTTGATGCCCAGTTTCCTCCCCAGAGGGAGGCACCTAAGTTCTGGCGATGCGAAGGCGTACCTAGGATTTTTAATTTTGCCGAGAGCAGCCAGGCCAAACAGGCACTCAAGGAATTTTTACATGTCGTATAATCATACAACATGGCCGCTGTCAATTTTCTGCGTCATGAAAATCCACCAACTTGAGCCAGGGTCGAACCCGCAACCTTAGGTGCAGAAGGCCAGCGACAAAAAAAGTGAAGTAAAAAAGTGCATAAATGGATATATTTTTTTAATATTTAGTATCACTTGAATTAGAATATACAAATACAATTGTCTTACGAATATTATTTCACGAAAAAGTATTTAAATGCATTTTTTTGGCAAAAAAAATGAAGAATTACATTTGGAAACATTCTCTTTTAAAGAAAAATGCTTCTATAATGCTAATATTTTGCATGTATATAGCTAGGACTTCTATACAGGGGTTGAGCTAAAAGTTTTGAAATGTATAATTTAGAATGGAATTTATTCATATTTTTATAATATCAGTGATAAACAGCAACGAAATTTTAACAAAAAAACCCACCCGTTATTATATTATTGGATCTTAACTCCAAAATAATGTGAATTTTTCAACCTTTAGTTCAACCAAGGTATGGATGTCCTATATACATGTCTCAGAATTATTGGGACAAACTTTAAAGAGAAATCGAGGACATACCAAGGATTCAGATTTGTATAGCAACCCATGGTCGAAAACGTTATGGGAAAGTTGTATGATTGGTACAACGAAGAGACACAAGACTGAGATCCTCTGAAATATTTATTGGTCAAAGCTGGGTCAGGCTGAGAGTTCCAGTCACTCGTGTCCCACTCTCCATATGCCTATTATCTCATATAATGGTACATAAATTGTGACACTGGCACTCCAGTGCATCTCTCAGTGGCAGGGCCGTCTCAAAACTTTTTGAGGCCCTGGGCACCTAGGTAAAAGTAAGCCTTATCTGTGATCTGTAAAAGTAGATAGCATAAAGCATGCATTATATCAAATACTCGTACAGACGGCTACTTGAAACAAATAAATGCACACAACTCCCATAAACCGACTTGAACGATGGCTGCCTTTTTAACTAAATGAGTAGAATGATTGTTTCTGGTATTAGGCCTAGGCCTGTACATGGACAATGGTCATCACAGTCTTGCCACTTTTGCCAGTTGACGTGCAGTTTGAAGTTCCGCGTTTTTCGGAGAATATGTAGGGGAATAATATTTGACCATTTAAATCATGATGATCTTGATCATGATCTTATTAAGAATGAATCGAGAGTGAAACAAGGCCCCCACCGAGGACGAGGCCCTGGACCCGGGCCCAGTTGGCCCATGCCTTAAGACGTCTCTGCTCAGTGGGCACCTTTCGCGATACAATTTTTTTGCAGCTCGTGCATCTTATTTTGCCAATCCATAAATCAGGTGCTGCATATCTGCTAGTTCGGTGTTCGTAAAACGTTCCATACTATTCTGCGAACGATGACAGCTCAAATGACTGCGGTATTGCAGATTTGTTTTCTCCAATGCTCTTGAGAACAACGCCACCTAGGGCCAAATGAAGATGTTTCCCACCATGGGCTGCTATGCATATTTGAATCCTTTTGATGTCCCTATCCTTCCCACAAAGTTTGTCCAAATAATCCTTTGACACCCTGTATAGACAAAATATTATTATTAAGAATTTTTCATAAAAGGAGAATATTTTGTAAATATGTGGTTCTTTTTTTGCTATAAAAGTTATATTTAAATAATTTTTTTTTGTAATAATATTCTTAAAACAATTTTATATGGTATGGTTTAAAATGGTTTTCCAAATGTTAACTGTTTTGTATCGATTGTACATACCCAGCTCACAAGGGAGGAGGAGAGAAAAATACTTTCAAATTAAAATTCTATTCACAATCTTTCCATCAACTCGCCTCATCACCACAACCACTTCGGCTCACTGCTACACAAGGGTCAGGAAGACTAGCAAGTATAAAAACATGAGGAGCATAATAAAAATCATGCCAGGGACTTAAAACCGCGTCGCACCGGGATATAAAAAACATTTACCAGCAGCACGACCCATCTTAATACAGCCATCAATACTTTTACAGCCTATTCGATCACCGAATTTCACGTGCGCATTAAGATTTCAAAGCACGTTCTCGTCACTTTGACGTTTTATGAGCGGTGGAAGTGTTTAGCGAAAAGTTGGGGCGCTAGTAACAGGGTTGGCTCTGAAATAAATGTCCCAGTCGTAATTGTTGTGTGAAATTTTAATTCGTCACACCCAGGGAGAAGTGTCGATTTATATAGAGTGAGAGCGGAGGAGAGTTTGTGATGGTTGAGGTGCTTTGAGTGGTGCGGTTTGTGTTGATGAAAGATATTGGCAGGTAATCGTGGAGTCAAACAGCACTTTCCACCATAGCAACGATGTATCTGAATATTTAAATGCCATCCTTTTATTTTTAGGTGTCGTTGTTGCTGTTTGGGGCCATTTTGAGTTGATTCTAATAGCCTATCTGTGAGTCCGCAGACATGCCTTAGACAACTAAGAGAAAAGGAATTCTTCCGGCAACGATTTACGAGACAGGATGAAGGAGGGGGGGGGGCGGGAGAACACCACTGAGACTTTTTTCTTTTCGCTGTTAACGGACTTTTTGACCAATACTTACATAATATTGTGTTTATATCAATTAAAGTAGCTGATATGCATCTCCTGCACTGATATCGTTTCCAACATTTATGTTAATTCTGCTGGCAGTCTCTAGTTGAAATGGAGAGTACTAATGCTAATGTACTGATGCTTATCGTGCTGGAATGTGCTGGAATCTAGCGCAAGAATTTCAGACTACCAATTTGGCGGGGACTGCTTGGTGGTGACAATTTGGGATAGTGAACTTGCTAAGTATGAGGAAAACTTGAACTTCCCCTCATCGGGTTCCTGAGTGATAAAGATCGGTAAAATTTTAAGATATATATAAATTAATTAATTATAAATTAATACAGATTGCAAATGTGCTTTTCTGACTTTCGTTGAAATTTATGGCAGACTCTTCCGACTTAAACAGGCAGGCTCTTCGTCGTGCCCTTTCCGATTAACGGAGATAGAGTTTCCAAACCACCCATTTGTAGATTAAAGGATTCATCGTCATTACCAGGCTCTATAAACCAGTGATTCTAAACCTTTTTCTCTTTTGTTGCGGTACGCTTTTAGTAAATTCAGAAGTTGGCGTCACACCGCCAATAAAATAAGTTTAAAAGTATTTTACTTATCTATAATACACAAAACAAAATAGTTAATGATAACAATTTTCATTGTTAAGTAAAATAATATATACGGCAAAGACACCAAATGTTTATTGAGTAATTAATTGAAAATTAATTATAAGAATGTATTTAATGCGAAATTTGAGCTTGATGATTTTCGGATAATTTCTTTTATATTTGTTCGTAAAAATGATAATGTCAATCTCATTTCATCTTCTATCTTTAAAAGTCTAGATCTTTTTTTTATTTTTATATTTGTTATAGCTGAAAATCTGAATTCACGCAAATTTGATGTAGAAAATTGTAACAATGCATTTAGAGATTTTTTTTGGCTATTATGAAATAATCTCCTCTAATTTTAATCCGAAATGAATTAATTTGCTTTTCTGAATGTTTTGAAATTAAATCTCAAATATTGCAGAGCGAAATTAGTTTTCCCTCTAAATTCAAAGTTAATTCATATACAGAATCATCTGATCACAAATGAATTACGAATCCTATCAAATTTAACGAAAGGATAAGTTAAATATACCCTTAGTTTATTTCTATAAAACGACCGAATGATTCGAGGTTTCGAGTTTTATTTTCTTCTCAGAGAATAATTAATAACGTTAAAAAAAATAAAAAAATAAAAAATTGGCGGTGCACTTCAAGAATTTGGCGGCACAGTGGTTGAGAATCACTGTGTTCTAAACAATTCCATTTAACAACAGCACAATTAATTACAATAACACCTTCGAACATTTTCGATTGTTCAACAGTTATGGTTAAAGGGGAAAATGGTGACGAACTGCTTTAATAGCTCGTTTTCTTTATTGGACTTCTAGTTAATATGGCGACTGTAATTCGCCAAGTTGGCGACAAACAAAGGAGTGAACAAAAAATAGGATTGGAACACACAAAATATTGTACATTAAACACAAAGAATATTTATGAAATGTATTGGATATATATCAGAATTTACTAATGATTTTATTGTAATGGTCTTGTACATAATAATTCGCCAAGTTGGCGATGCATAAAGGTATGGACTTCAGTAAGAATGCACAAATGATATTATAGGCAATGCAAATAATTATTTTTTATGTGAACAAGGTTTCTCTTGTTGGCAAAATGCTTGATAGAAATACTACTTTTTAAACTCAAAAGATTCATTTTAAATCTATTCATCAGACACATTTATTGTTGCAATATTTTTAATACAAACTACAACGACACACTTTGTTTAAAGGTTTTGTAACAAAGATCGCAAATAAAAGAATTGAAATTCCTTAATTAATGAACAATAGTGGAATATTAATAACCATTAATTCAACTGCATTCTTAAACGAAACAATTTTCAAAAGCTTAATTTTAAATCCAATATGTAATTTCTCGCTTGATTTAAAAGCTAATTACACGCACGTAACATCGCTTTTCCTGTATCTAATTCCGCTCTGGCTAAAAAGAATAATTCAATCTCAATCATAAATGAAACCGAATGGGGTAAGAGTATATGTACTTAGAACAAAAGAGAATTAATATTTCCGTCAGATTTATTCGAACACACGAGAGAACAATTATCATTTTGGTTGACTTGTGCCATTTTCACTTTTCGAATGTTTCTCACACTCTTTTGTCGTAGAAGTGGAAAATTATTTTTTCCCCTCTCTCCCATCCTCTCTAATTTTTTCCTTTTTTTTTTTTTATGAAACCAGAATGGGACATATACTAACTGATACTTTTTGTTAGCAGCCACTAGTAGCTTGTCAAGCATTCAGGGGAAAAAAAGAACAAGGATTCTTGATCCTTTTTATTTTCTTTCTATTATTATTATTAGTCCGTGTTGTTCTGGATGTATTTTTCTTTCTTTTGTGCTAGAGAAGAAGTAACTTTTTCCCTCCTTCCTCTATAGCCTCCCCCCCCCCTTCCCCATGCCACTGTGGGACGAATGCTGTTTCTTGATTTCGTTTGAGGCAGTTTTTCCCGCTTTTTTTTCGTTCTTTGTTTTTCGCTCTCTCTTGCTTCGTCTTTGTTTTCGTTTTTTTTTGTTTTGTTTATTCGTTCTTCGTTCCAGACATTGCTAGCGTTTTATTTAGCTCTCTTAGGTTTTTGGGGTGTTAGTTTCTTTGGCTGTCAAGAACGACACTCCAGGGGAAGAGGATTTTTTTCCCTTTCCTTTTTTTTATTATTTTTTACAAGATCAGTGGTGGAAAAAATAAAAGACAGGCCGAACACATTTTTTGTTACATTGTTACTTTTATTTAGAAGGAACGGAATTTTTCAAAGGATGATTAGGGGAAAAAAATTCCTAAGTGTTGCCAGCGAAACTTGGAAGAAGTGGTTAAATAAGTACAAATGAATTTCTTATCAAGATAAATGGAAAACGGAATAAAAGTAAATCATGATCAAGTAGAAATAAAACTTTGTTTTAAAAGGATTCAAAAGTATTCTTTGTTCTATTCTTTTTCTATTTCAAAAACAAATTTAAGTCATTTTAAAATTAAGTTGTTATAATTTTAGTACTGTTAGAGAGTTTAAAAATAAAATAAAATAATTACTCTAACATTTAAATAATTCTTGTTTATCCTTTAAAGAAATAACAAAGAAGAATACTAACATTATAGGAGGAAAAGAGCTATTGGGTAATGTAGAAGCATAAATTTGAGATGAATTGCCTATAATTAACGTTTTGCACTAATTCAATCTTTATATTTAATAGTTTAAATATACAAAAAAAAAAGTCACAAACACTATTCTTTCATCCATTACATTTTTATTTCTGCCATTTGCATTTATTTCTAGTTTTAAATATTTAATTGTTCACAATATCCGAGAAAAATAAAGAAAATATAAAATGTTATCAAATTATCTCGAGAATTCTTTTATTGTCATTTGGCCTTTCCCTTAGCATATTTTAGTTTCAAACGATATTTCCACTTAACATATTTTGCATAAGACAGAGGACTTGGCGAAAATTATTAGCTAAGTTCACCAAAAAAATAACCTTGCAACAGAAACATAATCTTAGTGGGTTGCCACATGCAATTACAAGAAAAAACCCCATTCGTTTGATGTATGAAATACACTGTTCTGTGTTTTATTAAAAAGTGAATTCACTTTTCAAAATTTTTATTGCTTAAGATTTGATTCTTAAAAATCAGAATAATATTCTCTAGATAGAGAGTGTTCTTTGTAAAACTTTGAATTGAACTTTTTTTATATTATTTTTATCAAAATATTTTCAAACACTAATAGCCATATAATTTATTTTTGAGAATTAATTCGTTACTGATGAAAACAAGTATGAAAGTTAAATACACATAAATATTCACCTTTACGTATCTATACAGTGTCGGAGTTATTACTATGCTTTATTTTTGTTTTGTAAAAAAAGGTATTATTTCAGTTTCAAAACAAAATACAACCACATAAATATGACGCTAGTGTCTTTACAAACTTATTTCCCCACCCGCTTTACCCTGAAAACTTTTGACAAATTTAAATACACTAGAATGATTAAAACACAAATTGTTAAGTAGGTTTAAAAAGCCCATTAAAATTAATTTTAAGTATTCATTAAATTAATGCATCATAAATTATCCATTAGGCGCCCTTACATGTTCTTCAAAACACTGAAAACAAAACTTTAAAGGAAAACTCAACAAGAACTTTTAAAGGATTTAGAATTATATTGAGCTTCCTTTTTCATCATTTGAAGACCACTTGAAGTCAATCTTTTTAGCCTAGAATAGAGTAAAACAATAACTCTTAGAAAAGTAAGTAGAGAAATGGTTTATATTTAGATATAAACATGCTAATAGAACAACCAATAGAAAACCAAGATCATTTGGAGTAATCAGTTCGACAATATCGAAACTACTATTATAAACATCACGTAAACCTTGTAAACAATGCGATTATTTTCTTAAAAAGTCAAAACGCACATATGGAGAATTCAAAATACACTTCCAAACCCAGAAACAATTTAACTTCTACAGGCGCCATAACCCCGTTCAGCCGTGATTTAATAATTTCAACATGCCATTTATATCATTCTCTAAATACATTAAATCAAAACAGAATTATTGAGTTAAATCATAATCCCTTCCAAACATTTCTAAATGCACTTTACTAATATGCACTCGTTTCTATTCACCAGTTAAATAGTTAGGTTACATAACGCTCTCTATTACCATTCCCATTTTTCATTGAATAACCTATTACTTCTAACAAGACATCATTCATCCACAGGTTGAAAGCTGATGCCACTCATTCCAGAGAAATTCCTAGATATTCATCTAAATCCATTGATATAGAGTTCTCTGTTGCCACCCTATCTATCCAAATTAGCCACCCGATCTCACAATTCCCAGAATCGATGTAACCCTTCACAATCTCCTCGCCCCCCTCCCTCCGCGCGCTCTTCAATTATTAGCCAATGGAAGCATGGAAGAGGGGGGTGGATGAATTATCTGTGTGCCAGTCGTCGAATTCGTGGCACGAAATTTCCACATTGCATTAATTCGATTTCTATTAAGCGAGCGTAGAAATGTTCTATGGCCTACTCGATCCTATTCAAACAGTTAACTGTGTGTCTACACCTTGCCACATTAACGTCCAATGGAGAGAATGATAATTCCTGATCCCCTCTTCTACAGAGGTGATTATCTGGGAATTATGCCTATTCATGGGTAAAGGAGGATGGTGTGTTTCTCGTTGGGAAACGGGGTGGTGGGGGTGGTTTTGTGTGGTTAATTTTGGTTTGGTGAAAATGGATACAACAGTTAAAGCGTCGATGGAAAGTTGGATGGAATTTGGTTCGATCTATTGTAGTTGTGAATGGAGTTGGCTGATTCGAGGATATATGTTATGTTATTTTGAAAATGTCGAGTCTTTGGCTGAGAAGCCATTAGATCAAGAATTTTCTGAATGATCTTATACTTGTATATTTAAAACGTGCACAATTCCATAAGATTAGTATATTAAGCTTCTCGATCGTAAATAGAAATGAAAAATCAATGAGATATATAAAAAGATATGATAGTAAGTCATTAATTGAAAACAGGTAGCAGTACTTTTTCATTTCGCCCGCGCAAATCTCGCCATGCAAGCTTTATTGGCGACAACACACAATATACACATTAAAAAAAGGTTAGAAATGTTAATTATCTTTGGTTTTTGTAATCTATTTTTGATGTATTATGAAAAAGACGTAACTGATAAGAAAATACAGTGATTTGTTTTTAAAATGTGGTGACAAAAAGTTACCAGCGGGAATATTCCATTTGGCGTCGGTTGTATCATTTTTGGCGACTTTATCGCTTGCGCCGGAGAACCGGAAAAGTACTCAGGTTGTATTAATCGTAGGAATGCCTAAAGGTTATCGAGTTTTTAAAGGTTCCCGAATTCTTTTTAAAAGAATATTATACAAGAAAATATTAAGTAACGAAAATTTATGGACTCTTAATCTTTTAATTAGAAATTAATAGCTATGCATAATCCTTTCACTATTGTAAAATTTTGTGAAATCATTTCCAAAACTATTAAAACATTAAAAATTACCACACAGAAAGATCTGCATTCAACAAAATAATTCAGAGGAATGGGCTATAAATTCGTGTGACGTCATAATCCCATGATAAATGTAATCAGTGTTTCCAGCCAATCAGTTTATGCGATTCGCTGTTGCCAACATTTGCTTTTTGTAGACTCTTTCAAAAAGTATATTTGTTCAAAATAATAATGCACTGGAATTTAAAAGCACATGCATATAATAAAAGTATTTTTTTTCTTAAATATTTAAAACTTTTTGGAGAATCTAAATAATTGAATATCTGCCAGATTTTCAAAAATATAAAATTTTAACTTAATTTTACAAGTAGATCAAGAAGTGTAAGTCTAATGATAGTTTTAAATTCAATGGAGAACACGTTATTAGATTTATCTTGTGGTCATCATTAATTTAATCCATTAATATGAAAATTTATATATTAGAGCTTTTAAATCAATAAATTGTCCTTATTATGTTCCAGGAAATGAATTGTCTTTATCAATGGAATAACATTTTTAATACTCACAATATAAAAATAACAATAATCTGTAGATAATTTAACATTACATATCTCTCTCCAAATCAATGCGTTAAACACAGTTATACATATTTACAATACAAACCAAACAAAAGGCAACAAACAATTAAGTCATAACATCAAAAGCGATACAAGTTCATCGTTTCCCTCTTTTGAAATGCATTCTTTTCTTTCGAACACAACGAACGCAAAAGCACACAATAGAAAAATATATTCCCCCTCTTAACAATTTACATTAAGAGAAAAATTTAAACAACTCTTAACACCTCTCTCATAATAACCCAACGATCCGAGCTACTTAAAATAACACAATCACCCTCCCTTTATTTACTTTAATACGGTAACATTGTTTTGCTAAGCCTATAAAAGGCGTCGAGCGCCATTAAAATACAGAAGAGTTGAGAGGAAAAGAAGAAAAAAAGAAAATTCGACGAAATGGCGCAAAGACGATGCGACGACAGCTGCTGGAAGAAAAAGCAGACAAAATTAATAACAAAAGAGAAAGAAAAAGAAAAGGAAAAAAAAAAAAGTGGAGTCAGTAAAGGAAGAAAACATTGTTAATAAGTCATCAACTCATAGTTGGTTGAAAAGGTTCTAAAAGTAGTGTTTAAAGCCAGCAAAAGGCAATTCAATATTCCCTTAATTGCATTTTCTGTGGCCTGGCGTTGATGCCCAATTAAGTTCTCCCCTCTTTCGCCTTCTAAAAGGTAAATAGTTTAAATGAGCCGTGATATTTAATGGATGTTAGGAAGAGGAGATTTTCGTAGTCGCGGGCGTTAATTACGACAATGGAATATGAAACGATTTAAATATAATTAACGCTTCGATGGCGGCGTCAGCCATTTTGTCGTTCAGCCACGTGATTTAAATGAAGCGTGCTTTTACCGGATTTTCCCCCCAGCTTGCTTTCAATTAAAGGGAACAAAAATGTGACACATAATGAAGTTTCGGGTTCGGATATAAGAATATGCTAATAATGGAAGGACTTTTCCGGAATATCAGGTTGTTAAATGGGAGGAGCTGGCGGGGTGGGCGTGCAATTATCGGAATTTTTGGTGCGACGGTTAAAATCGAAATGGAACGTTTTGGAGGTACTGGTGTGGGAATAAATATTTGGGACGCAATATCGGAGTTTTCCTGGATAATATTTCCTGGCAACGATTCTGGGAAGTAATACAGTTACGGTCACTAACGAAGTGTTCTTGATTAAAAGAATTTTAGAAGTAAGGAAAAGGGGGTTATAAATGAAGTTTGTTTCTTAATTGCTTTTTTGATATACAGCTTCTAGAATGTACGAGGTATTTAAAAACCATGGGATGATCATGTACAAACATGATTATAACAAGATATTTTTTATATAATTTTTAAATAATGAATCTTTTAAAATCCTGTAAGTTTTGCAATTAAATTTTTTAAAAAAAACTTTGTTTTCATATTACAAAAATGTGCAGCCATTTTTAAATGTATGTATTAAAATGTTTAGCACTTTTAAAATTATAGAAAAGACTTAAACGTTTTATTTAAACCATACAAACACACACACACACATTTATAAATACGTAATGTATGTGTAAAATCAAATGTAGATCTCTAATTATAAAAACCCATCCCTACACATAACCGTTCAATTCGTACACCTAAAAATTCCGTTTAAATCTTTAATCAAATCTAAAACAAATCATGCTACAATAAAATACTGAAATTTTTT
This sequence comes from Trichonephila clavata, assembly GCA_019973975.1. NCBI lineage: Eukaryota > Metazoa > Arthropoda > Arachnida > Araneae > Nephilidae > Trichonephila > Trichonephila clavata. The sequence continues at coordinate 399,681 of BMAO01026592.1, forward strand.
ATACAAAATTTTAATTTTTATAGCAAAACATTACAGCTTATTTATTGTTTATTTTTAATAATAAAACATTAAAATCCTTTTTACTTTATTAACATGTTAAATAGATGGTTCATTTAAATTATATGAACTGTAAAAATCTTTCTAACAAAAACTCCATGACAGCATTAAAATTTCTAGTTTAAAATTTTCATCCCAACAACGAAATAATAAAATTAAATTTTTTTGTATTACTTTTAACAATAAAACATTAAAATTCCTCTTATAGAAATTAAATTTTTAATTATTTGCAGAAGAAGCTATTTGCAAATAAATATTTTTAAGGAATAAAATTAAACATTTATTAATTTAAATACTTATTAATTAATTAACGAACAAACGTGTTAGGTTTATGATAAAATTGCTTGCAGAGCATAGAAGTATTTTGTTCAAAAACACCAGAGAATTCTAATCTAAATCTTCTAAATCTTTATCATATATTTTTTTATTTATGTGCATAGAGTTAATATAAATATTACCAAATTTGACACGAACCCAACAATTCCTTTTATTCATAATTAATTTGATTAAGGGGGCACAGTACTATTCAATTGACAAAAATCGGTCCGAAAATTAAATATAATTTTTTTAGCCAAAATAATTCTTTATATACTTTTCTATAACCTCACAAAATTTGAAAACTCTAAACTTGAAAAGCACAGAATTATAACAGCTTTTACGCACTTTTTTTATTCACATCCCTATGGCAAATCAAAACTTTAAACTTACTTATCTCAGAAAGATAAAATAACTAGTTTGTCTTCATTTAAAATGCTAAAGCTTTTTTTTCCATTGTGCATAATGTACTTTGCATTTTTCTTTTTACCTATTGCTTATAGTACATGTAACACAAGTTGGTATGCATTTTTGAATCAAAGCAATACTTATTTTTTTTAAATAATTGAACTCAGAATTTATACATTTTTTAAGAAATTTTCAATAAGCATTCATAAAATGAAGTATTGTACGAATACCAATCATGTTATTGTAAAACCCATATCAACTTTTGTCATACATAGTTTGACGTACTTATAAATCAAATTTCATAGATGTACGTTAATTTTTGTTAGAGGAGTAGCATTTTAAAATCACTTCACAAATTTTAACTTTTTTCTTTAAAAAATTAAATTGATAGCTTTTTATGAAATTTTGAGCACAAAATCTGTTTTATGTAGTGTACACACATAGGAGGTAACCAAAACAATTTTGAAAATCCTTGAATTAAATTTGTTTGCATAAATCGTACCATGACATACTTAAGACATACCAAGACATACTTAAATATATATATCTTAATAGTAAGAAGGGTGGCTTTTGACGACTAATTTTAAAAAAGGCCACCGAATTCTTAATATTTATCGTAAGTTACTTATTGTAGGATATTTAATATAACTGTCACCAAAATTTAGCCGGCAAGCTATAATTTATTTAAAATATGTTTTAACATACACATCTCTCCCATAGTGCAGGGCGTCTGTTTTAGAAAAGACCGCCCAATTTTCAATATTTATCCTATGTTGTTATTTAAAGTAAGATATTACATTTAAGTATTAACAAATTTGGCAAGCACTTTATAATTAATTTTATCCATAATTAATTTATTTAACATATTGTTACGTAGATCGGAGCTCGAGGATTTTATGCAAAATCAGTCGTAAACAACAAGACAGTTCCTCAAGAGCGATGAGTTCATGAGTATTTACTGGCGTAAATCAATCCTTAAAAATACAGGATTCAACAGCAAAATTCTCAGAATAAATTTCGGAAGGATTTCACACCTAGACACAATTATCAGTATCTAAAAAACACGTATATATAAGCTTATTCACAAGCACAGCCGAGCTAATCACGATCAAGGCCAGTTTACTAATCGCTAGTCAAAACAAGACTCGCTACTCGCTGGTTGAAACCAGACTGACTGTTGCGGCGAGTATCGCTCTATTTATAGCCGGGGCCGAAACCTCTGGAAAGATGCGCTCGCGTCACAGATCGTGAAATTAGTAGATTTCTCTACTAATTTCTAGAAGAATCCAGAGGGTCCCGAATTCGCCAACATGGTCGCCAATGTCGCCAAATTGGTCGCCAAAAATGATGCCACCTTGGCTATATCGCCAATATTTCGCCAAGTTCCCATTGAAGCGCCATTTTCACGTAAGGTACGGCGTTGCTTGTGAATATTACAATTTTAACATGAAATAAATATAGCATAGAGTAATATAAAGGCATTTCACATCCAAATACAAATTATTTACAATATTTTATACAAAATTCGTAACAATATATTTAAACATGCATATCTCTCACATGGTGTAGAAAGGCGATTTTGGCAATAGTTTTAAGAAAGACCGCGAAATCTCGAATATTTATTGCGCATCATTTATCCCAAAATATATAATGTTATGAAAGATCATCCAATTTAATATATGTACCCAATAATTCCCCTCAACCATACTTAATATATATATAAAACAAATTTAACAAATATTTTACCCTCTCTGCATTTCAACACTAATTCACACCATAAAAAATCGAATACACCAGGACAATTGGCCATAAAACAAAGCACAGACAATCACAACTCAACGCGACATCTACAGGGAACTGTTATGTTCCATTCTGCTGCAGAGCTGAAGCATCGTTGAGCAGCGATCTGGGGGACAAAGTGAAGGATTGGACACTTCTGGGGCCATGGCTGCTTCCAGCTGTTCCAGACGTCCATTCAGGGCTTCATTAAGGACTCGACGTCCTCCCCCCAGCTACCCCTCGTGCCACATTACTCTCGACGCTTTTCTCAAAAGTTAATTGACAGGATAAGACTACGGGACTCTGAATTATTGAGAAAGGAGTCTGAGTGGAAAGAAATACCTCGGGGAGAGGAGAAAGGAATAGGTGAATCACCTAGGTATTTAATGGAGGAGTTTTCCTTCCGTATGGAGAGTATGTGCTGTCTATAGAGGTAGGTAGATTGCGAGTTTCGCGAATGCTTCTACGAGTATTTATCAATAAATTAATTACATTTATACAATATATTTTTAAAAGAAAAAGATAATAGGAAAAAACTCGGGTCAAAACTTCAAGTGCGAAATATTTAATAAAATAATCATCAACAGATGGTACAAACTTTGTAAATTCAACTACGGACACGTGCTAAGAATAAATTAATATTTGAGAATTTTTTTTTTTAATATTCATTTTATGATGCAGGAAATGTTAATAATTAAACATATGAAAATCAAAATAAGAACATTTGTCAAAATTGAGTTCAATTGTATTGATCGTTTTTTAAATTCTTTTTTGTACGAATGACAACAAAAACAATTCGTTTGGCATCGAATATTGTTTAAATATATATGGAGATTTTTTTCTGAGATGAATCAAATTCGATTTTTTCTGAGATGAACGTGTGTCCGATAAACGTATATACTCACTATGTAATTATGCTTATCATAGAGCACTTGCGAAAAAAAATATTTTCACAGAATGATCTTGTCTTCGGTATTTACCAAGCGTAATATACTAGTAATTATCTTCAACGACAAATAAGATTTGTTCTTTGAATAGCTGGAATAAAGTACGTGGATAGCAAAAAAAGTTTAAGCAATGGTATTTAGGAATTTGGGGAATCCTGCTATGTTGGTAGGAGAATTTTAGTTTTTATAGATTTTGGAATTCCTTTTCTATATTAAATGATGCGAATTACTGTCAATACATAAATTTTTTGAAAATTTTATTTGGACTTTAAAAACAGTATTTACTGAATTTATGTGAACGTCATAGCATTTTCCTAATGTTTACAACCTTTTTCAATAGATTTACACGAATTTAGATTTACACAAAAGAGTTTATGTGACCACTTTTCTGTGAACTGAATTGTTTAAAATATCTATGGAGCATTTTAGCAAACGTTTTAACGTATCTTAAAGCACTTAAATTTAGGATGTCGGCTTATTTATTTATTATAGATTACACCATTATAAATATATTTTTTTATAGAAAACTTTTATAGGTATATCAAAAAAGCATCAAGAAAAAAAATTATATTTGGTCTTTTAAAACAGAATTAGAGTAAATTTACATACATTTAATTCAGTATTAATCTCTGACAACAGCTGCAACCGATTGAAACTGATCACGTGATCTACTGCTATATATAGTTCATCCTTCTCGAAAGCTTAAGAATGTTCTGTTTTTATTCTGATTATGAATTTGTGTTTTCTTAAGCCTAGTTCTAATAATGTTCTCATTTACGATAAAGTTGTGTTTTTACTACATCCATAGATTCGGATGACTCAATTAAAGACATTTCGTTACAGATCAGAAAATTTTTTGTCTATTATTGGAATTATAAAAAAAATATTGTCTACATTACTAAAATATGTTTCCGAACCTTTATATTTGTTTTTCTTTAATGAAAACTATAAAAACAAGATACGCAGAATCACATCTTTATACATTGCAATATAGTGATACAGAGTTTTTAAAACTGCTTTTTTTAAGGCCTTTATTGTGTTTTGTAGTAAACAACACTAGTCCACCTAAAAAGAATCGTTTGGCTCATTCTTAGAACAAAGACTGTCCATCCTTTACCTAAAAAGATTTTAAGAAAAAGAAAAGAAAAAAACCATAATTTTTATCCCTTCAATATTTCCCTCTCCAGAAACATGCATTTGCTACCAATCATACACACCAAGATCCTGAGAAACACATTTTTCTTCCCCAACATTCCAACACAAAAAACTATAGATAAATCGGCATTTATTTTTGCAAAAGGGAACTTATTTAGGGATGCCTCACATTTTCCCAAACTCTCCATCCCTTATCTCTTTTGAAACATTTTCCATGAATAATTTACCTCCCGTCGGTTGCGAGAGTAATAGGGGAAAGGACGGAGAAAAAAAAGAAAAGAAAAAGATTACATCTATAGAAAATGAAATGAAATGAAACTGCAACGGTGACACGAGCATTAATATTAAATACGGACGGATGGCAACTGCTGAGCATGACATCTGCAATCAGTTGCCAAGAAGTAGTACCACGGTGAAGGAGAACTTATTTTTCGGTCGGGAAAAGGAGGTTTCGAATTTAATGGAATAGAGAGAAATGACCCCCTCCCCCTCAAAAAAAGAAAAGGTGAAGTACAGGAGGAGTCTTGATAGATACAGTAAGATCTGAACGGTAAGCTCTCGGTTTCACGTTTTTGTTCGTTTCGGATAAACTTTTTGAAAAGACAAATGTGTTTTAAATAATAAATGTCACATTGCTTAGCACTGTAATAAATCAAACTTAAGATAAAATATCTCCAAGCTGATTTTTATAGTGTAACAGCTAATCAATCAATGTTTATTAAATAATAAGTCTGTCCGGGAAAAAAGCGATGAAATTAAATGTAAATTATTACAGTTGCCGTAATAGAAAGGTTGCAGACGTGAGATAAATTAAATAAGTAAAAATCTTAATTTTTTTTAAAAAAAAAAGAATTGTATGGAAACACTTGTTGATTTTAAACGGTGTTTCCCAACCAAGACCGACAGAAGCTTTGAGGGGAGTTCACAAATGAAAAATTGTACTTCAGTTAGGGAGTTTATAAAACATTATTAATAAAAGAAATAAACGTCTTAAGAAAAGTTCAGAAATTCATAGTTAGGGGACATACTCGTATTTTCAATCACATTCTTTAGTCATTGGAAAGAAAAAATTCTGTCCGTAGAAAATTTTCGAAGAAATCATTATTTAAGCACAAAATATATAATCTAGGTTTTTTATAATTTAATTTTACTTAATTTAATGCATTTTTATAGTATCTTTTTTGTATTTTTCATTAAGTTTAACTTGTAAATTTTAGCATCTAAGTATTATTACCAATGTATAAGTTATCAAAGTCAAACATCCATCCGGAAGGGCAATGTACTCTGTCAGTGGAGCACACAAGAGGAGGGGGGTCGTAGGGGTCCGGACTTCTCCCAAAGCCCTTGAGTTTTTTTCGATTGATGATAATCCTACATCAGTAGCGCACACAGGAATTTCTCAAGGGTCAAGGTCGAAAGCACTGTTCTCGTACCATGCTTCAATACGTAGCCCAACATATTCTTTTAATTTTGTCAAAAAATACTAAAAAATTAATTAATAAGTGAATAATTAGAATTAATTAATAAAATTAATTATTAATAACGATTACTAAATTAATTTTTACGTACTATATACATAGAATTATAATCAATCGAAAAAAAATCAAGGGCTTGGGGGAGGTCTGGACCCCTCCCCCCTTGTGTGCGCCACTGTCCTATATATATATAACGTAAAATTTAATTAAATACTTATCATTAACAAATTATTTTATTAATTCAATAATTTATTTTTTATTGTTTTTTGTTAACAAAATCAGAAGAACCGATTGGTGTTGTCTTGAGGTATGATATGAGTTGGAGGGACTTTAGACCATGGACCTCCCCCCCCCCTCCTGAAAATTTTTTGTGTGCATTACAATACTCTTGTTCATCCCTCCAACGATATCCTCATAGAATACCTGCTTTTCAGTAATCACCCATAAAATAGTAAAAATTGCAATTGATCTCAATACGGCTTTAAAGACCTGCCAGTGGCTCGGAATTTAATTTTAATATCTCAATGTACTATTTTTTTCTTCTTAATTAATACTTCACATACAAAGCAACATACTTTGTCGAAAGCATCCAGTGTTTTTCCGACCGTAATACTTTCAGAACAATATTACTCTTTATTGATGAAATAAGTTAATTGACTCATTTATTACGAAAACTCATACTTTCCCTCTTTTGAAATTAAGCACTAAAAACATACTTATTCCCTTCCCCAACTCAATTAGCAACACAATCACACCCCATCAACCCAAAAACAAAATTCATTCTTCATAATCTCTACCGCCATCTTACGCAATAACTCCACATCAAGATCTAATTTACGAGACCATAAATCGAGCCAACCAACAAATCTCCAACATCACCAAACGATATTTCAAGTCCTACCATTCTTCGTTCAGCAACAGAAATGCAGAGCTTGAGAAACTTCTAGAACAACTCCACTGTACTCAATCCGAAAGGCTCTTAACGACAAAGAAAGGGAGGTGGGTCCAGAGGTCAGGATCGCGGGGATCAAGTCATTTCGCGCGGTCCAGTGGTCACGTGTCCTCGACGGCACGTGACCAATAAAAGGGTGGGTTGCAGCAGCAGCAGCAGGGGAGGTGTTGGAGAGGGTGACGTAATACCCTTGTAAAGTCCACACTGCCCAGGGAAACACGTTGTCCAATCTCATTAGCGCCTGCTGGCAGATTCTGAGTCACGCGCTTCGATGGACAGTGGATAGCAAAAGCGGTCCAAGTCTTGGAGGCTGAGTATACGAATTATCCAGTCCTAAACAAAAGTTGTGAGTTCTATGAAAATATGTCATTGGTGCATTATTTATATTGCACGATGGAACTATTTTTTATGATATACTGATGGAAACTGCAATAAAAATATTTATGGACTTCCAGTCTGTGATTTTCGGATATACAACAGAAATCAACACGAAATAACCTAGCTATTATAATAAGCAACGGTTCAGTGACAGAAGAATGACATCTTACCTCCAAAGCTCACAAGGAAAGAATTTAATACGGAGAAACCTCCATAAAATGGAAAAAAGCTGTTCTTGAACTTGAAACCTCAGAGACTTAGACACGATAATCCCTCCTATAGATCAACAAATTTTTAACTGTTAACATTAAGATTATACCATGACACTTTCGTCAACATGTTTTTATTGCATATATCCCCTGCCTTCACCATAAAAAGAATCTATGCACGACCCTGCTCTAACAAAACAATTAACACATTGAGGTACGACGATTAAAGAGACTAAACAATTTATATCTAAGAAAATTAATAATATAACGAAAAGTAGGGGAAAAAATTACTGAAAAGACATTTCAAAAAGTTTAATGCAAAGGATCTTAATAAAAGTGTGATTACGAAGCAAAATTTTATACGTAGAACAATCAGAAATTTCCCTATATCACGTAGTAAGCGATACAAAAATAGAACACACACTTGCAGTAAAAATAATTTAATTTCAAATATATTAAATAATAATGAAAACATCCGGTTAAAATACATCTGTCAATTTTTATAGTCCATTGGAATACGATTATTGTGGCTGTAGGGTAAATAACTGCATGTTTAAAATTAAATGTATTCTTCAGCTAAAATCTATATCCAAATCCAGACTCCACACAACAGATTTTAATTCAATGTCTGATATTATAAAAGGAAATAAAGTATATCTCTACACTCACCCGCATAAACACTCCTTTTTTCCTATTCTCGCTTTCATTCCCTCCCCCTCAGTTGTTTAGAAGAAAAGCCCTAACATGCGTATTCGAATTTTTTTCTTAACTTTGCAATTACGTTCCTCAATAAACTGTGTAAAAATGACAGGAGGCGCGAGTTTTGCATAATCCAAAAACCGTGTCAGACAAAATTAAAAAAATTTTTAATGAGGAAAAACCCGCAAAAAAAATTATGGAAAACCATTAAGATTTCAGATATATGTATTTACGTTCAAATATTTGGCATTATTTCAATTAACATTATAAAATATGTACGCGTTTAACATTAATATTATATACATACATGTTTCAGTTAAAAAGTAAAATTAGTTCAAGTCAAAAACAAATTTAGGAAAACATACATATGTTGTCTTAAAGGATAAAAAATTTTGATGAAAAATACTAGAAATAATAATTAGATAATAACTCGCTACAGTTTGTTAATAATAAACGTGTTTGTTTATACGAGATAAACTGAAATCTCTGTCCACTCACTACAAAGATCCGCCACCACATCCTAATCTAATGGAGATTTTTGTGTGACGAAACTCTTCAGAGAGAATATTATAATTCTACAAGATGAACGGTTATCAAAATATTTTGCAATATTAGCATTTTTTAAAAATGTTATTTTTTAATTTCTTTTGAACTTTCAAAGTTCTTTATACAATTATTGGTTCCCAGCTAAATAAATCTTCTAATCTTGTTGGAACTTCAGGGTACGTTCAAAGCTTCAATCAGTGACTAAACTTGCATTTGATTGGTAGATTTCGTTATCATCCTTTTGTGGAAAATCAACGATCCTAAATCATGTTAGAGTAAATCAACAGTGTATAAAACCAGCTAGATCTTGGATCGTGTTAATTGAAAACTATCTTTAAAAAAATTGAGTGCAGTTCACTTCACTTCTTTAACATTTTTGCACATAAACTATTTTTTAAAAAAATGAGCTTGGGCTCATTGGAAGATTTGATAGAATAGACTGAATAAATCAATACGAAAAAAAATGTTTTCAATTCTTAACAGTACAGCTCGATTAAAAAATATCGCTAAAGTAAATTAAACTACGTAAAATAATAAAGAAAAAAAATTCATATGTCTTCAGATGATTTTATATTCGAACTGCTCCACTTTTTATTCAGACGATATTAAACAAACTGAGAAAGCTATTTTTAAATTGTCCAGAAATAACAGCAAAAGCATGAACGACTCACTGTGAGATCAAATAACACACACACAGAAAAGTAAGAAGCTAAACATAAGCGGCGAAAAAAATGTTTTGAATCTCCACGTGACAACAGCTTGTCAACTGATCAAAATAAGAAAGGGACTGGAATGCTTCAATTTCATGCCCATCTATACATTACTCCTCCGTGACTCAGCCCCCATATAACACGTCATTCCTCTACTCCAAATCAGACATCCAATTGGCTTTGAAGTATTGGTCAAGTACAATACTTTCTTTCATTATTTCAAACACACAGAGGGGCGAAGTGCCACTCCATTATCAAGTGCAACATCCTCTCCATAGATTTTCTTGGGGGCTGTCCATCAACGTCCACTCGAAATCGAGGCGTAAGTGACAGGTGGATTAAAGAATCGTCTGTCTCTGCTCACTTCACCCCACGGGGGGTGGATCGGGAATTGAACGAGTGCTATTTCAGAACGCGTAACACAAAATGAAATTGAGGTGATGGGGGGTTGATGGGATGAGGGGTGCTACGAAACAGCGGCGGGATATGTAACAGTCCATCTGCTTTTGAACAGCTATTTTTGATGCAGTTAACTGATCTCTAAAAAAATTGTTCGTTGAAATGATTTCGTGTTTGACATTGCAATAACATTAAACAATGTCCAGTTTTATTGCATTATTAAAAATTAACTGGCTACTAGACTCAATATTGTCATAGTCCTTAATATAACTCTATGCTTGTCCTCAGAGGGGACGACGCATCTGCAGGGTGTCCTTGGATTATATTATTGGGAGAAATTTTAAGGGGAGGTAGAGGACATCACGAGGATTCAGATTTACATAGCAAAACCATGGTCGGAAACGTCATGGGGAAACGAAGATACACAAGACAGGTATCATCTGAAATATTTAATGGTCAAAGCTGGGAGTTTGAGTCACTCGTGTCCCCCCCTCATCACGCCTATTACCTAGTAATGATCCATATATATATATATTCGAACAAATTATAACATCCGGCGATTCGGTGCATCTGTCTGGAGGTACCTTTCGCGATACAATCTTTCTGCTGCTCTTGCAATTCCTTCAGCCAATTCGTAAATCATTTGCATACCTGCTAGCTCAGTGTTCCTAAAATGCTCCATACTGCTCTACGAATGATGGCAGCTCAAATGACTATGGCAATGGAGCAGTGTCGGTTCTTTCATTAGGCGTTTGGGGCAAGTGCCCAGGGGCCCGGGATCCGGAACGGCCCAGATAAGCTGAACTTAACCAGAGTTTCTGGTTATAAATTTCAATCTGCCAGTGCCAAGGGGTAAATTTTCTGCGCCCAGGGTTCAAAATGAGCTTAAACCGGCACTGCAATGCAGGTCTATTTCCTCCAATGCTCTTGTGAACAATGCTACCTAGTGCCGAACGAAAAAGCTTCTGTCCATGGGTTGCTAAGCAAATCTGAATCCTTGTGATGTCTCCTATATCTCCATAAAGTTTGTCCCAATAATCCTGATGTACCCTGTTTCTAGAGATCTTATTTTTTAAAAAAAAGCTTCCACGGAACATGAGGTGGTTAATGTTTAGTTATAGCATACAGAAATCCTCATCTTTTTCCCGAACGACGAACTAAAGTGAAAATAAGATTTGAATTCACAATCCCCCCCCCCAAGTCATTTTTGCAAATGTCAGATTTTTAAAATAGTCGGTAGTTCTTGTGGTTGACAGCTCACAGACGAAACGGCATGGTAGCTCAGAATCTTCATACGTTTGAGGACCACTGGCCTAGAGGGCGTTCTACAAGTTTTCTAGGCTCTCAACAACTTTGAATTATATCAGCATCTATAGCATACGTTCTGGCTCGCTGGTTTAGGAGAAGTGGCACGTAGGAACGTCTTAAGACTCCACAGCCCTAAGCCCAGAGAATTTTTAAGCCTTGGGTCCCTATGCAAAAGTAGGCCCTACCCGAGATCTTCAAAAGTAGACAGCATGTAGCATTCATTGTCAAATACTCGTTCAAACGGTCATTTGAAACAAATAAATGAGCACGACTCACAATCTCGAAAACCTAGGCACAAACCGGCTCTACCGATGGCCGCATTTCAACTAAGTGAGTTGAATGATTATTTACGGTGTTAGGCCTAGACCTAGACATGGATAACGGCCATCCATAATACTACAAACTTACCACTTTTGCTAGTTAACATGTAGTTTGAAATTCTCTGTTTTTCGGAGAATATGTACGGGAATAATATTTGACCATTAAAATTATCTGGATCATGATCTTATAAAGACAGAGTAGAAGGCAAAACCAGGCCCCACTGAGGGGGAGACACTGGGCCCGGGCCCAGTTCTCCCAAGCCTTAAGGCGTCCCTCGTGGCATGCACCTTTGGTGACATGCGAAATTATGATCAGTTACGTGTAGTTGAGGAGGGATTTGTTGATGAACTCTCGTTCCGTAATGTGACTGTCGACAAATTGCAAAAATTCTATCTAGTTCTTATAGTCCTATTTTGGGGAGCCACTGATCGCTCGAGAAACAATTGATGTGGAAAAGGATTCAGTCAGTGATTATTCACGACTGTTAAAATGTGAATATAAAATGAGTTCCTCGGCTCTACGGACATAAAAATTTGTCGATATTTTGAAAATGACTCAAGATTTTAACGGATATTTTCCATAGGAATTTTTAGACCATAGAACCATTTTTCGAAGGGACCGTCGAAATCGGAAGGGAACATTTCTTATTGATCACGAAGGAAAAGTTTTCCTCCTTACGATTGCAACAAATAAAAAAAATCTTTTTTTGCATCAATATTAATATTTCTGATATATATAATCTTAACTATTATACAATGTGTATTTTGATTTTACGAGCCATTCAGTTTTATTAACCACATAAAATTAAAGTCGATGTTAATGTTTCAAAATTTACCTGAAGTGAATGCAAGATATTTGATGAAGGAAAAATATGAAGATCGGAGAAAATTTATCCTTTTTTATTTTTAGAAAACGCTCCATGGAGTTTATTATATATTGGTATTTGAAACAAGTATATAAAATTATTCCACAAACATAATTTAAATAATAAATTTAGCACAACCACAGGATGAACTAGAACACCAAACTAATACTTATATCTCGGCTCTCAGCAATGATTATCAACTTATTAAGCCGTGTCAACTATTTTATTAACCACAATTCTCTTAATTTTATAAAACTTACAAAAATTTAGTATAAAATAACGTTAATGGATCAGGGTTGTTCAATTAATTTCCACTCATGAAATTTCCCTACTACAAAACATTATTACTAAACCATTCGTCGCACCGTAACGAATCTCGAAGTAAAGTACCCTTAAACCCCCTCGCAAAACCGCATAAAAGACACGCTCTCTTCCCAAAAGTTCCCCATAATTCTATAAAACACTTTTCCCGAATCATGACATCCTCCGAATTAAATCCAACCCACAATCCCGCCAAAATGAGGCAGCAAAACAGGAAAAGTCGTCAGATATGTCATTAAATTCCTCCCTCTTATTTCCCAACCCCGTATCCAAGAGAGTGAGAGAAGGAAGAGGAGAAAGAGATTGAAAGATCTTCTTCAATTAAATATGATCCTCCGCGCTACCAATTTAGTCACTCCTTTTAAAACCCGACTTAAAACTTTCCCTCTTCCCCCTGTAACCCCCCCCCTCGGAAAATACTTTCTCCCGATTTCGTCAGGATATTAGAGGAGTGAATTCCCTCATTAATCAATTTGATCGGAAAATGCAATTAGAGAGCAATTAGGCAGATTGTTACTCTCGAACCAGGATAGCAATAAACAGGAACGATTAAATTCCAAGAGAGAAGGGGGGTTTCGGTCCTTTATACTTTCGTCTGACTACCCCCTCCCCGCGTACAGGGGTGGAAAACTTTTAATTAAGCATCGCGGTGGGATTTTAAAAGGATCAGGACTCGTTATTTTATGACGCCCCTTTGAAGGGGGGTGTAGAGAAGTGGGATGCAAATGTTATTCGGTTCTTAATTCTATTTTTGACGGGAGTCTATGAAAAGGGGGGTGGACTTTCTTTTCCACTTGCAAGTAACTGCCGAAGCACATTCTTCCAACTGTTAGGAGACGATGAAAGTTAATTGCGAAGATAATGCAGACAGGTAGAAGACTGATGGAGTTAGGGAGTGATTTTCTTGAATAATCCGATAATGTAAAAGTCGAGATGCTATTAAGGCTCATATTTTTTTCCTCCTCTGCATCGTCTTGACAGAGTGTGCTGTTAGGTTAAATGAATTATTTCTCGAACATTTTGTGGTGAAGAGAAGAGAACGAGGCTTCATATAAGAAATTAAATATAAACCGGCGCCGTGACCGGAATAAATTACGTAATGTGTTCTTTACTAAAGTGGCTGAGTTATGAATCACCTTGAACACTGAAAAATGATATCAATTTAATTGAAAAGATGATACCGAGAGACGATACGGTCTGTTGAATTTCAGAGCAATTTTAGAAAACGCGAATCATGATATGATGTAACATTCTTTTTTATGGGGTGAGCGCGTCTCGACAAAGGATACATATGTGCTACGTAAAGTATTGAATAAAGTACTTTTCAAAGAAAGACTTCAATGCGTATATCGTTACCAGTGATATAACTTGCTGTGGGGATAGGGAAGATAAGCAAGACATTTAACCAAGAAACCTTTATCTCTCGTAAATATCCGTAAATGATTAATGTTAAATTAAAAGCAATCTTAATTACCAAAAAGTAACACGGTTTTAAAGTTTTGTAGGGAGCTGACGTAATATTGCATCATCTACAGGATTCAATTAATTGTATTTTACAGATTAAATCATATGATTTTACAACAACGTGGAAGTTTTGTAATTTTAAATAAACTAAAGGCTTTTTGAGAGAGAAAATGAGAACGCATTTTTCCGTCCTAATCTTCACTTGCGCTTTTTTGTGGTGTCGCTGTTGTTTTTATGCTTTTGAATATATTGCGTCTGTATCATGTGTCGTCTTTTAAAATATCATCGATAGTAGGAAAATGTGGTGATAGATAATCCTGCCATCCTCAATTCTTTCGGACGCAGTTACATAAAAAATAACATACAAGTAAACCACACATCTTCCTGTTATATAACAGAAAAATGTAACTGAATGCTGAGTTACTTATTAGAAATCAAAACCTAAGAAAATAAATAAAAAATAAGTACTGGTACATAAGGTTTAAAAACGGAAAGAAAAAAAAATATCCCTGGGGTATTCCAAAGCTCGACCCTAATGTCAACCAAAGAGTCAAACACCCCCAAGGACGTGAATGAGTATTTATTAACGTCGTAGTATTAACACACGCACGCACGCACACGAGAGCTATTGGCGACGTACCTTGTAATTTTAAACCATGGTCAAGTAATGAGAGCGACACCAAAACTGGTACTCCCTCACCAAAGTACCACATCAAGCCAATGGGACGATATTGAGCCATGGCAGATAAAGCGTGCATCAGCCCTTTTACACGGTGTGTCGTCAATAACACCAGAACTCGAACTCATGACATGGCGATTACAATCTCGTGACCATGACCACTAGGCTACTGCGGCCACCAATCTTTCTGGGAAAGAGAAAAGAACTTTTGGAGCCTTTAGAGCCATAAGCCCTGCTACGGCATGTTCGTCGTGGGTGTCGTGAGTGAATATTAGCGTCGCACTTTTCAGCTACTCGAGGGATTTTGGCGACGAACCTCGTTATTTTGAACTCTGGTCAAGTGACGAGGACGTCACCCGACCTAGTACCCCCTCTCCAAAATACCACATCACACCAAAGGGAGAACGTTTGAGCTCTCGACAGTTTTAACGTGCATCGTTCCCGTACACGGTGGATCTTCAGCGGTACTAGGCTCGAACTCATGACACGCGTGCCGAGGGTATCGCAAAGTAAGACCAAACGATACTTTGACATAAATTTGGAATTCCTCTTTGCTGAAAAAATGTTGCGGCAACGGCGGCCTAGTGATCAAGAACTCGCGACCGTTGTGTAATGAGTTCAAGCCTAGTACCGCTGAAGACTCGTTATCTAGAGGGGGAGGCTGAAATGTCCTTCCGTTGGTGTGGTAAGGAAGTTAGGAGAGGGGAGCTAGCTCAGGTGTCATCCTCGTCACTTGACTATATTTACAATTTCGAGGCCCATCACCAATAGCTCTTATGTTGCTTTATAGTGTGACGTTTCTTTCGCTCGCATTCACAATGGCGCACACAAGGACGGGGGGAGGTCCCCTGGTCCCCCCCCACCCCATCCCTTGATTTTTTTTTTCGAATTCGATTGCAGTTGAATAGTGCGACGTTAATTTTCCCTTACTGAAAAAATGTTTCATTACGATTGGATAGTAAATACGCATCTCATATAGGATTCAAGGAGAATTTATTATTTAAAATTACATTTCATCATTAAATATATAATTAGATAAATGTACTACAACAATGATTAATAGAGTTTCAAATATTTACTAAAATACCGTAACTTAAATCAAGTGATATTCGATCTCTGGATAACATTTATTATGTTATCAGGATGGTTAAAACAATCTCTTATTCAAAGAATATTTATTATGGAAAGTATTCCTCACAGGTTTCAAAATATTTATTTTAACCATAAAAAAAATTTATTTATTCTTGTAAAATTACTTCGGCATTGACTTTCTTTCACGCCAAGGAGATGGAGAACCTCAGCCATTAGCAGCGCCGAAAGTTAATTGGAAAGATAATGTCGACACACAAAAGATTGATGATGGCGTCCGCTAATTTTTAGAATGATTCGATAATGCAAGAATCGTGATGTCATTAGCGTCTTGTTTTTAATGTCCCGACATTGTCTATTATGCGTAAGGAAACGTTTAATGAATTAATTTTTAAACAATTTATTGATGAGAGGAAGCCTTTAAAAAATAAAAGAAAATTCTAGATTATTATAAGATAGAAATTTAATTTCTTACATTTGCAGTTTAACATAGGTTTTTGCTGATAGTGACAGAGGAGACCATTTTTATGTTGTAAGAATCAATAAATTGATTTAGCCTTTAGTAATTAAATTATTGCTTCCCATGTATGATTTTTCAACCAAAAAAGTATATGTTTATGAATATAAGAAAATGCGTTGTTGTGGTTGTTGTTTATGACACCCGATCGATAGCAACATCAGATCGAGGCCCACGAAATTCATCGTGGCAAGAGGCTAGTTTTACGCCTATTCTTAGCCGTAGCTTGAAGAACCATGCAGGTGACAGTACGATCAGGCTCCGTTCTGTCCCAATTTTGAAAGAGAACTCCCTTACCTCTCTTCTCCTTTCACCAACTTCACGAGAGGGCTTACGACTCGACGAATATTTAAGAGATTGATTACGAAATGTTAAAAATGAGAATGATAAAGATGCCAAATTAATAGGGGTGCGTTTGATTCTAATTCAGCCAGATATGTTTTTTTTTAAAATTAAACTTAAGTAAAAGTACTGCATTTTATACCATTAAGGTAATATGAAAAAAAAATTCATTAATTCCATGTCCGGAAACCCTTAAATCGCTTGACATGCAGACAAAAAGGAATGTGATATGCACTTTCTCTTTCCTCGGGAGTGTGGATTTCCGGTGTCATTGAGAAGAACCCGAACATTCAAACAAAACAGAATCAATGCAGAGTCCCGGTGTTCCCTGAAGAAATTTTAAATATCTCTGAGACGTCATCTATAACGTATCATGAAATAAATGACGCCTCTCAGACGTCATTATGTACCAAGGAGCCGATAAAATGCCCACATAGCTATCGAAAATATTCTTCCATGTTTTATTTCTCTTTTCTACCATGGAGAAAGTCACTGTTTAGAAGTAAAATCATCAAAACAATTTTAAAACTTTAGAAAGAAACCGTATAATATAATTTGCTATGAAGCAATGTTTCCTGGCACCACTTAAAACCTATCTTGTAGAGGGATTCAATGTGTTCACATTGGCGTAATTTGGAAGTTTTGAGAGAGGTGTATAATTTCAAATCGTGCCTTCGTTGACTGTTCAAGGTTTAAAACTGTGAGGTTCTTCAACAGCTTTCTAGTGTTGCTTCGAAGTTAATAAATAATTAATTTAAGTAAAATTTTAATGAAACTATATAGTACAAATCAGAATTATTTAGCAAAAGATTATACAAATACATTACTTCCGTGGCATAATCCAATAATCCTCTCCCATCCTTTCTACAGTTATATTTAAACAAACTAAACTCAGTGGCGCAACAGCCCACGGCCTACTCTGCCCATCTCAGTTCTCATGACCTTGAACACTGAGGTACATTCGCAGATGTTCTGGTCAGATGGTTATTCTGATGCGAAATCCTAAGTGTTTAGTTCCCAAGCAAGCTTGGTACTCATTTATTGACCTACTCAAAAGATGAAAGGCTGAGTCAATGTTACCCAGCCCGGGATTTGAACCCCGGACCTGTGGCGATGTACTACCTTTCAGCCACTGGGCTTCTACATTTAAATAGTAATAACTTATTTGCAAACATCATGGCTTCTTCACATATCAAACAACGTTATAAAAAAACCCCAGAATTTAGTTAAGGAAAAATATGCGTCATAATTTGCTACACAACGTTTTTAAATTATAGATACAGCATATAGTATGTGCTACAACTCCACGAGATTATGTAAAATTAAGTATTGACTACAAATATAGGAGTATATGAAATTGAGTACCTTATTCTAGTGAGTCTTTCTACGGAGAATATAGATAATATATAACTCTAAATCAATCTATTTTCATATATTACATTATACTAATAAACACTCAAGGGAACACATTGCACATGTATAAAATATCTCTTAATTTAAAAATTCTCAGAAAATAAAAGGATATGTGTATAATAACCTCACCAACTTATAAGATAGTTGAGGCTGTATTTGTGGTTGAAAATAAGTTCCTTAGTTTTGATCAGCCTTAAATCGCGTGCTACACAACGTAATGATCGCGTTACTGTTATGTATGAAGACAAGAGATTATATATACCAGTACCGATTCTAGGGTGTTGAGCGCCCGCGTGCAAATATCTAACGTGCCGCCAGTCTACAAAATTTTTCATATTTTGTCTAATACTTAAGGATGACTTTATAAACTCATATACATGCATAGGAGTAAAATATTAATAAAAATGCAAATAGACACAAAAATAATTTCTTTCCTCTATTTTGCGTTTCTAAGTTGTAAGGCTATTATTAAATTGAAAACTTTTAATTTCCCGTAATACATATTGAATTTAAGCACTCCTATGTATTAGGTAATATTAACCATATTAGATATTTTTTGTCTAGAAACTTTCACATAAATCATTTTTGAGACGATTTTGGTAAGCCTCTATTCATAATGAGCCGACAGGGCTAAATTTTTATTGTGGTATTTCCAGCTCTGCCGCGAATTTTGCTACCAGATGAATAGATGTTTTTCTAAGAGTAAACATTAATGGACTATGTGGAACAACACACTGTGGATAGGGACGTCTTAAGACTCTTTGAGGTCCTGGGCCCAGAGAAATCTTAAAATTTTTTGAAGCCTTGGACCTCCATGCAAAAGTAGGTCCTATCTAAGATCTTTAAAAGTAGACAGTATATAGCATGCATTGTCAAATACTCGTTCAAACGGTAATTTGAAACAAATAAATGAGCACGACTCACAATCTCAAAAATCTAGGCACAAACGGGCTCGACCAATGGCAGCATTTCAACTAAATGAGTTGAATGATTGTTTATGGTATATATATAGGCCTAGGCCTAGACATGGACAACGGTCATCACAAAATAATACAGTCTTACCACTTTTGCCAGTTGTCATGCCGTTTGAAATTCCTTGTTTTTCAAAGAATTTCCGAGAGTGAGGCCCTGGGCTCGGGCCCAGTTGGCCCATGCCTTAAGATGTCCCTGTATGTGCACTATCATTTTATTTTTTTTAAGCTATGCTATGTTATCAAAAAATCGGGACATTCAATAACTTTAAAACTCGGCACATTCATCCGACTTATAAGTTTAATTTAACTGAATGATGTAAAAAATTTGCTTGACTGATAGAATTATATGTGGCCTGTGGCCGCCCCTTTCTATGACCACCCGCGTGCGGTGGACATGCTGCACCCCTGCTAGGATGGGCCCTGGAGATTTCACAAAATACTCTTTCTTTTGAAAAAAAAAAGGCCAACGGTACTCCTAAACTCCCTAAGCTAAATACTTGAAACCACATCTAATCCGAGCAGACTGCACCACATCCAAACAAAACCCAAGTTGTAGTCAATTTCTTTCTACGTGAAGAAGTACGCATTACGACCCTCTGCCACTAAAACCACCCCATCGCTACATAAAGTAAAAACGTAGCAGAAATATAATTTGCGACAGGTTTTGTTATATCCATTTAATCAGTGTTTCTAGGCGTACAGTGGATAGGAAAAGACCGCATAAAGACGAACCTTCGCCAACACAGAGAAAATCATCCGGGGTTTTAATGCCCTTTCGCATTAAAGCGGAGCCCGAAAGCAATAAACAATAACTGGGAGCCTATAAAACGTGGTGGAGCACTTACGGTTCCTCGTCAAAATCTTATCGCTAAGCCACATCGGAATTAGGTGGAATAAACAGTGCACGAAATTGGTCATTCAATAAGTTTTATTGGCCTCCCCCTGGGTTGGCGGATATGAGCTGGTTGGCAAGCTGTTGGCGATAAATCGCGTCGCCGCGCGATAATGGGGTGGTTAAAGTTCGGATTAAGTTACGCGAGGGTAGAGATAGTGTAGTTAATTAGGGGTGTAGTCAACGAATTGATTTTCCGGTTTGACAATGTCTATCCGTGTTTAGAATGGAGGCGAATCAGTTTGCAGAAGGTGCGACAGATAGTTGGAATGTTTTAAAACAATATGGTATTATGTTAATTGGAGAAACTATAGTTAATTGGAGTCGATATGATTTTTAGGAAAGATTCAGAGCCAAAAGAAAATTAATGATTTTTCTGGCAAATACGTTAAAATCTAAGATGCTAGTTAATAAAAAAACACTGGTATTCAGCTACAGCAATCTTATTTTTATCTCATTCAAATTGGTACCCTTTTGGACTGACGCACACATTAACTCAGGGACGTCTTGAAGACTTTTTAAGGCCTACAAATATGTCGTCCCTACCTATGACCTTTAAAGAAGACACAGTACACAGCATACACAGTCAAATACTGGTACAGACAATAACACGAAACAAATAAATGTGCATGACTTACATTCGCACAAACCGGCTCGACCGATAGCGCCTTTTGACTGAATGAGTAATGATGGTGTATGGTTATAGGTCTAGGCCCTAGGCCTTACTTAAACGACGTTCATCACATGTAGCCGTCCGAAATTCCTAGTTTTTTGGAAAATACAACCAGAAACAGCATTTGACCGTTGAAATTATTCGAATTACGATCCTATTATGGCTGAGTCGAAAACTAGACGAGGTCCCATTGCGGCCGAAGCCTAGTTGTCCCATGGCTGAAGACGTCCCTGTCTTTACTCAAGGATTCTGCCCCTTTTAGAAGCAATGCCAGTGATACCTGTAATGGCAAGCAATGGCTTAAATCGGATCGCTCTCTCTCTCACTCTTTTTGGTATTTTCTGTGGTATTGCTAAGGTTTACACAAAATTTCATCCAATAACATTGCTCAAGTTCTATAATTTTGCTGAACACTGCAACATATCTTCATTTATATTTTTAACACGCCGGCTGGTGGCGTGGTTGGTTTGTCGTTGCCTTCTGCACCCAAAGTTGCGGGTTCGTTCCCGGCCCAAGTAGGTGGATTTTCATGATGCAGAAAATCGACAGTGGACATGTCGTATGGTTATACGGCATGTAAGAGATCCCTAGAGTGCCTGTTTGGCTTGGGTACTCTGGGCGAAATTAAATTCCTAGAACCATTTCGCATCGTCAGAGCTCCGGAGCCTTCCTTTTAGGCGTCAAATTACATTATGGTGATTAGTATTCCACGATATGGTGCGAACTTAAAAGTGATACCTACTCCCGTAGAATGTACTAGGTCTGCAAAGATTAAAATACCAATGCGCAGCCCATTAGAGAGAAAAAAAAGTATTTTTAACACATTTAGTACGTTTTTTTAAAAAAAACATAAAAATATTTCAAAGTAGTCGGTTGGTCTGAAAAGCACACACAATTATAAATTCTTTAAGAAAAAAAAAAAAAAAAAAAAAAACAGAATATAATATCCTCAACAAGGTTGATAGGAAATTTTTCGTACTGAATCTTCACGAGACTGTGTCAAACATATTCTTCAACAAGGCGATGAGGTCTATAATTTCTAACAACGACATTCGGATATTGGACATAAAAACTTATTTGGATAACAGAATTTTATGAAGGTACATAACACAAGTTTGAAAAAAAAATGTACACTTTGATAATCTAAGTCCTTGGTACACCAAGGCACATAAAATTTAGATTCCAATCATAAAAAAAAATTACATAACATAAATTTTACATCGCTCAAGCAATTTTTAATGCACTTTAAAAATTATTACAATCTTAATTTTTTTTTATCCTATGAAATGGATCAACATATAGCTTTGAACTGACATCATCACATAAATAACCAAAATCAAAGGTAATAAGAAAAAATATATTAAGGACTTTCACGATCGAAGTTGGCGCATTCAGTCTCCATTGTTGTGAATGATTATTTTCTTTCGAGGATTCAAGAAAAAAAACTCCATTACATTAGTAGTAAAAAAAAAGAATGTTTTATAAATTCTAAAAAGAATATATGCATTTTTTATGAACACCATCCTTTTTTTCAATTATTTATATTAAAATTATATATATTGTAGATAAGTTTCATCTGCATTCTAAATATGATCTTACTGTTTAAGTATTCGAATAACTATAAAATCGAATTTTGGTCAAATATCGAATTTTTTTCAAATTTAGTAAAATATTAAATCACATTCTTTACCTTCCGAATATTGTTTCCATCTCTTTTGGACCTAATGTCATAGCTTTTATATATATAATTATGTTTTCTGTATTTAATAACCGGAAGAAGCAACCATTTCACCTAAGCCTTTCACCTTTTCAGCTGAATTTAAAAAAAAAATTCGTTTAGATTTGTAATTAGATTAGAAGTAAAAAAAATATATTATGATCATGAAGTACAAATATTATGGATATTATAGAAAATTTTATGAATCAAAATCGGGAAATTTTTTATATATTTTTCAAAAGGATGATAAAGAGAATGAATTGCACTCAAAACTGTAGATGTATTAGCTATTATTATTAATATTCATATTTATGATTTGCAACACATTTTAGTTAATTTTTGCTTCGTCATTTATTCCCCTTGAATATCTTTTGAAACACTTAAGCTTTGAAAATGAGAGTATTTCATATTCTATACAAGGTTTAAAAATGAAAACATCTTGATTTAAAGACGCGTTTTGATTTTTGCGAAATTGGTTATATTTGCTGTGTTTTTTACTCGTTTTTCAAAAGCAATTTTAAAAGAGTAATTTTAAATGTATTTTAAAAGTTTTTAATCATAATATATATTATGCATACAAATCATAATTTAAAAATAAAAAAATAAGCAATCCTCTGAAGATTTTTAAATACATTAAAAAGATAATATTTTTTTTTTTTACCCATTAAGTTGACATTGACATTTTTACGTCGCGTTTCCCTCGCGAGGATATACATTACCCGTGCATAAACGTCCAGTCACTTTTTTCTTCTTTTTTCCCCATCCGAGCTCATTATTTATTCATGGGTTAAACATTGTACAGTCTTGTTGCGGGAAAAATCTTTTTTCGTAAAAAGACGCGCGTCGGTTTGATAAAGAATTCTTAACGCGCCGTCTTCTTTTAAGAAAGATTATTTTGTTGGATGCGTATCAACTCGTTTTGTTTCGAAAAAAGAAACATTGCTAAAAAAACATCTATAAGGAAAAAAAGCGACTCACTCATTCACTGCCTCACGAAATTTCAGAACTATAAGACTTAAAATTAGGCAGGCATGCTCCTTTCATGGAGTAGAGAGAGATCCGCTATGTTATGCGAGAATCGACCCCAAGACGGTTGTGAGGGGTAAAGGGGCGTTATAAATGAAAAAATTTCTGTTTTTTGAACTGTTATATTGTTTCCCATACTTAAAATATGGTAAGCATGTTTCTTTTGTTGAGTAGAGATCCTCTGAGATTTCACGGAAATTAAGTTCTACAGGGAGCTGTGAGGGGTTAAGGGTGTTATAGATAAAAAAAAATTCAGTTTATTTTTTAAAAATATTAGACCATAGGATTATTAACTATTTTGATCCACAAACTTGAAATTTTGTAAGCATGTTTGTTTTGACGAATGGAGATCCGCTAAGAACGGGTCTAAGGAAAATGGACTCTGAAGGGGGATACGTTTCTGGACATACTGGATTTTCCATTAGAAAACTATATTAGTTTTGCAAGGCGTGCTAACTAACGAATATAATTATCTCGTGGAATCCAAAGTTATAAACAGTAGAATACTCACAATCTAGTAGGAAGTATACACATATAAAGATAAAACGTTTTAATATTATTTTATTATATTAGAATAAAGTTTAAAAAACGTTGAAAAATAAAGATGTAACGAGTCTATCTCCGCGAACCTGTCCCTAATCGTCTTGGGGTAAATTTACCTCTTTTTAACTGGTTCTATTGAAAACTTTCCCTTGAAGATTCGATTTATTCAAATGAAGGGTTCTATCTAAGGCATTGACTTTTAGGTACGCGAGGTTAGTTGAAGTTACTTGAGAGTAGTTGACAGCTATAGTCAAGAGTAAGTCGACGATTAATTTCTGAATAATCAAAGATTGCTAACTAACGATTTAGTCAATAAAATAGAAATTAATAATAAAGATAGGAGTTCATACTACTAATAACGGAATTACGGTTAGTTAGATTGTAGACTGCTAAAGTATTCAGAGAGTAAGTGAATTAACTATACTCAAATATTAAGTATCCCATCCTATACTTAGTAGTGATGTGCATTTTCTACCCAGGGTTAATTTAAGTAAGAGGGCAGTAAATTAGAAACTGTACTGATTATGGCTGATCTTTCTGTAACTCCCAGACACAAATAAACGCATCGCGTTTATAACAAAGTTATTATAAAAAAAAATTTCAGTTTTAACGAATAGGATGAGCATTAGGTACTTGTAATTATACAAACTTCATAAAGAACGTAATCCAATTTGCATACATATGTTTCTTTTTGATTTTCTTTATTGTGACTCGTGGAACCTCTGGGTATGCTTTGTGGAGCCCCAGGGTTCCGTAGAACACAATTGAAGACTACCGCACTACTTCAATGGCAAAGTCATGAAGCTAAAGGGAAATTTATTCTCCCTCGTCAAGTGAGGTAGAGATTGTTTTTTAACGTCCCACGACGGATATTAGCAACGGACTCATAATTTTGAGCTGAGGTCAAGTGACCAGCAACCCACTCTCCTAACTTCCACACCACGTCAACGTGGGGATTTTGAGCCATGAGACATTTAACGTTCCTCAGCCCCTCTATTCGGCGGGTTTGAGTGGCATCAAGACTTGAAATGGCGACTCGATAACGCCGGACCACGAATAGAGGAAATTGACCATGACCATGACCAAGACCACTGGACTACAGCGTCTCTAGCAATCGCCAAAATCCACAGAGTAAGCCGATGTCATAATTTAAAATTATGAAGTTGCTTGTGTAGCTGAAACAGTACGGCAATTAAACAAAACCAAATTATCCATAAAATATTATTATATTACTTTATAAATCACTACGTTGCCCGTAATTTTTTATGTTTTATTTCTTCATTAAACGAGAGAGGGAATTTGTAAATGAGAGAAATATTCTCTCAATTTTGTAAGATTTAATTAATTAGTTTTATTTAGTAATTTAAATAAAATTTTGTACTGGAATGCATGAAGAAAGTTTCCTGAAAATTTATATATTTTGTAGCTTACTTAATTACTTGTAAACAGTTATGTTGCTGATTTACCTTAATACTGTTAATTATTAAAGTCTTGCAGGAATTAATGAGTACCACGATAAAAAAAAACCTGTAATTAAGGTTAAATACCATTTCATAATATATTTTCATTAAACAATTCTGTAAATTTATTTCGTCTATTAATTTTTATGGTTAAAATTCTTCATACAATGCAGAATTATTTAAAAAAAAAAACACTGATAGAAAGTAGTTTTTTAAAGTTCTTATAAAACTAATTAATTTATTCACTGTTATATAGACGTTTTTCGTCCTTTACTGCTTATGTATCGCATTTCTTTTTTCGTTTTTCCCCGTAAAATATTTGTCGTAGTTCATTTTATATAGTTAAAATATTTAATTAATAATTCTATAAATTACAACAATTAACATAAATTTAAACTATTTTAATTTTATAGCAGTTATATTCATTGTATTTATCCTTATATTAAAATACGAATCAGAGTTCTTTTAAATTAAATTCATTCTCTAATTTATAAACAAAGCATTACGATTGCAATTTTATAATAGGATATAATGACAAAGTTTAATCGTAACATTATTATTATTAATATTAACAATTTATTTTAAAAAATCACACTATTTTAGCTAATTTGATCATTTTTTCGTTACTTTATATAGACAAAAATAATGTTATAATCTATATTCGGTATAATTTTTTTCAGAGATTCATTGTATTTTTTTATATAATACTGTTATTTAAAAACTAATTGTAAAACAAAACAAATATTAAAATGCTTTTCTGAGGTATAAGGAATACTGAAAAAACCTTTCAAAAATATAGGATCTTACAAATAACAAAAAATTTGATTTTAACAATTTGTACTGGCTCAATTGACTGTTTCTTAAAACCTACTCTACAGCTACAAGATGATACAGGAGACGACCTTCGTAACTTCGAACCACCATCAAGCGACAAGGCCGACACTTGATCTAACACTCAACTCTTTAAACCCCTACACAACGCCAACATGAGGACTTTGTGCCTTGACAGATTTAACAAGTATAGTTTCTCCATGCGGGTGAGTGTTCAATTGTTTGCACTGGTTCAGAAACAGTTATTATAAAATATCGTAGTAATTTTTCGTTAACCTTTTAAAATTAATTTTGAAAATAAAATAAGTTTATAAACTGAGTTTGTCTTACCTCACTATTAGAGAAAATATAATCCCTTGGCACAACATAAAACATTTGGCTAACTTAAAAAAATTTAGCGTCATATCTCGCACGAGAAAAATATGTTTAAATTTAAAAGGCGTAAAATGGCAAAAATTTTGGCGATGTTTTGCGATAAATCCTGAGAAATCTGACGCATTTAAAAAGTAAACGTTGCTTATTTCAGACAATTGTCTTTTGCAATCCTAGAAATACGTAAATGGTCTTAAAAATAAACGCTGAATATGTATTGTTAATTCATAACTATTTTTATTTCTTTTTTTAAGAGTATTATTTTATTTTGCATTTTTGCTACGTAAGAAATAACGACTTGAACTTTAAAAGGCAAATAAATATAAACAACAGAGCTTGGAACATATCAACTGATAAAACTTCTTATACGGATTTAACAGAATTTTTTTTAATTTTTTTTATACAGCAGAATCTGAATACAAGAAAAATATAATATTATACGTGTGATTGTTATTTTCAATACAATGCACAATAAGTCTATTGTTTTAGATTTTTTTCTCTTTTTGATAATTACGATAAATATAAAAATCTTCTCCGCTTTAGATCATTAAAAAGCATTCATTCAAAACACTTTTTTTTAGAAAAAAAATGAGTTCTTTTGCATTTTTTATTTTTAGCCGTTTTATATATTCATCTTGAAGGCGTACTATTGTTAGAAGCGCATATATCTTTTTTTTTACATTTTATTGGAAACAGTTCGTCTTTTTCGGAATATTTAGAACCAAATGTAAAAACTTTTTTAAAAAAAATATACATATAAAGGATTTGGAGGAGTGATTTATGAATTATTTACGTTTAATACATCAAACCCTATAACTTTTCTGTGGTAATTTAACAAGTATAGCCACACAAATTCTTTCATAAATTGTGTGAAGTCTTATTTTCTTGTTAATTTTAAATTGGTTCTTTTCCAAACTTATTCTGACAAGAGTGCTGGTCGCCAAGTTGTGAGCAACGAATCCAAAGCCTGTCAAAATATATTCACCCAGTTTAGTTGAGGAGGAAATAAATTTTAAATTCAAGAAAGAATTATGAGGAATTCAAGGAATACGAAATAAGAATTTGAGAATAAGTTATAAAGGTTGATAATAAGTTTCTCTATATTTATTGATCAGAAATTCATTTCAAATAGAACAAATTTTTTCTCGTAATTGATTATTTTTAACCCCTTAACAGCCAATTAATATTTACTCGATTTGCACCTCAGTTCCCCCGTTTTCTACATGAAACGTGCACACGCAATGCTTTGACGGGGGGGGGGTGAGTGAGTGAATATTAACGTCGCACTGTTCAGCTACACGAGGGCTTTTGGCAACGGAACGCGTATTTTTGAACCATGGTCAAGTGACGCGGACGACACCTGAGCTGGCACCCCCCTTTCCTAACTACCACACCATCGGTAGGACGTTTGAGCTCTCGACATATTTAACGTGCATCGCTAACCTACACGGCGGGTCTTCAGTGGGGTTCTGGCGCTCGAACTCATGAGACGCTAGCCATGATCTGATACCTTGACCACTTGGCTACCACGGCCGCGATGGGGGGGGGGGGCTCAGATAAGCGAATTTTTCTCTTAAATAAGTAAATTCTTTACAAACACAGTCAATGTCATTGTCACTGTTACCATATTTAAAAGCCATCAGAGTAGATTTATATAGCGCAGCACAATGCAAAGAATCGTACGTAGGAAGAGCGGATATATGCGTCCACGGCACTTAAATCGCGGGTTGAGCGAGAAGGATATATACGCCGGTGGCTGTTAAGGGGTTAAAATTAAATAACAATTAAACTTGCTTGCATTTTTTCTTGATTGATTATTCATTAGTCTCACTCTTAAAGCCTTTTATTCTTATTATGATTGAAACCTAATTGTGTGAAGTTGTTCCTCAATACTAAATCCCATTAAAAAGCTACTTTATACTATTAAAATATTTTATAAGCTTAGTTGTTATATACACGTCAGACTGACCACCTGACCGAAACATCTGCACATGTACCCCCAGCGCCTAAGGTCGCGTATTCTGAGAAAGGCACAGTTAGTCTTGACCCTCATGGCTTGCTAATTTACTTGATTTAACTAGCCTTATAGAATTTTTTTTCAAAAGCGAAATGGTATGCTTTGCAAGATGTGTTGTCATATGGTAAAATAAATAATACTGTCCTCTGGATCATATCTTCAACATTAAGAAATTTACAACCTGATCTAAAGATTTCCGAATTTTCTTTTTAAAATTCATTCGGTGTTACCTGGTAGATGAAATTGTGAAAATACCTGAAAAATTAAGTAAGTGTTCATTATCACGTTGCACTCTTAAATAAACTCAAAGGCCCTTTGGCAACAGACCTCATAATTTTGATCGACGGTCAAGGGTCGGTGCCGACATCTGAGCTGTCATCCTTCTCTCCAAACTATCACACTACGCCAACGGAAGGACTGAGCCCCGATCGATTTCACGTACGTATTGGCTCCGCTACAAGGCAGGTCTTCGGAGGAACTACGGGAATACTCGTATGAGACCAAATTAAATCTTAGTACGTACATGCAATATACATACTAGATTGTCATTATTTCACCAAAAATTCGCAGTACAAAATTGGCTACCATTTCAAATTAATTCATAATATCTGATGCATAATAAAGCATATATTTTATGATGAAATATCCATAATCATGAATACCTGTACTTCGCGCACTTTTTAAAACATACGACAGTCCGAGCCTTGCGGCACTGAAGACCCATCATGTAGAGGAGGCCGCTGCACCTTTGATCTGCCAATATTTAAAGTCCACCCGTTGGTGTGGTGTGGTAGTTTAGAGAAGGGGTACCAGCTCATATGTCATCTTCGTCACTTGACACATGGTTCAAAATTTCGAGGTCCGTCGCCGATAGCCTTCGTGTTGCTAAGTGCGATGTAAATCAATACTCATTACCAGATATTCATCGAAACTGATTGTTGATATAAAGTCTGTGCTGCCATCTATTGAGAGTTATTATAACTACAATATTAAATACCATGATACAAGCATGCAGACGTCAACACTTCTACCAAAACATTCTCCTTGGAGAATACTTAAACAAAGCGTCACATAAAAAAAAAGTCAGAGAACACAAAAATCTATTCTCGGCCAATCACCGGACGTTCATCAAACGATTGTTCTAGCTAATGGGCCATTTCGCTGCCCATATAAATAGTGTTAAAAAGGAAGAAGGGGTTGCAGGAAAAATGGACAGCGTAAACTTTATTGCTCATAATCCAGGTCGGAAAGGTAAATTAAAAGAAATGCGTGGTAAAAACTTCCTGCCGGGGGTTTTTACGAGAGGAATGGAGTGTTGGCTTCGTATAATAGACTCTTGTGACTCCATGCTTTACGACCGGTGTAAAAAAGACCCTAAAAGCCAGACTTGCGTAAGAAAGTCGCTTGCAAGCGAGGGGGAGGAAGAGGGGAATGAAATTTCCCACTTTAGGACTGAAGTGGATGAGTGTTGTTAAGTAAGCGATTGCTGCAGGAAAAAAAAAGATAAAGTTATGAATGGTGTAAAAGCGATTTCACAATGTTGATATGGAAGCTGTTAAAATTGGGAAGCGCTATTAGACTTCATTGTTGGGGTATTAAAATAATAACTTGATTGCACCCTAAAATAATTTGAAAAGGGATACAACAGAAGCCTTATTTATACCACATAAATATTTAATGGTATAACAGTGTTTCCCGCATTATCAATATAAATCTTTATTAGTATTGAACAAAGCTTTTCAGTCAGTTATTATAATGCCTTCAATTCGCTTTTGGTATATTAGATTTCCCTCCCTCTGCCATAACACGATAGATACGTTCCATGTTGTATGAATCCATATGTTGCACGGATTCTTTTAATTAGGCAAATACACACGTAGCTTATATTTCAGAGCGATTAGCTTACTCGTTACATTTAAAATAACCTTCTTTAATAGTCTGGCTTAAGAGACTACATGATAATTTTCACGGTCGTTGAATAATACATGCTTTTTTTCTATAAGAAATGTATGCAAATTTATCAACACACATATATATTTATCACGTTATATATTTAAATTTATCAAACCCCTTGCCACCTGCGTATATATCCGTCTCACTCAAAAAATACATTTAATGCCCTAGACGTATATGTACGTCTTTTCGAAATACGATTCTTTTCTTTGCACTGCTATCAGTTAAACTATTCCGAAGGGTTTGGAATGCAATAAAATGACCTTGACAGTGTTTGAGAAAAATTTACTTACTTCAGAGAAAAATTTGCTTAGTTGTACCTTTTCTCTACCCCCAAATACACTGCATACGAGAGGCTGTGTGAAAAACAGTGGCACTGGAGAGCGAATAGCGTAACTTTTAATCGGCAGTTAACACACTCAACTTTAAAGACAACTTAATTCCTAGCATGTATGTACCAGATATAACAGATATGTACATCCTCTAGATGAAATCGGGTTTAATTTCAAAGATTTATTTTCCTAAAGCTTTTTTCTTTTCAAATTTAAGTTGAATATAATAAGCTGTACAGCATACATACATGTTTTTTAAGACACTTTTAATGTGCATGACAGTTAGAAACAAAGCAAGACGATCTCCTTTAAAAATAGGATTTCCTCAAAATTTGAGAAGAACAATGATCCCAGCCAAAAGTTATGTAAATATTTGAAGATAAAACGTAATAAAATCGCGATATATGTCAAATTCTTTTACCGTGCTATATGAGTCCGTCTTGGAAAAAATCGGGGGGGGGACTATGCAGTATTTGCTTAGTAATTATTCACATTAAAAATTATACTTAATGCCACTCAAATATTTGAAAAGGTTAATTTTAAACGCAGGTAAGTTGATTGATTGATTATTTATTAACATTGCTCTCACGTGACAACACGTGAGCTCTCGGGAATAAAACTCGTAATTTTGAAACACAGTTAAGAGACGAAGACGACACTTCGGCTAGCACTCCCCTCCCAGACTTCTAAATTTTGAAGATTTTGAACCTCGACAGACCTGACATACATCAGTCTCCATACATGGTGGTTCTTCAGTGGCACCGGAACACTTGTCCACGATTCGATAGATACAAAGATGGCCACGAGTTCACGACAGTGGCATTCGGCTACGAAAAGCAGGATATCAGACGATAAATACGAAATAAATCAAGATGAAGAAAGAAATTTAAATTACTAAAAACCAAGTAGAAAACATCTCTGTTTTCTTCGTGCGTAATTTTTTGGTGATTTTAGAATTTCTTTTAAGAATTCTCCCTCATAAGCTAAAGTTGCTTAATTGATAAATAATTATAATTATATTTGTGTCTGTGATGGTTACGACTACTAAAATTGTGTCGGGAACCAGCACATAATTTTCAGAAACGGAATCTTCGAAGTTACCTACAAGTATTTGGGGCAGTCACAAGCCTACATAACCTGTCTACAAAACGTGTCTACATATCAGAAGAAGCAACCATTATTGCTGGGGCAGTGTGAACTTTGGATGCCTTATTAGAGTCCAAGTCAATCTAAGACTTGATGTTATAAACTGTTTTAATCGAACTTTAAAAACATTTTTCTCACGAGCATTTATATCATTTACGCATGGGAAATATTTGAATAATTTTCATCAGAAACATATACGCATCGTTCTAGTAAGTTGTATTTATCTATCAAGTATTGTCCGGATTTTAACAAAATCAACTGCAATTTTATTGATATCTACAAATTAAAATGATAATCATCCTTTAAAATGCAATTAAAATCTATAAAAGTTGTAAACTCGCTTATTTCAAGTAACAAGTCCACAAACAGCCGTCACATATTCTGCCAGATGTACAGCTTCGTATATATATATATATATATATATATATATATTTAAACATAATGTAGCATCTAAAGCCTCACCAAATGTATTCCACAAAATATGACAACATTATTTTCGAACAACATTGAATATAACGCAAACAAAAACAGAACTGTCACGCACTGGTATTCATCCGAAGAACATTCCAAACACGCATTTTATTTCAGGGATAAAAGAGCAAAAGGCGGCGACGTCACTCTTTTTTCTGTGTGTGTGCGCGCCACCCGCTGCCGACAATGTATGCA
This sequence comes from Trichonephila clavata, assembly GCA_019973975.1. Lineage (NCBI taxonomy): Eukaryota > Metazoa > Arthropoda > Arachnida > Araneae > Nephilidae > Trichonephila > Trichonephila clavata. The sequence goes on from BMAO01026592.1 coordinate 432,631, forward strand.
AACTCAAAAGCCATACGTCCGATACATTTTATTTTCTCCCAAATTTAAAAATCTGATGCAGCTATTTTTCCCAAGCCCTAACTTTCAATATTTTAGACCAAAAGAAAAAGAAAGAACGAAGGGCAAAAGAAAAAATGGCAAACATTCCCTGCCGGAACAAAATATATACTGTATCTTCAAGCAATTGAATCGATTCTACTCCCACCCCCCTTGCCTTCTCTTTATATTTCCTCTTCTCTTTTTCCTGCAAAAACCTTTAACTTTAAAAATGCTTTCTCGATTCTTTATCCACATACATGAGAGGAAGAACTCTTTTTTCACGATGCCCCCCCCCCTTCTCCGAACCCTTTTCTTTTTTATGCATTTTAGATGAAAAGAAAATACCGTCAAAGAAATTCCACTAGATATACGCTTTTATATATATATATATACCCTTTCTTTACCATTTTTTTCTTTGAAGTATAGAGAAAAAAAGCAAAATATATAAAAAAATCGATATAAAAATATGGTAAGAAAAATAAAAAATAAATAAATAAATAAAATAAGCCCTTGCCACTCAAGGGTTTAAAATATGTAAGAAATAAGCGAAGGAAAGAAAGAAGGAGAAGAGGAGAAAAAAAGAAGTCAGAGAGCAAGCGGTGTTTTTTAAGAGAGAGAGACGACCGGAGAAAATATTGAACACATAAAACATGTTTTATGGGAGGAAAAACGGTAAAAATGCAATTATATGGCAGCAAGGAAGCGGTGTAGATCAAAATGCTTTCATTTCGAAAATACATTCATACATTTCATGCGAACTCTCTATCTGTACGACGGGTAAATATTTCCTCTCTCGAATCAAATGAATATTAAATTTTCAGGGTTATTTATTATTATTATTTTTTATTTATGAAATGCGAAAAGGAGAGCACTTTACGGTCAAATATTTTCATTAAATTCCGGAAGGTTTTTGAGAAAAAGATACATTTTTCGTTCAAACAGAGAGAAGGAAGAGTATTTGTAGAAGCTTTATCTAGAAAAATGAACAATTGTTGGAACGAGCAACGTTTTTATTGAGTTGAGAAATATTAATAAGACAGGTAAAGCCTAGAATGCAAAAATATGCTTATAAATATGTAGTTTCAATCAAATAAAATTTGTATAAAAAATGCTTTTGGCAAACAAATAATAAATATACAGAAACTTAGTAAAAATATACTAACTTTGGTTTTATAAATTAAATAAGAAAATGCATTTCACTACATAAAACAAGATGACAAATCAAGTAACAACTTTAAGGAAGGCGAAATTGATTGGTTCATTCAGCAGTTCATAGTGCTTAAGACATTTACATTCTAAACTTAAATACTGCAAATAAATTTACTAACAAAGTTAAATAAAAGATAAAATTTTGAAATGAAAAAAAGTTAAAAATCAGAGCATCATAGTTTGTGTTAAGGAAGCTGTGTGCGATCTAAACTGTCCGCTAGATTGAAGTGCGAGAGCTAGAGTTCTGATTGGCTGAATTGTTAAGGTAGCATTGGTTCCGCCCATGTCACGTGAAATCCGACCTTTAAACAACTTGAATTTTGATAAATATGGAAGAATACATTACTTGAATTCACATAGTTAAATTTTCTAATAAATATAACCCAAGAGTACAGAAATATAGTAATATTAAGTCTGAATTCTTAGATACAGTCAGATCACAACTATTAAGACATAATACAATTCAATTGACAAAAATCGGTCAAAATTTCAAATAAAATGCTTTTAACTTAAATTATTCTTTGGATAATTTTCTATAATCTCACAAAATTAAAAGTTCTAAGTTAAAAAACCTTAAAAGTTATAACAACTTTTATGCTCTTTTTTTTTCACATCCCAATAACAAAAAAAAAAAAAAAAAAAAAAAAATTAGCGGATTTATTTCAGAAAGATAAAAATAACTCATTCATCTTCATTTAAAATTCTAATGCTTTTTTTTAAATTATGCAAAATGATTTGAATTTTTTTTTGCCTACTACTATCAGTAAAAGTAACAAAAATTGATATGCATTTTTAAATCAAAGCAATGCTAATTTTTTTTTTAAAGTTGAATTTAGAATTTACACATTTTTCCCACAATTTTCGCTAGAAAAAAAAGTATTTGGCGCATATCAGTTATGCTAACGGAAAACCCATACCAACTTTTGCTATACGTAACTTGACGTATTTGTAAATCAATTTTCCTGCGTGAACGTCAACTATTGTAAGAGGAGTAGCATTTTGAAATCCTTTCAGAAATTTTAAACTTTTCCTTAAAAAAATTAAATGATTAGTCTTTTGTAGTATTTTGAGAACAAAAACTGTTTTATGTTATCGATACACATTGGTTACGAAAAAAATTGTAAAAACCATTAAATCAAAGATTTTGTATAAATCGTTCCCTTTAAAAAATGAGGCAATACAATACATCCAAGCACCTGTCAAAATTTTGGAGTTCTTTTAGCATTAAATGTCAAATCTTAAGCTTGAATTTTCATCCAGAAATTAATAAGATAGATATTCAGTATATTTTAAAAATAATTTAGATAGATATTATTTCTATTATGTCTGGCTAAGCAGTTTTGCCTTTTTTCAGTTCCATCACGCGCTATTCTTTTATTACTTCAATAAACTGAATTCACTAACTAATTGGCGACTAGAAAAAAAAATTTCCAATAGGAACCAAACAAAATCTCTATTTAATTTCTTTGCTGTTATTGTCCATATATTTCTTATATAACTACAAATAAATTTTTAAAAAAATAACTATTATAAAGATTTTATATCAAACTAACATTGTTTTCAGTAAATAAAACATGTCTAAAATTTTGTTTTTGTAAGAGATTTCTTTGCATAATACTTTCAATCATACTGGCGTTAGAAAAAAAAAAGTCTGCAAGTGGACCCAGCTCTCCATTCAGAATTTTCTTTTTTCAATTCCTACTGTTAGTTCACTCTCTCCGTATATATATATCTTGTTCAAATTTTCAATCGTTAATAAAATACTTTCTATTCATCCATTCAAGTTCAAATTCAATTTTTTAAACTTGGAGTGAATGACAATTAAAGTTACTACAGTTTTTTCAAATATTAATTCATTAATAAATTTAAAAAATGAATAAATAATAAAAAACAAAAATAATAGTCCAAAAGCATATATAGAAAGGAAAACCGTTCTTTGTTTCCCAGTAGCGCAATGAGATAGCGCGTTGGACTTCTAACCCAAAAGGTTGTGGGTTAGAATTCCACCTGGAATGGCCTAATTTCTGAGAATATGGTTTCTTTTTTACTATACTATTTTATTAAAATAATTAAATTTAATTAATGAATAAATAGAAAGAAAGAAAAAAATAGTCCTACACCCTATGTAGGAAGGAAAAAGGAAAATCACTTTCTATTTTGTCACTAAAAATTGGGATTCTGTGATATGTATATTCATATTTATATTAATTGTAACTATTTTATAAAAAGTAATTAAAATAAAAAATTTTCTTTGTTGACCTTAGTAGGAATTGACTTAAATTATTTTTATATTACTTGTTCAATTTAGTTACTACATTTTATATCTATCATATAAATATCCAAGAAAACAATAAGCAACGATGTAGAACAGATATACTAAGTAATTCACAGTCATATCTATGTCAAGTTACTTAAAATACATATAATACTCACTCACTGAATATTACAGGAACAAATACTTGCCCACCCATACCGGAAGTAAACCTAACATAAAACGAGCCCTCCATTGCATTTTACAACTCACTTAAAACTGATGAGATGTTTCAACACCTGACACTTCCAGCATAAAGAAATTGCATCAACTCTTGCACAGTCTGAGCACACTTCCAATCTCCCATCAAGTGATCAACATGACATTTCTTCTCCCCAAATAACACCCTTGTCCCTTCCATAAAGATCTGTTTGCTCGATCATAAAATACGTGTTATTTGATCAACGCATAAAAAAAGGAAAGATTGTTTGATTGCTTATCCATAAAAATCTTGTTATTTGATTAGTGGGTTGCGGAAGACATGTCATCCACATTTGGAGATGGAAGAAGTTAGCGCAAAAATATATATATATTTTATTTTGTTGCTTTTTGTTTCTGGACTCGTTTGTGTGTGGACGAGGGTATATTCTTGCTATTAAATTTGGTTTTTATTTTTGTATAGGTTTAATAACTTCGGCTTGATTTTTATAGCAGTGGAGAAATAATAATATGTCGATGAAAGCGCGATGGGCTGAAAAAAATGCGTGTGGTAATAAATGGGAAATATTTAGAAAAATGGAATGAAAATGATCGTAAAACCGAAAAATATATCAGATTAATAATATCAGAATTAAATTAATGCCGTTGTGTGTAAACAGATACCGTTAAAGTGAGGCTGATTGATTGATTATTACCTCACACTCTGAGGAAACGCAATTGCTACTGATGACGGACCACATAATTTTGAACCGAGGTCAAGTGATGAGGTCGACACCTGAACTTGCCCCCATCCCAACCCTATTTTTTCACTGCATCAGCATGAGGACTTTTAACTAAGAAATATTTAAGGTTTATCAGTCACAGTCATTTTACACAGTCTCAGTACATCAGTCTTTAGTTGTACCAAGATTACAACTCAAAACTCAATCTATTGTAATAACCCCAACCCAGGGACGTTTTAAGACTCTTCAAAGCCCTGGGCTCCTGTGCAACAGTATGCCCTACCTGAGATCTTTAAAAGTGGATTGTTTTAGCATGCATTGTTAAATAAACGACTAAAAAAGTAATTTGAAACAAATAAATGTCCACGACTCACAAGTCTCAAAATTCTAGGCACAAATCGGTTCGACCGATGGCCGCATTTTGACTAAATGAGTTCAATGATTGTTTATGGTTAGGCCTAGACATAGAAATGGACAGCGGTCATCACATAAAAATACAATCTTACCACTTTTGCCTGTGTGGGCATGCAGTTTGAAATTCCCTGTTTTTTCGAGAATATGTACAGGAATTATATTTAACCACATTAGAATGATCCGAATCATGATCTTACTGAGTCTAGAAGAAGCCTGTCGAACCCTGGGCCCGGGCACATTTGGCCCATGCCTTAAGACGTCCCTGTGCTAACCAGTTGTTCATGACCATAACCACAAGGGAACCGTTTAGGGAATATGAAAAGAATTCCGAATGATGTAAATAAAAATATCTCAAAGAGCAAAGTTATTTATTAATAGAAATCCTCAATAAATTAATTAAACTAAGGGTCACTATTTGTCTACCCCTGCTCTAGTAGGGTCCTCAATAAACTACTTCAGCGTTTCTTAAACTGTGGTCTACCGACCCCCGGAGGTCCCCAGCGCTTTTCTAGGGTCCGCGAAAGGATGTCATTTAATGTTAATATTTCCCTCTTTTACAGACCCTGAAAGACCTTGTGGGAAAACTGCAAGACGTGCCATGTTAGACTAAATAATTTAATTGCCCTCAGTGAAAAAACTCTATAAGAACATGTATTTCGATCAAGAATATTAATTCAGTTTCAATTCGATGTTTACTGTTTTCTTAAAGGGAAAAAAAGAAGTGTTAAAAAAGCCTGTATAAGTAGCAGATTCAGTCTTAATTTATTGAAGAACCTTTCAATCACTCAGATATGTGTTGGGAGTCAGTTAAAAATCTTCGAAATTTTGGGGTCCACGATGTCAGGCTGATATATAAAAAAAAATAGAAAGTTTAAGAGCCGCGGAACTACTTCAATCTATGTAAAACTACACATATGACCTTATTGACTGCTTGTTTAGAAACGTCACGCTCTGAAGCAACACTGCGACTATTAGCGTCAGACCTCTCAACTTTGAGCCTCAGTAAAGTGATGAGAATGAGACCCCCATGATCTTACACTTCATTCTCCAAATTTCCGCATCATGGTGATGTAAGGACTAATAGACTTTGAATGTGAATCAGTTTCTCTACCAAGTGGATCTTACCACGCTGGCATACAGTGGTCAAATATACCATTGGTAATAGTAAAGAAAAAATGCTTATACTATTAAGTTTTTTAAGCCTGTAAGTATATTTCCATGACAAAATCTTTATTCATTGAGGCATTTACTTAAAGCCCCAGTGGCCGAGTGATAGCGTATCGTGCTTCCACACCACAGGTCCGAGGTTTTGTCCTCGGGCTGGGCAAAGTCGATTCAGCCTTTCATCAATTCAGTGGGTAGATAAAAAAAGGATCAAGCTTGCTTGTGGACTAAACACAGGAGATTTCGCTTCAGACTGACCACCTGATCGGGACATCTGCTCATGCACCTAAGAGCCCAAGGTCAGGTATACTGAGGTAGGTAAAGTAGGCCTTGACCATCATGGGCTGTTGCGCTACTAAGTTTATTTTATTTACTTATAACTATTTTTAGACAACAAATACATTTTTAGTACCATAAAAAATAATACTAGAAAGTAATACAATGTAGGAAAATGAAAATGAGTCTGCAAGTTTAACAAATGGCGACATGTTTCGAACATAGTTAGGAGCAAATAATAAATATCACAGTTATGTAACATAGTTTATACCTTTTGTTACAATAAAAATTTCCTCCAAACTACATATACTTCAAAACAATTCGAGACAAAAAACAAACATCAACGACCTTGCGCATTACGTCCTCAAAGCCACTTGCTTTTTCTGTCCTACATCCTCCACGCATGTCCCAGGATTCCCTCGGGGCGAACGGACAGACGAATGGACATCTCTCCACCCCCCTTCATTTATCTATTCAACACCCTTCCGTTCCGCCATTTGGGTAATGACCACGGAAAAACCGGGCCTAAATAATAAAACAGGTCCCCCCTCCCTCCAAGCAGCTCACGTGCTTCCCCCTGGCAGCCAAAGAGGAAAATAGAATCTCCCTCCTCCCTTAACGAGGGCGATTCCACCCTCCCCTTCTGCTGACCAATGGGCATCTCGCAGCGGAAACTGGACTTTTCTGCTCTCCGTGTTCCGGAATAATCTCTGCCTAGTGAGTAATGGATGGTCAGGAAAGAGGATGGAGAGAGAGGAGGGAGGGAAGGGGAGTTGATTATGGGATGTGAAGGTCTGTTATGGCTATGTAAGGGATTCGATATAGAGAGAACATGGTTATAGGGAACAAAAACATTTGTAACCAGCCTCAGATGTTAAGGGAGTGTAACTATCCCTGAGGTACATGGATGATTTTATTCTTGATTGAAGTGGAACTAAGTGTAGTAAATCAAATAACAAACAATATTGCATTAGTCAAAATATAATGATTTTTCATTTTCTTTGTTCTGAATTGACATCTTTATAACAGTAATTGCTATACCCCTGTCTGGGTAACGAAAGTCAAACTTAATGCCAAGATATAAAATATTTATGAATGGAATTCACAGATTTATTCTAAGGATTTTTTCCACTCATGTACCCCTAAAAGGCTTCCAATTTAATGTTCTTCAATCCTCAGGGGAAAACGTTCCACAGTTTGAGAGCCACGCCTCTAGAATCACATTAAGGTTATGAGCAAAGTATTTCCTAATTTCGTACAATAACTTTAATTACTTCACATAACTCTATCTATTACAACAAAACACCAAGATACATCATTCTTTTCATGCAGCAATCTAGATTTTGACACCTCCGAAATTTCAAGAACGTATACTAACACCACTACTGGCAGATACAAATCTTTTTTACACTTTTTATAAAAAATATTGAAACTAACAAAAAAATTAATCAGACCAACCGATACTAAAATCACTTCACTTTACACGTTAAAAAAATGACAGCTATATTTTTATTTTCCAAGCATTTGTCCTTGATTCCCCATGTGCGAAATATTTACATAACTTATAAAACTGATAAAGTTAAAGAAAATATCTTGAAGATTCTAAATGAAATTGAAATGTTTACTTAAGTCATAAAATAGTAATAGGAATTACTTTTTATTCAATAAATATATAAGCTCATTTTAAATGCTCCCTTTCAAAGGGAAAACTACCACCGAGGAAAATTTGCTGGATATTCCATATCTTCCAGTATTCACAATAAAAAAAAATTTTCGTTTAGATATCGGAAGTACTAATCGAATCGAGATACGAAAATCAAATTATTAAGTTTTCATATTTTATTTCAATTTAAAAATGATTTCATTTTGTCGTTAGATTTTTTGTTTAAAAAAATCCCTATCTCGGGAAAATTTTATATATATATTATATATATATATATATATATATATATATATATATATGAAGCAGATGAGGGCAATGTAAAATGGATACTAAAAATACTAATTGACGCAAACTACTCTAATAACTGATTTAATTTTTTCCAGTCTCCTCTTAACATTAGATATAAATATTATTTTTAAATTTTGTGACGGATCTATACGGTCTTTTACTAACCTCTTCTATTTTTCTTAAAGCAATTTATTTATTTATTTCAACCAATCTTCACCGGGAGCCAGGCGTGATTTATGTAAATAAGATATATTATATAAGTTCGGAGCCGGATTTTCAGATAGACAGGAAGGTATTAGTGTAAGGGGTGGCCTTAGGCCACCACAACTTTCTCAGATACTAATATGCATATAGTACAGTGCTTCTCAAACTTTCAATATAGGCGAACCAATTTTCAATCATAACTTTCAACGCACCCCCTCATACAATAACATTGTATTGAATGCAATAAAAATTTACTTTGACTCTAAAGCTACAATACGGATTTAATAATAAACCACACACAATATCAAGATAAGTAATAAATTTTGTATTTGACAAGCCCTGCCCATGGAAGGCACGAGTAATTATTCAACTTGTTTTTCATTTAGTATTGATAGATCATCAAAAACATTGTGCAGTACTGATACATTTATAAGTATATTGTATCAGTATAAATGTGTATTTAATTCTTATTATGTTAGAATGTATTTTGTTTTACTTCCCTTCATAAAATGAATACTTATTTTAAATATTTTATTTACGACTTTTCAATACACTCGCACCCTCATATAGGGATATCACGCCCCCTAGAGGGGCACGCCCCACAGTTTGAAAAACGTTGATATAGTACGTATTTTTTAAAATTAATTTTTTCCTTAATTAGCAAAAGTTATCAGAGTTATTGGTTGCAATCAAAGTCCCAATTCACGATCACCTAACTTTAACTACACCTAAGCCTGTACTTATATTATGCTATTTGAATACTTTGAATCTCAGCTAGATTTAATTGAAAAATATCCTCCCTATTTTGCTTGCTTGTTTGAATCAGCACTTGAACATATCACCTTTGGGATATCATATTTACATGCAACTCTGGTACACAGTCATAATTTGAATTGATAACTAAAACGCGATTAAAACATAACTTAAGAATCTATAATATCATCAAACAATAAGTTATAAATGTAACAATGCATATAAAATGCATTTATTTCTATTTACGAATTGCTAACCCCCTCCCGATACATGCGCAAACACTCAATCTTTACTTTCCCAAATCCATCTTTCTTTTTCGCGTCACCGAGGGGAAAAGGATAATAAATCCCCCCATCGGTAGGGAAAAGAGAGAGGAGGGGGCAGGGAAAAAGAGAAAAGCGAGAAGATCGGTAATCAATCTGCAAATAAGGCAGCCACAAGTTCTTATGGGATTTGGAGAGCATCTCTCGAAGGGATGAAGATGCGGAAGATGAAAGGAGAGTGTTTACAGCTGTCAGTGTGGAAAGCTGTTCAGGAGGGGGGGGGGGTAATCCTATTACAGATTTAGATGCTATAATCAGGTAGAGCATTTAGGTGAACTTCTTTCTGGGAGAGCAATATATATAAACAAGCATATTTAAATAGTAGTAATTGATTCTGCGATTTTGTAAAAAGAACTCAGAAAAGTACCAAATAGAATTTATATATTTTATTAGATACGTTTTTATTTAAAAAATAGGTTGTCAGTGATAGCTTTAGTGTTTAATTTTAAGAGATGTATTTTATAAATTCATTTAATTTTTTGATATATAAAAATGCTGAATCGGCTTGCAGACTTACGAAACATTTCGATAAAAAAGTTTTTTTTTTAAAAAAAAAAATTATCTTCTGTTCAATTTTTGTAAATTAGCTATCTGTAAATGTTTAATTTTTTTTCGGAAATTAAAACGATACTCAAAATTGTATTTAGAAAAAAAGATAGTTAAGTCAAATACAAAGGGAGAAAAGGAAATTATGCATAGCTCAACATATTTATAGATTTAATTTTCTCTTCTGATTTTATAGATAAATCTCGAATAATTAATCTAAGCTTTTACGAACTTTGTTTAAAATATTTTGAATATACCAACAAATGTTATTTCAAAATGTATTTGAGAAGTTCGAACTTAATATTTTGAATATAATACATATAGCACATAAGTTTCCTATTTATATAAATAGAGGAAAATGTGTATAAAAGAGTAAGGCCAATGAAATAATCTGAAGCCTCCGATAATGAGCACCTTAAGTGTAGCATTAATAAATAAAATTAACTAATAAATACTTTATTTTTAATTACATAACTATTCATGTGTGCATTTTTACACATTAATTTCTCAATTTAATAAAAAACGATGGAAAACAAACAATTAACATTTTCTTTAATCTTTAGTTTTGTAGTGGGCCCCTGTTGAGTAACAATTACTTCTCAAATGCGATAATGTAAGCACGTAGAAAAACTATTTGAGCAAAATTAAATTTTACTGATTGTTTTCAGGCCTATATTTTGTTAATAAAATATTAATAACACAAATACGAAAAGCCAGAATTTTTTAAAAAAAGTAAAAGAGCAACCATTCAGCACATTAAAAACTAAAAAAAATACTCATTTCTAAATACATTTCTTCAGAGTTATCAAACAATTCACGTATTAAAAAGTAAAATACTTTTTCCCTCTACACACAAGTTACTTTCCAGTGGTTTGTGCAAAATTGTCAGTTCATACCAGCAACATTCTCACTAAGCTCTCACTATCTTTTGCACAATTTATTTACGGAATACTGATATGGAAATTTTGAATCCCAGTGTCTGTATCGCGCTTCCACGCCACAGGTCCGGGGTTCAAATCCCGGGTTGGGAAAGGTCGACTCAACCTTTCATCCCTTTAGTGGGTCGAAAAATAAGTACCGAGCTTGCTTGGGAACTGAACAATGGGGGTTTCGCATCAGACTGACAACTCGATCGAAACATCTGCGCATGCACCCTAGCGCCTAGTTACAGTAGGCCTCTGCCTTCATGGGCTGTGGCAACACTGAGTTCAGTTCAGTTCAATATGGAAATTTTTAAGTTATTCTTATGTTAAACAAAAGGGATTGTGTAATTTAGAAATAGAATATTGGTGGGAGTATAACGAATTCGAAATCGGAAACCCTGTAGTGTTGAGTTATAAGAAATTTCTTCGTGTTAAATTCAAATAACCACAAATACCTTAAGTGGTTTGGTGTGAACGTTTGGCAGACATAAGATGTCCTTAGCATTCAATCATAACACAAATACCATAAAATTTTATTCCATCTATACTTTCGAGCAGCATTTTTTAGTTTTTAGGTATATTCGGCGAATAACACGCAACTCCTTTTTTCCGAAGGAAAGTGAATTGTACAGGGGCAACTCTCTTAGATTTTGAAGTAATTTATTCGAGATATTATTCTAGATTTTTGAGAAAATAGTATATTCTAGAACTACAACCCTTTAAGTTCATTAGGTGTGTCATTTCTTTTAAGGTATCCGAGTACTTGCGACCATGTTTTTTTTTTTTAAATGGAGATAAGGGGATTTTTTTGGTTGTTTTTTAGATTTGTTTAGTACATTTTAAGAAAAATATGCTAAAATTAAGAAAAGAAAAAGAAATTATTATTACTAAAATGGGAAAAAATGGTTAAGAATTGACAAAAAGTAACCTAATCGTGGCCCATTCTCTACCAAAAGTTTATGAACAGATTTTCAATTTTTAATTTTGATGTGTCGCTATGTTATTCATTTTTGAAGTGACCTTCAGGATAAGAGATATTTTAATTTTTGCCAAAACTAGAGCACTTTATCTTTGTTATTATATGAAATTGCTTAAAAAAACAGTGGTTATATTCACATAAGGGATTGTAAATTTTGTAATAAAACAGTGATTGATAAATCTGAAGGTTAAAACACTTCTACTCTTATACAGAACATACACAAAGAATTTTATAGTTAATTATTTTCAAAACTTTTTAAACAATCGCTGTCCCTTTGAATATTTAAAAAAAAAAACACATTTCAAGTAAAACGCTTTTTAAAGTATGACATATCTTGCTTAATGTAATGGCATTTGCTTTCAGCTTGCTTTATTTGCTTTTAGCTTGCTTTATTTGCTTTTAGCTTGCTTTATTGGTTTTTTTTTTTGCTGTAGTTTTTGTTCTAGTGAACGGAAAATAATACACTTGGTATTTTTATAAAGCTAATAAGATGGCCTATAAAATAAAATCTTAAAAAATTTGTCAATTTTTTGGCAAAACTCACAATTTTAGTGTAGTCGGATACCTTAAATAAACAGTATTCCGATCTATGTAGAAGTCTAATTTTTTATGCTTATCTAATTTTTTATGCCTTTTTGTGCTTTTGTACTAAAGTGCACCCGTAAATTTCGATCATGTTTTTTGAGTTAAAAGTAAGCGTTATACGCCGGATTTTGCGCTGTAGATGATTTATATCCCTCAGTAATGCATTTTAAGTTATATAACAATGCTAGTTAAATTTTTAAAAAAATCTCTCTATATGTTTGTTCTAAACTTCAAAAATATTCTAACTGGAGTGGTGTGGAAATTAAGAGAATATCAGTTCAGATGTTTTTGAATTTATCCAGAGGCGTAACGGAGAACATTTGGGCTCCCCTGCAAAGTCATGTTTTGGGCCTTTAAGTTGGATTTTACAAAGGGTAGGTACTTCGCGGCAGTCAGGCTTTAAGCCCCTATAGCCCTGCCCCCCCCCCCGCAATATGGGGTTCCGTGGGTTTTCATTACGCCACTGAATTTATCATAGTTAAAGAAAAACAAGATCTGGTCAAAATACGACAGAAATCTTTCTTCAATCCATAGATAACGTTTCAAATATTTCCTTTCCAAAATATACTTGAAATAATTCTAATAACCCACATTTATTCACTTTTTACTCAAAACATTCTAAATTTAGTCCATTTCTGACAAAATTACTTTTACTACTGGACAAAAATATCCGATGAATTTGCCAGCTGGTAAAATCATCTTTCATCCTCTAAAATCAGATTCAAGCAAAGCGATTTATCAACAGGGTAAGAATTTATAATGAATTTATTCAAAGCTAATTCATAACATAATCCGATCTGAGAAGAGCAATTATTCTTTCATAATAGAAGCAACATTTCATTTTATGGGATGGATTCATATTCGTTGAATTTCGCTCGTGTAAGAGTTAGTCAGAAGCCGAGAGGTTCATTTGAAAGCCAAATACGCTTTAACTGAGCGCTTCTGATTAATTTTATGGCATGAATTTAGATGTTCAGGAGAGGGTTTCCACAGTTTCCCTATTCATCTCCCTTTTGGCGAGAAATTTAAATTTTTTCCACCGCCAATAAATGCTAACGTTTGATTTGTAATTTTAATTTTGAGTTACAAAAGTCGCTTTGGCTGTACAAAAAGGATTACTGGGGATTTTATCTCTATGAACTGATACTAATAAAGAGGACCGGAGCCATAAATTGCGCTTTACTTCTTATGTCGAGTTATTGCCATTGTTTTATGCAAGGTTTCGAACAGGAATTGTAATACGATTCCAGGAACAACTAGCTACTCATTCTCATTGAACAGTCACCACGATTCCATTTTATTTGTGAAACATGTTTAATTTTAAATTATCAATAACGCTTTAATTAATTGATTCATATTGACTAAGTACAATTTTTAGGAACATGAATTTAAAAATTGGAATAATTTTCACATAGAACATAATGTAATGACAAAAAAAAAAAAAAAAAAAAATCAACTTATTCCAATTTTCTATCACCTGCATTTGAATGAATGTTTGTTAACGTCGTACTATATAATGAAACAGGAAGGCTATTGGTGTCGGACCTCGTAATTTTGATGCGTGGTCAAGTGACGAGGTAGACACACCTGAACTCCCCCATCAAAACTACCACACCAAACCAACGAGAGCATTGAACCACGGCAAATTTAACGTACACCAACCCTTCTACAAGCCGGGTCTTTAGTAGCACTAGAGCTCGAACTCATGACACGCCGGCCACAAGTTCATGACTATGACTACTAGGCTACCGTGGCCACAGTCTAGGTTTGAGAAGGAAAGAAGAAATTTCATATGAATAATACTACTTACACAAACTCAAAATGGCCGCAGACAGGAGAGCGAGAGTTCCTTAACGTCGCACTACGAATCAACGCGTGGGTTATTGGCGACGGACCTCATCATTTTGAGCCTCAGTCAAGTGACGAGGATGACAAGTGAGATGGCACCGCTCTCTCCAAACTACTACACCATACAAACGGAAAGAGTGAGCCACAAAATAAATTTTACGTGCATCAGCTTCTCTACGCGGAGAGTCTTCAATGGCAAGTATACAAACATCACAAAGTTAAAAAGACAATTCGCTAATGTATATTATATATTTTCATCAGAGCCGTACATCCGGTATAGTGGTTAGTGACGCTGACTGCGGTGCCGTAGGACCTGGGCTCGAATCCAGGAGAAAGCATGGATGTTTGTAAATGTATAGTGCCTTTACGGCAATGGGGGTATACTAAATAGCCACCGAGCCGTAAGTCCTCTCGTGAGGCTGGTGGAAAGGGAAGAGAGGTGGGAGGTCCCTAACCACCTACGGAGTGTTCTCCTTCAAAATTGGAGTGGAACTGGGCAAAATAGTACTGTCACCTGCACGTAATGTCACCTCAAAGCTAAGGCTAACGACAGGCGTAAAAATGTAGCCCTTCACAACGATGAATTTCGTGAACTCGTAATGTTACTGTCGATGAGGTGGCAAAAGCAACAACGACATATATTCACTTGATTATATAACCAATTTGGCAACTGCAAGAAAGCGTATCTTTTTACTGGCGTGAAAAATTAACTATTAATGCAGAATATATAGATGTTTAGATATCTAATATAGTATTTATTTAGTTGATTAATATATATAAGATCAAATAAGTCCCTCCCCTTACTCAATGACGTAAACATTCAATCATTTTTTTACCACAATAACAATGCTAACAAACAATACAAATACCTTTAAAAAATGTTTTATTTACGTATTTTTCTTTAACGAAATAGTACATATTGATAAGAGCATTTGATAAGCATACACTTATTTGACTTTAGTACATATTTTGATAAGCATATACTTATTTGGTTAATTTAATATAAATTAGATCAAATATATAAGTCCCTCCTCTTACTCAATGACGTAAGCATTCCATCATTTTTTTACACAATAACAATGCTAACAAACAAACAAATATTTTTAAAAAATGTTTTTTTTTTTGACAAAATAGTACATATTGATAAGAGCAAATATTTTTTTTAATCGTACATTGCTTAAATTCAAAAATTACGCAGCATTTACCTCAGTCATCAAGGAAATAACACAAATCCCTCCCATGTCATTTCACATGTAATTATTTCATTCCCCTCAGTCTGTGAGCCTTCCAGACTAATTACGTGTGTCTAGCGAATTAATTAAGCACTAAACCTAAATTAACGACTCTTTTCGAAGCCATGCTTTATTTATTAGGCATAGATACATGTTCCCGTCCCAATAAGTCGCACCAATTCCCTTTCACTATAGTTATTACAATAATTGAATTTTCAAAGTAATTTAGCTTTCGTCAATATGTTTCCTAACTAAACTGCGGAGTAATTACGAATGTAGTTACATAAGTACCAAGAAAGACTTCACTTACGAGGAAGTCATGTTTAAATAAATGAAAAAAATGTGTGGTTAATAATTAAAATTTAATAGCATCAGAAATTTTTCATGTCACATTTATCTAGCTCTTAACACGAAATGTAACTGATTTTAATACTAATGTGAAATATTTTATAGTCAGTTTATTTAAAAATTTTAATGAACTATTTTAGTACTATTTGTTATAGTAAACTATTCAAGTACTGATAATTAAAATGTAAATTACAAGATAACTAAATAGTTTTATTTAATAAATGATACACACACAGTCTTAGTTCCTAAGATTTAAATTTGTTATTATACTAATGTGCTATCTAATTTTGATACATATGGTCTTGTTAAAGTTGTAAGTTAAGCTTTAAAGTAGATTAATGACAGTTCATAACATAAGTATACAATTACTAATTCCATATATATAGGAGAAAAGGGACTCACACACTCATCAAGAGATCTCTGGAACTTTTAGACTAACAGACTTGAAATTTGACAGGCATGTTTATAGTTAAGAAGAGATCCACTAAGAATGGATTTTGTGGAAATCGACTTTTATGGAGGGTTGCAATGGATCAAAGGGCCAATACAGAACAAATAATATCCAGTTTTTGAATTAATAGACCTACAGACTTGAAATTTAAAGCATGGTTATTTTTTCGAGTAATTTTTTTCTTAAGAATGGGTTTCCCGGGAAATTGACTCTGGAGAGGAGGTTATGGAGGAGCAAAAGATAATTTCCGTTGTAGAAATTCTAATTCCTGTCCTTTTTAAATCAAGAGGTGAGGGTTATAAGAATATTTTTCAATACAATCTAAAGCTTAATGCTAGGACTTATATATTAATAACTTAAAAACAGTATATAGTCATACAATAGTATAAAATTCCCAGCGATGGATACAGGTAATGGCTAGTATATATATAAGGTTCAATGGAACGAATCGGTCCGTTTTTGGAATAAAAGGAATCAACAAACAATGATTTTTAACGCAGCTGTGTATCATCATATTCACCATAAAACCTCTTTCAAATGTCACCCTCGTCTGTGAATTCAATTTCTCTAAAAGGAAGGATTTTTAGAAGTAAAAAATTCGAGCAGATCTTGGTTGACACATGCTTTTTTTATTATTTTTTTTGAAGAAAGAGAAAAAATGAACGGTGCATATGGTGGAGGCAAAAAAAATTTCAATTAAGTTCTGCGATTTTTTGGTTAATGGTCCAAGGTGCACGTGGCCTGACATTGGAGTGCTTCTGTTTAAAAGCTCAAAGTGTATTGGCTTTTAACATCTCTTTCTCTATACAAGGCATTCTATTATTGGGGTTCAAGGTCGATTTTCAGGTGATTCCATAAGATGAGATCTAAGAAACACTAGAAATTATATTGTTCAAAAAATATTAATCTCAAGGCCGAGTGGTAGCGCATCGCGCTTCCACACCACAGGTCCGAGGTTCTATCCTCAGTCTGTCCAAGGTCGACTCAGCCTTTCATCCCTTCAGTGGGTCGATAAATGAGAATCAAGCTTGCTTGGAGACTGAACACTGAGGGTTTTGTTTCAGACTGACCCCCTGATCGGGACATCTGCTCATGCACCTCAGTGCCTAATGGTCACGTATGCTGAAATTAGCACAGTAGGTCTTGGCTCTCATGGGCTGTTGCGCCACTGAGTTTAGTTTAGTAAATACAAATATAAATTTTTGCTTACTTCTATTATAAAAACGGAAAGAATTTTCTAATAGATCTAATACATATTAGTCATATACTCAATTGCCATAAATCTATCTAATCAAGCAAAGCAATCAATAGAGATATAACAAGGGAGTGCAGGTCAAAACCAAGATAGCCTCGATAGAGCAATAGCAAATTCTTAGTCTCAGTAACTAAGAAAGAAAGGGTAAACACAGTTTGAAGGCCACATCCAACCTTCCCTTATATTTTCCTAGACCACTGGGCAACAAGGAAGAAAAAAAAGAGAAAAAGAATAGGATTTTTTTTCCATAAATACTTAAACTACAATCATAAAACTAGAAAAAGAATACTAAAAATACTAATGCCAAATATCAAGTAAAAAAACACTAAAATAATAATTAATCTACAGACCTAAGCCAGAAAATTAAATATCTTATCTATTTATCTATTTCAACGCAGACACTTCGTTTTGATTTCTTTGCAGTACAATTAATTTCAATAATATAAAATCAGTACGGCGATAATAAATTTTCATAAATATGTGTTTCTTATTTACAATTATTAGATTTTTAGAAATTTTTATGTCAATTAACTATTGAACTCTTACGTTCCGTTACTGATTCTTCACAACTGTTAACTTTTTTTTTTCTTTTTCTAACTCTTTCAACACTGAAATAACACATTTCATCCATTACAATAAAAACATTTAATTATATTGTTCCCAAAACTTAAGCAAAAATTGATTCTAAATTGAAATGGAAAATATTATTACAGAATAAATGAATGCAAAAAATGATCGAATAAATAAATAACGACATAAAATATATTTTGCTGTAATACAATGTAGTTTGAAATTATTCGCACTTTATTCAGCAAATTTCTCTTTTCTATTATAATTTTTTTCCTTTTCGGTTTATAATTCGAATAATTTCGACGTTCGAAAAGAAAACGTCAAAAAAAAAAAAAAAAAAAAAAAAAATAGCTTCGACTAATAAATACCCAAATTACATTTTATTCTAAAATAATGACAAACAAGAAAAATAATAACAAATAAATAACACCCTAAAAAGTAAATACAAAAAAATAATTGTATTTAAAATGGCAAACATTTTCAAGCGCAACAATAAAAAGGGGAAAAAAATCCAACACATTCATTTCTAAAAAGACAACAAAGAAAAGAACATACACAAATCGCCATGAGACTTGGGAGGAAAAAGAGAGAGAGAGAAGGAAAAAAATGTCGAAAAGGCATAAAATCTTTTTAAAACAACGAATTTGTTCGTTAATTAAATAACAACTTATCCTCCTAACTCACACAAAGGCGTAATTGTGCCGAGAATGAGCGGTATATTATCAAAGCATGATTAAATTATGATCTTTCTTCAACCAACAATGAATCACTTAATACTCCTCAAGCATCTCGCCTCGTCTCTTCCGTGTTTTCTTTAAGTAATTGAAATACTCGAGGACATTTAAAGGAAGAAGATCCCTTCGAACACGACAGTGGCATTTGATTAACTTCGTTAAATAAATTTCCCATCAACGACGTACACACACAATCCACCGGGATTTGTTTGTTTCACAGAGAAAATGCAAAGGGAGGGAGAGAGAGAGAGAGAAATAAAAAAAATAAAACCGCATGAGTTTTATATTGTCTTGTTTCTTCTCAGATCGCAAATAAACAAAAGGTTAGTACATCAATGCCGAGTGGATGAATAGTTTTCAACTAAATGAATATCAGCACGCACTAGAGTGATTCTTTTTTTCTTTACTGGGCACGCGACGTGAAGTTTTATCTTGTTTTAGAAGTAGTTAATTATTAAAGAAAGACATCATTATTTGAAATGTGAAATGTTTTGACAAAAATAATGATAATGATGATGATATTTGAGTGTTTACGTTTATATTCGTTTTTAATGTATTTAAAACGATTTTTGACGGTACTGTATTTTAATTCTTGACTTTAGTTGGTTAAAATACAGTACAGGGTGCAAAGCCAGTTTGGCGATATTTTGGTTCGATGATAATTTTATTTTATCGAATTTTCTTTTAGTAACGCTTGTGATGCTAATTTCTTGGTAACAGGATAATTTATTAACTTATTTTATAAGCCGCCAAAACATCAGAAAAATCGCCCACTTGCACCCTATATTTCATTTTAACCCGTAAATTTTTTCTCCATTCAATATCTTAAATCTCCAATAGTCTTTTTAACTTATAAAAAGTATAAATTAGGAATATTTTTCGGGATGAAATATCATGACGACACATATTTATTCTAGCTTCTTGTTTTATCTTATACAGAAATTCTTTAAATTATGCTACGCACATATTTAGGGACATTAGGATAGCGGTACTTATGCATTATCGCAACCTATTGGCAACAAACATTACATGAAACGAAGCATTGGAAATTCATCGCGTACGACACATAGGAAATCAGAGTTGCCAACTTGGCGAGTTATTAATAGAGTTGGCATTGTTACGATAATACGTAAGTACCAGGATACCTTCAAAAAGGCATAAAATAATCTTGTAGATCAAATAAAAAGTGAAAACAATAAACTTGGATTGAATGGCGATTTTTTTGGAGCGATGCATTGCAATTTGTCTCGGTTTTTAGCTATATGAAAGCCTAGCGGGAAAGAAACTATTCGAATTTTTGCCAATTTGGAGTTAAAAATGTGTGGTGTGGTTATAATGGAAAAGTACCCAAATATATATATATTCTAAAAATGTATTAGGATAAGTATATGTGTTACAAACTCACCAATTTATATCACGAATTTGGACATTTTCTTAACATTATCTGTAGTAGAAGGTTAAAATATATCACATGGTTGATTGATTATGAATATTTTTTTTTTATAAATCACTCTGTAGTTATACGATTAAATTAGCCAAACATACTATTTTATTTGTTTGAGTGTATAAATCATTAGCCATAATATTTAACCAATTAATGTTTCTATGACTGATAAATATAATATGCAATAATAACAACTCTACAGTAAGAGCTTGAATTTTTTTTTTTTTTTTTTGAGTTTGTAGCTGTGATTGCCTGATTAACAACTTGTTGAAACGGAGTTTACATAATAAAAAATGGTTGAAGTTAAGATTACATTTTATGTAAAGTTGATAAAACACTGAAAACTGGCCGAAAGCGACATAAAAAAAAAATTATTTAAGGGGTTGCTTTGTATTTTAAAATAACTTAAGTATGGTTTTTTCCACTTAATTCTCGATTTTTTTAAACCGAAACCTTCAAATTCACTATTTACTTAAAGTTAGATCAACAGCAAAAATTTCTAAACTCCAAGCTGCATTCGGATATCTCTATAAAATTAATTTTAACACTTTTTTTAAAATGAAGTTAGGATCCATCAAGCTATCAGTTCATAATTACCAAAACACTCACTGAGAAAATCCTTGAGAAAGAAATTCCCTCTGCTTAATTGGAAAAATTAATGAAGTTACAACTTAAGGCCCTTTAAAATGCGAAACATTTTACAAAAATATAATTTATAGTTACATTAACGTACTTATCTTGTACAAAGTCGGCATGCAATATTTCTAAAAAAATATACTAACTTTTCTCCCTTAACATATTTTTAACTTAAATTCTATTCATTGCATTTGTGCAATTACATAATCAATCACCATTTGAACTATAAAGCCTTTTAACAAAAAAAAAAAAAAAAACTCAATTTTTTAATGGATTTCATGCAAAAGTAAATATTTAATCGTTCACAGTTACTAATTCATGAATACATAAATATTCTAAACAGCTGAACTACGTGTGAAAAACAGCAAAAAAAAATTCTTTAATGGAGTTTTTAATGATTTATATAAAACTACGCTTTTGCTTAAAGATATTCTTATACCATTAAATGATAACGAATATTTAAAGAGTGCAGTACACATTAAGTACCGTAATTTTGAATAATTTTTTCAAACAATCCAATATAATTGGCTTTCCCGTAAGCATGCTCCTTAAAGAATGAAACAGCATTTACAGTGTTTTTGTGAGAAGATATATACTAGATTCTAATATCTAGACTAATAATTAGAGTGAATGCATGAACTTTAAAAAAAAATTAGCAATAGAACCTATATCTAACAAGTTAAACATTTTTAAGGCTGAAATAGTAATATTCAGAAATTACGTTGATTCTAATTTTCGTGAATTGCTTAGAATAATTGCATAATTTTAATATTCATTCTCAATTATTTTGAACATTAATTCCAAATGATTGACCGATGAATTTTAAAATAAACTAAAAATACTTATGCATTATATGAAGAAGCTGAACGATATTTTTATGCAATACATAACAATATTCATATTGTTTTTCCCCTATGATTAAATGCATAGAAAATAAAAATTTAATAACTAAAAAACAGGTAAAAATAAATTATAATACTGTTAAAAGTTTTTTCGAAAATCTTTCGACATAATTAAAATTACCCTCCCCCTTTTTTATTTTCAAACATTTTTTATTTAGCGAAGTATTTTTAAATTTTATTATTACAGACACAATGTTCTTCATTTTTCTGTGGAAAATTTAAAAGGGAAAATTACTTAATGACTTTTATTATCCATGAACATGGACAAAATGTGACTTCCATCCAGCCAATAAATAAATATAATTACAAAACAGCTTACCTTTTTTGCCTCTTCAGCAGTATCACACTAAAAAAAACAGAGAAAATTATAAATAAGATTACAGTTTATAGATAACCATATATAAAAACAGAAAATTATCGAAACACATAAGTAAATTTACAATAAAACTGTATAAAATGTTTTAAGGTATCCGACTACCTTAAAATTTTGAATTTTGCATAAATTTGATAAATTATTTTTAATATTTTTATTTTATTGACTATCTTATTAGCTTTATAAAAATACCAAATTTATTACTTTCCATTTACTAAAACAAAAACTACAAGTGTTTAAGCAAAAACAGATACCATTACTTTAAGCATACATTAAAATGAGTTTTACTAAATGTGTTTTTTTTAAATGCTCAAACGGGGTCTACGATTGCAGAAAAAGTTTTGAAAATTAGTAACTGAAATTTTTTGTGTATGTTCTGTATAATAGTGTGTATTCTGTATAGAAGTGTTTTAACCGTCTGATTTATCAATCACTATTTTGTTACAAAATTTACAGTTCCTTATGGAATATAATCATTGATTTGGGGTATCAGGGGTGTTAACTTTTTCTGGAGGGTTGAAAATATAAACAATATTCAAATACATGTAACTCTTTTAAATTAAAATATTTGGATCTTTTACACATTATTTATAAAGGAATGCGGCTTCAGAAAAGTGTAAAATGTCTAAAATATAAGCATAATTTTAAAAATTATAAGCATATGAAAACAAGAAATTTTTTATAAGAAATATTAATCAAGTTTTATTGTGCGCATGCTATTTTTAAAAGTATTAGCTTTAATTACTAGAAATAAGTTGATTTATAAAGTTAAATGTATTTTTATTACACCGTAGTAAATTTTAACAAATAGAATAATAAATTATATTTTTTAAAAAATAAAAAAATTATATTTTCAAAATTTTTTAAAATTTTTTAAATATTTTTCAAATATTTTGAAATACAAAATATATATTATTCTTAATTTACTAGGGCTTAAAGTGTATGATACATTTTATAATTCTGTAAAGTTTTATGCATCAAAGGCTACTATTTTAGAAAATAGCATGCGCGCAGTAAAACTTAATTAATATTTCTTATAAAAAATTCGTCTTTTCATATGCTTATAATTTCTTAAATTATGATTATATTTTAAACATTTTACACTTTTCTGATGCCTCATTCCTTTATAAATAATGTGTAAAAGATTCGAATTATTTAATTTTAATGTAAAAGAGTTATATGTATTTGAATATTGTTTATATTTTCAGCCCTCCAGAAAATGTTAACACCCCTGAGACCCCTTAAGCAATTTCAAGACTAAGATAAAGTGCTCTAGTTTATGTAAAAATTAAAATACCTCTTATCCTGAAGGTCATTTTAAAAATGAATAGCAAAGCAACACATCAAAATCGAAAAATTGAAAATTGTTTCATAAACTTTTTGTACAAAATGTGTAATTTTTTAAAAAAATTCTTATCATTTTAGTATTAATAATTTTTTTTTCTCTTCTTAATTTTAGCATGTTTTTTCTTAAAATGAATCTAAAAACCCTGATCAAACCCCCATATCTCCATTTCTTTTTTAAAAAAAATTGTCGTAAGTAGTCCGATATTTTAAACGTAAGTCATAAAACTATAAAACATAAAATTGTATGATTTTTCACAGCTTTTTTAAATGCATTTGATCTCTAAATGAATAAAAACCTTTTTTATTCATTGAATTCCTTAACTGAAAAGATTACTTCTTTTAGTACTTGATTTTATTAATGTGTGAATCTTTATAAATTGAATGTTATAGGTAAAAAAGCACTTAGATAATATATTAAGTAACACACAAATTTTTTTGAATATTTCTAATAATGAAAGAAATTTTTATATTCTTTGACGCATATTCTCAAAGCAAAAAATGATTCAATGGAAAAATTCAAACAAACACTTAAATTAGAAACAAAGATATAATTTAAAAATGAAATGTACAAAATAAAATTTAAAAAAATCGTTTCTTAGCAAAGTATGAGCTTTAATAAAATTTGATGTTAAAATTTATTACAAGATGCTTTGTCAGATTTTTTAAATTAATCATTATTGAATGTTTTCCCCTTAAGACATGGAATTTGTTACACATACTTCAAAATTTCAAAATTAATTCTGAACACCAACGTGAAATTTAGATAACATATAATTGAATTAAATATTTAACCAAGAAAACGTTGTTTTGGTCGAAGTAAGATCCTGTATAACAATTTCAATTAATTAAAAGGTTTTGAACAGAACAACTCTCTAAAATAGTACTATGTGGATGTGTGTTTTTGAAATAATAAATCCAAATATAGCTTATAGAAAACTTGTTAAGAATCATGTTTAAGTACACACAGATTCAAAAATGTTTAACTTATTCATTCTGTTACATTTAGAAATATTTTTCAAGTGCTGTTCATTTTCTGAGTTTGGCAATTCAAACTTTAGTACAAAACATTTAAAGTGAAATACAAAAAACTAAAAAAAAAAAATCGTTTTTAGAAAAATAAGAAAGCAATATTTCAAATAACAATACTAAAAAACAAACCAAATAAGTCATGCACAATAATTGTTTTTTTTTTCATTCAGGAGCTTAGTTTATACAATATTTCAAATTGAAAGGACTTTCCTATTTTTTACAAAAATATTTAAAAGGAAACCAAGTTAGAAGGCGAAAATAAAAATTGTACAATATCCGAAGGAACTTGTAGAAACACACTTTGGGGGGGGGGGGAAGGCCATTTTAAATTTTTACTCGTGAACAAATAACAGGAACTGATAGAAAAAATTAGTAAATAACACTTAAAAAATTATCTCCCCCCCCCTACAAATGTAATAAAACATCAGAAAATAAAAAAAAATTATCGTGTGTAGACATAACATCAGTAAACAAAAATGTTTACAAGAGCACATTTTCTAATTAATAAAACAGCATTAGATAAATATTGCATAAAAACATTCTAAAAAATTAACACTAATACATTTATTACATAAATATGCATTTTGCTCGATTTCCACAAAAAATTTGAACCATTCATTCTCAATTTGAAAAACAAAATTGCATATTAAAAAATGTAACAAAAATTTAATTCTATCCCAGAACAAACAACAACAAAAACATCGACATGAATAAAAAGAAAATTGCATAATTAAAAAATGTATCATTAAATTAAGAAATTATATATATTGTCGAAATTCAAAAGCAATATTTTGAGATCGAAGTAAGCTTATAAAATATAACGAAATAAAATACATTTTAGAAAAAGTTCATTGCGACAAAAAAAAAGTCCGTTTGCATTTCCTTACCTGCTGAACTTCTGGATCACTCATTGGTCCGTTAATGCGTAAGTCAGCTTTTCAAACACAAATCAAAACCCAAGGGAACAGCCAGCCAATAGCAATCCGTAACTGTTTCACTCCACTGTTACGTCATCATAAATCCACAAACTAAACACATAATGATCACCGAAAAATATTCTTCGCAAAGCATGTTTTTGTTTGACTATTTGAAATTAAGATTTTCTTTTCGAAAAGGGACTTTGAATTAAAATCTCAAGCGAATAGTAGAGTATTCGGGAAAATTTTAGAGTGAAATATGATTAAATATTTTTAGTATATTTTCCAAGTAGCAAATGTTGAAGATACGACTAAGAAAAAATTCTGCACACTGTATAACTGAAATTTTTTTTATCACATATCTCTTAGAATAAATTTTTTTTTTTTGCAAATAAACTTTCACAAACACTAGAACAATTAACTAGGTATTTCAGTCTAGATATATCCACAAATTGCAGGCACTGACTTTTAATATTTATATCATAACAAGCAAAATTTTTCAATTTATCAAGACAGCTTACAGCTTGAAAATTGAAAGGCAAGTATTTTGGTATCGGTACTTAAAAGAATTTTAAATCCTAAAATACAGATGCACAGAAAGATGACAGAAGAAAATTCTTGCACAACAGTAGTAATCCTTTCATAGGTTTTGCAGTAAAGAATGTTCACAAGTTTTGATAGGTTGATGCTTACAATAGAACATAAAACTGGATCTTTTGATTAATAATCACTGATTCCAAATGCTTTGTAGATTGGACATTGTATCTACGAGTATTCAAAGATATGTACATTTCTTACAACACAACAAAACAATTGATAAATACTATTCTTTTAGTTTTTCAGTCTTTAACTAAAACTTCAAATAAATATTTCACGAAAAATATTTTTAAAAAAATCTTTTTCTGCAAGATTTAAAAAAGTCGTTTTTTTTTTCGACAAATTATTTTACCCTTAAGTAAAAAACTTTCTCCATTCATGTCAGTATCGTTTAAGGGAATCGTCAATAATTTCTTATTGACACAAAAATCTAAATCCTACTTTCCAAAATACAATCTGTAATAAGAAATGGAACGAATTATTGTAATAATTATATTTCCAGACAGCAACCTAGAAGTAAGAAATCCTTTTAAGCGAAATATTCCACAACGCTCATCAAGTGTTTTTCAAGTTTCACGTCTTTTAAAACTTTTTCTCAACGACGCACTCATTCTGGATAAAAATAAATAAATTTTAAAAAGTCACATTTTCGTCAAAAATCCTTTCGAAGAAAAATCATCCGGTCGCTTAACCCTTTAGGCCCAGCGAATAAAAAGGTTTTTTTTCTCTTATTTCTCTTTTAACTGCCGCACAGAAATCTTCTAATTCCGTAAACAAACACACAGAGGGAAAACTAGGAGTAGAAGAGAGAAAAAGATGAAGTTTTTTTATCCAATATTTTTTTCCCTCCTGTTCTCCCGAAAATCCGGAATATCCAAAAAGGAGCAGGAAACGAAAGAGGCTTTGTAAATCCACCGTGTTGTGTGGACTAGTCCGGATAAGAGAAAACTGGGCAAAGAGCACAACTGCACTTGGTCGCTGCTAAGGCAAGTTGGCAAGAAGGGATCTAGTACGCATGCGCAAGGGGAAAGGGTGCTTCGCCTCCCTTAGCCAACAATTGATTTTTTCTCCTTCTTTTGATGTAACTCTGTACTTTCTGTTATTTTTTCTTCTCTCTCTCTCCTTCTCTTCTCTTCGTTCTTTCCACCAACCTCCATCCCTACTAGCTTTGCTCTAGCTCCTCCGTTTCGTACTCTCGGTGCTCTTCGTGGATAAAAAAAGAAGAAAAGAAGAAACTACCAGTAATAAAACGAAAAAAAGAAGATAAATAAAAAAAAGAGAGAGAAGCAAGCGAAGGAAAAGAGATGAGCAGATAGATGTTGCTGCTCCGTCGGTCCAAGTAGAGAGTACAGCAAAAAAGAAATAAAAAGGAGAAAAAAAAGTAATAAAAGAATAAATAAAAAGCTAGTTCGGGAGAAAGAAAAAAATAATAAAAAAAAAGAAAGAAGGGAAATAATAATAATAAAAAAAACGGCGGGAGATGGAAAAAGAAATAATAATAATAAAACAAAAAAGGGGGAACAAAACCAGTAGGGGGGTATGGAATGGAAGGGGGTGGGGGTGGACGGAGAAAACGAAACAAAAACACATCGGCGGGTAAGGAAAGAAAATACGAAAAGCCGTTTGGAATACGAATGGATTTAGACAGGAAAAAGAAATAATAGGCAACGAACGAACAACAAAGAAAAAAAAATAATACAAAAAAAAATAAAGATGGAAAGAAAACAACAACTAATAAATAAAAAACGAATAAAAAAGGATGGAGAAGAAGAAAAACAAAAGAAAATAAAACCTCTCCTCCTCTGCTCCCAATGTTATATCAAACAATTTTTTTCCTTTCTTTACAGATGGCTACTGATTTTATTTCTTTTTTTTTTATCTTCCGGTTCCCATTTCTTTTTTGTTTATTTCTTTTTTTCATCTTTGCGCTCACCATAAACAATGAAGCATATATATATATATATATACACACACATATAAACCGGAAAGAGATGGATAGATAGATATAGAAAGAGGGGAGGGAAAGGAAATCATACCATCACGCAAAAACTTAGAATGAAAACTGGAAAAACTTAGAAGGAATAAACACAGGAGAATAAACATTGATGGGGATGAGAAAAGGGGAAGGAAACAAAAAATAAACAAAAAGAATAACTACGGTTGAAATGCAATAAAATACGTTTGCAATATATCAAAAAGTATTAGAAATGAAATCGCGCCCCAAGCTTTTATTCTTACAATTGAACAAACCTTATTTTTGAAAACAAGAGTGTGCGTAGCGGGGTGGGAATGTGGATATCAGTCTGAAGGCAGGCAGAAAAACCTCCCTCTTCATTTGTATTGTTTTAAATGTAAATAAATATTTCCTCAACATCCTAGTTGTTGCGTTGCTGATTGCATCAAGTCGCCTGTGAGCTTGTTCCTACGTTGAAATTTATCACTAGCAGGATCGTTGGTGTTATAAATAAAAACATATAAAGATGGTATTGCAATTTTTTACCCCATGGGACTCACTACATTTCGGTTGTTATCCTTTTCTCCAGCTGATGTTAATAAAAAAGTAACCTATTCATTCAAATGTTACATTTTCGAAAAGGAAACTTTGTTAAATGTAAGCTTTAAATCCTCCTTTTCCAACGAGTAACAGAAATGTTTGTATTACTCTTTACTTATTTTGGCAATGGATAGTAATATTAAATTTCTTATTTATACAACTGGTGCCTCTCTATTATAATAATATTACATTTATTTTACAACAAAATAAATGTAGGTATATAACTACCAAAGGTTAATAGATAGTGCGACGTTTGAGAAAAATAATGGTAGCGAGATATTTATTAACCAATTATTTAAATTGGTTTATTTACGTCCCACCTATTAATTACTGTATATACATGGAAGTTATTAAAAAATTAGGTTATTCATTATAGTCCAAATTCTGTTGTTTGTGAGGAAGGAGATGACATCTGTCCTGTTCGAGGGTTTCCAACGGACTTCTGTAGGTTAAAAACACAGTTTAAAGGCTTATACAATTAAAAGCCTATTTATTTAAAATCTTTTTATGTCATTATATATATATTATAATGTTGATTTGTTAATGCGTATGTATTAAATGACATTAAGTTGCGTATAAAAGTCTAGCATTCACAATCAATATTCTTTAAAAAATATGATCCACATATTAAGTAAAAACGAAAAATATTAAATGAGAGAACATGAACTTTTTTAAAGAGAGGCGTTAAAATATTTCTAAACAAAAAAACCCGGCTGGAATGTTTGAAAGAACGTTCAGGAGTATTGTTGTTCATAAAGTATATGTATAGTAATAATAGTTAAAATATGCAGCGGAAATTTAATTATGTGCAAATGTGCTGCGAGATAAATATAGCTAGCTGAAAGCCCCTTAATAAACACGATATATTTCAAGGAGTAAAATCTGTAAATGCTGTTTTACCGCAGATATTCGGCAACGGCAGAGAAACAAGTTTGGGAAAAGGGGGTGTTATGTGATGGTTGCTTTTCCTTATAGGGTTCCATTTAACTGCGTAGGAATGGAAAAAAGAAATTGTTTTGAAATAAAAGTATGCAGTTATATAAGAAAGCAAATTCGATAAAATGATTTTCAATGAAAAAGTGTTCAACTTGTTTATTAGAATAGTATATTTAACTAAAGTTGTTTGGAAATAGACAATAATGTTGTCGAAGAATTAAAGGGTTATTTTTAAATTTATTACATATATTTATTATTGTTTTTAAGAAACAATTAAGAAGTCATCGAAAAAGATGTTTATTATGATTTTATACACTTGCGGTTATGTAAAATGAATCACAATTTACTATTTTTTTACATAATTATTTTATTTACTTTATCAATTTCGCACACAATAGGCAACACAAATTATACCTAGAACTTTTTTTTAAACAATTCATTTCTCCAAACCAGAAATTGAATTGGTCTAAGAATATAGAAATGAAAATTAAATCAGAAATGCATTTTAGAATTCTTACTTTACAAAAAAAAAAAAAAAAAAAAAAAACGTTCGGTTATAATGTACCTTGTATAATTGAGTTATATTTACAAAATTTGTTTTTTAAAGAGACACTCTCCTAAGAACTTTATACATATCTTTTCCTCTTATTCTATACATCGAATACATATAAAATATAATAAATAACTCAATTTAAGTTAAAACAAAATTACGTATTATTTTTTTTTATAGAAACGTTTCAAATAAAGACATCTATTCCAAAATAAGTCAGCAATTTAACGAAAAAAGCAACTAAAAGATGCAAAAAAAGAAGAAAAAAGAAAAAATACATCCAGATTTAAAGTAAGATTTACTATTGAAAGAAAGCCATTAGCATTAGATACAAATTATCAAAAGTTCAAAACGAAAAATAAATGTTAAGCACTAAATGAGACTATATTCTCAACAGATAATCGAAAAGCATTTGTTACTTTTTTTTACTTGACAAATTAAAAAAAAAACACCAAGAAAATGAAAACAATAAAACAAGGAAAACATAGAAAAAAAGTGATATTCAGGATAAAAAAAAATAACTTCACATTCCATCGACTAAAAAAAAAAAAAAAAAATAGAATCCAAAAACTGAAGAGAAAAAAAAAAAGATATACGAACAAAACATAAATAATGAGCCCAAACGGAAAAAAAAATCCCTAAGAAGTACAGAAGTTGTATATGAGAAGCAAGACCTTTCGTATAATAGAAAAAAATAGATACGAAAATGGAATTGGAGAATAAAGACACAAAAAAAAGAACAAACTTCCAGCAGAAGGGGGGGGGGATCCAAACATGCACACATACACATTTATATCACGTAAATAAATAAATAAAAAAATATTTTTTTTCTGATGGAAAAAATACTAAAACAAACTCACAAACTCAGGTAGGGAAAAAAACGCGATGGGGATAAAAAAATTTCCCCCGTTCTTCCCGAAAAACAGCTTTCAAATTTATATCTAACAAGTCCCTTACTCGTATTGATTTTTTTTCCCAGCCTTGTCTTACAGAAGAAATAATAAAAAAATAGAACGGCGAGTATATATATCTATATGAATTCTATAGATATATGGTGTATATATATATATATATATATACCATATATGGAGGAAATGACGAATGGAAAAAGAGAAAGAAAAAGGAAATAAAAGCACCTAATAACGGAATGTGAGGCGAGCTGTTATTACGTCAAAAAAGGGGGGATACAAGAAAATTGTTCGTAAGGGGGTGGGAGCTTCAAAGCAGCCAAAGCTGAAAATGCTTTACACGGGAGGGGGTGGAGGTTATAAGGGGGAGATATAGGAGACCAAAGTAAAAAAAAAAGAACTAAATAAATATGTTTCTGCCATGGAACAGTTTGTCTTTTTCTTCCAATTCGTCCTTTTTTTTATTTTATATCCAAGGTTTCGCCAATAACATAAAAAATATATATAACCAATGCGTGTAATGTTACCTTAGAAGCAATATTTCAGAAAAGAGCGAAGGCAGTTTGGAACATAAAGTCGTCCATAACTGTGACTGTAGTAAAGAAGAGGGATGGCACACAGATGGGAGGTTAATGTATTCTGAATATTGATAAACAACCCCTGTTGGTTGTTTATATTGGGAAAGGGAGAATGAGAATTTTAATAGTAAACTTCCTTTAACCATGGCTTTTCTTTCTGCGTCCATGTGAGTGGTATAAGATGAAGATAATTGTCTAATAAAATACAATTCATGAATAATTTTAAGAACGAAATTCTCTTTCTCAATTTGGTTAAAAGAACTAGTGATGATAAAACGGTTACCAAGAATATAGAGCGATTTTAATAGCTTCAATGGAGTTTTGCAAAGAACAATGGTTTAACTATCATTATATATAATGTTCATATTTTTAAAAATCAAATTTTTACGATAAAATTTTTTAAAGGCGAATTCAAATTTTAATAAAAACTAACGAAAATAAATATCGTTCGTTAAAGGGTCATCGAATTTATTTTCATTGCTTTAATTACCCATCACAACCCACGATTATTAGATTTCCGTTTCAAGGTAACTCCGTTGTCGAATTCAGTAAACTACTTCCACCAAATTCGCCAACTTATACAAACGTGTAAAGTGCAAAAATTGTTTGACTCATAAATATAGCCTAAAGGAAAGCAAATGGCGATGAAACAGTTCTCCAGATAAACATGGCAGCATTAAAGTTGTCGGAAAAAATCTTAGTAATTTGATTATCTATCATTTATTTCTTGAATTACTAATTAAATATATATTATTTCAACACATTAGTTGATTGATTTACTTAAGCATGAAATTAATTAAAATCAAATACAAATAATAAGAGTAGTTTATCCTTATTTTGATGAAAGCATGGGAGGCACTTGAAAGAAGATCAGGTACAATTTGTTGACAGATAAAACAATCGCCTTTTGATAACTGAAAAGTTTTCAATAAGAAAGATATATCAGTAGAACTGACGGAATCAATCATTTATAATCCCTATATTTTTAATGTCCCTTTAATGCTTTAATTTTCCCTGTAATTTTTAGTATTAAAACATTAATATTAATCACATTTCTCATAACACAATCAAGCACAATGAGAGGGAGAGATCTTATTTAAAACAATTAAATATCCACTTAAGCCAAAGGAGGCTAAGAAACCGTGTAAAATAAATTTAATGATAAATTATTTAAACTCATTTTAAAATTCAGTAAGATCCACAAAATTGAAATAAATCCACAGATCTTTATATAAGTGGACTTAAAGGTAACCAGATTTGTAAGTTGTGAAGAGAATCATCAATTCAAATACAATAAGAAGCAAATAATATAAAAAATATTTTTTAAAGTCATTTCCTAATTAGATCAACAAAGAAAATTTTCAATTTAGGTAATTAAATTTAATTAATGAATTAATGTTTGAAAAAACTGTATTAACATCGTGTCTCCACAACAAGTCAAAAAAACTATATTTAAACTTGAGTGGTGCCTTATGTTGTAGTTTTATAACTTCGTCAGAAATAACGCAGAATAAAAAAATAATTTAAAATTAAAAAATAAAATTTAATTAATGAATTAATATTTGGAAAAAAAACTGTATTAACATCAAGTGTCATCCACTACAAGCTTAAAAATATGTATTTCAGTGGATGAATAAAAGATATTTTATTAACGATTGAAAATTTGAACAAGATATATATATATATATATAGGGAGAGTGTGAACAAATAGTAGGAATTGAAAAAAAAAGCAAGAAATGAATTTGTTTATGTGTATTTCGAAACAGTAATTTTGGAACTGAACTAACAATAGAATACATAATTGCGTAAACAGATAATCAGATTATTTTTAAAAAAACTTGACAGAAAACATGGAGGCTTCCAATCATTGCATGAACTATTCTACTTGTTTTACAACATTATTTTAATTATTTTTTATTGGAATTTACATTTAATTTGTTTTCATATTTTAAATAAAACATTATACTAAGTATTCGATTGCCAGCCCTTTAAAATTGAAAATAAATGACAATTTTAATTTAATACATTTTAATTTGAATTTTTAGCAAACTCTCGTCGCAAAAGCAGCATTGATATATGTCAATAAGTGATATTACAATAAAATTATACACGGATTAAAAATCAAAATTGTTATATGAAAACGTATAACTGAATAAATCTTTCGATATTTAGTGCCACCTAAATTACAGTAAACACATATAAAATTGTTCTAATAATATATATTGCTACAAAAAATTAATTTAAATGGGATATTTGGCAAAAAAAGAAGAAAGAATAACATTTTCTCTCTCAAAACATTCTTCTTTTATAAAAATAGGCTTTTATATTAATATTTTGCTTAAATATAGACAAGACTTCTCTGCAGTGACTGAACTAGGATTTTTCAGTTAAAATTTCTCTACTTAATACATTAAAATATGAATAACAACACTTTTAAATTATATATTTCATAACTTCTAATTCAGGCCCTGTACAGAAATCTTAGCTATAAACAGACAAATCAGTATTATTATAGAAGCAATTTTCATAAAAAAAAAAAAGGAATTATCTGAAAAAATGTTATTCTTTTTCATTTTTTTGCCGAAATATTACATTTAAATAATTTTTTCTTATAAAATTATTTTAAGAATATTATCACATGTATATTCTAATTCAAGTGATACTAAATATTAAAAAAATATTCATTTATACGCTTTTTCAAAATCACGATCCGAAATGTAGTCGGATACCTTGTAATGCGTGTCTGTTCCTGCCTCCCTCTAATCCCCCTTGTCTTCTCTAGGACCCGGCTAGATGTGTGGAAAGAACTGAATAATCAGTGGACAATTCACTCTAATTATTTTATTGTCACCAAATATCAAGCAAGTACAATAATAATCCAATTAAGAATGTTGATCAGTATGCACAGCGCGAAGGTGAGAACCGTTAGCCTGGGGATAATATTACGGACCCTTAACTGACTCTACGATAACCTATACAAGCTCAATTTCAACTCCGCCACGCTCTAATAAGTTATTCTTTAACTTCTATTTAAGTAAGGCTCACGATACCTGTACTCTTGTGAAGTCCTACTGTTGAGGCCTTGAACGGTAATCTTTAACTGGATTCGATCACCTCCGAGTGATCCTCTCTTGGAATTCATCAATTGATACTTTTATAAACTTAGATTTGCACTTAACAAATTCACGATCCTCAACTCACCAACTAACTCTCAAAATTGGCGAATACAGAATTAATATATTATACTTAATTTGCATAATCCCGTTTTCTTACCTTCGATAAAAGTTGGTTGGTAAAAATGTTTCCCCAGAAGGGTCCCCAAGGGGTTAGTAATAAACGCGTATAGATCTGTCATAACCTTAAATGAGTAAAACTAAAATTCTCGAGTATCACTAGGTGTAATTAGCTGTTTTTAAAATCCTTCTTTTACATGGCATTTCAAAATATAATAGGACGATGTTTATATGTCTACTAATTAAAGTATCCAACTGGTTGCGACACCTTTTTTTTTAAAAAAAAGGAAATATGGGATATTTTTGTTATTTTTAGATTTGTTTAGTGCATTTTAAGAAAAATAAGTTGAAATTAAGAAGAGGAAAAGAAATTATTATTACTAAAAGGGGAAAAAATAGGTAAAAATTGACAAAAAATAGCATAAACGCGGCCCATTCTGCACCAAAGGTTTATGAACAAATTTTCAATTTTTTCAATCTAATGTGTTGCTATGTTATTCATTTTTGAAATGACCTTCAGAATAAGAGATAATTTAATTTTTACAAAAACTATACACTTTATCTTAGTTATTATATGAAAGTGCTTAAAAAGACAGTGGTTATATTCACATAAGGGACTGTAAATTTTGTAATAAAACAGTGATGGATAAATCTGAAGGTTAAAAAAATTCTACTATTATACAGAATTTACAGAAAAAATTTCAGTTAATTATGTTCAAAACTCTTTTAGCAATTGCTGACCCCATTGGATTATTTTCAAAAAATCACATTTTGAGTCAAACGCGTTTTAAAGTATGACATCTTGCTTAAAGTAATGGCATCTGCTTTTACTAAAACACTTGTAGTTTTGTTTTAGTAAACGGAAAATGATAAACTTGGTATTTTTACAAAGCTAATAAGATGGTCCATAAAATAAAATCATAAAAAAAATTTGTCAGTTTTTGGCAAAATTCACAGTTTTAGGGTAGTCGGATACCTTGAATAACTACAACATTACGATAAAACAATGAACATTTAACATAATATTAATATATGTAGACACTTTAACACAACGAAATAGCAATAAATATTCATCTGATACAACCATCGACATCCGCTCCATGTACCACATGGAACTCATCAAACTTTACGACTAGAGACATTTCCATGTTTACACACTACATCCTTTCGCTTTGACAACAGCGCGACAGCAGCGTATTTACAACCTGCAGTCCCCTCCAATATCTGGTCGCCACAACAACAATTCTTAATTAAATGCAATCATCACTATCATTATCTAAATCAGCACATTTCTTATGGTTCAACCTTCTCCGGTAATTAAGTAGAATGCATCGACGAGTCACCAACAAGCAAGCCAAGTTTCTCTAAAAAAGAAAGCCAAATCGAAGCAAGCCAAGGAACAAAGGCAAAAGCATCGCCAAACTCGAAGATGGGGGGTGATGCAAAAGAGAGGGGGAGAGTAAAAACAAGATTAGTCGGGGAAGGTGACTGATGCAGCTAATTAATTACGCCTAATTACGTTTTAATTAGCCGGCAGCGCCGTTACGCGATGAATAGTAATTGGATTGAAGCGACATTTTCACTCGCTTTTATTAGCAACGCCAACCGAAATGTTTCTGCTTTTGGGCGCCAATTACCACTCTAATACCCGGATGAATAAAAATGGAGTCCTTCTCTAAAGCTTTTTCCCGCCGTTCGACCGGAATGTTCCGGTTTTCGAAACAAAGGATTCGAACACGTAATTTAATGCGGAATAAAAAAAACACACACAGAAATGCATACAAAAGAAAGGAAAAGTAAGTGCTGCCAACGAAAAGAGAATAAATTGTATTAAGTGAGGCTGTTTTACGGGGCTTTAATTCCAAAACTCTGTTTGAATAATCTGTGGAGTGTTTACACATTTTTTTCCCTTTTCCCTTAGCCCTTAAAACCTTCTACTTTCTTCTCTTTTCATTTCTTTCTTTTTTTTCTGGGAGGAAGCTTTAGTTTTATTCTTCCCAAGCTCTTAATTCGTTTTAATTCCGTCTCTTTTTCAAAAGGGTGTCGCTAGAAATATATTTTTTTTATTCTTCTGCTTT
The DNA here is from genome assembly GCA_019973975.1 of Trichonephila clavata. Taxonomy (NCBI): domain Eukaryota; kingdom Metazoa; phylum Arthropoda; class Arachnida; order Araneae; family Nephilidae; genus Trichonephila; species Trichonephila clavata. The sequence continues at coordinate 469,709 of BMAO01026592.1, forward strand.
ATAACTCAGTTAATTCACCACATTTCTTTCAGAGGAGAAAAGGTGCTTTGTACAATTTATTTTGGATTTTCCGTGCTACCCCCCCCCCCTCATCCTAAACCTTTTCCACCCCCTCTTCCACTTCTGCGCAAGAGGAGTTAATTATTCTTGTTCGCAGGTTGTTTTTCTTTAAATTCGGATGTTTAAAGAAGACTTTTATATGCTCTCTCGCTTCAAAATTGTGCTTGCCTGTGTGCACTTTTTAACAAAAATCGTTTTTCAAATATGTTTTTTTGATTATGATTCCAGAAATAAAATAAAAGAGATTTACTTTCTATTCCCTCTTTTTTTCCCATACGTTATTTTTCTCTTTAGAAAAATTCGCTTATTTAATTTTTCGCTGCAGGGGGGAAAAGTTTATCGTATTACGGATAAAAAGGGAAAAAGTAAATTGATAATTGAATAGAGGGATAAAAAAATACTTAATAAAGCGTAACCGAATAGTTTATACTGCTCAATCCTTTAAGATTTTTCATCGTTATTTTTATTTGAACAACAAAAACAGTTGAAAAACAGCAAAAAAATTTATTTTTCAAATAAGACTAATTATTTCTAGAAGACCAAAAGTCTTTTTAGTTTTTTTTTTATTGTTAACAGCGTTACGTGGAAAGACACTTATTATATTTTTAATTAATTCAATGAGCTGCGAAAAAATTGTAGAAAAATAATATTCAGAATAATAGAAAAATTACTGAAAATAAACAAACAATACATGGGAATTAAATGTTAAAAACAAAAACTTTAAAAAATAATTAATTACTAAAAATAAACAATACTTTGGAATTAAATATTAAAAATAAACTTTAAAAACGAATGTTTAAATTTCTATGACAAAAAAGAAACCATTCATTTTCTTTTTTTTAAATCTGTTTGAATTAATAACAACACACAAAAATTAAATGAAAAACAACTATACACTAACAATTTCTTAAAATGAACTTTTTCTTAAAATTTAATCTTTTTGTTATAGCAATTTATTTACAAAACGTTCTTAGTGGAAAATGAGATTCATTATAACCTATCATTTACAAGGAAATGTTGGTCAGACGATTGTATTCAATACAAGAAATCAACATTTTTAACAATTTAAACAATTAATTATATGCATAAGAACTAGTGTTAGTGCCCCCGTCCCCCCCAAAATTTTATGCCAGGTTAATTCAATTAATTACGATAAAATTTGTCTGAAAGACGTTTTGTCTAATAGACGAATGGACATAGTATTGCATTTCTTGCTCTAAATTTAAATCTTATAATTTAAAAAATAAATTTTAATATATTTCAATAATTTTATGTGTATTTATTAATAAATTTTCCATTTTTTTTAGCACATGTTAAGTTTTTAACTCAATTTCTATATCAATTCTCACAATTACATTTTGCAAATGTAAACAAACAAGTAATATAAAAAAAAATTAAGTCAAGCTCTACTTAGGTCAATAAAGAAAAATTTTATTTTAGTTACTTTTTATTAAATAGTTACAATTAATATAAATATGTATAAATATATAACAGAATCATAATATTAAGTGACAAAATAGAAAACGATTTTCTCTTTGCAGTTTTCCATTTTCCTTTCTACACATGGTGTGTGACTATTTTTTTCGTTATTATTTATTCATTAACTAAATTTAATTATTCCAGTAAAATAGTAGAGTAAAAAAGAAATCACATTCTCAGAAATTAGGCCCTTACAGGTGATCATTTGACACCCTCTTGATCATTTGACACCGAGCCTCCTAGTACCGATTGACGACGTCGTCAGTCGAGTATTCATCGAGTCCAGTGCATTGGAGCAGGTGGTCGCCATAAATTCTGGCATGGCTGCAGAGAGGGCAGGCCGCGTCATCCACCAGGCCAAGCCAGTGGAGGTAAACTCCTAAAAAGTCATGTCCGGTGGTTAGGCGAAAGCTGGCAACAGCCTCGGCTCTCTTCAGGTGCCTCAGGATAGGACTCACAGTAGCCAGGGTTTCCCATGGCTTACGAAGGCTCATGGATTTTTGAATCACGGTATCCCGTTGGTCAATGTATGTGGGTATAATGCTCTTTGCTCTTCTGAGGGTCAAGGGGACTTCCGATTATGACGACTCGGCTCCCTGCTTGGCTTTCTAGTCAGCTCTCCCATTGACGAGGATCTCAACATGACTTGGGACCCACTGCAAGGCCACAGACCAGCCGTATGAAATTAGCTCCGTAATTTAATTTCGGCACTGAATTGTGCTAAGGAAGTCGGTTGGTATAATACTGCTTAAGACTAAAATTGCAACTTGGGAATCGATGAAGAAGACTATTTTTGCAGGAGCTAGGCCAGCAGCCAATAATTACGTTGTAGCTTCACAGACCTCGACCTCACCATCGTAATTGGTCCCGTTTAATCCCATGGTCAATGAGTCCTCAAACAGCTGGCAGAAACATCCCGCGCCGGCTCCGATCGTTTCTGGTAGGTATGAACAGTCAGTATAGATCACTCATTCGCGAGATATGTTTGTTCAATGGTTTCCAAAGCGGAGGATTTTGGCTGGTCAGGAATTGCCTCAACCTTATTTGATGTCAAGTTAATTAGGTCGAGCCTCTGATGTATGCCGAGTGACTAAGGGTTCACGTGTAGAACATTGGTAAAGTATGAAAATAAAATTTGAATTTTATCTGTACTATTTCATATTTTTTTCGTCTTTTGTATTTCTGACTACAGCGCTCCGAAACCTTGAAGGGAATTATGAATAACCCTTCATCAAATTCCTATAGAAATTTTCCTATTGTTGAAAATTTCTGTACTGATGTTTTGTTGTTGTTGTCGTGTCCTTCCAGAAACGGAAGGAATGAAAGTTACCAGAGCCTGTGAGACAGGTTGGACTTAACGATAGATGACGACACCATCTATCCCCATCTCCCCGATTTCGGTATGGAACTGGAGGGGAGGGAAATATTCTCCAGCCCCCTGCACTCGTAATTTCTGCTGCGACCACTCACAAGACTTTCGGACCTACTGATTTAACGAGCACGTACTCCGTGTGTACCCGGAGAGTATTTGGTGGCATTGGGCATCGAACTCAGGCCCGCCAGTTTGGAGTCCGATGCTCTAACCACTAGGCTACCGACGGTCTACTTATGTTTTAATACAAGCTAATGCTCAGATATAAAGCAGCAAGGCTCAGATAAAGCCAAGGTTTCTTGTTATCACTGCTCTATGCCTACTGGTATTTTAGACTAATCAGTTCGTTTAATGCAGTGCTTCTCAAACTTTCAATGTTTGCGACCGAATATTCAATCACAGTTTTCTTCGCGCCCCCCTCCATACAATAACAATGTATTGAATTCAATTATACTATGCTTTGAACCAAAAGCTACAATACAACTTTAACCTCTTAAATGTCACAGGTGTATATAAACGTCTAGCTCAGTCAAAACGTTAATTGTCCGAAACGTATATATACGTCTTTTCTGGGCACTGCTATCCATAAAATTATTCCGAAGGCTTTGGAATGCAATAAAAAGGACATGGGGCAGCGTTTACGAAGTATTTACTTATTTCAGAGAATTTTCTTATTTGTTCCTTTTCTGCCTTCCACTCCAATATATCACATACGCATGCCTTCATAGAAAGCGGTGGCATTGGGGAGCGAATAGCGTAACTTTAAATCAGCATTAAAGTTATTCATTATAAAACGTACAAATTATCAAGATAAGTGCTAATTTTTGTATATAATTTTATATATTACAATTTCATGGGAGTCACTGGTAATTGTTAAACTTGAACTTAACTTTGTATTGTTAAAGTAATTGTAAAATACATTGTGCAGTACTGATACATTTTTAAGTGTATTATGTAAATGTGTTTTTTATTTTTTATTATGTCAGAATGTATTTTTTGTTTGTTTACTTTCAGTAAATTAATAATTTTTTAAGATAATCTTTTGTTTTTGACTTTTCAATATTCTCGCACCCCCTTTAGGGGACGCGCCCCACAGTTTGAGAAACACTGGTTTAATGTTAAAAAATAAGTAAAATTTCAAATATTTTTTTTCAATTTTTTTTAACGTATGTAAAATTGAAACTGAAAACTCACGACCTTTTAACTTATAACAAACATTCTCGCATCATCTCGAAAAAGCAAAATGATTTAGAAAACTGAATGAACACCACATTTTACATTACCAATTTCTTCCGTTTGTAACCATGTTACCAAGTAATATTACAAACGTTTCACCTCATTTTTTTAAATATGTTTCTTCTTAAATTCCGGAAATTAAAAAAAAAATGAGGAGGAAAAAGAAACCAATAACAGAAAAACTTTTCAATTCATTAGGATTCATACATAGATGGTTCAAAAAGATTTCATTCTAATTAAATTCCCCTGTGAAACTAAAAACATGTTTGTGAGTAATATTTCCAAAAAATCTACCGAGCCTTATGCGATTTTAATTTTAAATAGCTCTCTTTACACTCCTTATTTAATGTAATATACATTTTTTCCCCACAACATGATTAGGAAATAGTTTTTTTCCCTCCTCTTTCGTCAAGAACAAATAATTCTGGAATTAAGATTGTTTTTATGCATATACTGAGAAACAAAGATTAAAAAACTATAATAATGCAGATATGGCTTAGGTTAAAAAATTAATTAGCGAAACAAAAATTGTAGTTATACATACTAGCAAATAAAAAAAAAATACAGACCGAAGTAAAGCAAAAGCAACCTTAGGGAAAAAAAGATGGGGAGGGAATTAAAAGGGAAAAAAAGCTCACGTTTTTAATTAAAAGTTGAGAAAGATTATTTGACATGAAGGCTGAAATAATACAGGAATAAAAAATAAACCCAGTTAGGTTACACAGTGCTTTGAAATCGTAAGCACATAGCTTTTTAAGATTAAATTCTCAGGCGTCCAAATTATTTTTTTTTTACAGTCAGCTTCGATGATATGAGTTTTTATAAGTAAGTTCTAGGGCTCAGTTTTTTCCCCCGCTCCCTTCTTAGATACAAATTAAAAACCCTAGCTTAGGAGGTATTCAATGTTAGAAAAATAAAAGATGACGATAATGTTAATATTGTTCATTGCCTCAGATGAGAATTTGAAAAGTATTAACTGCAATGAATTTTTTTTTTTAAGTTAAAGAAACTGCACACAGAGCGAAACATATTAACATAAAATAATCTAAAAATTTAGAAAGGATTATCGTTAGAGATAATAAATACCATGTGGTTGAATAGTTTTTACTCTTAATTAATTTTTTTTTGGATTTTTTTTTCGACGAAGGAAAAAAAGATTGGTAAGAAATTAAGAAACGAAATTCTCTTCGCGGTAGAATGTAGTTATGTAATACGTTTTGGAAGTTTTTATGTGGGGGAAAAAATAAGAGCCATTTCTAATATGAATTTCCAAACAGAACGCGCTCACATGTGTGAGATTAAACAATTTATGATAGAGCAGGCGTGGCGGACTTTTCCAGGGTATGGGATACTTCTGATATTTTTAAGTAGGTGTGTGGTCATTCTATACTAAAATTATAGGTTTTCTTTTCTTAAGCACTTTTTTAAGAATTGTACCTCTCTTTTAAAATATAAACAGTTTACAATATTTAACACATGGTCTGAAAAGTCCCGGGCCTAACATATAGATGACGCTAGTTTTATTGCAGTCACCTTTTTTTCAGTTAATACTAACCTTCAAAAGACAGCTGTTATATATATATATATATATATATATATATATATAAAGTTTCATGATATTCTATTCATTAGTTTGTGAGTTATTGTGCTAAGAGTGACGCTACTTTTGTTATTTTCAGAACAATGGATCAAAAACAATTTCGTGTTTTAATTATACACTGCTTCTTGATGAGGAAAAAATACCGTTCAAACGAAGCAATGCGACTACTGGCTGTTCGCAGACCTGAAAAAAATGCTCGCCGGTAAGATTTCGCGCGAATGAAGAGGCTATCGCTGAAACTGAGGCCTATTTTGAGGCAAAAGATAAATCGTTCTACAAAATAGGTATTGAAATGTTAGAGCGGCGCTGGAATGATTGCGTTGCTCTTGATGGAGATTACGTTGATGAATAAAGCTAATTTTGAACCAAAAAACTGTGTTTTCTTTGTTAGGCCCGGGACTTTTCAGCCCATTTGTTACCACAAAACACAAGTAATGCAAAATTGTCAAATTGATTGCTAGAACAACCAGTGCCGGTTTGTCTATTGGGTGCTTGGGGTATCCGGAAGGGACCGGACAAGCTGGATTTAACCGGATTTACTGGTTATACATTTTGATCCACCATTGCCAAGGAGTTTGTAGACCTTCTGCGCCCAGGGCCCTAAATGAGCTTAAACCAACACTCTGAACAACTATGAACGATTGCTAGACCATGGACAAGTTCAATGCAGCAAATAGAGAGCATACGTGAACCGATTAACCTGAAACCGACGTATGTACTTGCATTTGTTTGCTGCCGAATCCCACTCCATCGCGGTACATCTACTCTATCAACTTGTGACGGAACTATACGGGTTTATACTAATTCCTTCTTTTTCCCTTTCAATAAAAATATTTATTTCAACCAACCTTCATCGAGAAACCAAACGTGATTTATGTAAATAAGGAATATTATATAAATTCGGTTTTCGCAAGTGAAAAAGCGAAGTGAGAAGTCAAGTTAAGTAAAGTGAAGAGAGTGAGAAGTCGACAAGTAGTTGTTGACAAGTTAAGCTAGGTTGATACTTTTGATGTGCGCAAAGAGAAGTGGATTCGAAGATTGAAAATCATTGGAATTAACTATTACGGAGCGTGGAGTCTTCGTCAATTCATCCAGCTAATTTGAGTGCCTGAAATTCTCCGTGAAGGATCGCCAGCATTAAGAAACAAGGTATTATAAATTTGATTATTAGTGTGCGGCGTAGTTGTAAATGTGCGTGTTTAAGCTGTCTTAGATTCAGTTGAGGTACTGTAATATTATCCCCGCTTGTATATATCTCACCTCTACACTCTACCATAGTTATATACCTTAATTAGAATTGTGTTGCATCTGTTCTTAATATCTGATAAGAATCAATAAATCAGTTGAATTGGAATAATGTCTTTGGATCATTTAGTTCCACCTACACATTTAGCCGGGTTTCCAGATAGAGAGGAAGGTATTAATGTAGGGGGTGGCTACAAGTCACCACAAACTAAATTCAACAATCAACTTACATTTGTTAGCTGCCGATTCCCACTCCATCGCGGTACATCTACTCGATCAACTCAACTCAACAATCAATTTATATTTGTTAGATGCCGATTCCCACTCCATCGCGGCACATCTACTCGGTCAACTGAACTCAACAATCAACTCATGAACCTAATCTCGTGGAAACGCAAGTTGTGGGATGATGTCTCAATAGCCAATCCCGTGCTATCGCGGTAACAGCTGATCATCAACGTTTATTCTACCCTTTTGTAGGCGGGTGGGGAAAAATTCTTTTTTACAGCTGGCATCGCAGTGATCGTTTTCACCCCCTATAGCGGCAGTGAACATGATAAGCGTAATCGCACTCTTCCTAAAAAAAGGTACATAAGTCATCTGCACAGTTATCGAATCATTTGCTTAAGTAAACACAGTCGCATCGAATGTGAAAAGCCAATTTTCATGTCTAGCTGGCGACGGTGTTCCATAAATATGTTTCTTTTGGAATGTGCACCTTAGATCTTAGTAGAGGTGGTCACCCCAAAATATCCTTACGGTTCACTGGTCGATCACAATCGACTCATTGCCCATCCCTGTGATAGAGCCACTCAAGCGATGCTCTTGGCTACGGGCCTTACAATTCTATACTAAAATAAGATTACAAAAAAAGTGCACGAGGATGTATCACTTTCTTTAGTCCCGAATAATAATAGTGAGTGGGTGACTGTTTATAGCTTAAACATGTAAAAATATTTAATAAAATATAATTATTTCAGGGTTGAGGAGTTTTTTTTAGCTTACAGAAATATTAGATTTTGCAGTAGTCATTTTTGACAGTAGCCATTACATAAATTCACTATAGTGCTTGACTTTGTTTGATGAAACACGAGGGCCATTAACAAGGGAACTAGCAATTTTGAATATCGGTTAAGTAACGAGGATAACATCTAAGCTGGCAAATCCACTATTGACTACCACAATACCTCACACCAACAGGAGGACGTTACGCCTCGACATCGAATCCTTGACACGGCAGGTCTTAAGTGGCACCAGGACTTGAACCCACGACACTCCGATGACGATTTCTTGATCATAATCACAAGGCTATCGAAGCCGGTCGGCAGTGTAAGTCTTAACATGGAACTAAGGTCTGAACCAACCAAAGAACATAGTGAAAGTAAAAGAGGAAGATCTTGCCTATCATGTTGAAAAAAGACACAAACCCTGTAAATATTACCATGCCGTTTCAGTTAGTTGTCGTCTTTAATACTTGACCGAGGTATAGAATAAAGAGATCCCAATCTAAGGTCCTTATCTTGCTGTGGAGAGGCATTAATTCAAACCAAACATTACCAGTCAACAATTACCATACTTCGAAAACTGTTTCATAAACAAAGAGCAATGTTGCAGTTTAGATGTTGCTCTGGGCATGGGGTAACCCAGTGGTCATGGCGTTGCACATTGGGTTGGCAATGGCTCCTTATTGAACTGAGGATCCATCATATAACCTAGGGATTTTCAGCCTTTCACGTTCATGGGCTAAATTAATAAAATTACAATGATCCGCGGGCTCCACGACTGTCAAAAAATACTGTAGTCAAGAAATTTATATTAAAAAAAAAAAGGTTTGTTTTACACGACTACAATAGATTCTAAGGGAGGAGATGGTGTTTACAAATTTGTATATATATACATGAAAAAATACGTAAAAATATATATATATATATATATATATATATATATATATATATATATATATATAATGAAAAAATACGTAATATAATAAATTGACAACACTAAATTATACCACTAACAAAGCTAGAAGATGCAAAACAGATTTCAAGAAACATAATTATAAAAAATGGTTGAAAAGTATATTGTACAAGAATTAAATAAGCGTATGTATAGCAGGAAACAGAGTTAGAACTTTAAAACGAAAGAAACCATAAGAGTTAATGGACTAAAAGGGAGACCTATTATGATTTCTAAAGCTGTTGCTAAATTAGGACCAGCAAAATTAAGGTTAAGTATACTTTACGGATCCAACCTTCCGCGTACAGCAGAAATTTTCGACATAATAGCAAAACAGAGCCATATTGAAAAGTTAAGCCTAAATTTAATCACGTGTAATTTGCAACAGACAGAAAAATTAAATTAAATTAAAATAAATTATGAAAGGAATTGATTTTTATAAAGAGATGAAAATAAAAAATAATTTTGGAAAGGAAAATCAAAGTAATAACTTACATGAAAAAATGCAAACCACAAGAGAGAAAAAAATGAGAGAGAGACCAGTACACTATATAAACCACTGTTTTCGTAACCGTTCTATATATATAGATCGGTTACGAAGGAGTCACATGGAAGTCGAATTAAAATACTTCGCAAACCTGTTAAAGGTAAGATTTTAGCTTTTTTTCGGAAAATTTTTAAGATTTTATGCACAGTCAGATTTTTTTAAAAGAGAAATACCGTGAAATTTTTGAAAAATTCGTCATTTTCAGAAAATTTTTTCACAAATTAATATCTAACACATCAGTAAAATGTTTTAGATATCAAAAATAACACAGAAACAAATGGCGTTTTTTTACGATAAAAAGCAGACAAGAGAATTTTTTTTAATTGCCTCGAATTCAAATGAGGGGCCACAGAAACGCCTTTAGTGGGCTATTCGTGGCCCGTGGAGCATGGGTTGAAGACCCCTAATATAACCGATGCACATTAAATCTAATGAGGCTTCCATTCGCCACATTGGATTGGTGTAGATGTGGAGAAGAGAATATCAGTTCAAATGCCGAGCCCTATTTGGCGCCTTACTTATAAACTCTATTTGGCGAGTAAGAATCTTTTGGGTACAATAACACGTGCCGGTTATATTTAATTATCTATGTTCTACATTTTGTACCATTTGTCGCCAACAGCCGATTGTTGTCGGTGACATTCATTATTTTCAGAGATATTCTAGTAAAAATTAGCTCTAGAGAAGTGAATGAATGTGTTCAGTAAGAAATGGCAAATAATAATTCTATTTCGAGCTCGCCAAATCGATATCCGAATAACGATGTACAACTGCACTTACCTCGGTGATTTTATTACCAACGGCTCTTTTCAACATTTTCTCACTGGTAACACCACCCGACTGATCTTAGAAACATTAAGCAACAAATTCACAACATTCTTCCAAGTTACGGAACTTCCCCCTTCCAAAATAACTTAACCTGCTACATCATGATTGGGGCAGAGAGAAGAACTCTACAAGAAACATTCTTCTCCAAAAAAAAAGGGAGAAATAAAGAAAAACCTCATTCCTCAGGAGATTCCTCGAGACATACGCCATAAAGTTTAACCACTCCGACAGCTAAAACAAATCCACACAATTCCCCGTTCTATTCCCCCCTTCCTTCAGGCAATTCTTGTGGGTTTCTCTTCACCCCGCGGCAACACAACTCCCTCTTTTTTTCTTCTTTCTGTCAAAATAGAACAAGTAAGAACAGACAGAAGCACCCCTCCCCTCTATTCAGAAGGGAAGAGAGAGAGCAGAAATGAACTTTGATTTGACTTGCATCGGGTAGGAAAGGCTATAAATTTTCTGCATTGCTCAACTTTTATCGTGACTTAAGCGGTTATTCTCTTCCTCTTTCCGTCTCTCTTTTCATTCTTCTTCGCGTCTATTTTTCTCTCTTTGGAAGGGAAACAGCTCAGAGGCAAGATAGAAGGAAAAAATCCCAAATCACACAGGTGATCGCCATTTTGAGACACAATTTTTTTTTTACATACTTGATTTTGCCAGCAACAACATTTGGCATAGTTAGAGGAATATATTTGGTTTGTGTCAACTAATATAATACTGGAATTGAATTGATAGCTGTTGAGGAAAGGTCTTGTCACATCGAAGACAGTACCTCGTTCACAAAATTTGAGCATTAAGCCAGGGTCGCGGTAGCCAAGTGGTCTAGGCATCGGATCGTGTCACGAGTTCGATCCCTGTACCACTGAAGACCCGCTTGTAGGGGAGCGATGCACGTTAAATCTGTCGAGAGCTCAAACGTCCTCCCGTTGGTGTGGTAGTTAGGAGAGGAGGTGCCAGCTCAGGTGTCGTCCGCGTCACTTGACCATGGTTCAAAATTACGCGGACCGTCCGCAAAAAGCCCTCGTGTAGCCAACGAATTTTTAATGTGAAGCATAAAGGTTACATCCCAGAGCTATGGTCTCCTTAGTTTTTTAAAAATTTTCCTCTTGAAATATTTTCTACTACTTCAATGTTTCTTTCATATCAGTCTCCCCCCCCCCTACTTATAATTACATATCTTAATCTCACGAGTTATATCAACTCATTCGCATCTTTTCGTTCTCAGTGGGACGTTAATATTCACTCACTCACTTGAGCACTAAGCTACAAGAGTACATTTGAGAGGCAGCGACATCATACAAATTCAAAGAGCCTTGGTAAAATCATTGCTGAAACTGAATGATTACGCCATAAGGCTATGAAAGGTCAGACAATCTTATTAGCAAGAATCACATTAAAATAAATGTTTAAGTAAAACTGGCATAAACAAGTATATATAATATAATTTTTTAAATTCCTACTTTGAATGGATCAGTAGATAATTGATAGTAGGAAATTTGCTGATAATAAGAGTTATTGTGAAAAATATAAGTTTTATTTAGTACTAGTTGAATAATAGAAAGATATTTATCATACTTAATTAGTTTATTCAAAAAATATTTGTGAGGCTATTTTGAGAATTTTAACCGTCTTTAATATCTATAGAGTTAAATAAATCTTCAAAGTCATAGGTATGAATATATAGGGAGAGTGAACAAATAGTAGGAATTGAAAAAAAGAGCATGATTTGACTGCATTATTGTAACAATGCACACCCAAATTGGCTAGTTTGGCTGAAAAACCGGTTTTCGACGCCAACTTTTGTCATTGATTTAACAGTTACATTGTTACAACAATGCAGACGAATCTAAAGTGGCGTCGAAAACCGGTGATTAATTTAAATAATTAACTGTTAATTAATTAATTAATATTTTAAAAATTGTATTAACATCAAGTGTCATCCCCTAAAAGTTTAAAAAATTTACTTGAACTTGATTGGATGAGTAGAAAGTATTTTATAAATGATTAAAAATTTGAACAAGATAAATACGTATATATATAATGGGGGAGAGTGAGCTAATAGTAGAGGAATTGAAAAAGAAGGTACTTAGGTATTATCGTAATAATCACCAACGTTTAAGATAACTCGCTAAGTTCGCAACCTCAATTTCCCGTGTGTCGTATGCGCTGAATTGGCAATCATGTGCTTCGTTTCATAAAATGTCGCCAATAGGTTCGATAATATGTAAGTACCGAAAATTTTTTTTAAAAACAAAATTGGCAACATTAAGGCACATGAACCAATAGGGTGGGAGAACGTGATTACATTTATCACGTCATTGTGACGTAACATGAATTTAACCCAATAATTCTAAACTTAAACAGTAATTCAAGGAAAAATATATTTTAAAAGCAAATTAATTGAAAATAACATTTTAATTTATTCACTACACCAGAGTTATTTCTTCCTTTGAATATTTATGAGATTTTAGATCAAAGGTAAAGAAAGACTTTACAATCTAACATTATAGATGGAATTTAAAGCAATTATGTACTAATGTCCTCTAAACTAATCCCGCAGTCTCGCAAGGCAATTAAATTTGTCATTTTAGGGATTTAAATTTAATATGTTGGCATATACTCATATGTGTTACATTATGACATTCAAATTCAATACTTCTACGGCTCTTTCACGCAGTTTGCAAACCACTTTAGTTCAATATTTTAAGAGGATTTAGAGTAACATTATAACTTAACATCTAAGGAAAATAGGAATTTTCCTGCGATCCGCATCAGAACTGTTTAAGAAGCTTTGCAGAAACTACTTCAAAGCTTTGAATCAAGGAGAGTTTCATTTAAATTTTCCTTTCATTAAAAACTGATTTTGAATTAAAATAAAAATATATTATTTGCTTTAGTTTACAGATTTTTCATATCTTGCCATCTCCGCGAGGAACAATTTATATATTCTTTTAATAATTAGTGTAGCATATGTACTAAATAATACAATTTATATTAACTTAACAAATTAAATAACAGAAACACTGCATAAAATAAATTTTACAGTCCATGTTGTAGATTAAAAATCGACTGAAACTGTCTTATAGACGTTTTTGCATGTTAAATTATACATATTTATATACATCTTTGTATAACAATCTTTTCGAGAAAAATTTTTTTTAGTGGTTTTCAAAAAAAAAAAAAAAAAAAAAGGAACACACTCATATATATTTCAGCTTTAAGGTATCCAACTACTTGAGACAACTTAAAAAAAAAAAAATGAAGATAGGGGATTTTTTATTGTTTTTAGATTTGTTCAGTACATTTTAAGAAAAATATGCTAAAATTAAGAAGAGAAAAAGAAATAAATTATTATTTCTAAAATAGGAAAAAACTGGTAAAAATTTACAAAAAATAACATGAACGGGTCCCATTCTGTATCAAAAGTTTATAAACAAATTTTCAATTTTTCAATTCTGATGTGATGCTATGTTATTCATTTTTGAAACGACCTACAGGATATGAGATATTTTAATTTTTACAAAAAACTAGAGCATTTTATCTTAGTTATTATATGAAATTGCTTATGAAAACAATGATTATATTAACATAAGGGACTGTAAATTTGGTAATAAAAAATGATAGATAAATTTGAAGGTTAAAATACTTTTACTATTATACAGAACATACACAAAAAATTTCAGTTAATTATTTTCAAAACTTTTTGAGCGATCGCTATTGAGCTATTTTTGAGCATTTTCAAAAGAAAAACACATATTTTGAGTAAAACACGTTTTAAAATATGACATCTTGCTTAAAGTAATGGCATCTGCTTTTACTTGTAGTTTTGTTCTAGTGAACGGAAAATAATAAACTTGGTGTTTTTATAAAGCTAATTTTTATAAGCCTATAAAATAAAATCACAAAAAAAATTGTCAATTTTTGGCAAAATTCACAATTTTAGACTAGTTGGATACCTAAGCTAAATATTTTAAATAAATGTTTTACTGTCACGGTTGCAAATAGAAGCAAAAAATAACATATTTTGCTTAAAATAAGTAGGAAAAGACACAAGTTATTGATGTCAAAGTTATTGTTACGGGAAGTTTGCAAAAAGTTTTCTTCCCTGTTGAAAGGATATTGTGGCTGGAAAAATAGTTTGTGGGCTAAAAGAAAAAGCTTTTCAATAAGGCTAAATGAGTAAGAGTGATTTTGTAAAAAAAAAATTATGCTGGAGTAGCCGACTGGTCATAATCGCAAATTTGTGGCTGACGTTGCTGAGTCATGGGTTCGAGTCCTGGTGATTCTTTGAGCCTCCAGTTCAAAGAGAGTGATGAACGTTAAATCGATCTAGAATCAAAATCTTTGTTGATGTGGTGTGAAAATTAAAAAATTCTTATATATTGTAAGTTTTTAGCGTAAACTGTCGATAAAAAAAAATCATTTACTTTGATTTGGATTGAATTGCTTATAACGGAAGTTCCCCGAACGGAAGTTCGACTGTTCTAGTATTAAAATTCATTAGATTTATTGAAATCATGAGAAGAGAGGGTTTTAAATATATTTATACCCTTAACTACGACCGGGGTAATTATATGTCTCGCTCAACCGGTGCGTTAGGTGCCCCGGACGTATATATGCGTCTTTCCAAAATGTGTTCTTTTTTTTGCGCTGCTATTAGTAAAACTATTTCGAAAGCTTTGGAATGCAATAAAATGACCTTGACAGTATTTGTGAAGGATTTACTTATTTCAGAGAAAAATTTGCTTATTTGAGTCTTTTCTTTTTCTCCACAATACACCGTAAACGTACGCTTGTGTGAAAAACGGTGGCACTGGGGAGTGAATCCCGTAACTTTTAATAGACAGTTAAGGGGCTAATACAAGATTCGTGAGTTATTAATATGTTGTAACAATTTTTGAATTCATTTTAAATATTTTTTTATCTTATTTTGGATGTCTAATAGTAATATTTAAAGTCTGACCTTTCAGACCTCCAGAGTTGATGGAAATCCAAAACCTCTCTATACAAAAACAGTTATTTACTAGCTAAATACTTTTACGGTAAATAATAGTCATTTCATTCATAAAATAACTAACTGGCTTACAGATAACAGCTATTTTATCATATAATGTATCAAAATAAATATAACTATCCAAGTATTATCTTGGCGAAGAATCTTCATCGTTAATTCTGTATATATTTTTTATTACTTTCTTACCGTACATAGCAGCAACTTTATCAACTAAATAAGTAATTTGCAGTAAATAGCAGTAATTTGATTATTCAAATAACTAGTTTACGGTAAACAATGCGGTTGTATTAATAAAATTACTTCCTTGCAAGAAATAATAGTATTTTTTATAAGCTATCTTTTACTTGATAGACAAAACAAAAATGAACCGCATGTTGGGGTAAACAAGATAATTAAATATCTTAAAAGAAAATTGTTAGATTACGCAGATTTAAGCTCATTTATTTATGGAAGTAGAAATTACCCTAACTCTTAAAAAGTTGCATAGAGTTGTGGGCTATTCCTTTCGTATAAGTTAAAATTATTTTCGAGATAGCCTAAAAAACACAGGGGTTACCAAATCTTTTCCAACATCATCCTCTTTTAAAAAAGAATAACTTTCTTTATATAAACCCCCTATTTTTTTCTAAATATTCAGCATATAACATAAACATAGTACTAAAAATCAGGCAAAAAACTTGAAGGTAATTTAATTAAGAATATGAGCAGAAAATGGAGGGGAAAGTAGTTTATTAGATTTCTAAGTTTTATTTTTTTGTACTATGACTTTCCGATTCAGATCTCTGTATCATGGATCAGAAATCCCTATCTGCAAATCTGTATTATATACAAACGTAATAAAATAGTTGCTATTATCTAATAACTAATAACTTAATAAAAGGTAAGTCAACTAAATAACTAAACTAATAACTCTTAATAACAACTTAGTATAACTAAGAATATGAACAGAAAATAGAGGGGAAAATGGTGTATTAGATTTATATATTTTTATTTCTTATACCATAGAATTCCAGTTTAGGTAAGTCGATCGTAAATGCCTATATACAAATCTATATTATAGGCATAGGTACTAAATCAGGTTTTTTCTAATAATTACAATCCTTTAATATTAAATAAAATTTTAAAAAAAGAAAAAATTATCTTCGATTCCAATATACCCCTGGAATACCATATAGACCCTTCTTAAAATAGTCTAGACTCTAAGAGAAATACCTGGATTCTATTACGATTTCCTGTGGTCTAAGGTTTTGATTCTTGAATTCGTTTTTAATTAGATCTCCAAATTAAATTCTCTAATAGCTACATTGGCGGCTATTTTTTTTTAGGAACTAACGCAATCTTGAACATTAATTCATCTTCATGATTGCACCCTAGAAAGATTTTAAATATTGAAATAATTTTGAAATATAAATTCTTTTTGATAAATTTGCATATTCACATTAATAAAAGCTTGAAATGAATGTAAGCTCACAGGAGGAAGTAAAATCACTAGAATGGAATGAAATAATTTTTTTCCTAATGAGCTGCATATTAGCAACTGAGCCTTTGAAGACACGGAAGGTTCCTAAATGTGAGAGGCATTTCAGTGGTAAAACCATCTAGTGGGGAATCTCGCTACCAAATTTGGACCCTTGAATTAATTTAATTCAAGTTCTCGTCGGATGTTAAATATCGCAGTGATTTAATTTTTCCGATAGTACCAGAGTCAAATTGTTACTCAAGGGATCTTTTACACGCCACATAATCATATGACACGAGTTCCTACGATTTTCAAATCCAGAAAATACATCGACTTTTGCTAGGGTCGAACCCTCAACCTTAGGCTTACGCGACCTGTAAGCCAGCGGAATCAAATAATAAAAATTTAAGAAATCCTCTCAATTTCCATCGAGTTTAACTTTTATCAGTAAATTTAATTATTATGTTTCTCCCTATTCATCATAAACTATCGTTTAGTAAAGGATCATTCGAATGGATTTATTATAAAATCTAGAGTATTAAAAATGGCATTTGAACGAGCCAATTTTTTTACTAGTAATTTTCCCGTACACAAAAATACAAATAACAGAATATTAATCTCTTTTAAAATATTCACACTACATTTATCAAAAGTAAAAAGAGACAGAAAAAAGTAGAAAGAAAAAAATAACGAGAATCTACTTTTTCAATCAAATTTCCCCAAGAACGAACTTCTCACGAATATTTATCTAATCTCATCCATCCCCACCCCACGCGATATTTCATAACTCCCTCACCCCATTCCTTACTCCCCCACTATTTTCCCCATCCACCAAAAGCAAAGAAAGATGGATAAAAAAAAATCGAATCAAATAAACTAAAAAAGAACGAAACTCATGAACATTTATGACCTTCCGTCGAGCGGAGTTGAGTTGAAACGGAAAAGAGGGGGTAGGAAAATCATATATATAAATATATAAAAAGACACATACGAAAAAAAAGTTTAGAGGGGCGGGTGTCTACAGACGTCTGCAAAAATACAGGGCTATGCATACCAAGTGGAGAAAAGAGCCTAGATCTTATAGTCTAATGGATAGAGCGCAAACCCCCGGATCTTGCAAACGATTCCATCGCCAAGCCCCATCTTATATGTATATATACATATATATCCAAATATTTATACTTATTTTCTTGGCGAAGAATTTCCGTCGCCAAGTTATGCATATCTTTTTTTATTACTTCCTCCATGAAAGGGGGAAATATTTCTCGGAAACATACTAGTGGAAAAGTGTGAAAATATAAAAATGTATAAACTACCTTTTTACAGATAGAGGGAGAGAATATATATATGTATATATACACAATCTAGTTTAAAAATATAAAAACGTATTGATATATTGATGCAAAAAGGGGGGCGAGGAGGGTTTTTTTCTTTCTTTCGCATTCCACACACATCCACCTTTATGTATATACTTCCACACGCAAATGCACATTGATACGTTTTTTCGGGTTTTGGAAAAAGCAAAAGGCGTTCTCAAACATAATGCAAGGAAAGAAGTGTTTCTCGATCTGGTATAAAAATACGATACCGGCTGAAGTAGCAAAGTCGAATGGAAAAGATGCTGGGAAAAAAATGAGGTAGGGAAAAAAACAGGGGGGGGGGAGGAGAAAAGAGGAAAAAAATGTATAAATATGTAGAAAAGAAGAAATATTTGTGCATCCGCCGACGTTGCTCGATTTATATCGACTAAAAACAGCTTTCTTTGCAGGGTGATATTTTTTTATTTATTATTTTCCCTTCTTCTCCTTAGCATCTTTCAATGTTGATAGAGTTGGTTTTGAGGAGAGCAACCCGGGGAAAAAAAGAAGGGAGGGAGGAATCGGAAACAAGTCAGATTTTAGACCTTTCCGATTTAGCATTTGTTTCGATTTCTTTAAGCCAGAATAAACTTTGGACTTAGATTCGAAGGGATAGGTTCTATTCGAATAGAATAAAATAAAACAGATCCCCCTGGAATGGTTTGGTTTTGAATTAAAATAAGTCTACAGGAAGAGTTTCCAGGTTTTCTTTTGGTTGTGGACCAACCGCTTTTTATTCTAATTTTATGTATGCGTGTGTGTGTGTGAGCCCCTAGTCTTTCTTTAGAATTGTTTTTTAAGTATATGGATCACACTTCGAATCATGTAATACATGTACTGTATATATAATTTGTTCAATAATCTTCAACTTGAAACACAAAAGATTGAGTATTCAAAAAAAAATTGCGTAAAAAGCTAAACATTTATAAAAATTGGGCTGCAAATTCATATTATTTTATGTTATTTTACAGAGGAGAATCAGTCGCACCAATTGATTTTTAAAATTCGGGGAATTAACGCAAATAAAAATCGCCTTCTTCAGTCAAATCACGGGATCGAAAGCTGATGCCATCAAATATGCCTTAAGGTATCCGACAAACCTAAAATTGTGAATTTTGCCAAAAATTGACAATTTTTTAAATGATTTTATTTTATATGCCATCTTATTAGCTTTATAAATATACCAAGTTTGTTATTTTCTGTTCACTAGAACCAAAACTAAAAGTGTTTTAGTAAAAGCAGATGCCATTACTTTAAGCAAGATGTCATATTTTAAAACGCGTTTTACTCGAAATGTGTTTTTTAAAAAAATACTCAAACGGGGACGGTGATAGCTAAAAAAGTTTTGAAAATAATTAAGAGAAATTTTTTCTATTAGTTCTCTATTATTGCAGAATTGTTTTAACCTTCAGATCTATCAATCACTGTTTTATTACAAAGTTTACAGTCCTTATGTTAATATAATCATTATTTCTTTAAGCAATTTCATATAACAGCTAAGAAAAAGTGCTTTAGTTTTTGTAAAAATTAAAATATCTCTTATCCTAAAGGTCATTTCGACAATGAATAACACAGCAACACATCAGAATTGAAAAAATTTCAAATTTGTTTATAAAAATTTTGGTACAAAATGGACCGATTTTCTGTTATTTTTTGTAAACTTTTACCCATTTTTTCCCATTTTAGTTATAATAATTTATTTTTCTCCTCTTAATTTTTGCATATTTTTCCTAAAATGTACTTAAAAAAATCTGAAAACAACAAAAAAATCCACATGTCTCCATTTTTTAAAAAAAAAAATTGTCGTAACCAGTCGGATACCTTAAGCCATCTTGAAGCCCTGGGCTTCAGTACAAAAGTAGGCAAATATTTAAATACACAGTATATAGCATACATTGTCAAATAATCGAACAAAAGATGACTCGTAACGAGTGGTGCATACAGGAACTATTCAAAGAGGGGGGGGGGGGGTCGGGGTCGAAAATCCACCATTCTCGTATCAACCCTAATACACCGCCCAACATATTCTTTTTTGATTTTATCGATTGTCGGGAATGAAAACAGTAAAAACAAATTAAATAAATTATTAGCATTAATTAATAAAATAAATTTATAATATTAAATTCGGAGAAATATTTTACGTATTATATACATAGGATTATAATCAATCCCAAAACAAAAGAGTGATGGAGGGGGTCCTGAGCTGGGATCCCACCCCTTGTGTGCGCCACTGCCACTAACAAATAAACGTGCGTACCTGACAAGCTTATAAACCTTGGACACAAACCGAATGCCTTCTTTTGACAACACAAATATCAGTGGCGCAACAGCTCAAAGAGAGCCACTGTGCCCATCTCAGTTTTCATGACCTTGGGCACTGAGGCGCTTGAGCAGATGTTCCCGGTCAGGTGGTCAGTCTGATGCAAAATCCAGTGTTTAGTTTCCAAGTAAACTTGGTACTCATTTATCGATCCACTGAAGGGATGAAAGGCTGCTTCTTTTTACTAAATGAGTAATAATGGTGTGTTGTGGTAGGCCTAGACACGGACATGACATAATAACGTAGTTTTGGGACTGTTGCCAGATGGCATATGGTTCGAAACTGCCAGTTCGGATAACATATCCAGGGATAACGATGATTAAATTATTTGGATCATGATCTTAATCCGGTTGAGTTGAGAACAAGAAGGGGTCCTTGGTTCATACCTTAAAACTCCCCTGGGTGAAACTAAAGATCTCCCATACAAAGAGTAGCTGCGGTAGTCTAGTTGCCAAGGTAACGGACTCATGGCTGGCGTGTCATGAGTTCGAGTCAGGTGCCGCTGAAGACCTGGGTGGGGGGTGTAGATGCACGTGAAATATGCCGAGGCTCGAACGTCCTCCCGCTGGTGTGGTGTGGAAGTTAGCAGAGAGGGGTTCCAGCTCAGGTCTCACTCTCGTTACTTGACCATGGTTCAAAATTTCGAGATCCGTCATTAAAAGCCCTCGAGTAACTGAATATTGCGACGTTCATATTTTCTCACTTACTCACCCACATAGAGAGAATGGAGCCCATCCAATTTGTCGAGGTTGAAATTCCTGACATTGGCGTGATGTGCAAGTTTTAAGAGTAGGTTGCGAAGTCGAATGTCATTCACGTCACTCGAACAAAATTAGAAATTACGAGATCTGCCCCTGTCAGACCGATTCTTGCTTTGGAATGTGACGTTAATTGACAAATAAATCGAATAATCATATTACTAATAAGCCTTCTCTATTTAAAAACAATTTAAAGAAAAAGGAAAGATAAATTTTATCACAGACTTAACAAGCATTTCTCATTTGTTCTTGAGCAGCAGTTCTAAGGAGCGCCAATATAATATTATTAATAACACAGCGGAAACCCCTTTTAAATAAATCAAAAACTTATTTCTCCAAGTCCGAATGCCAGAACGTTAAAAAAGGAAACTCCCTTTTGAAATATGATCCTTAAACACGGCAATAATTATATCTACCACAAACATTTATGTTTATAATTATACGAATATCAAAATAACAACAAAATCTAAGACAGAGAAGGGAAAACAATTTGCATTTTTGCTCATGGGGTGAAAAATAAGAAAAAAAAAAGAAAGAAAACCCCTCTTCATTTGCAATTTATCTTGCAGTACCGAATTTTAGAAAAAGGGAATAAAAAATGCAATAATAAAGCGGTGTGTAATAATTTATCGCTTGCGGAGAAAGTTCTCATCAGCCCCTTTCCCTTTTAGAACACGACTCATTTACTCCACAGAGAGTACATTCTTTTTTATTTTTATACACCCTGCCCTCGACCAAAAAAAAAGTAATAAACAAAAAACTTTTTTACCAGACGCATATTTTATCTCATTTGCATAGAACTTACGACAAAAATCATTCATCATCAAAAGCATCCCTAAAAGGGAAGAAATAAGAATTTTTTTTTTAAAAAAAAAGCATAAAATTACGATATGCACGAATAAAGTAGAAAGAAGAAAAGAAAAGCGAAGGAGAAATTCATTTTTCCATAAATTAATTCTTGACAAATACTTTATAAAAGAAACGGGTTAAACAGTAGATATGAATTTATATCAGTTTTTTCAAATTCAGCGTTCGTACAAATCTATTATTTTCCTTTCAAACGGTGCATGAAATAATGCTTTAATAATGAAATATACGTTCTTTCTTTAAGTGGGAGTTTCACTCGCTAAATTTAAGACGATTTTAATAACTGAGGCTAAAAAGCTCATTAAATATGCATTTGGAGCTTGATTTATTACTCTATATTGGTTGGGATTTTTTTTAAAACTTCTCGTTCCTTTTACATGGTCTGATGTATCAGAAAATAATAAAGGAGTGTTATTTGGCTGAAATTTAAAGATAAGTATTATTTATTCAAATGTAAAAAATGAGTGATATAACTAATTTCTAGAAAAACATTTTAAAAAAATGGTGGGAATTATTATTTTTATTTAGAAACCAGTAGTGTTTCAATGTATGTAATCAACTGATGACTTATAAAATAAAAACAACAACTTGTGAATCGGGCTGTTTCGTGAGGTTTTCCCATCCTCCTTGAAAATAACCTGTTTTCTGATGTTCTTGCAAGTTTTAACTGCAAGCTTCTTACAGAAGCAGTGACGTCTTAAGGCATAGGCCAACTGGGCCTGGGCCTCGTCCTTGGTGGGGGCCACGTTTTATTCAAGACATTTTCTTAATAAGATATTCATTTGGATATTTTTGGTCAAATATTATCCCCGTACATATTGTCTGCAAAACAGGGAATTTCAAACTGCATGTCAACAGGCAAAAGTGGCAAGACTGTATTATTATGAGATGACCGTTGTCCATATCTGGGCGTAGGCCTATTACTATGATCCAGTGGTTCTTAATCTGTGGTCCGTGGACCTTCAGTGATCCCCAGCGCGTTTCTAGGGGGTTCACGAAGGTCTCGCATTTAATGTTAAGATTTCCCTCTTTTGCAAACTCTGAAAGCCCTCGTAGAAAAATGAAAAGATGTACCACCTTAGACAAGATCAGTTGTCTTCAAACTTTTTCAACCCATGGAATCTCTAGAACTTGAAGGTGCTTTCGTAGAAACCCTAGAACTAGAAAGTGTTTTCGTGGAACCCCCTGCCGTAGACATACTTCGAAGAGTATATCTCAAAATAATATTTAAAGTAGATCAACATGATATAGGCTCTTTATGAAAAGGCATTTGAAAAACAATATTGCATTTATTATTAAAAAGTTCTAATCTTTTTTAATATAATTTACTTATTAATAATATTAATTTGTGATTCAAGTGTCACCTAGTATTTTTTACACAAACTGTTGAAGTCTAAATCTATTGAGATAAAATGCAATCGCATTACATATTCTGAATTTAATGTTTTATACTTTGTTTTTGTAGCTACTTACGTAGAGAAATATATTTCCCTTAAACACAATGTTTAGAATAGCATTAAAGTGTTTATAACTGTGTGAGAAAGCCCTTGTATTTTGCATGAATTTGCAACCTAAAATTTAGAAACTGCTCTTGCTTAAAATTTAGATTTCAAAATCAACTCTGTTAATATGTTGTTCCCTTTCCATCGTTATAGGTGTTGTTTTTTACAAATGTAAGAAAGTCCATTTTCCATTAAAAAACTATTTAGTTTTGCAAGACATTGTGCTAACTAACGAGTTTTCAAATAACTCGTGGAATCTGAGATTGTAAGCAAATATAATATTCACAATCTAGTAGGAAGTCTATATATAAAGATAAAGCATTTTAATATTATTTTATTATACTATAGTATAAAAATCGAAAAAGAGTGTTGCAAAATAAAATTATTATATTTAAATAAAATTTCTAGTTTTAACGAATAGAGCAGATGTGAGCTTTAGATACTTGTAACTATACAAACTTCATATAGAACGTGAATCCATTTTGCTTATATAGTTATTTCTTTTCGATTTCTTTATTGCGACTCGTGGAACCCCTGTATATGCCTTGTGGAACCCCAGGGTTAAGCGGAGCAAAGTTTGAAGACCACTGGACTAGATCACTAAATTGCCCCCAGGAAAAAACTCTGCTAGAATATGTATTTTGATCAAAAATATTAATTCAATTAGTATTAAATTAGTATTTCGTAATATTTTTATTTAAATGTTTACAGTTTTCTTAAAGTAAAATAAAATCTTTAAAAGTCTATACAAGTAGCAGATTATAGTAAGGATTGTTGAAGAACTTTTCAAGCACTTAGCCATGTGTTGATAGTCAGAGAGGAGTGTTCTAAACCTTGGGAGCCGCGATGTCTGGCTAAAACACAAAGGGGACTATAGCAATCGAAAATTTAAGAAGTTAAATATTCTTGAGCGAAATACATGTTCCAATAGACTTTTTTCATTGAGGGCAATTAAATTATCTAGTCTAGAATAGCACGTCTTTCAGTTTTTCCACGAGGTCTTTCAGGGTCTGTAAAAGAGGAAAATATTAACACTAAACCAGAGACTTTCGCGGACCCTAGAAAGGCGCTGGGGACCTCAAGGGGTCTTAACCCCAATTTAAGAACCGCTGAAGTAGTTTATTGATGGCCCCACTAGAGCAGGGGTAGACAAATAGCGACCCGCAGTTTAATGAGTTTATTGAAGATTTCTATATAAATAAATAACTTTGCTCTCTTTGAGATATTTTTTATTTTCCTCATTCGGAATTCCTTTCGTATTCCCCAAATGGTTCCCTTGTGGTTATGGTCATGAACAATTGACGTCTTAAGGCATGGGCCAACTGGGCCCGGCCCCAGGGCTCTTCTCAACTCGGTTTCAGTTAGATCATGATTCGGATAATATTAATGTGGTCAAATATAATTCCCGTACATATTCTCCGAAAAACAGGGAATTTCAAACTGCATGTCAAAAGGCAAAAGTGGTAAGATTGTATTATTATGTGATGACAGTTGTCCATGTCTAGGCCTAAGCCTAACCATAAACAATCATTCAACTGATTTAGTTGAAATGCTTTCATCGGTCGAGCCGGTTTGTGCCAAGGTTTGTGAGATTGTAAGTCATGCACATTTATTTTTTAAATTACTATTTGTACGAGTGTTTGACAATGCATACTATATGCTGTCCACTTTTAAATGTCACAGGTACGGCCTACTTTTGTATAGGGGCCCAGGGCCATAAAAAGTCTTAAAACGTCCCTGAACAGAAGGAATGTGATATGTTAACCGCATTGATAGCAAAAAGTCTGTGATAGTCAGTAATTCGTGAAATTATAACAATCAAGTTAATATGCAGAGTTCAATTGGAAGAAGGGGGGGGGGCGTGGGTAGCCTAGTGGTTAGAGCAACGGACTCCAGACCGGAGGGCCTGGGTTCGATGCCCGATGCCACTAAATACCACCGAGTATAGACGGAGTACGTGCTCGTTAAATCAGTGGGTCCGAAAGTCTTGTGGGCGGTCGCATCAGAAACCACGAGTGCAGGGGGCTGGAGAATATTTTCTTCCCCTTCAGTTCCATGCCTAAATTGTGGAAGTGGAGATAAGTGATGTCGCCATCTATCGTTAAGGAGTCCAACCTGTCTCACAGGCAATGGCAACATTCATTCATTCCCTGCGGGAAGGACACGACGACAACAATTGGAAGAAGGTACTGGCAGTCAACTACATAAAATATTTGGAATGTCTGAATTGGTGGATCATCGACGATCTAATTCATTAAAAAGTAATCTTTAACTATTTTAGATTATCGTGTGAGAAAGTTTTCTAACCATAAATTAAGTTAATCAGTGAGATTGATGAAATTCAGATTATTTTAAACTCGTGTTTGAAATTTGTTAAGGCTACGGTATCTATAACTTGTAAAGGATGATCTAAGTCATCCCTTAGTGTGGGAGGGTCGGAAGGAAGATTAGCCACAGTCAAAATAACTTCAATTTATTCTCAGATGTGAACAACAACACAAATTCGATTAACCAAAGTTAAGAGATGCACCCAAATACCAAATATGGAAAACAATAGCGAGGCAGACGAGATACAAGAAGACTATAAATAATCAGATCACTTACATCAAGGCAATATCTTTGAATTCTTAGCGACCTAATCTAATTTGATTCCTAATTGACAAATCGTCAACTTTAATATTATTAAAATCAGCTACGAAGCATACACGCCTCACTTCACGTTTAATCAGTCAATGCTAGCAGTAGCATTCTCTCTCTCTCTCTCTATATATATATATACATAATCTCTCTCCCTTCAACTCGAAAGTTTAATCTTTATATACAAGTCTTAATTAACATACTCACATCTTCTTCTTCGAAGGAAGGCTTTCAATAGATTAAATTTTAAAGAACCATTTTTCCCCAAGGGGATTGTTAGGGAAAAGAATTCGAATAGACATGTGACAAACTGCGTAAAATTCGATTTAAGGTGCCTCAGAAACGAAAATTTAGGAGTTGACTTATCAAACTTCGGAGTCACCATTACACCCTTACAGATGCAATTTCTTAAGTTTTAAATGAAAAAGAAATGCGAGATATTGAAAATCAATAAATGTTTTTTCTAGAAAAAAAAAGGAGTAGGAGGGAGGACCTCACAAGGTATTTATATGCATCCCGAAACATAGTAAATTAAATAATGCGGAATCAAAGCAATGTAGATCTTTGATATTGGACCACATCCACCCCATTTTACCGATCGTGCTCCAAGACTTTCTTTAGTTAAATTCAAAAAGGGAAAAACACATTGCGGTGGGCGAGATTTAACAGTAAAATAACGCCATCCAAGAGTTGGAACAATTATTTTCGATATAATCTGCCTAGTTCAATGACAGCTTTCGAAAAGACGAGAAAACTTTGGAAGAAATGTATTTCCCTGGATGGTGAATATGAAAGAAGTTTTAAGAATAATGAATAAATTTAAGTTTTTGTCTTGATCCTCTTTCAAAATTAATTAAAATTTTACCACCCTTCGTACTTGCTAATTTTATAACAAACATTTGTATGCTTGTTTGTGAATTTAATACTTGTGAGATAATATTTGAGTGCTTATAATGAATTTAAATGCCTTTTTTAATTTCGAAAAATAAGAATACTCTGATACAAATTCGAATAAGCAAATAAACCTTTAAGGGGAAAAAATTAACTTTCAATTTTCACGAATATTTTTCATTTAGTAAATTGATTTTTTTAAATTTAAATATTCTTAACTATACAGTTATATAAAAAAAATGTTTACCATTCAAAATACTGAAAAAAGGAATTCTTTCGCTACACATTTGAATACCATTAGATTTTATCATTTTATTTTATACAATGTATACATTTCACGTATTTTCAAAGCAAATAATTTTCTTCTGCAAAAAATATTTCATTGTTGAATTTATTTTTATATAGATATCAAGTTAGATAAAAGGGGGAAAGAATGAAGATATTCGAGAAAAATATTTTTCAGAATTCTAGTGAAATTGAATACATTTGTATAAGGTTTAACTTCTGCGAATATATTTTGAAAAACTTCTCGTAACTTATATCATATTCTGTAATAAAATTAGCAAAAAAAAAAAAAAAAAAAAAATTATTTATAGAGTTTTCTGTTTAAATATTATGGCAGAATATAAAAGTATTTTCTCCATTGTTTTCTTTTATATAAAATCCCAAATCCTCAAAGTATACCATTCTGTAAAAATTTAAAACTACCAAATAAATTTGGGTTGAAATAATGAATGGTATTTATTCTATAAATCATTACTTTCATCTTGAAAAAATGTATTTTCTTAAACTTAATTGCTTCGACAATTTTCTGAATCCGTCATAGACTATTAGAGCAAACTGTTTTCAGTTTTCATGATTTAAAAGTTATATGTTATGAGAAGAAATCTGAGTAAATTGCGCTCTCAAAAATATATTTAATCTTGTAACCCAAAATTCAATTCTTCCCTTTATGATATTTTAATTTTTGTATGATTTTATCCACTTAGTATTATACAAAGAATTATTTTGAAAATATTTAGTTGTTGATCAGTCATTGAAAAATGAAGCGTGTATATATTATAATTAGTATATTTTACTTCTTTAGTTAATAAATAGCAATAGTTTTGTGAATTATTAGTTAAGAGATTCACTTCTAATATAACAGTGTTAAGTTGGGATAATAGGATTCGAATGCCGAAAATTAGTCAACAATTCAAATAAAAATTGTATTGACCAGTAAGATTATTTATATAATTTTCTATAATTTTACAAAATTTAAAAACAAACCCAGAATTAGGATAACTTTTATGTTCATTTTTATTCGCATCCTAACGGCTAGTGAAAACTTAAAACTAATTTATCTCAGAAAGAAAAAAACATCTAATTTGTCTTCCCATTTAAAAAATTAAGTCTTTTTTTGTATTCTGCCAAATGCTTTGATGTTTTTTCTATCCTTTGTACACATGTCAAAAGTTGGTAAATATTTCTGAATCAAAACAATACTTATTTTTTTTAAAAAAAATACTTGAATTCAGAATGTATACATTTTCTAAAAAATTTTCAATAAGCATTCATAAAAAAAAATATTACAAATATCAATTATATTAGCAGAAGTATCATTCAAACTTTTATTACACATAGTTTGAAGTACTTGTATATCAAATTTATTGTGTATAGGTCAGTTATTGTTAGAAAAGTATAGTAGCATTTGAAAATCATTTCCAAAATTAAAAAAAAAATTTTAAAAATTAATTAATTACATTTTTGTAGCATTTTGAGCACAAAAACTTTTTTTATGTATTTCATATGCATCGAGCAAAAGTTTCTAAAAACCATTAAATCAAAGCTTTTTTCAATATATCATACCGCATCTCTTTAAATTGGCCATTACGGCCATTCATATAAATTTTATGTATAAATTCATAAAACCAAGGAGTTTAAATTTATTTTCGTAGAATAATTTCAGCTATTTTTTTTAAATAAGGTACATTTATTTAGTTTATTGAAAGAATATTTAATTTTATAAAATATGAATATTCTATTCATTATACACTCTTTATAATGTTCCTCAAATAGACATCAAACGTTTCAGCATCAAGTACAAAAAAACCAGGTTAATAATAATTTAAATAGTTACGTTGTGTGCCATTTCATAAGAAAATGCCATTGTTCTATATAATACTATTCTACCACCGACCCTTTAACTTAACGACTTCAACGGGTAAGATTACAAGAAATATATCACAAGCATTAAATCACAATCCTTCACACCCCTTTCGACACCAGCAACAAAAGAAATCGACCCCATTTAAGAACGACCGAACATTCTAACCCATCATACTTCCACCGCCAAACGAATTAAGATCATCCCCCCTTTACACTAATCCCTACTCCATTACACAAACACGTCACACTCCCCGCTAGACAAATTTCCCGATCCAGAATATTATCCTCACTCTATTACGCTCCAAAGCTCCATTCAATGCATTTCCGGGATGGGCTCCCCTCTCCCCCCTCCGCATCTAATGGCGAGTGTCACTCCTTCCCCAGAGAAGTGGTCAATGGCTGTCACCAACGCGCACAGCATCTGTCAGTTCACCCTGCACCATACGGCCCCCCTTTTACCACTGCCGACAGCTGCCAGAGATGATACGCCTTTGTTAGTGGGGCTATGAATTAGAAGGGCAAAGCTTGGGTTATTATATGGCATTTAGCAGTGCGGCTTTACCGACTAATAGGTATTTGAGGGACAGAGGGGTTTATTAGGGGGTTGGAGCAAAAGAGGGCTGAATCGTTTGCTGAGATGGGTATTGTGTCGAGGAGGAACTGCTACAGGTTTTCTTTGTGTCTTTTGTTCCGTTTGTTTTGGGTCATGAATGGAAAATGTGTTGTAGAGAGGCGATTACGGAAGGAGGATTTTTGCTATGTTCGGGGAGATGATGCATTGGATTCAATTGTAAGGGTTTTGTTTGCGGAATATTAACAACAGAGAAAGAACAGATTTAAAATCTAGTAAGAATATTGAAAAGTATTGTTTTTTTAAAAAAAAGATAATATTAATAAGGTATTGTAATATTGACTCAATGTTAAACTTATAACTAAAAGAGCAGACTAGCATAATAAATAAATAAAACAGCCTCAGAAAAATACATAAACGAATTTTTAAACTTGGGCTAGACAGTAGAAATAAATTTTATGTCTAAGGCACCAACCTTTCCCTGTATTTGCCTATATTATTTATTGAGCAGAAATAAAATTTAGAAGAGAAAATACAATTAAAACAAGGTAAAATATTCTAATAAATGCAGAAATAGCAAAATCAGTTCTTAGTGAATTTAAATCACCATATTTCAAAAATTTCACAAAATAATCTAGTTACCCTACATAATAAAACCAACGCAATAAGAACTGCAGTAGTACACGCACCGAAATAATACTTTTTAGTCTTTAATGTAATCACTAACGAAACAAACATAAAAAATACAAATACAGAAAATTTAAATATTTAAAAAAAAAGAAAGGAAAATTAAAAAGTTGTAATAAAAGCATATAATTATTAAAAATGAATGAATCTATCTATGAATCTTTAAGTGAGTAAAATATAATAAAATTCATAAATTAAATCATATTAGCATTTAATGTGTTACAGATCTATGATTTTAAGAAATTTAATAGACAAATATGGTAAAGATATTCCAAAAGTATCATATAAGAGACGGAATGCAATGCATTATGCATACAGACACATATACGCAAACATAAATGCATACATGTACATACACAAGAATGTATACAATCACACATATGCATATAATATATACATTTACATAAATATGTATGTATACATGCATACATATATATATATATATATATATATATATATGCATACATACACATGTACATACAGAAATAAATATATGCAAACATAAACTCATATATACACATCTTTACATACACATATATAAATATATATGGACACGTACACGTGTATACATACGTATACACACATGTATGAGTATATCGAATGAACGTCATTCTTGAGTAACATCAAAGGCAATAGGCGAAGGACTGATTCTGAGTAGAATTCATTTTGCCGTGATTCTACATGATTCTGAATCACGGCAAAATGAGTAGACTAAACTAGAATTTTTTTTATACTTCTTAATTTCTTCAAAACGATATGTAGGCACTTTGTGGCATTAATATATATATATATTAATATATATTTTTATATATCTGTTGTTCACAATTACTAGGTCAGAGTAATGGATATATATAACTGTTTTTACCTGACGAGCATCATACAGTACACTATTATGCCGATTTATTACACAAATAACTGTATTAATTTCATTGAGTGCATGAAACGATTAGTATGTTTTTTCCGTAAGATTTTGCTAAAATTTCATGTATACGAATACTTGTATCATAATCTCTTTCAATAAATCAGTTAGAAAAGCAGTGACCAAATTCAATCATTATTGTGGTATTCCTTTTACATTTTTTACTCATTTTATACCATAATTCGGAAATTAAATCTTTCAAAATTATGTTTCAAGTTTATTGGTCTGAAAAATGTAAAAGAAACAAATCAAAAATCTAAATTTATAATAAAAAAAATTATTAAAAATAATTTTTTAAAAAAAAACTGCACATAAGAAATATTTAGAATACAGTTTTTCTAACTGATTATTCTTACACTCATTTCCACCAAATTAAATATTAGTTTTTAAAATACTTTATTTGTTACTCGATAATGTGAAGTTAGTTCATTTTGTCTATTTCATATTTGTTTGCTTTGATGCAAGAACTATCTCAATTGTTATGTTACAGTTTGCTCCAAGTGCATAATATTCAGAAAGAAAGAAAAGGATTATTATAATGATTAAATGCATAATATTTATATTTATTTTCTTTCCGTGAGTTTGCGATATCATTAAACTTTGATTCTTCGAGTTGTTATTCGAAAATACCATAAACAAAAACAGCGTGCTTAAAATTATCGGTTCGTTTTGTCATGGGGAGGAAAAAAACAGCAAACATTCATTATATTACTGTAAATAAAAGAGTTTTCAAACACACAAAAAGATAAATAATTGTGCTGACAATTTATCAGTTTACATTTTTCTCCGAACGAGAGCTTTTAATAATAAAATTTATTTTTACTTCCACTCGAAAATCAAATCAAGCAGAGCAACAACTCAAATATTTGTCGCTCACATTTGCTGAGTTAACAAACAAATATATTCCGAAGCTCAAAAATAATAAAAAAAAATTAAGTAAACGTAGTTTAAAAGCAGAAAAGAGCTTCAATGTGAGCTCGTGTTTACCATTCAAATCGCTTTATTTTCTTAGGCACAATCTGTTCAAATAATATCTCCAGATAATACGTTTGGAAAGAAGTAATCTTTTGCTTTTTTTTGAAAAAGTTGTTTTAAAAACTTTTAAAATGTGAATGTTAAACAATAATAAAGAAGTAAATCAGTTGTTTCTTTACAGAATTAGATGGATTTTAGAATGTTTTGCTTGTAGAATATAAAACAAATATAAAGTTGTTTTATGGATATATATGTATTATCATTTTTTTTAAAGATAAAACGATTTTTTGAAACACTGTAGTTTGAAATTGTTTCCGTCCATATTTGTTTAAATTAAGAGGATACCTTTTTATACGAGTTTATTACAAAAATAAAATTTTAATTGCTACAATATGAACGAAAGAGAAACATTTTCGAATTAAATTAAAAGAACACGCTAATAGAAAAACTTGACAAATTATCTTTTCCAAATAGAATGGACTCTAATGGTCTTAGAATTAAAATATAAGCAATCATCATTATTTGTTGAAACATTTTTACAATACAATAACAATGAAGACTTAATTATCACGATTTATGAATTAAAGGTACCTTTTTATAAATATTAAAATAAACACGTAGAATGAAAATTTACGATTAAAAATGAAATACGAATACTTTTATTTGTTTCTCGCATTGTATATATTTCTATATAAATCCAGATTAGATCTTACAAAAAAAATAATATAATAGAATTTATATTTTATGGATAGTATAAGAAACAAAGAAGAAAGCATTACAGGATAACAACATTAATATCATTTTAGTGATTCATTCCTCCTTTTCAAAATAAATTAAATTGATACACATTTTTACTCGAATCAAATACTTGTATTGTAACAAAAAATATCAAAAGCCACAATAATTTTAATATTAATAATTTTTTCTTATAATTTTTTTGAACTTGTAAATTTATTTTTGAAATATTTTCCTTTTTTAAACTAAATATGACGCTTAGTTTTAAAAAAGTGAAAATTGAGTAATAACTTTTAGTACGAATTACAAATAATATATTTAAAACATAAAATAAATTTAACTGGATGCTTTATTAATGCTTAAATAATCACAAAAAATTATTAGCTAAGTAAATTTCTTTAGAATCAATATTATTTATTACATAATACAAACACTAGAAGAAAATACGTAAATACGGCATCAAATACCATGTATGTTTTTATAAAATCTACGATTCTATATTTTCCAATATTGACTTACTTTATGTTAATTTATTTTTACAGAAAAAAATTAATTTAAAAGAATAGAATTAACTGTTTTTACATTTAAAAAATAAATTTGCAACATCTTTTTCCTTAACAATTCTACACACATTTTATTTTTTAAATGTAGAGGGTTTTTCCCATCATTTCAAATTTAAGAAATTTAATAGAATCCCCAAAGTTTTAAAAAATTTTTTAGTTCCATAATTATGAAACATAAGGCTTTAAGCAAAATGTGTTTTTGTTTTCAATTTCAATAAAATTGGATTAATTTATAGAGAGAAAATTTTGGAAATGGAAAAAGAATTTTGAGAAGAAAACGAAGAAAAATTACTTTTTAATTAAAAGCAAAATTAGTCAATTCAAGTTTTTGCAAGAAAATAAATGAAAAAAAAATTTCCTTCCACGTTTCATTTATTTCTATAATCCGACACTTTTCATATTTCCAAGGAATACATTAAAATGTTTTAAATTCTTTTTTATTTTACACAGAGATATCAATTTATAGTTTTCATAATATTTTTGAAATTTCTGATTGCATTCAATCATTTTTTTTTATGTTTGTCTGGTATTGATGTAAGCAATTTCAAAATTTAAATATTTCAAATATTTTTTCCCATTATCCTCAAATATTGTAATACGTTAAAAAATTTAATCTATTCCGAGAATAAACTAAAAAAAAATTTAAAAAATGAGTAGAAAAGGTTTGATAATTCAACATCTTACTATTTGGAAACAACTTATTACACTGAAAATTCATTGCTTTGATATCTTAATTTCCCATTTTCCAAAGCAAAAAGAAAAAGGGGGATGTTACCGGTGACAAAACGAAACTTCTGATTTTTGATACGTGTTAACAACTCATCGTTTGACGACTGTGAAAAATGACTGGCCTAGTTAAAAAAAAAAACCAGAAATTTAACGAGAGTTCTCTTAGAAATAAACAAACGAAAAGTGATTCCAATTTCTGATCTTCTACGAGCAATATATAATCTTCAAAATTATTCAAATGTTTATCAAATAACAAAAGTGAATTTTTTTTTCGTGCTTAAA
The DNA here is from genome assembly GCA_019973975.1 of Trichonephila clavata. Taxonomy (NCBI): domain Eukaryota; kingdom Metazoa; phylum Arthropoda; class Arachnida; order Araneae; family Nephilidae; genus Trichonephila; species Trichonephila clavata. The sequence goes on from BMAO01026592.1 coordinate 504,450, forward strand.
ACAATATATATATTTTTTTTCGATAAAGGGATAAATTATGTTTGAGATCGTTTAAAAAATAGAGTCCCGAAAACACATGGACAAATGTGAACCGAAGGACGGTCGAGTCTGTGAAAATGCCAATAAGATCATAAGAAAGAATTACTACGACTGCTTCCTCAGAAAATACTGCACTGCACTTGTATGTATTGTTTGCTAGAGAGTACCACAAAGAAAACATTTGTGTGGTGTGGTAGTTAGAAGAGGGGGTGCCAGCTCAGGTGTCGTCCGCTTCACTTGACCATGGTTCAAAATTATGCGAACCGTCGCCAAAAGCCCTCGTGTAGCTAAAACAGTGCGGCGTTAATACTCACTCACTCACCACAGAAAACAAACTGCCCAAGTACCCTTAAACAAAGGAAAAGTACGTACTTTAAGAAGAAATAGAGCATTTACTATGTAAAGATGAAAATGAATGAATACATAGTATACAGCAGTAGCGCACACAAAAATTTTTCAAGGGGGGAGGGGCTGTTCAGGGTCGAAAGTCTCCCAACTCGTATCATACCTCAAGACAACACCAACTGTATCTTCTGATTTTGTCAATTTTGTTAACAAAACACAGTAAAATAAATTATTGAATTAATAATTAGCATTAATTAATACTTTATATATATATACAAAGGATTATATCATCAATCTAAAAAACCTCAAGGGATTTGGGGGTTCGTACCCCTAGGTCACCCCCCTTGTGTGCGCCACTGGTAACATGTTACATGATCAGACACACATCAGAAAAATAAGTTATGAAGGCTTAAAACTATCTATAATAAAAATTAAGTAGCCAGCTTTTCAAAAACTGGCTACTTTTTGTAAAAAAATGCGTCATGTCCTGTTCTCTTTCATACTGCATTCTACGTTTTGCTGCTTTGTCACGATGACGAAGGAACAGTAAGTCCATTACCAACGCACCTTGTTGTTCAAAATACTGAAGGGTAGTTCCGACTGCCTTTAGTCCTTCATTATGTGATATTTTAGGATTTTGTACCGTGTTCTCATCATTAACATCATAATCATTTCCCGGCCTTTTTTTTCCCATTAACTGTGACCGGAGCAATAGCACGTGCGGTTCTTTCGACCGGCAAGGGTGTGATCGAGTTATCCGGACCACCGGGTTATCACATGCCGAGTTTTAGAGACTCTTCTGTATAACTTTTTATTCCTCATATTTGCATTCTAGAAACGAAGGCCATTTTCAGCGTTTTGTTGATTTACAAAAAATTCAGGAAGACCCTCAAGAGAGGGAAAAAAACCCCTTTATTCTTCCTTTCTTGGCTTTTTTTCTTTTCATCCCTATGCAACTTCTTACCCCTCACTTTTTCTAAAATGTCTTCAGTGACAAAAGTTTACGTGAACTTACATTTGCATGTAAAAGCAGTTAACTATCACCAACAAGAGAGGAGGAGAGAAGGGGAAAAAGGGAATAAAAAAATTCCCTATTTTTTCTCCAACGCACACATTCTTTTCTTTCTCTTCATTCCCCTGTAACTTTATCTCAACACTTAGATATACCTCAGTATCAACTTCAGTTGGTGACTTAAAGACCCTTTTTTTTCATTCGATCTGGTTCGCCACCCTCTTCCTAACGGAGACAGGGGATGCGGAAGGGGGCTGTTGGAATGTTCCTTTTTCTCTTTTTACTCTCGAAAACTTCTCTTGGTAATGAACCTGGAAGAATAAAGCCTTTGCGTTGCAGGTTTTGCAAATGTTAGGGGAAGATAGGGTTCCCATAGACGCCTTTGGCGACTAAAATTAGGAGCCAAAGGGAAAAATCACTAATACTTTGAAATAAAATAAACCATGCAGAAATGGCAATTGCTATTATTTTGAAGAATGTTTTTGTTAAAATCGTATCTTTATAATATTACACTCCCTAGATGTATAATTATCACAATCTAAGATAGGAGGAGATTTAAGGAAAATTCTTCGAAACGCCCATTTTATAATTTACATAACGAGTAATTAAAAGAAATATCATTATATAAACATACTAGTAACATATATTTAATATTAATTAATCTTAGTGTATTAATTCGTGTAATTCAGTTGCACATATTAAAGAATTACATCAAAATTAACAAAACTGATTTTATTTTAATAAATTTTGATCTATCTTGAATGTTAATATTTTACTCACTACACACACACTTGTTTTAATTATTATATTTATCAAAAATATAACTTTATTTCTTTTTTTAAAAAAAAGTTGCATACGATTCTTAATAAAGCATTTTAAAAAAAGTCAATGTTGATAGAAATATTCGTAAGCTTAATGATCAAGTATCCATGGGTTCGATATGAAGGAAGCTATTAGTAAAAAGTGGAACCAAAAATGGAATCAACTTATTTTATTCTAACGTCGCACGAGAGCTGTTGACGATAGACCTCGTGATTCTGAACCAAGGTCAAATGACGTAGAGGGCACCAGAGCTGTCAACTCACAATCCAAACTTTTATACCACAACAACGTCAGAACTTAAAGCCTCGACATACTTAACATGCATCAGCTTATCCCCACAGCAGGTCTTTATTGGAATTAGGACTTGAACCCACAACTCAGCAACAATGCAGTCGTGAGTCAATGATCATGACAACTGTGTTACCTTAGCCACTAAAATTAGCATCATAAGATCCCCAGTAATGGCATGTTGATTTATTGTATCTCTAAAAAATCCAAACCGCTCTAGAGCTACACGAAGTACTAATATTAGTTTGAAATTTTCTATTATGTACCTACAAGAATGTTATGTCAGCTTGTTCCTCCCTTTTATGATAACCAAACTACATGGTGATTTTGAGGCCAAGTTTCATTACACCAAAAGTTTCCATTATTCTTTAGGGAAATCAGGATTCGAACTCGTGTCAAGATTTCAACGATGGAAAACACGAAGTTTTCGATTTTAGCCATTGCAGCGGTGTGAAAGTTTGAGAGTGAGTGTTTATTAACATCGCACTCTAAAACAATGCTAGGGCAATTGGCAACGTATCTCGTAAATTTAAGTGACGAAATTTCTACATTACACAAATTTTAAGAGTAACTACTGAATTGAAATGATTTCTCATCAACAGATTAAGTATTTGCTGCAGCAACATTTACTAAATATTAAGTACGATAAAAGGGGAAAATATATAAACATTATTATTTCCGCATAATGCAACAATTCGTGTACACCAATTTTAAAAATTAATTCTAATATTTAATTGGGAAAATATACGAGTCATTCTTTGACTTTCTTTTATAAATATATACATGTATGTACGTATAAAAAACATAAAGCGCTCGATGGTTAATTATCATGTTGTGCTTTTATGAAATGAGTTATTTAGGCAGTACATTTTGAATTAAATAATAAAATATTTTATTACTGAATATCTATCGTGTTTGTTAAAAGAATCAACTTATATTGACACTAAACTCATTACAACAGAGATGGCTAACCAGCTGCACGGTGAAGTAGTAACAGTGGCACGCGAAAACTTACTGAAAAATCAAAATTTTTGAAAAGATTATAATAAATAATAATTTTTACAAATTTATTGAAATATGACTTTAAGAAAAATCTCAAAATTTCGATCCAAATGTGCTTGTGAATTTTTTTTTTTTTTTCCATTTATGAACATAATAAAATAAATTTAACTTAAAACTAGTGATATGCACCTAAAATAACATAATTTTGTAAGCCTCTTCAGGAAGCAATCCTAATATTGATGACTTGGTAAAAAAAAAGTAGAAATTCAAAAGCCACATTAAGTACTGAGTATTTAATTATTATTTAGAATTAAATTATTCAAGTTATTAATATTTACTTAAAACCTAACCTAACTTCATAGACGTGCGCATTAAAACATGTGCTATTTGCATATAAATCCCAAACAGACTATAAGTAGCACTTTGTTGGAAAAGTTGGAATGGCATGCACAAGTTTTTTTTTTATCAAATTTTGACACTTTTTCCAAAAAGGTTGCCCCCTTTGCATTATAACTTATTCTTGCTAATTTTTCCCCCTCCATCAGAAACTTTTAATCGTCTTTCAAAAAGGAGTAAAGAATGATTCTACTAAATAATTCCAATTTTCTATTTGAAAAATGCTACAAAATTGAGACAAGTATAAACACACCCAATCAGTCTCACAAGAAAGCCACCTTTCGCAGCCTTCGCATTTCTAAGAGGTAAAATATACGCAAAAGCTGAATTTATATCTCATTTCTTAAAGTAACAGGATATCGTCGAATTAATCCTGCGCTGTCACAATCTATCACCCCTTTTCAACAACTCATTCGAGCAGACGATTTTTTCCCTTCCTGTCTCGAAGCACCTCGATAGTTAAATCTAGTCTATCCCAGTGATTTGGTCACCGATATTCACCCTGGAGCCTGAAAAAGGCGATATTTCTTCACAGCTGACAAACCCAAACGATTTTTTTATTCGATGCACGTGAGAGCATTCGTCTGACGCGAAAGGGGGTGGGGAAGGGATCCTCCTATGGGTTAAATTGAGGGTGAATGCCAAACAGAAGGGAAGAACAGAATGCCAAATAGGGCATCCAGAAACCAGAGTTGAGGAAGATGAGTTTATTTGTTCGTGTGCGCGGAAAAAAGTCAGCCAAAAACCACGCCTATACTAAATGTTAGAGGGAGGGAGAAATAATTTTTTTACTCTTCCTCTCCTCCCATTCTTTTCTTTTTCTTTTTTTGCTTTATGTTGTTGTTTGACAGATATTATGTTTACTCAATTTTCGCCAGTAGAATATTAATAGGTTTTGCGGCTCCCTTTTTCGTTGTGGAAGGAGTATAAACAAGAAAGGAGGGATGGGGTAGGAATATTACTTCCTTTTTTGTTTTTGTTTTGGTGTGTTTAAATTAATGACATAATTTTGTACCTCTCTCTGTCTTATTTTTTTTATAAAATAAATTCACATTGTGAGTGGGAAATAGCAGTTTTCTTTTTGTTTTACGTACTTTTCTAGAATTTTCTTCGCAATATTGAAACATTCAGTCAATTTTAATATCTACATTAAATCGTTCGTATTACAACAGAAAGAAAATAGAGAATTATTCGTAAAAAAAAGTCAGACCTCTATTTAATAAAGTAATTAAATTCCGAAAAAAGTTCGTTTAGTGGAAAATTCGTTGAAAAGAGATTCATCGTTCAATATACTTTTCAAACCACATAAAACAAATTTTAAATTCATAAACACTATATATTATTAAAAAATAATTATTCACACACCATTCTTTGTAAATTAATACTTATTTATTTTATAAATCTTACCCATCAAAAAGAAATTTGCAAGGAAAGCAAGGGGAAAAAACATTGACCAAGAATACAATGAACTTTAAACTTAAAAAAAATAATTATATGTGAAAATTAATGAATTTTGATGACATTTTCTAATTTTAGCCTAGAGGTTATTTTAAACATAAGTTACTTTATAACCAGTCACTTTTAAGCATACAATACCACATGCGTCCTTAAATATAAATACTGATAAAGTTTCCTGATTTTGTTTGAGATTTTTGTCTAAAAAAAATGAAATGCTCTGAATTACGGCAATTTTATTTCTCTAGGTGAGTTAGCCACTCGACAAAACCAGTTCGAGGTCATCGATCAATATAAAATGCGTAAAAAGAGGAACTAATTTGAGATGTCCAGAAATATTTTTAAAATGGGGTGGGGAATCGAATCGCAAGAGAAAAAGTTCGTTAAATAGAAAATGCAATTCGCTGTTTAACGGTTATTTAACGAAGAAAATATAGTAAAATGTTCATGGTTCCAGGAAAAATTCGCAAAATAGGTTCATAAAATAGAGGTCCGACTGTATATTTAAAAATACAAGCAAGAAAAAGTCAAATTCTTCACTCAGATTAAAATGATTTTTAAAGTTACTGAAAAATTTGATCCGCAAAACTCTAAAGATTCTGTTTCATAGGTATATAACGGTAATAAATAAAACGGTTTTATATGTCGAAGTAATAAAAAATCTCAAATGCAAGATTGAACTAATCTCAATCATATTAATCTTCCTGATTAATTGAATCACTTGAATTATGGCAGGAAGACTTTCTGACGCAATTAAAGTATCCGACTAATTGTGACAACTTTTAAAAAAAAAAAATGGAGACAGGTTTTTGTTGTTGTTTTTAGATTTGTTTAGTAAATTTTAAGAAAAATATGCTAGAATTAAGAAGAAAAAATGAAATTATTATAACTAAAACGGGAAAAAACTGGTAAAAATATACAAAAAAAAATAAATAACATAAACGCGGCCCATTCTGTACGAAAAATTTATAAACAAATTTTCAATTTTCGAATTCTGATGTGTTGCTATGTTATTCATTGTCGAAATGACCTTTAGGATAAGAGATTTTTTAATTTTTACAAAAACTAGGGAACTTTGTTATTATTTGAAAATGCTTAAAAAACAGTTATTATGTTTACAAAAGAGACTGTAAATTTTGTAATAAAACAGTGATTGATAAATCTGAAGGTTAAAACACTTCTACTGTTATACAGAACCTACACAAAAAATTTCACAGTTCATTATTTTCAAAACTTTTTAAGCAATCGCTGTCCCCGTTTGAGCATTTTCAAAAAAACACATTTCGAGTAAAACGCGATTTAAAGTATGACATATCTTGCTTAAAGTAATGGCATCTGCTAAAACACTTGTAGTTTTTTGCTCTAGTGAACGGAAAATAATAAACTTGGTATTTTTATAAAGCTAATAAGATGGCCTATAAAATAAAATCTTAAAAAATGTGTTTATTTTTTGACAAAATTCACAATTTTAGGGTAGTCGGTCACTTTAAAGCCACACGAGGGCTATTGGCGACAGACCATGTAATTCTGAACCAAGATCAAGTGACGTGGACGATATCTGAGCTGGCATCTCCTCACCAAACAATTATACCACACCAACGAAAGGAGTTTGAACGACTGCAGATTTAAAGCTCAACAGCACCTGCACACGGTGAGTCTTCAGTGGCACCAGGGTTCGAACTCATGACATGCCAGCCACGAAAATGTGAATGAAAAAATGTCTTAACCTCCAGATACGGTTACCATAATTAAAATGATCGTCGTTGTTGAGAAACTGTTAGAGCACATAGCCCTGTCGGGTAATTTTAGATATTTTTAAAGAGGTTTTAGAATGTGCTCAGTGTATAAAAATATTTGAAATTAAAAAATATTGCAGTTAAAAAAATAATATAAACATGTATCTTCATAGGAAAATGAAATAAAAAATTATAAAAAAATCTTTAAGAGTTCCAAAATGTTTGAAAATTGACAATCAGAAAGTAGGAGGAGCTACAATCCGGGTGCAGCTAAAGACCGAATTCCGAGAGTGAAAAAATTAACATAGAAGAGGTTTGCAAGATTTTGAAGTGAAAGGAAGTGTTCTGATTGGCCGAGACAAGAGTTCGGCTAGTAAAAAAGATCGTCGTTTGCGTCTGGCGTTTTACTGTACAGCAATTTGATTAGGAAATATTACACCCCTTTTTATCTACTTGGCAGCATTTTCACCCTCATGGCAACATGTTTGAAAATTACAGGAACTTTTTTTTTCAATTCGGCTTATATACCAGTTTCGAAAAATTTGGGTGAAGTTTAGAAAACTCCCCGCAATTTCGGCATGTACAAGAATTGACTTTTTTCAAAAATATACAGTAAATTTGATTAGCAACTTAATAAATTTTAATTTTAAATTACAGTAGAAATACGTTTACCGCGAAAACACTTAAGACGAAATATCGGTTAACACGAAATAATACAACGATTTTGACAAACTAATTTGTATTTTCATGCATTTTTTCTCTTAGCACGAATAGATTTCTCTTCTGGGAATGAACAAATTAAGGAAAACACCAGTCGGATTGGACAGACCTATTGAATTATCAGAATAATTCATTGCAGTTGATGATAATAATGTCTGCAGAATCCCTATTATGGCAGACAAAGACATTTTGGAATTTGTTCAAAGTTCAAAAAATTTCCTTGATGCAGATTCTGACGATGAAAATGAAATGAATAATGCAACTCCTCCTGCTAATGTAGCATAAAATAAACTCTCAAATAATTTGAATAAGTCTATTAGATGATATAGGCAATAAAATTGAGTTCATTGAAAAATGTGGCAGATCTTTCTTTACTCGAACCCTCAAACCCCTGCGGTCGATGGACAAGGACAACTGTATATAAATATGAACAGTAAAATTACTTTATTCAAACAAAAATAAAGTAAAAGTAATTAAAAAAAGTTACTCCAAGTTCTGGCGGTATTTCAAGTAAATTTCAATTCCCCTCACTTTATTAGTTGGGGTAAATTCTTTCCCTTCCCTCAAATTAAACAAGTGGTTCCCTGTCGTACAGGAACACCACCCAAGATAAGGCAGCAACCCAATAACGCAAATTGGAGGCATCTGTTCCAAGTCATAAAGCGTTAAAAACACAAGCCAACACGCAACCGGTATCCGAAACTCATCTACTGATTCTTTAATGATCTCATAACATATCTTTCGTGACCAAAAAAGCACTCGAAAATAACAGCTCGCGTGTTAAAACAGCTCGGAATAGTTAACTGGAGAATAATGCCAGCTTTGTTTAAATTATTAGTAATTCAGTGTGTACACGAGAGAGTGGAGATAATAGCTCGTGTAGGAGGGACTCGTTTGAAGTGTTCAAGGCCAAATTAAGATAAATTTATTTAATTATTGAGGAGTGCTTAACTATTAATTGATTTTGTTTAGGAAATTTTTCAGAGGTTATGGCACGTGATTCCGACTTAAAGAGCATTTATTAGAAACATCAATATACACTTCATGTGAAAATTTTGTTAAAGGTAAAGTTGTGTTTGAATAAGAGAAAAAATGTTTTGTAGACATTATTTATTATACAAAGGATATTTGTTACGAGAAATATTTTTAAAAAGTATTAATTTTGGATGTAGTCATAGTAATACTGTTGTAATGATTGTATATCTTTAAAATAGTAAGAAATTAAAATCTATGATAGTTTTTTTGGAAAGATTAACTAAATATTTGTAGCTTGAGTTATAAAAAAAAACGTAGGTCTTAAGTAAAAAACGTAAATAATAATAATTAGTATAATATTAGTTATAGTAAAAATAATATCAAAATACACTCCAAAAAATATAAATTTTAAATGAAAACTGTTTCCACAAACATAATTAAAAGAAAATTGTAAGTTATGTATTAACTAAAGAATTTTAAAATGTAATAAATTAGAAGAGTATAATGTAATTTTCATTCAACACTTTGTTTACTAAATACATGAATAACAACAAATACATTACAGAAGATAAGCAATTATTCTTTTTAATTTCTTGTTTAAGATTTAAAATGCGAATAATTTATGCACATTTTTTTCATCTTACATAAAAAATGAAACTTTAAAAAAACTTCAAACGATTACTTTACATTAATTATTTCTAGAGCTTACAAATTAAATTTCAGAACTATTTTTTAAGCTGGATAATAAGGTAGTACATAAGAGCAAAATATCGTGTTTATTCGAATCTAAGCCAACATCGATTCTAAGCCGCACCAGAAACGCTCAACAAGTTTTTTTTTTTTTTTATAAAAAATGAATAATAGTGTAAAATGGATTATCGACATCCAATTTTAAGAAATTAAAATAAATTTTAAATGAGAACTAATATGATGTGAATAATTAGCTATTTTACCAGTACTCTGAACTTTTAAATACAGACATAAACCTGTAATTGCTCTAATTGCTCCATCCAACGAACATTTTCCCTTCGATTCTAAGCCGCACCGTAAGGTTAACATAAAAAAAGAAAAGTGCGGCTTAGATTCGAGTAAATACGGTAGTTATAAAATGGAAAACATTTTTAAAAAAAGTTTTCTATCACCATATTAAAATAATTTTTTTTTTTTTTGGCGCGTGAACTATTTTTGCATAAACTAATTTCTTAAAAAGGAAACGATATTAAATGATGTTGAAATGATCAAAATGTTTTCTTTTAAAATGAATTTTTTACTCTCTCTAAATCAGCAACAAAATACTACGACAAATTACAACTTTTATTTTTTTTCATATCCATATTCATTTAACTGTTTTTAAAACTTAAAAAAGAATTCCCAAATTGGCTTTTCACACTAAAACATATAAAACTGAGTTTCTTCTAAAAAAGAAAAGAAAAAAAACCAGACTTTTCCAAATTATTTAAATTTTGAAAATATTACATTTTAAACCATTTGTGATAGTGTTACGAATCTTGTGCAATGAATGTTTAAAACAGAGTAAATAATTTATATTTGGATGTGTAATACGTTTATATTACTCTATGTTATATTTATTTATTTAATGTTAAAATTACAATATTCGCAAACAGCGCCGTTCCTTACATTATAATGGCGATTCAGTGAAAACCTGGTGATAGAGCCAAGTTGGCATCAATTTTGGAAGGTCCACGACCATATGAATTCTTCTGGTAATTACGGGAGAAATCTACTAATATCAAAATCAACGTCACAAGCGGATTTTTTGAGGAAAATTCGTTAAGACTATAAATAGGGAGTCGCTCATCGAAACTGAGTTTGTGTCGTTTTGACTAGCAATTAGTTGGTATTGATTTGACCGTGAAGAGTCGACCAGCGATTAGTGATGACTTCAGCTGTTGAATAGGACGAGCGAGAGCTTTTAAGTAATCTTTAAACATACTTGTATTTTAGACACTGATAGTTGTGTCTGTGCACCCCAGAAGGTGTGAAGGTCATCTGAGAGTTAATCAGCGAACTTGAGTAATGTATCTTGTGTTTCAAGGATCGTTTTTCGACAATAAATTTCCATTGCTCCCAAAGAATTGCCTTGCTCTTTGCAACTGATTGCATAAAATCCTCGAACCCCGAGATACGTAACAATACTATATCATTTTTAAATCCATCCAACATCGAAACCTATTCAATACTTCAAGATTAAGAATACATATTACAGCTAAAGTTGTTAAACGTAGCACAGTAAAAGCCGATTTAGTGAATCCTCCTCTAGAGTAAATCAGTCGTAATAGATAGAACTACTCATTCGAAATAAATACGTCTGCTTTATCCATTGAATAGGCACCTGAAAAGTCCAATAGCAATCTGTAGATCCTTCATAATGTTACGCATGAACTATTTATCTGGTCAACAAGGTGTGGTCATAACAGTTGGAGCTTTTACTTTGCAGTAGTGAATACATAATGACTTGATAAATGATATTCATAGGCACTACAGGAACAATAACGTTTAAGATGCCAAATAACTATTCGAATATATTATTTATGTTATTTCATTTCAATACACGCTAATGATTTGTTGCAGTATCCTCCCCAACCCCTTTATCGCAAAGCGCACATAAAATTACCGTTGCATGCTAATTTATAAATGTGATATTAATTAATAATTAATTTTTATACAGTGAAAATCATTGAACCCTAAACTGAGGAGACTGATATATTTTTTCGTGTTAAAAGAATTTCGTTTTAAAGATGCTGCAAAAAAAAAAAACATGGATCCAACAAAATTAAATCTTCTACAGTATATATGCATGTGTTTAATAAAAGTTAGTGAAACTAAAACATTCACAAGGATTTTTCAAATTTTTCAAATATTTTGGAAAAAAAAAATTGAGTTTTTGGAAAATAATCTGATGTTTTTCTCTGCATTGTCTTTTTTAGCATCAAACCGTCAACAAATTCTTCGATGGCGGCCATTTTGCTATTCATTTCACTATTGGAGAGAGGGAAAATGTGTGTCTAAAAAACTGCGCATACTTTTCATGATGTTCCTTATTTCTGATTATAAACGTACCAACCATCCTGGATTTGCAGAAAACGCAATACCCATTTATAGTAGCGCACATTGGAATTTTTCAAGGAAGGAGGAGGGGGAGGGGCAGGGTAGAAAGTGCACAATTCTCGTATCATGCTCCAATACTACGCCCAACATATTCTTTTGATTTTGTCAATTTTCGGGAACAAAAAACAGTAAAAAATTAATTATTGAATGAATAATTAGCATTAATTAGTAAAATTATTTATTAATATAAAAAATTACGTGTTATATTCTGGATTATAATCGAGAAAAAAATTCAAGGGCTTTGGGGGGGAGGGGTCCGGACCCAGACCCCCCCCCCTTTTGTGCGCCACTGCCCATAGATTTAGCAAATTCATTGCTTCTTTCTAGAATCAACCCGTTTAGAATCAGGCGATTTTTCCAGTTAAGCCTAACTTAATTTAAATATTCGTAAAAAAATTAGTACTGTCACAAAATATGCCGATAGTTTATAATCATTCTAAATTCCATAAATTCCAAATTATGATCACACCAATATGATTGCGGGCCTCAGAACTGTGACAAAACACAATCTCAAATAAGATGCCATGTTCCCTGAAGTGATCACATCATTGTCCTCAAAAGGTTAAAGCTCCTAATATGGGAACATTCTGAGATCTCACTTGCTTAAGCAAAACAAGTAAAGCAGTCTACAAATTCTCATCCTCGGACATTCTCATCCGTTTTCGCTGTGTCTCAAATTTACTCCGTTTAAACATTTCCGTAATTTGCTCTCTTTTATTTTTTAGATTATTGTTGGAAATGTAGAGCTAGCAATACGAAAATCTTTACAGCTTTCCGCTTTCGTTTTCTGTTTTTGATCAACCGCCTCAAAAAGCTCCATCTTTATTTTAAGCGAAATAGCAGTTTGCTTTCTCCCAAACTCATTGCTATTGTGCTCGAAAAAAAAAACAATTCTAAAATAGAAAAAGCGGTGTTGTTTTCCGTATTTCGTTCATTCCCAGAAGGAAACCTTTTTGCGAGAAAGAGAAAAAATGCATAGTAGTTTCTCCGGACCGTTGTATTATTTGGTGTTAACCGATATTTCGTCTTAAGCGTTTTTGCGTTAAACGTATTTCACTGTATACAGTAACACACACAAAATTTTTTCAAGGGGGGTGTCCATGGTCGAAAGTCCCCCAACTCCTATTTTACCTCAAGACAACACCAGTTGATTCTTCTGATTTTGTCGATTTTTGTTAACAAAAAACAGTAAAAAATAAATTATTGAATTAATAATTAGCATTAATTAATAAAATAAATTGTTAATTGTAAGTACTTAATTAAATTTTACATTATATATATAGGATTTTCATCAATCGAAAAAAAAACTCAAGGGCTTTGGAGGGGTTACAACCCTAAGACACTCCCTTTGTGTGCGCCACTGACTGTATATATTGCCGACTGTATATATTGACTGTATATAAGTATATAATTTAGTTATTTCATAGAACAACTATTTCATGAAATAACTAGACAAGTCAGTAAAAGTATATAACAAATGAACAATTTTACACTTTACCTAGTTATTCTATGAAATAACTAGCTAGTCTATAAAATAACTAATGATAGACCGTTAATGTGAAAAATACACAATTTCAAAGTTATTTTATAAATTAATTGATCAGAAATAGCTGAAGCCTTTCGAAAAATACATTTTATTTCCATTGCGGATGATTAGTTGATAAATATTAAGGAAAACCAGATGATATAACTTATTGCACATAATGTTAACATTAGTTAAACAGAAAGGAAAAAAAAATATGTTTTTCTTCTGTTCCTGGCACATATAATTTTTCTACTTGAAATTCAAGGATACCACAATGCTAGAGTAACCAATAATCCTGAAGTACTTTTTCTATGCTTTTTTTTAGCACTTTTTACTTCTGCTATCAAAATAATTTTTCGCAGCACTTTTTTCCTTTGCCCCATGCTTATTTAATAAAGTTTCAAATCTCTTTTGCAATAAGTCTTCCTAATGTACAGGTTCGTCTTCCATTCTAGAAGAAGTCATTACCTGGAAAACAGGTTGCAAAAATATTTTTTAGTAATTTAAAATGCTAATATATATACAACGCTTAAATTCTGGGTTTAAAAACAACGGAATGACGCACGCACGCACGCACAAGTCTTTGTAGAGAAGCTGCAAGCGGTACAGAACTGATTAAAAACAGCTAGAATCGGCTCAAAAAGCTTTCGATATTTAATACTATATTTTGTACTTTAACGTTCAAGTAATCCTTATTCTATAAAATACCAAGTTAAATCGTAGAATTCAATAATTTTATATACTTTCACTGACTTGTCTAGTTATCTCATGAAATATATAGTTATTCTATTAAATGATGGAATTCACACTTTTACTGTAACATATGTTGTTGTTGCTGCTAATGCCACCTGTCTCACGTAGTCAGATCGAGGTCCACGAAATTCATCATGGCATCGGGCTAGATTGTACGCCTGTCGTTAGCCGTAGCTTTGAGCACCATGAAGGTGACAGTACGATTTGGCTCGGTTCCACCCCAATTTTGAGAGAGAACACCCTGGGAGTGACCAAGGGCCTCCCACCTCTCTTCCCCTTCCACCAACCTCACGCGAGGACGTGTGGCTCGATGGCTATTTAGAGTACCCCCCATGCCGTGAAGGATTTACATTTACAAACATCCATGCCTTCTTCGGGATTCGAACCCAGGCCGTACGGCATAGCAATCAGCGTCGCTAACCACTATACCGGATGGGCGACACGGTAACATATATAAAGGAGAAAAGCGACTCACACATTTATCATGTGAACTATTAGACTTACAGACTTGATACTTGGCAGACATGTTACTTTCATGGAGAAGAAAACAGATGTTGAGAAAATCGACCCCTGGGATGTTGCGAGGGGTTAAGGGGCTTTACAGATAAACATTCTCATTTCTGAACTATAAGAACTACAGACTTGAAATTTGGCAGGCATGTGCCTTTCATGGAGTAGAGATTTGCATAGAATGGTATTACGAAAATCGACTCCCAAAGGAGGCTAAGAGGGGCTCGCTTTTGTCAAAAATTCCAGATTGTGAGCTATTAGACCCCTGTTAAATGTCTTGTTTGTTGAGATCTATTAAAATGGGTTTCCGTAAATCAACTTTAGAGTAGGGGGTTACGAGAGCATAAGCGAGAATTCTACCTCAATTTTTAAAATTCAAGTTCTGATCTTTTTAAATCAAGAGATGAGTGTTATAAAAATGTTAATACAATCGAACACTTAATGCTAGAACTTAGATATCAAATGATTTATATAGACAGTATATTCTTGAAATATATAGCGAAAAGGGCGGGTAAAGTTAGTCAATTAATATAACAATTATATATAGTATATATATATATATATATATCACTCCAGTAAAGAAGTAAAAAATTTAATTTTAAATTTTGTTTGTATAATGTACTATGAACTTCTATCAAAAATAATTCACGATTAATTTAACCTTTTAAAATTTTTGCGAGGCATTTATTTTGCAAAAACTATAAATTTAATTCTGTAACTTATTTTTTTGAATTTTTTGATCGTTTGGTTCAAGTAAAATTAACTTAGTGGCACCATTTTATAAGCTGTACATTTTTTAAATATATTTTACCAATTATTTATGTGTGTGAATGATATATAATTCATAATCTAAGAGGTTGTTTGTTTAATAGCAATTTTTCAGGAAAGAAGGGCGGGGGTTGAGTTATGCAACTCTCATGATTGATCATCGCGTAATTTTTTCCTCCCTTTTCTTTACCCCCCTCCCTCAACCTTTAAATATAAGGAGGAAGATATTAATATGATAAGGTAGAAAAATATTCTGGTATGTGACACCCTCATGATTGATTATCTCATATATATATTTTAAATAGATAAAGTATTTCACTTAGATCAATATAAAACAATTTTAAATATGTATTAATTAACTAAATATTTATTTATTTGTGATGCATCGAAAACTAGATGAATTCAGAAGTACCCTTTAAGTCCTGTATACCAAAAAATGAGGGATAAAAAGCCAGTTGTTTCTATCCCCCCCCCCCCGTAACATTTTTGAAACGCACGTGAAACAGCTGTCTATTTCTCTATCATCTATCATATTTTTTCAGGAGAATATTTTTTAAAGTTCTTATTT
This sequence comes from Trichonephila clavata, assembly GCA_019973975.1. Lineage (NCBI taxonomy): Eukaryota > Metazoa > Arthropoda > Arachnida > Araneae > Nephilidae > Trichonephila > Trichonephila clavata. Next base: position 520,493 of record BMAO01026592.1, read on the forward strand.
TTTTTCTCCAACTTAAACTTGTTGAAAGAATAAAATGCTAAGGAAAAAATTACGGAATAAGTTTATTTCTTTATATAAATTCCTAAATTTTCAAGATCTGCAGTAATTAAAATTTCGGATTGTATTAAACATAAAATCCAGCGTATAGCGCACATCCATACTTTCATGATAAATTTTTTGATTTTCAGGTATATTCGCTGTATATGCGCACCCCCTTTTTACAATGAATTCCGAAATGTACGTGTGCAAGGTTCTTATGTTTTGAAATCATTTATTCAAGGTGACATCCCAAAAGCTTTAGAAAAAATAGTGCACTGTTAGAACTACAACCCTTTTAGTTTTCATAACGAATGCCATTTCTTTTTAAAAAGCATATTTCGATATATGTAAAAGTCAAACTTTTTTTTATACTCATCTCTTTTATTTTTTATTTTTAAGGCTCTCATTTTCATAACGGGCAGTCGTAAATTTCGATCTTATTTTTCGTGTTAAAAGTACACGTTATAAGCGCCGGACTTTACAATAAAAAATAAAATTATTGTTAATTATCATCTTTTCAGTAAAAAATAAAATAAAATTTTAATTTTTGTAACGCAAAATTAAAATTTAAAGCAGTTTAAAAATGTAGTGTACAAATAATTTTGTGAAGAATTTCATTGCGTGTTTTGTGAAAATACATTATTTAACATTGTTGTTTTAAAAATAATACAAATGGTAATCTAAAAAATATTTTAAAATTTTCTTATTTTTATTTAAATTTATATTTAAAAATTTTCTTATTTTTATTTAAATTTATATTTAAAAATTGTACAAATATACAAAATCTACACACACCAAAAATGAACTAATATTCTTATTTATTTTGGGGCTAAAATTAAGCCTTTTATTTTTATAGTTGCAATTTGAAATCATGCTTTTAGGACGTAAAAAGTTTTTTTTAAAAATTTTTTAATCATGCGGTTATCTATTACATCAGCATGCTGATTTGATTTGCATAATGTATAAAAAATAGAAAATCCCACCAGCAATTTCTTTTTAAAACAGAAAACAGTTAGTTGGGAATAGTCATCTTAACTCTTTCCCTGGCGGCAGGGGGTATTTAAATCCTACCCAAGTCTGGCAGGCAATTTAACAATTAAATGGCTGAAACGCATGCATTAAAATGGAAAATTCCTTTAACTGTGCAATTGTTAATTAAGAGCTTATTTAATTAATCAATTTAATTAATTATCAATCAATTAATAAATTTATTATTAATTATTATTATCAACGAATTAAGTAATAATATAATTAATAGTAAAAGTAATTTATTAAATTATTAATTATTGGTAAAATTACTAAATTAATTAATAATTACTAATTATTAATTTATTATTATTATTAATTTATTTATTACTTGTTAAAATTAATTAATTAATTATTAAAATAAAAAAATCTTTAACTGTGCAATTGTTAGTTAAGAGCTTAATTAATTAATTATTAAATTAAAAAAATCCTGTAATTGTGTGATTGTTAGTTAAGAGCTTAATTAATTAATTATTGTTAATTAATATTAGTTAATTGTTAGTTAGTTAGTTGGAGCGAACAGGGCGAACCAACCTGAATGTTGGCGCGCGTCAAAGCGTGAAAACACGCCGTTGCCAGGTAAGAGTCGGATTTGTCTCGGCGTGTTATCGAGCCTACGCCAGGGGAAGAGTTAAGTTCATCTTCAGTTCATTTAAATTTATCTTAATACTAGTTGTATATTCTTACGTAAATTGGGGTCTGCGGATTTTATGCAGTCAGTCCAAAAAAAAAAAAACAGTTCCTTGAGAGCGATGGAATTTATTGTCAAATAACAATCCTTAAAAATACAGCTTACAGCCATTAAAATTCCCAACAAGGTTCCAAAAGGTTTTCACTCCTTCCACGGCATTTTGAGATTATCAAAGTCTAAAAATACAAGTACTACGTAATATTAAAGATGATGGAAGGGTAGAGTAGTTGGTTTGGCGCTAGCCTTGTATGTCCAAGTTTGCGGATTCGACCCAGTCCAAGTCGGTGGATTTTTATAATGTAAAAAAAATCGACAGTGTCCATATTGTATGATTATGCGGCATGTTAAAGATCGCTAGAGTGCCTGGTTGGCTTGGGTGCTCACCGCAAAACAAAATTCCTGGTCCCCTTTCGCATCGTCAGCGCTCAAGTGCTGTCCTCTAGGAAGGAAACTGGGAGTCAAAATTACATTGTGGCAATTGGTATCCACCTATATGGTGCTACACTATAAAGTGACACCAGCTCCCGGGGAATGCACTAGGTCTGCAATAGTAATTACCAATCCGAAGCCCCATTAGAAGAAGATTATCCGCAAGCATCTCTCGTCCATAGACAAGTCCACACTTCAACAGCTGAAGTAATACTGGCTCAATTCCAGAAAGTGACCACCATTTTTTGTCTGCGCGACTATCATTCTGAGCTTTTTCAAAAAATCCGCCTACGTCATAGATCGTGATGTTATAGATCTTTGCAGTATCCAGAATCATCCATATGGTCGTCAAATCACCCAAAATGGTCCCCAAAAATGATGCCAACTTGGCTGTATCGTCAGTATTTCGCCAAGTTTCCACTGATGGAAACAACATTATAATGTAAGGGACGGCGTTATTTGCGAATACTACAATTTTTATTATAAAATAAATACAGCAGAAGGTAATATTACATCCAGATATAAATTAGTTATATTATTTTAAGATGAAATTAAAGCATTAATTACACAAAATTATTCGTAACCATATATAGTTTTCATAGCCGTAAAATAATTTTTATACATTGATTTTCCTGCAAGTAATTTATTGTTAAAAAATTATTTATTTTAGATTTTATTAATTAATTTTTTTATTTATTTTAAGTCTATATATTACATTACAAACTTAGCAGCAAGAAATAAAAATAAATTCACCGAGGGAAATCGATTTTTTTTTATAGAAATGAAAAGTCAATGCCTGAACAATTGGCGACTGTCAAAAAACCAAAAACTCGCCGGATAGGCCCTTATATCGTTTGCTGACAGGAAATGGAAAGAAAGGAAGAACAAAAAATATTACTCAAAAAAAAATAAATAAACCAGCAATGTCAGCGAAAAAATGAAAATAATAAACTTTGGAAAACGAAAAAAATGATTTTCTGCAGTATGATTTTTTGGCGATAAGAAAAAAAATAAGATAAATTATTTTTATTTTCCCTACTACATTTGGCGCCAGTCCCCATTTATCATCGACGCCAAACTTACATAAATAAATAAATAGGCAGCCAAAGGAAACAAAGTGAAGGTACCTTAAACTCATTTGTCATGATGAAAAACGATATTTTTTCTGTCCCTTCAGTGCTCGCATATCTCCCTTTTTTTGGAATTTGTTTTCTTGATTTATTTATTTTTAAGAATGGAACGCAAGAAAGCATCATCAAAGTGAAATTATTTAAAAAAGACTGAAACCGGAAATAGAAAAAAAAATAAAGGATGAAACAACGTGTTTTGTTACCTCGTTAAGTGTTTTCAAAAATTATATATAGAAAGATATAAATGGAGTGTAGTAGTATTTCATGTCATTCTTTTATTTCTTATTCGACATATTAATCTTTCAGAATTTGTAGGCAAAATAAAATTCGAAACTTTGTTATTGAATACTTTAAATCAAAGGTCGACAACCTACGTCACGCTGTACAATTCTCAGTGGCACTCTGCAATACTATACAAATTTGTCAATTTTTGAATAAATTTAAGTTGATTATTTTTAAATGAAATTTTTGAACTATCATCTCCAGAATTATAAAAATCAACAATTACGAAAAAATCTGAAAAATAACTCTAACTATTAATCGACAGCTATTAAAAATCAATGAATGCCATCGGTGGAGAGATTTAATTGTTTGAAAAAAATTACATGTACTCCGCTTTCGGCTGTTTTGGTTCTACATATCTATGAAAATAAATCTTTCCTCTCGTACGAAAAAATATTTGGAGTCCACAAAAAGTTGTTTAGCTATTGAATGTTCAGAATCGTTTCAAATTTAAAGTCACAAATTATATTCCTGATATTGGGATATGAAGTGGCGTGGGGAAGGAGAGGTTCGAATTAAAATATTTATTTCGTTGTCTAACGATATTGAAGGACAACTTTTATTTTATATTGTTTTCTTCTTATTTTAAAAGAAATATATTAAAAAGATGTATAACCTATGTACAACTATAATTCTTCATTTATGTATTGAAGGAATATTTTTACATTATATTGTTCATTATTTTTTTAAGAAACATCTTTAAATTACGCAAAATTAATATATATTAGAACTCTTAATCTATATTATTGACCACTACTTCCTAGCTATGCATACTTTATCGGAGGAATCGAACGATTTCAAATATTTCTTTAAGTGGGGCACCCTGAATCATATTGGTAGATAGGTTTGGCATACTACAGCTACAAGGTTACCAACCCCTACTTTAAATCATAAAATAAAGTGTTCAGTGATAAAAAGGAATTAACTCTAAAGGGAAAAAACATGATCCGAGATTATATCAGCATTTGAAAAACATACATGGCAACGACGATTAAACGAGTAAGTAGTACAAGGACTCCAAACTTGGTTTGAAGTAAAAAATTATTAATTTGAGGCTAACAAGAGAAGAAAAACAGCCACGAATATAAGGGTGTTCCTCCGCCCCTCCAAGGTCAAAGAAGAAAATAAAACGTGAAACTTCTTTAATATCCAATTTATATATAAAAAATTTAAATAAAAATTCAAAATCACCTTATCCTCCAAATGAATTAAAATTTTCGATAAACTCGACGAAAGTTGATTAATGACCAAAAATGGCAATAGAGAGGGATAAGAAACAAGTTATAAAATAATTACGCTTGGAAAATTTTTTAAAAATTAAAATTTTGAGAATTATACACAAAATTTAGGATAATTATTTTAATATTCATAACTTTTATTTTAATATACTTATTATTTATTTTATTTATCTTACTTAGTTTGTTTTACTTATTTCTGCAAGCCCAGTGTGGTACTTGTGGTGCTTAAAAACTATTTTAACTGTTTCCAAAAAAAAATTTTTTTTAAAATAATTTTTAGAACTTATTAAGAAAATAGAAATAATCGTAAAAGATTCTGGATTAATAATCCAAGGATGATAATATTTATTATTAAATTAAACATTTTAAATAAGGTTAATCTTCATAAACCATTAATAAAAGTATTTTTGTATTTAAACAAATTAAAAATATTAACACGTCATTCGCATCATAAATTTAATAGAAATTACATCCTCCAGTTTAAAGGAATAATAAATATTGCACAAATGCTTTAATTCCATTTTATTATTATTTATTTTATTTTTATTTTTATGAAAAGAAATTGTTAACGATGCTGAACGGTACACATAAAACACAAGGTGGTATGAGTAGGTTTTAAAATGAGAAAGACAAGCAAATTATCAAAAATAAAAAAGTTCTTCAGCAAGGGAAAAAAGTTGTTTTCTGAGCCTGAAATATACCAAAATGATTGTAGCGCCATTTCGAAAGGGCAACACAATCAAAACACGAAAAAATACAGAAATACATACACATTTCGAAACATAATACTTCTAAAAAAGAAAGCATTCGGTGGAAAACTTTTCCTTATCTCCGTAAAATTTAGATTGGGCAGAGGAAAGGAAAAACTATAAAAGAAATAGAAAAAAAAATCACTGCAATTGCAAAAAAGGAGAAAATAAATGAAAAGTGCAAAGCAGTATTCTCTCTCTCTCCACGCCGCCATTTTTTTCCTTAAAAACTATTGTCGTCGGCCATGCTGAATGACGTCATATTCCTTCCAACCAATTGCCATCTGTTCGTTTCCCATGCGCGGGAAAAGGAAGATAAAACAAAGAAAACGAAATGAAAGACAAAATAAAAGTGGAAAGGGGAGTGTAAAAAAATAAAACAAAAGAATATTAAATAGTTTCTCTAGTGCAGAACTTTGCCATCAAAAGATTTCTATACTTTTTTTTTCTGTTGAAAATGGAACAAAGAAGTGTAGACACATAAAAATCTGCATTCTTTTTTTCTCCCACTCTATTTTCGTCATTTCCATTCTTTTTGCAAATGTAAATAGAAATTTGCTATTCAAAAAAATTGTAAGTGGAAAAAAATGGCTAAAAGAAAGTGAAGATGGAGAAAAAATGTTCAGGTTTTCTGGCGATATATTCGATGAAGTATGGCCTTTCACATATGAACACTATTCGAAGCAAATATGCTTTCTTGGAGGTATATGCATATAAAATACTTTCAAAGCCTTGACATACAGAGAATTCGAGATTTATCATGAATTTGGGAAATATATAGCAATATATCAAGCTTTTTGGAAAAATATATCAAAATAAAAAACAAGTTACACAAGCAATATTTTTATACTGAAAAATGGTTAAAATGTCTATTCTCTTTTATTGTTAGTTATAAAAAACATTTATGCAAGCTAAACAGGTTTTTCCCACTCCAATAACATATTTAAAAAACAATTAACTATCCTCTGAAGTTATTTAAAAAAAAGAAAAAGAAACAATATGGGGAATATAGCCATGAAAACATTTTAACTATGTCTAATTCAAGGAACAACTAAATATGAATTTTCTTATGTTGCATAAATCATTTCAAATAATCTGAAGTGTTTTATTTTTTAAAACCACATTTCTTACAATGTTGCATAATTTCAAACAGTTTGAAATCCAAGACTTAAAAAAAAGTTATTTTTTTGAGAAATTTAGGAAAAAATTTAATAATTTTCTACTTACATAATCTGAATCATTCCATGCAAATCACCTCATAACTTTATGAAAGCACAATTTAGCTAATTATATTTACTGTTTATTCGATACAATCATTTGTTTAATAACACATATCAAAATGCATTTTAAAAACTTATAAATGTCTTCGGGGGGGGGGGGTTAAAAAAAACTCATGGGCTAAAAGTAATTTAAATTTGACGTAATATCAGCTAAGTTTTCATAAAAAAGGTCAACTTTAAGAAATTAGAAAAATTACAGCTCAAATTTCTTTTAAATATACAGTTTCTTGAAGCAAAAATAAAAAAAAACAAACTTTTGAAGTGTATTTTTTTAAATGCCTTTTTAGCTGAAAAGCTACAAATCTGTTTAATAGCTCGTAGAATAAATCTCTACCGTATGTAAGGAGAGAAATAGATGAAGTTGTTAAAAATAAAATTTATGATATTTTTTACCCTGTTATTGTGTTTTCCTGCTGCATTATGAAGGCGACAGAAAAACAACTTTTACACTGAATCCAGTAAAGCGGAGGGGGAAAAAATCATAATCAACATCACTCCGTAAGCAATAATTGATACAAACTGGCCTCTAATACATTTTTTATTTTAAAAAATCTAACCAATAACTAGACAGATACGCTGTAAAAATAAATAAATAGATAGCATATATACATGAAAAAATTACAAAGCATCATTTTTTTAATTTTTCGGAAAGTAAAACTATTTTATCATCTTCCACGAAAATGAATCTAACTTGAAATTAATCTATTTTATTTGCATTTAAGAAAAGTAAATTATTTTTCTTCATTTTGTCCATAAAATTTAGTAATTATTATAGAGTAAAATAATAAACTCCGCAAGTTTTGATTTTATCTTTTTTAAAAAATTAAATACATTTGATACAAGTTAATTACGCGCGACAAACATTATTGTATAAAACAATAACTCAATATAATATAATATATAATGTAAATATAATAAACAATCTATGAAAAAATTACTGAGTGAATAACATTAATAATTAAAAAATAAAAACATCTAATTTAAAAACTACAAACTTAAGATCTTTTTCCCACTAAAAGTAAACGATTTTTTAAAAATTGTTAAGCAATTACATTATTATACATCAGATAAATTATTACATTTAGCAAAATTCACTATTTGTGAAGACAATTTTTAAATAATATATAGAAAATATAAATGCGAAAAGTAGTACACCAAAAATTATATTGTGTTCTTTTTCGAGGGGCTCTATAATACACATTACATTTGTGTATTTCTTAGCTGAAGCTAATGTTGCAAAAATTTGGTTAACTTGATAATAATTAAAAAAATTCAGTATGTTTATTTTTAAAGTGTTTTCAGACTTGTTTCCATTAACTATTTACTAAAAAATATATGGGTGCAATTTTAGCATGAATTTAATTTTCAGTCATCCTATTTAAAAAATTCTAAACGTATTAGGTTCCGTCGCATAGATTTGTTTACGATTTTATGACTTTTGGTTTGTAAACAATATAATGAAAACGTAAAAATAAACACAATAGTTGTAAATTATCAATAATATATTATTCAAAATTATTTAAAAAATAATAAATGCAGCATAGATTGAAAGCAAAAATATTATTTGATTTATGGTACATTTTACTTTTACTTTATATGTGACACATTAGTTATAACAGAATCAGAAGAACAGAAGAACAAAAGATTTGTTAATGAAATTAAAAAATTCAGTTGTGTGACTTCGTTGAATACGGAATTATACAAACGTTAAAAGAAAACTAAACATAATTTAAAAATAAATGCATGAGAAGTAAATTGTAAGATTTGAAATATATCGAAATGTAATAAAATAAATAAGTGCAAAAATGATATTTCCAAAGAATTCAGATGAACTAAAATTGTAAAATGAGTGTGTAGTGAAGATACAGTAGAAAATTAATTTATATGATTACATGCTCAATTTTTAAATTTTCATTTTCATGGTTTCAAAAAGAATTTTTTTTCGAAGATAATCCAATTAAAAAATATTATTACATGCGTGAAATTCTATAATTCAAATGAAAACAGAAAAATATTTCCACAGTCTTACAAAAAAAAAAAAAAAATTAATGTAATTCCAATATTCAGAGGCCAGGTTACAAACCTATCATAACTCTTCCTTATAAATAGATATCGAATTATTTTGTATATCATTTAATCGAAATCTATTCATAGCAGTATTTGTACTAGATATATACATTTGCTGTATAGATATGCGGAAGTCTTCTGAGGAAACTATAACAAATAGTTTTTGAATAATACAAAATTCAATAAATATTTAAAGGATTAACTATAAAAAAAATTATGGTTTGAGAGAATTCATTATCTTTTTTCAACTGCCCGGTTAATAAAAAAAATTATGTGAATTTTTTTTATAATCCTTTATGTTTGATCGTAATGGAAGCATGTAGATTTTTATAGGCAATTGTTAGTCAATAAGAGCTAGTAATGAAAGCATATAAGAAATAATACATAATATTATGGCAGATTATTTTTTAAATGCATACATTCAATAGCGATATTTTTCTTAATAAAGAAAGATATAAAGCCAAATATGCTATTATATATTAAAAATGATAGCAATTTAAAATAAATCATATTGAGTTCTTTAATATTTACATTCTGTTCAGTTTTTAATATATATAATACGGAAAGAGAAAGTAGAAATATATCACATAGAGAGCACACGAATTTATTCTTTTAATGTACATCTTACAAAATTAATAGTCTTTTTTTCAATACACTTACATTACAATTTAAAAATTTTTTTAAAAACATTTGTTAAATTATTTTCATTTTTACAACATATTTAATTCTTAAAACATTTTCCTAAAATTATATAATTAATGTTATAACAAACAATAAGAAGTTATTAGCGGTTTATCACAAGTACTTCCCTTAAACTTTTGAGGCTACTTTTGGATGTTGTTTGATACGAGAAATTTGCTTTGTAAAGGAATTGTAATACATGCTAAATTACATTACTATTTAAATACAACTGTAGTGAGGAGATGAGAGAAAGAAGAGGATACCCGAGAATACTGAGAAATGTACTTAATAATTAATTTAAGAAGAAAGCTGAACTAGGAAAATGCCCTGAATAAATTTACTTAAAAGTCATAAATCTTTTTTCAAGCTTATTAAAGAAGATGCTTCATGTAATGATAAGCAATTTTACACAATTAAGTATGCAGTGGCGCCTCCTTCTGCAAACTGCAAGCAACAAGGGACAGGAACAGTAGCGCCCACAAAATTTTTTCAAGGGGAGAGTCCATGGTCGAAAGTCCCCCAACCCGTATCATACCTCAAGACAACACCAATTGATTCTTTTGATTTTGTCGATTTTGTTAACAAAAAACAGTAAAAAATAAATTGTTGAATTAATAGTTAGCATTAATTAATAAAATAAATTGTTAATTACAAGTACTTAAGTAAGTTTTACGTTATATATATATATATATATATATATATATAGGATTATCATCAATCGAAAAAAACCGCAGGGCTTTGGGGGGTATCTGGACCTCCTTGAATGCGCCATGGGTCAAGAATAAAACCCGTCAACGACTGGCCCTAATAGGGACTCCGTTCGTCTCAGTAGTCTTAAGGCGTGCATTTCGGACCCAAAAGTGGCCAGTTCAAAGTAACACTGCATCCAAGCAGTACTTAAGTCAAAAATATGAGCAGGTGTTAGTTCTATATCTGAACAGTTATCACAATTCCTATAAGTTCTTCTACCATGCCTATCAATCTTCATTCCTTTGTAACGACCTGTTCTTAGTCTAGCAATGGTCTTTGTTATGAGGGGCGTCTCCACTTATATTACAGAGCTGATGCTGTACAGGAATTGACTTCTCTCTCAATTTGAAGTTTGTGACAGCATTTGCGTCTAATAAGGTAACATTGGGAAAGTTTTTATTCAGATTTCTAGCCTCTTTCACTCTTTTATAAGTAAGGCTGAAATGTAAGTATGTGCAGGCAACCATTGGAGAAGACAGACTTTATTTAACTCATGTAATCTAAACAGGCGAGAGTAAATCTCTTCAGTAATATATGAACCACCTCCATTTAGAATTGGCTGGAAGGCTGCTTTTAAGTCACAGAAAATGACTTGTTCTAGAATAGGGAGAGCTTCAATTATCGCTTGAAGTTCAAAAGTGAAGCAAGAGGCAATGTCACCAGCACCGATAACTCGTTGGTAAATTGCATCACTTGGAGTGGTCACAAATACCCTCGAACTTCCATTCGAGAATGTTTCATCAAAAGAACCGTCTCCCTCTGTAAAGGCAAGCACAAAATAATCTTTTGGATACTTATCAATAGTCTCGAGTCCTTTTACCTTGATGACAACTGATAAGATTAAGATTACAAAATTAGATATTTTTCTTAACATTCATCGCAATTTTTCACAGAAAAGTCATTCCATTATATTAGTTAGACCATTATATGAAAGCCGAAATGAAAAATAAGCCAAAGTTTCATTAAAAAAAACTACAGAAAAGAACTTTTTTAAGAACAAGGTCAAACGAAATACAAAAGACTAATATTGCACTTTATCGACAAGAACTGCATTTGAACAACTGTTGCAAACTGCACCACCAAGCATAAATTCGGGAGAAAAAATAAAGATCCGAAAAAGAATGAAAATTTCTTCCAAAAGTACTGGAAATAACTCCGAAAATAAAATCGAGAGAACAACCGACCTTCGAAATTTCTCAGCCTCTCCCTCTCTCTTTCCGTAGTTAGTTTAAAGCAACAAAGAAATCTAATAGAAATCTCAACTTCTCTAGTTTGAAGATTTTGATCGAAATACCTAAGAATAAAAACAGAAAAGAAAAAGAAAGAAGAAAAAGAAAAGCAATGCATCTGTTCTTCTCTTTAACAGAAAGACAGAGACTCTAGCAAAAGAGAGACCGACTCTCAAAGAAAAAAAAATTCCCCTTTTTTTAATTAAAAACTTCTAAGTTTCTTTTTCCCAACTTGCAGTTTTTAAGCCTCGAAATTGAAAAAAAAATTTTTTTTTAATCAAAGGGCGAATATATTATTCAAAGGAAAAAAGGAATTCGTTTAATTTCAACTTCGACCGTAGGGTTGCCACAAAAAAGAGTAGAAATGTCTCTGCCATATTTTTGTTTCCGATATTAAAAAAAATGCCAATTATTCAAATAAAAAAATTTGGAGGGGAGACTTTAATTTCTCATATTCAATATTTTAAAGTTGAGAGTTAACGTAATTTCGATTCAGATATATTTGTAATCAAAATTTTTAAAAAATGCAGAATAAAAAGAACCCGGAAATAGAAATAAAATATGTGATCAGATTAACAAGAAAAAAATTAGAAGAACACATATGCATTACGATGTGTACAGAATCCGATAAGTCACAAATTGAAAAAAAGGTAGTCTACATATAATTGATTTTTTAGAACAAAATTATTCTGTTTTAAAGCAGGATAAATATATGACAATCTTTTTATGATATCTTCTATAAAGTTTAATAACACCTATTATAAAAATAGACAGCATTACCCCAACTTTTTAAAAAAATATTTTAATCATAAGAGGCGCAGAGTAAGTGTTTATTAACATGGCAACTATGAACCAACTGCCAACTATGAATTAACTGCCAAGTGAAAGCAAAGTGATTCGCTCCCAGTGCCCCTGTTTTTCACATAGGCCCGCGTATACGGTGTATTGAGGAAGGGGGGAAGCACTTGTCAGCAAATTGTTCTGTAAAATAAGTAAATCCTTCGAAAAAACTGTCAAGGTTATATTACTGCATTCCAAAGCCTTCGGTATAATTTCACTGACAACAGCGTGAAGAAAATTCTATTTAAGAAACGTATATAGACGTCTGGGGCACTTAACATGCCGGTAGAGAGAGGCATATATATATGTCAGTGGAAGTCAGGGGTTAAGCAACGCAAGAGCTATTAGTGACAGACCTTTTGCAATTTTGAAACGAGGTCAAGTGACAAGGATGACACCTGAGCCGGCAGCCTATTCTCCAAACTCGGAAGGAGCAAAATAGTGAGAAATGGAGGAGGAAAGCAGGATTTTAATTACTATTGATCACTGGCGCACATAAGGCGGGGGGGGGGGGGGGGGCGAGTCCTCGGGTCCAGACCCCTCCCCCTTATAGCCCTTGATTTTTTTTTATTGATTACAATTTTATGTATATAGGACGTAAAATTTAATTGATTATTTGTGATTAATAATTCATTTTATTAATTAATGTGCTAATTATTTATTCAATAATTGATTTTTTTTTACTTTTTTTGTTCCCGAAAATCTACAAAATCAAAAGATTATGTTGGGTGGCGTATTGGAGCATGATACGAGAATGGAAGACTTTCGACACTGGAGCACCCCCTCCCCCTTTAAAAATTCCTGTGTGCGCTACTGCTAACGAGTATTTAACAAACAACTGAAATATAATTTTGACAATATAACAAATTGTATACCTGAAGAGCCAGGAAGGTTGGTACATGCGTGTGTTTGAATAAAACAGAAGTATGTAAACAATTATCGTACCACAATCAAGTTGGCAGCGCCAATATTAGACAACAGATGTCTGGCAAACCAATTAGATCAAGTTCCTGTTGCCAGAATGGCAAAAGAAGATTGAAGTGTCTTTGAACATAGAGTTATAGACGATGCACTAGAAAAGGGACATAGCATCTTCGAGGTAACAATGAAATTTGGACTTTCTCGTAGGACCATTTCATGAGTGTACCAAGAATACCGAATATCCAGTAAAGCATCTAATCGGCGAGAAAAATATCTTAAAGGAACAAGACCATTGACGATTGATAACTTAACTTGATAAATATGCAACACTTCTGATATAGATTTGATTGATTCTTGATAGATTTCAATGCTGGCAATTCCACAAGTGTCATCACGTGAACTGTCCAAAGAACTATCTTTGGTATGGGCATTCGGAACCAAAGGCCTACTCGTTTACCGTTGTTAACTGCACCACACAAAGTTTTATACATCACCTAAGTGCACCAACCAAGCCATTAAAACACTGATGGCTAGAAAAAAGTTGCCTGGCTAGACAAACCGCGTTCCGAATTGTATCGGGCAGATGAATGTGAACGGGTATAAAGACAACCTCGTGAATCCATGAAACTTGCATATCAACAAGAGACTGTTCCATCTGGTGGAGCCTCTGTGTTGGTATGGAGTGAATGAATATTAAAGTCGCACTGTTCAGGTGCACGAGGGCTGTTGGCGACGGACCTCGTAATTTTGAACCATGGTCAAGTGAAGAGGACGATGGCACCTCATCTCCTAACCACCACACCAACGGGAAGACGTTTGAGTTTTCGACAGATTTAACGAGCATCACTCTCCTACACGGCGGGTCTTCAGTGGTACTGGGCTCGAGCTCATGGCATGCCAGCCACGAGTCCCCTTACCTTGACCACTAGGCTACCACGGCCTAGTTGGCGTGATATGGGATCTATGACATGTTAAGAGAAGACTCTGACAGAAGACAAATACGTTCCCATCCTTCCCTATCACCTACACTCAATCATGTCCACTATGCATTCTAACGGATTTGGAAATTTTCAGTGGGATAATGCGAAACTCCCTACGCTGACAGTTGCTACAGAGAGGCTCCAGAAACATTTTTCTAACGTAAGACACTTCCATTGTCCAATATAAATTCCGAAACACAAACATTGAATATATATCGCATTCTTTGCAATGTTCTATTCAGAAGAGATCTCTCATCATATATTGGTGGACTGCCCTGCGGGATTCATGGTGTAGATTTTTGCCAATACACATACAGACATCAGTCGAGTCTATGCAATATCGTATTGTGGAACTTTTACGTGGCTTATGCGTGTCTCAAAAATTACGCAGGTCTCACTCCTTCTGGCTCTTCAGTATAACATTTTGAAATAGGTAAAATTTGATTTTACAAAAATTCAATAATTAGTTATAAACTCATTAGTTTAATACTCATTCTAAATTTAAAACATTTTAAACCCCGTATAATGATGAGTTATTAAAAGGCTATTATCCTCGTACGATGCGCTTTGGATTGATTTATTGTTTAAAAAGTCATGTTTTGAAGATACAACAAGGATTACTGGCAATGGATCTTGTAATTTGAGCCACGCTCAAATGTGCATGTAATGCTACATGTGGTTCAGTATTACGAGGTCAAAACTTTCTGACGGATCTATACGAGGTTCTACTAATCCCTTCATGACACTTTTAGAAAAATATTTATTTCAATCAACTTTCGCCGAGTAAGAAAGCGTGATTATGCAAATGAAATATATTATATAAATTCTGTATTCGCGAGTTTGAAGAGTTGGCAAGTGAGTTGGCGAATTAGTTTGTTTGTTGAAGATTGAAGGATCGTGGAATTATTAAGAGAGTTTGGAGTTCGTCCATGAAAAGGATTTCTAAGAGTGGATACAACGACAGTGATTAAATCCAGATAAAGATCTCTTGCAAGATTCAAGTGTAGGATATGCTTCATAAAAGTACAGGTATCGTAAGCCTTGTTTAATTAGAAGTTAGCTTATTAGTGTGCGACGTAGTTTATATTGAGCGTGTTTATCAGTTGTGGGTTCGCAGTATTATCCCCGTGTTATTGAATCTCACCTCCGCGCTCTACTATCTAATCAGTTATCTTAATTAGATTGTTATTGTGTCTGCTTGATATTTTGGTAACAATAAAATAGTGTGAAATCATGTCTGTTGATTATTCAGTTTCTCCCACACACCTAGCAGGGTTTGCGGGTAGATAAGGGGTTTCAGATGGAAGCAGGAACCGTCCGGCGTTACAACTTGAATAAAGTAAATAAATAAGAAACCCCCACGAGGTTTAAATTAGAGCAACATTACCCCAGATTTCAAACTTCAAAATCTTACCAATGAGTGGACTTTGAGCCTAGACAGATTTATCGCGTATAAGTCCTTAAACAAGTGATTCATTAGTGGAACCCGATTCGAAATAAATAACACCAGGTATGAGTTCTTGGCGATAACCACTTGGCTACCGCGGCCACAGGTATGGTGTGGAAATTTGGTGAATGGGGTAACAGATCGAGCATCTCGCTCAGTACTTGACCGAGATTCAATATCCCACAAGCAATAAACTCGCTGAGTAGTTCTAACATAACTTCACGTATACCTAATATTGGGGCATAATACAGGAAATAAAATTTAAAACGTTCTTATTCCTTGATTTAAAATGCGCCTTATGCAACAATAAATTATCTGAGTCACGAAACAACACTTCGCCGATAGTAATTGAAACACTATCTACATTTTATCAAAGAACATAAATCACTCACTTCCTTCTATTTAGAAAAAAAATCACGACAAAATCGAACATTTCTTCATCCCTTCGGCACATTCTCGAATAAAATATCTTTGCTCTCCGCTTCAATAAAATTCAATCAATGCACTCGGTGGGAGAAAAAAAATCCCTTTTTCAAAAAAAAAAAAAGCATCTACATGAGAAATGTACCTGTCAAACAGTTCATTAACCCGCATATATATTCCTTTTTTCCCTCCAATATAACCATAGAGATTGAGAATGATATAAAAGGGGAAGAAAAAGGCAAAATATGGCCACCGATTAACTTCAAAATATTCTTCTAAGAATGGAAAAGGAAGGTAATGGGGCATGCAGCAAGAAATGGCCACGACCATTTGCTGGAAAGTGTTCTATAGTGGGAAAAAAATCCCTGGACCGATGCGGGAGGGATATTTTTAGGGATATTTCTTTTTTTTTCCATTTTGTATCGGAAACGAAATTGTGTAATTTTTCCCCCCGTCGTTTTTCTGAGATTTTCTATGGATGAAAAGTTATTGGAGGAATAAATATGGAGATATAAAGAAGGGATATTTTTTGTAGAGGATTATTGGTTGTTTAAAGGAATTTAAGTCGATTTAAGGAATTGATCATATTTCGTCGATTTTTGAAAGAAAATGATTCACTCACTGGTCGAGTGGGTTATGAGGCGTCGTCAGGACTAAGAGTTCATTTAAAAAAAATAATTTTGGAATTCTTTTATGAAACAACAATTCGCTGTGTGTTGGAAATTATTTGGTTTTCATATTGTAGAACAAGAAGGTTTCACGCGTGGAATTATTTGAGCAGTTACAGATATATATACAATGTTTTATAAAAATAAAATATTTAAGATAAGATAAGGAGTTTTTCTCAATGCACTAATTTCTTAACTTTCAGTGTTAATGAAGACTAAAACACTCTGCTTAGAATTAATTCCTTGCCGGAACGAGTTGTTTTATATTTTTTATATTATGATGCTTAAAAATAAGTAAGTATTTCAGTTTCGACTTACGCTATCCTGACAATGAACCTCGAAATTCAAACCACAGTTAAGTGACGAGGACGACACCTAAACAGGCTCTCCTCTTCTAACTTCCACATTAAGCCAATTGGAGGATTTTTAGCCACAGTTCATCATTTGCACATACATAGGGTTTGAACTTAGAGAATACCGGTCATAAATCCGTAGACCATCCATGACGTATATATGGGAGGGGTTAGAGAATTCAACCCTCATACACCCCTAAGACACATCTCGGCGCTTTCGTCCACATGTTTTTTAAAGTGTAACCCAACCCCCAATAGAGTGGTCTGTATATGCTACAAGTGACCATAAGCCGGCCATTTATCAAAATAAAAAAAAATGAAATACAATGCATTTCTTTAGTGCATTTAAGTTAGTATTATTTACATATTGTCTCGATACAATAAAAAGATAAATTTAACATTTCTTTTGAAAACATTTAAATGTTAGCCGAAAAACACGAATCCATCACACCATGATCCATTTTTTTAAACTTACTTCCACATTACCACCATGAATTTGAGCCGGCTGAATATCAATTATTGAATACAAAACTGATTGCAACCACTCAGCGACAGCTAAACTCTAATCGTCTGTAGATTTGTAACTTTTAATTTAACGAGATTGGAATATGGACTTGTAAATAAAGTTTCTATTGGAAATGTTGTTGCTGACGCTTTTGACTCTGGTAGAGTCCCCTACATGATAATTCTACATCAAAAACCTAGGATTTCTCCACAGTGGATAAGAAAATATAGCTTTGTAGCAAAATGGAATATATATTTATTTGTCAAAGTTCTAAAAGATATTTTTAAATATTGAAGGTAATATTTACTGCAGATAACTGATTACTTTACAGAAAACCATTATAAATGTACAAATATTTCATATTTTAAATGTTTATTTATTTTTCTTTTGCTTCTGTAATACATTGTATGCATGAAGATAAATAATTCAATGAATTAATCACTAAAATGATGGCAAGAAGTTTTAGAATAGTCCAAACCAGGGGTTGGTAACCTTATATTGATGGTGTGCCAATGCATTATACCAATGTGATTCAGTGTGCCACACAGTAGAAAATATTTGAAACAATTAGATTTCCACAGCAATGCATGCAGAGAATGGAGGTGAAAAATAAAGATGAAGAGTTTTATAATATATTAATTATGCATCACTTATAGACATTTACTAACGTAAAAATAAGCAACGTAAAATATAACTATTCCTTGAATATAAGTAAAAAAATGCAATTGCAATCTGTACACTGTAAGAATTTTTTAAGAATATTTATTAAAATAAGAAATAAAGCATAAGCATTCCTGCAATATAATGAAATAAAACACTACAATTTTAATGCGAAAGTTGTCTCTGCAAAACTCTACTTACTATTGCAATATGCGGGGGCACAATTTTTGGCTTTCAATTTGACACATGATTCTGAATGTTCAGCTGCTAAAGAACTTCTTTGTGGTCTCAAATTATATTTCATATGAGAAAAATTTTTTTTCACAAAAAAGCGAACGCAGAACGAAAGCAGAACACAAGCAGTTTTCTTCAAACAATTCAATCTTTCCGGCAATGAAGTACAGAAATTTAAAATAGTTTACCGATAGTTATATTCGAATTTTTTTTATAATTCCGTAATATTATTTTTTTTACGTTGCGGCAATGAGTGGTGCTTAATTTAAAAGTATTACACAATGGTTTTGATTTGAATCGAATATTTAAGGCTAAGAATGACTTACACTTAAAGAGAGGATATTGTTTTTTTACGTAAAGTACACAAACTACACTCAAGCAGATACATCAAAGTCGTTTTATGGAAAAAAAATTGAAAGTAAGAAATAGTCTTTATGCGTGAGGTTTAACTTGTTTTTATGGTTTTCTACAGTGCCACTGAAAATTGCTCTAGGTAATGTGGCGCGCATGCAATAGGTTCCCAACCTCTTGTCTACATTTTAATCAGCTTAGAATAATATATCGTCTTTTACACTTTTTGTAACATGTAAAGCTTTACTTAAAATATATAAGCTGTGTAGTTATTAAAAATTTTGCTTAAAACTTTGGCAATGAAATGGAAAATCTAATTTTATAATTATTTATACAATTGATATATATTCTTAATTTTGCCATAGTGAAAAGCTCCATTTTTTTTAAAAAAAAAAGTTCCAAAACAACTTTTTTTTAAAAAAAAACATATTTATATTTGAATCAAAAATTAAATGGAGTAAATGCGTTATATACAAAAAGAAAACCCAATCAACACATAATATATACCGCCTGTATACAAACTTTCCATTTTAAGAGAGTAGTCATTTCTTAAATTCTTATATAGTATATCTCCAGATGAAAAATTAAAGTATTAATAAACTAAAAAGGTTGCAAACAGAATGCTCCAAAAATATCGTTACATGTAAAACTATCAAAACAGATACACAGTCAAAATGAATACGGTTTAACTTAATTGCTCTTAAAAATGAACACTTATTTTTAAAACAAATAACTTTTTACAGAAGTTTAATACTATCAGCAACAGTTTTGCAACGTTTTTTCCAAAACTGACTACGTTTCATATCTGACAATAACCTTCCAAACCACCTCAAAAAGTAGCATAAACTTGATACATACGAATCAAAAAATGTATCTTAAACATAATTAACACTAATAGCACTTTAACCACACACCATATCATTTATCTTTTTTTCAGCTTCATATGCATATCAAACACAGACGTAAAATTAAAAAAAAAAAAAAAACCTCCAACTCGACCCAAAAAAAAAACATTAGATTACTTTTTACCCCAAGAACATTATAGACTTCGATGAAGATATCGCGTCCAATAATATGTAACATTAAAGTTCCCAACTTCACAAAAATAAAAAAAAAGTCGCTAAAAAAGAGCAACGGAGAGAAAAAAAAAAGTCTCCAAAGAAAAACGACAAAAAAAACGGTGAAACCGCACAGCTCCACCCTTTCGGCGGCACCATCTCCCTCCCCAATCTGCAGCAAAGTCTCAGTGCCAAAAAGTAATTTCGGCGCCACGGTCTTCTCAGATTACCTGTTATCAAGGGCAATTATGAATCACGCTCAACTCCCGTACAACGTATTTAATAACCTTTTTCCCTGGCAATAAAAAGCTATCCATCACCCGCAGAGGCGCGGACTGTTTCAATTAGCGAGGAAGGGGGAGGGGCTTACACGCAGATTTCGGGGGGGGAGGGGGAATTAAGTCCCCCCCCCCTGTCTCTGACTTTTGAAGAATCGCTTCTCGCACCCGAGATAAAAGGTGGTATGTTGTAAAGAGCTCAGGGCGACGAATTAAAGGTGTTGAGACGATTGTCGCAGTGATTAGGATGACAGGTTTTCAGAAGGGGGATAGGGGGGGGTGGAGGATTTGAGTGGCAGTTGTAGGCAAGAGTGGATTTCGTGTAAAAGGCCACCTTGTTTGACGGGTGTTGAATGTGTCATGTGGTTTTCATTAATTTTTTTACCTATGGGAGAAAAAAAAAGTCTGTTGAAATGCACATTCGAAAGGAAACTGTTGATAAGTACTGAGTAGCAGAGCAAAAATATATAAAAAGTGAATTTTTTGTGTGTGCAAAAATTAGAAATCATGTTCAAGAATTGGAATGAAATACTATCGTTTATGAATCATTACGCTTTCTGAGCCAATTTTTAATCAGTTGTTTTTAATCAGCCATTTTAATCCATCTCGGCAGAACAGAGTTAAGGTGATATGGTACCCTAAAAATCGTTTAACTGTCGAAAAAAATTTTATTGGCTTATTTGATACCTCAAATCTTTATAAACATGCCTGAAAAATTTCAAAGAAAAACCTGCATTTTTATCAAGTTATGGAGCAATGTTTGATGCTGGACAGCAACTAGCACTCCCACATTTCAGATTATCTGCTAGAAAAGACCGGATAAAAAATTAATTAATTATTTTTCTACCGCGCGTATAGGACACTGACATTATATAGGCAGTAACAAATCATTTCAAGAAAGAATTGTGCAATTCATGTAAAAATTCTAGTTTGTGAATACTTTACTGGAAGAACAAACGCATTTGGTCAAGATTTAAAAGTTGTGCGTGGTTTTTATGATATTATTGTGAATGAAATTAAAACTTCAAAACGAATTCTCCCAAAGCACAAATATTAAATTTCATTTTGATAACTCAGATAATTGAAAATCTAATTCGCAAGAATAGAAAAACTCTTCCATTTTTATATATTTGTTTTTGGTGATATATATATATATATATTATATATATATATATATATATATCCCATGTGTGTGAAATTCAACACTTTTATTATTAAAATATTTTAAGATATTTATTTAAACAAATGCACATAAGCAGTTCTTAGATTTTTATACATTTTACCTATAAATTGCTATTTGATTTTGCTTTTATTCGTGTACAATATTTAACATGCGAAGGCTTTTAAAATCATAGAAATAAAAAATAAAGACATAAACATCTTTTGTACATGTTGTCCATTAGTTCTGAGTGTGGAATTGGCTCTGAAGGGTGTGTATTTATTTTTTTTATAATTATTAATATAAAGTTTTATTGAATATTGATCTTTCATTCGTTTTCTTCTATATATTCATTATGGCAGTATACTATTTAATTGTTCTACATTTGTGTAATTCTATCTATAGTTATCAATTTTAAATAAGCTAATTAACGTTTTATAAAAGTTTCAGACTATTCGATGAATATTAAATCATGCTTTTCATGGAATGAAAACTTCAAACTCATATTTCTTCATGTTGAATTTTTGTACATATACTGTTATTCAAAACCCTAAAGCTTTTTTGATAATTGAAGTATGGGTTTGAAATTTTTTATACATGTTCTGAAATGTATGTCTTGTAAAACTGTGCATGGAATTTGCTCTAACATGTGTTTAGTACTCTTTCTAAAAAATTTCAAAATTAAATTAATGTTGTTTTGAGAATTTTTGGAAGTTTAACTATAAAAAAATTAATAAAAAATTAAAGAGCAGCAACAGGAAAAAAAAACCCATGCACAGTTTTATGTAGTATATTATAAGGTACTTGGAAAAATTTTTTTGAAAGAAAAGAGATATTTAAAAAAGCCTTAGGGATTTAGAAAATGTTTTAAAAAGTACAAAAAATTTAAATTTTACAAACATTTTGCAACAAATTAAAAATTTTTTGTATGGACTTATTATTAAATATTAACCTTTATAAAATACAATTAAAACCAAATATGAAATATTAAAAATAAAAAAAAATTGTGAAGATCGTACCATTTTGCCTTAATCTTAAAATCATATCAATGCTCAGAAAACGTTTTCTTTCCTCTGAATAAAAGGTTTTTCATTGGACATAATAAAAATATTCATCATTGTAACACTGAGCACTACAGGACACAACACGAAACTCTTTTTTTTTTGCAGTATCAGGGAGAGCTGAAATATCTAACTCAACTACAACAAATTTTGCCCATGGTATAAATTGCATTACAATTCCAGGAAAGCTGAATCCTCTTTGTTGGTTATTAATTAAAACAATTAAAATTATTTACCGTCGCACATAAATGTCCTTGGAAATGAGATTGCAGATGGTTTGGCCCGTTAGGGCAGCCACAAAGATTCTACACATGGTGGTTGCCTTACTTTTTCAGAAATTGCTACCCGAGTCAAACAAGATATCAATTCTTCTTGGAGGCAGGCTCCCGTGCATGAGTGGTACGCAGGAAACCGTTTTGGTGCTGCTTTTCTTAGGACAAGCAGTAGGCGAGATGAAACGATCCTTGCTAGTCTTCGCAGTGGACACCCTCGAACTCAACGGCATGTGATAAGTCTTTAAAGTTTACCCTCCTAGTCTGAAATGCAATGTGACTCAAGCCGCTCCTGCCCACATCTTGGCTTGTATTGGTTACCATAAGAGCCAGCTACTGTCAAGTCCTGCTACAGTTATTCATAGTTTAAAAACGCTCTGGTTCGTGGACTTGATCTAGATGTTTCTATCGATCAAGTGGGATATGCATAACAAGAAAGTTAAAATAAAACATTGTGCTAAAAGACGAACACAAACGATAACTACACAAATAACAAAGCAGGAAAATAAATCGAAGTGTTACATTTATCGTATCTGTTACCGCCATCAAAAAGGAAAATCTCACTTTTTTAGAACTGCTCCCCGACCTTTTTATCGCTGCTGACCGATCAACGCTTAGAAATATTAATCTGGTCCACTGAAGGCGGAATGGACGTTGATTGTTTATATTTTTGATTGTTTTAATTTATAATTTTAATTAATTTTTTTAACATCCCTTTAAAATAAAATACAGTTACACTAGAAAAGGAATATAAAGGGATTTAACATTTTTACATTAGAACGTTAAATCAATGAGAACCCTGAGCTTATTTCTTTGCAACAAGACAATTCCATCTGGGGAGACAATGACATTCAAAATGTGTTGCTTATATCCAGTTTATTCCTTTGTTTTCTTTTGGTTGTTGTCATTGCAGAAAACTGTGCTTCACACAGGTTGTTGGAGAATAAGGATTAGGTTGGAGAATAGGGAGAAATGGGGTTGGCAATAGGGATTAAAACGCTGTGCTAGCAATTTTAGGGTATTCGTTCATGATTTTAATCCAGAACATCGGCTGAGTTGTTGTCCCGAAAGTAGTTTTAAGGCCACAGTCCTTTGCAATCTTTAGTAGCCTATCTTATTGAGGCTGGTGCAGCTTTAGGTGACGTCTCTCAACTCCCAGTTAAACAGGGGTGGCGGACCTCCTTGAATAATTTTGCGGTCCGTAAGATTCAATACAAATATACAAAATGCATATATTTTGTGCAATATTTTTGTTTTTAGTATAGTGTTTTGTAACAAATAAATCCCATAACTCTTGCTATTTTATCACGTTGCTGTTTTAATCCAATAAATGTTTGTAATGGATCGAAGTCTAGCATAGAGATATATATTTTTATATGTCGCCGGGGGGATTATAATGTTTTTTTCCGAAATGACCCGCAAGGTTATTTGGGTTGTCCACCCCTGCTCTAATCCATGTAAATCACACAACCCCGAGAAAAATACACTACAGTAAATAAAATTGAAATAATTTAATATTCTTTGGGAGGCCCAGCGCCATTTGATTTAAGGAACTGGTACCGTTCCGCAGCTCGGAGATTGGGGACCGCTGTTTGAGGACAAACATATAAGCGAAGCAACGCCACCCAACGAGATTTTCCCCGACTAACGCTCCCTACAGCATAGATTGAAAACTGGTATTTGTGTACAACAGGTACAATGCAGTATTATTATATATAGTTCGAACTTATGTCAAAATAGGAATACTAGAAGAGTTTGCTCAATAACGTTTGTCATTTTCAAGTGATCACTGAAAAAACGTATTTAAAGGGAATTTTTTTTTATTTTGAAAAATATCATAGTATATAAATGAAATTATTTTTAAAAAAAAAATTTTCTACGATTACAAATCGAAGTAAAATTTTCAAAGGTGCCTGATGATAATTTTTTGAAATCGTCAAATTCACACAACTGCACAAACAACAAACTTAACAAATACCAGTGACACTCAACCAGGAATCAAACATCACATAAAACGCCAGCATGAACTTTCGTTGAAAAAGAAAAGGAGCAACATCCCAGTGTTGGATTCACTCCATCTACAGCCATTTTTCCGAATTGACCCGAACAGCGAGATGGGGTCGGACCGGTCACTAGGACAACGGCCAGAGGATATCCCTCCATTAACTTCACTCCACCCTCATCTACTCATCCCTCTATATAAACCAAAAAATAATAATAAAGAAAAAAAAGAAGAAAAAAGTCAATGAAAGGAAAAAAATATCTATTCCAAAAAGAAGGAAAAAAATGTTATGACGTACACTCTTCTCCACCCTAAAGGAAAACGCGGTTAAGCCTCCCTACTCCTCCATACACATAGAATCGTCTGCAAATATACCCAAGATAACTCCTCGCCCTCCTCCAGAGAAAGAAGAGACGAAAATTGACACAAAGCGTAAAAATATCGTCAGCAACAACAGCACGAAAAAAAAAAGAATCACCCTTTGATAAACGAGGCTATACCACACACTTAACTCCTCGCATGGATATCATTCATAACCATGTACCCGCAGAGAGAATGGAACGGAAAAAAAAAAGGATGAGGAGGGTGTTCGTGGGGTGGACGATGCTCCCTCTTTGCCTTGTCAACGTCCAGAAGCTATGAAGAAGATTGGTGGACACAGATAATGGGGCGAATCTTTCTTTGGTAACGATGCTATATCCTCTTCCCTATATATATGTATAAATATATATATCTATGGGGGTTGGGGAAGGCAATTGCCCAGTGAGATCGTTTGATAAATCGGGGTGTTGTTAAAGCGGCAACGATTTATATCGTTTGGTAATGCAAATATGGAAGCGTTGTTTGCCGTTCGGCGGGAAACAAATTTATCCAAATGCACAGAATAAATTTTCTTTTTTATTTGATTTTTATATAATCTATAGTTTTTGTTACAAAAAATTCGAGGGAAAAAAAGAACGAAGATAATCAAAAAATGGGATTTTATAAAATCGGAAATATAAAAACAACACTAAACCCGCAAACTGGAATCTGAAGTAATTTAAGTTTTCCTCCTCACTATAAACATTTAACAACATGAGCATTTAGTAACACATAGTCATATTTATATGTATTCTCAAATCTCCCATATTGCTTACATTTTAGGGGTCTTCCCCTATTTTTAGAGATCTATATGTTTTACGTAATGCTTGATGTCATTGGCACAAAAGAGTATTAAGAAAAGCACTAACTTTTAATTACTGTAATTAAAATGAGACTACTGCACTGTAAATTAAATACAAATGGCAAAAACCGAAACTGTGAGATAAAAATTTTACTATGTTAGCAGGGACGTCTTAAGATTTTTGAGGCCCTGGGCCCTTATGTAAAGGTAGGCCCTACCTGAAATCTTTCAAAGTAGACAGTATATAGCATACATCGTTAAATACTAGTTCAAATGGTAATTTGAAGCAAATAAATGCGCACGACTCACAATCTCAAAAACCTAGGCACAAACTGATTCGACCGATGGTCGCATTTCGACTAAATGAGTTCAATTATTGTTTATGGTATTAGGCCTAAGCCTAGACATGGACAACGGTCATCACATAATAATGCAGTATTACCACTTTTGCCAACTGACATTCAATTTGAAATTCCCTGTTTTTCGGAGAATATGCACGGGAATAATATTTGACTTTGAAAATTATTCGAATCATGATCTTATAAAAACAAAGTCGAGAACGAAACGAGGCCCCCGCTTAAGGCAAGGCCCTGGGCCCGGGCCCAGTTCGCCCATGCTTTAAGACGTCTCTGTATGTTAGTTTGTTTACTGCTGGTTTCAAAAATGTTGATGAATCGCGAGACTATTTAAATTAAAAAAATTTTGTACTATTAAAAAAAAACGTGTGATACTTGATAAAAATATTAGGTTGGGGAAAAAGAAATCCATTATATTTACGTGAAATTCAAAATATTATTTAACATGTTTCGGATTACCAATTTTGGTCAAATATCCACCATTTTGTTCTATAATCTGTTGCCATTTTAAAGCTAGTTTCATAATGCCTCTCTCATATAAGTCTTGGTCCCTATTGGCGATAGACTCTAGTAATCGGTTTTCACAATCTTCTCCTGATGTCAATTTCTTATCACCAAGGAAGTTTTAAAATGCAAAAAAATCACTTGCTGGCAGGTTCGGACTTTTGGTGGATGCATCAAAATTTCCTAACCAAGCTCCCAGAGTTTCTGGGAGTTTCTATACATGAGTGTGGCCTAGTGTTGTCCTGATGGAACACAATACCTCTCCTTTTGGGCCAATTCTTGCCGTTTCTGGTCAATTGCTATCTAAAACAGTCCAATTATTGACAGTAGAAATCCGAATTTAGTGTTTTTCTTGCATTTCAAAACTTCCTTGAGGATAAGAAATTGACATCAAGAGAAGATTGTGAAAACCGATTACCAGAGTCTTTGGCCAATAGGGACCAAGACTTATATGAAAGAGGCATTATGAAACTAGCTTTAAAATGGCAACAGATTATAGAACAAAATGGTGCATATTTGACCAAAATAGGTAATCTGAAACTTGTTAAATAAAGTTTTGAAGTTCACGTAAAAATAATGGATTTCTTTTTCCCCAACCTAATATTATATTTTTCTCGACTTTTTATTTTTATATGAAGTATTTCCTTGTTGTTTAGAAAATTTTATCGAGAAAGAAATGAAGTATACACTTTCGAGACACAAATTTATAAAATGTAGTCTATTCGGAACTTTTCTGATAACCATTAGTTATATTATTTTATACGTGAGTGAATATTAACGTCGCACTGATTAGCAACACGAGGGCTTTTGGCGACGGTCTGCGTAATTTTGAACCATGGTCAAGTGAACCAGGACGACACCTGAGCTAGCACCCCCTCTCCTAAATACCACACCACGCCAACGGGAGGACGTTTGAGCTTTAGACAGATTTAACGTGCATCGCTCAACTACACAGCGGATCTTTAGTGGTACTAGGGTCGAACCCATGACATGCTAGCCATGATCCGATGCCTAGACCACTCGGCCACCGCGACCACATTTTATACGTGAGAAACATTAAATATACTTATATAAACTTAAATATATTTATATTTTTAAATAAAAATGTATTTGTTAATCTAAAAGGATCGTCAATTATGCCACATGAGATGAGAACATAATACGTAAGTGGGATTATTATTAATTCTCGAAGATAAGTATTTATAATATTGATAGTATTTATAATATTACAAAAAGAAACTGGTCTTTCCATTTATATTTGCCTTAAAAGCATAGAAAATAAAAAGAAAGACATTGTAATAAGCATATAATGTTTATAAAATCAAATTAAAATATTTTAATGAACAGATTCAAAGTATGCAAAAAGATTTAATACAAATTTAATTGTTCAAAAAAGTAATTCTTTCATTTAAAAGCTTTTAATTAAAATTTTTAATCTACCTTTAATATTTAAAAAGAAAATAAAACACAGATATTTAAATTTTAATGGTTATTAGTTAAACATTAGCCTGTTTTTGTTCCACATATGTATTCCCCGTTTTTATGTTAATAAGATCACAGCTAAAATAGGTTTAAAGAAAAAAGAAATCATTTCCCTCTTTAAAAAATGATTTATTTCCTTTTAAAAATCATTTAATGAAATTCATTCGTTCTCGCGATCAGCTTAATAAAGACAATATTTTCTTTTCTCTGAAGAAAAAGTAAAAATCGCTAACTTAAATAATTAAAAAGAGGAACAGGGTGGGTTGGCTGAATAAAATAGAAAAAAAATATCCACGTTTAAATTCATAATCTTTTCATTCCAATATAAATATTTCA
The DNA here is from genome assembly GCA_019973975.1 of Trichonephila clavata. NCBI lineage: Eukaryota > Metazoa > Arthropoda > Arachnida > Araneae > Nephilidae > Trichonephila > Trichonephila clavata. The sequence goes on from BMAO01026592.1 coordinate 549,136, forward strand.
AGAGTTAATTTTAATTTACGATAGTGTTTTTAATTCGCCATTTAACATGAAGAAAAAGAAGGGGAAAAAAACTGCTTAAAGACCTTCCATCTAACTTCATTACAATATTTTAACGAAATTCCATTCAAAAATGATTAAATACTCCAACCAAGAAAAGAAGGGGGAGGTAGAGAAAGGGAATTAATTGACACAAAAAAGTACAAAGTAATTAAAAAAGATACACATATAGATGCCTTTATTTTTCAATAGAACTCTTATTAACTCGCCCTTAATGTCATTATATTAATAGAGAAAAAAATTCATAAAAGAGGAACAGCTACGCCATAACTTTTTTTTTTTTTATTAAAAAAAAAAGTCCCACTCTTTAAAAAAAGGCGACGTTAACTACCGCATCAGCAGGGAAGAAAATCAAGTACCCCTTTTATAGAAGTATAACACCCTAACAAAATAATGAAATAAAAAGATTATTTTTCACGATTAAAAAGAGTTGGAAATTAGAATATGATAGCTTCATTAACCCTCTCATTGACTTTTTGATGGTCGAAGTATAATTAATTATCAGCTATAAAAGCATTTCTTTTTTTACTCTTTCTCTTTTAATTTCTTTTTTTTTCTCATTTTGTTCTCTTACGAAATCTGTACTTTTAATCGTGCATTTATCGTTCATCTATATTAATGAGAGAGGCAATCAAAAAATGTTTTCTATCGGTATTTAAGAGAAGGAAATATATAAAAAGCTCAATTTTTTTATTAAGGGGTTTCTTTTAAAAGTTTGTCTACTTAATTATGCGGTTTTAGTATCTTCCTAAAAGGTTCACCGCGGTTATTCAGAGGTATTTAGATGCGGGGGCCTTTTATACTAAAAAAAAACATTTTGCCAAAATAATTTTTTTTAAACTTCTTTAGTTTTTGAGGATCCGGATTACTCCGGGAATTAAAGGCTGGGAAAAAAATTAACTGATTAAAAACAAGATTTTAATTACTATCATTATCGTTAATGTACTGAGGTTTAGGGTCATATCAAAATCACACATTATCTTTAAAAGTGTCATATTTATTAAGTAATAAAGGATAAGAACCATGAAAATAAAAGATATTTAATATAATTTCAAATAATTGTTTAAAAAATATTTTTATTTTTTGTTTTTAACATCCCGTTTTTTTAAGATAAAATTAAAGATAAGAAAATTTTAATGGTATAGTAAGAAATGCATGGGGTTACGAATGTTGTGCAATAATTAATGCTTAAAATAGTGTAAATAATTTGTATCTGGATGCTTAATACATTATTATTACTTCCCGTTGCATTTATTTTATGATAAAAACTACAATATTCGCAAGCAACGCCGTTCTTTACGTTATAATGGCGATTCAGTGAAAGCTTGGCGAAATGCTGGCGATAAAGCCAAGTTGGCATCGTTTTTGGCGGCCTTTTGGCCAGTTGGCTACAAAATGAATGCTTCTGGAAATTACTGGAGAAATGTATAAACATCACGATCTATGAAGGAAGCGGATCTTCCGAGAAAGATCCATTTAGCCTATAAATACGAATCGCTCGCCCAAACTGAGTCAGTATTACTTCGACTGTTGAACAAGGCATTTCTTGTGAATAATTTATAGCATACTTGTATTTTAAGACACTGATTGTTGTGACTGAGCGCTATGGAAGGTGTGAGAACCTACTGCGATTTATTAAGCGAATTTTAGAGCTGTACATTGTACTTCAAGAACTGTTTTTCTACTATTAATTTCATCGCTCCTGATTAATTGTCTTGCTCTTTGAGACTGATAGCAAAAAAATCCTCAAACCCCCGATCTATATAATAGTATGCTTACTAATTTAAAATCGAAATGAAGTTTATGTAAAGAAGTTATTTAAGCAGTATATATTAATATTGATTCTGTGCTATATAACAATATTTCAAAATTCAATACAGATATATTTTCTCCCATATTCATCATTCTTATTTCAAGTTATAATCGCAACAGTAAAAATTAAAAATTTTTTTTAGTTTTATCTTAGAAAAATGATGTTTCACTACTTCAAAAATAAAAACAAATATTAATGATCATTCTTGCTTTTACAATACACGTTTAAAAATTCCAATTTTTCGTAAGCAATAAATAAATCAATTCTTTCAGGAGCAAATCTTAATTTAAACTGACATGCTAAGATCACTTCAGAAAAGAACAACTGAAAATTTCATTTTTTAAGAAGTACCGTAGCATTCCTATTTAAGGTCATATAGCAAAGACAATATTGAGCTGGTATCAAACTCAATAAAACTTCCACTACTAACTTTCCATTTTTCACACAAAGCATTCTACTCGTATATATTCACTACATATTCAGTTCTTTAGCAGTCTTGCCTTTTTAGCAAGAAAGCACTGAAGATCAACAAGAAGTTTAATGCTATAGGGACCACAAGATCGTTTTTAAATGGTATCAAGTAATGGAACGACAATTTTAAATACATTTTGCCCTAACATTGGAGTATAAAAACAATACATTATTAAAACAATATGTTTAGAATACCTAACACCGTCAACCCAGAAATCAACTCTTTTGTTTCCTTGGTCCTTCTAATTCTATAGACGGCGTCAATTTGAAAATAGGTGGCCCCAATTTTATTTTACGGAACATTCATAATGTAGTCCCTGGCGCAAATAAGCACAATTTAAGAGGTTAATAGAAATACAGATATATTTAATATGTTCGCATTGACACATTAGGAACGCGCTGATTTATAAAAAGCACATAATAATACACAACCATATGTAAACGCATATATTTAGCAGGCAGCACATACAGGAGGGTCCCGAATTCATGGTACAAACTTTAAGGGTACATATAGGACATTGTAACAATAATTTATAGTACAGGAATGTATGGGCGCAAGTAACGAGGTGAGGCGCAAACAGGGGAAATAAAGAAAACAGAAATGGAGTTATAGGTTGGTTGCGTTGCCGGTAGGGGGCAGTGGATGTCTATCCACCGTTCAACATGATACATTTCAGTAGGAGAAAGTGCCATTCACAATTGTGCCGACGTCTACGATGGGAGACTTTAAGTATGCAAAAACGCAGTCATGCGTTACATGTACGACCGTGAAAATGGTAACGGCTGAACTGCTCTACGAATGTATCACGCGCAGTTTCCTGATCGACGAATGCCGGATTACAGAAAATTTTTCAGCGGTTACATAGTCAACTGCGTGAAACACGTTCGTTCCACGTCACCAGACATGATGCTGGTCAACGAAGACTTGTATGCAGTCCAAGCCTGGAAGAAAGCATCTTGAAAATTGTGGCTGATAGACCCGTGTCAAGTACAAGAACTGTTGCTCATCCCGTAAATGTGAGTCATCAGACCATTTGTAGAATGTTAAACGAAAATCATTTAAACATCTTCCATTTTCAGCGAGTACAAGCATTGAATCCGGCAGACTAATTGCGACTGCCAGTAGATGTGGTACAGCAATGTGCGCTGCAGCTGGACTTCATAGTTCATGTGCTGAACAGCTATTGTAAACATTATACTTGTCAACAACGCTTTCAATAAACACCTTGTCTTTCCTTTTATATATTTTTGTGTGTGTGTGTGTTTGTGCCTCACCGCCTTACTTGCGCCCATACATTCCTATACAATAAATCATTGTTACAATGCTCTGTACCTACTCTTAAAATTTGTACCATCAATTTGGGACCACTCTGTACAAGCCCCAAATAAGCTCTCACACAGGACCTTCCCCCACACGGCCTTTTCCCAAACAAGCTCTAATGCATCCTTTAAAGCACAAGTTAATATATATATTTATTATTTAATTTGTGGCACGGAATAAAGACAAACTTTTTTCGACAAATCAGTTCAGAAATAACACTGATACTTTTTTTAAACTTTTAATAACGCTTTATTATAATTTCATTTACGCAAATAAAAATCTACTCACGATTTTATTCACAGCTTGTTCATTTTCTGTCAGCCTCTCCTCTTCTTTTGGTGGAAGGGGCGGTGCCTCCTCCTCGACTGGTGGCAGTGGTTCTGGTTTGGGAGACGTCACCACATAGTTCTTAAAAAGAAAAATACAAAATGTTACTACTGAAGAAGAGCTTCAGTTTGAAACAAACCGTATGTAACGTAAAACATATAAATATAAAACAAAAAAATATAACAAAAATATATTTTAAGCATCACTAAACAATTTTCAAACAATGTGTTGCTAAACTTAAAAGCAGTGTTTGGAAGCATTATCCAACCTTAAAATGTCAGATTTCTGTATTAATAAACCAACAGAGATCATAGGGGGAAAAAACTAATTTAATAAAGAATTTAGTTACCTTCTAGGACTAAAAATAGCTGCTACCTCTTCTAAAAATTAATTCCCTTGCACAGTGGTTTTCAAACTGATATTTTGTTGTTTACTATCATGAGTTCCACGAGATAATTTTATACTCGTTAGTACAATGTCTTGCAAAACTAAATAGTTTTCTAAGGGAAAATGTACCTTTTTATATTCGTGGAAAAACGAATACAAATCAACCGATTCGATGCTAAAAATCTAAATTTAAGCAAGAACAGATCCTAAATTTTAAGCTGCAAATTTATACAAAATACACCATATTTCTCACACAGCAGTAAACATTTCAATGCCATTCAGAACAATATGTATAAGTGAAAAATATTTCTCAACGACAGTTGCTGCAATAACAAAGTACAGAAACAAATGAAACTCGGAATATGTAATACACTTGCAGTTATTCTCAATAGATGAAGACTTCGGCAGTTTGTGTTAAAAAATGCAAGCACATATACCAGTTACAAAACAAAAAAACATGATTAGGTGACAATGGATTACAGATTATTATTATTAATGAGTAAATTATGTTAATGGTAGATTAAATTTTTTAAATTTTAAATGCAATACTTTTTTAATTGCCTTTATATTAATCTATCATTGATCTACTATAAATATTATTTTTTAAGACATTCTTCTAAGCGTGTATGTGAAATAAGTTTCTACGAAAATACTTTCTAATTCTAGGGGAATTGAACTAAAGCTTCAAATCCTGCTGCACTTATTTTTCACGAGAATTCAGAGCTCATATCATAGATCTATTTTATTTCCCATAAAAATTTATTATACAAGCTGTGTTAAAAAAAATATCGATTCATAATTTTTCAAACGTATGCAAACGGAGTTCGGATTTTGAATACATATAAGACGATCTTAACACACACGTGAGTGTTTTATCCTGCCTGCAAAAGCTGTAAGTGACTAGCAGACCGCCGCTGAGTGAGAAAATATAAGTGAGAGCTATCAGATTTTCGCTTTTGATAAAATGACAGTAGCAATTTTACTATCCTCCTTGTTTAATACTTGGTGATTCCGGAAACCAAGAAATTACCAGGGTTCTCCAGGAACTACATTTTAGTTCAGAAAAAACATACAAAATGCGATATATCAGCTGCAGAACATTTTTCTAAAGAACTTCAAGGCTGCTTCCAATAGCATTAGAATTATTAGGAGAAGAATATGGCAGCCCCAAGGAGATTGTTTAGTAGGATATTTGTGTGGAATTGTTGTATCTCAACGTAGAACTTATTTCATAAATAAAAATTGAGTATTTTTTCAAACGCCTAAAAACAGGCACGGTTAAAAGTTAATTATATGGAATTTCGGTAGAATAATTAGTTTATGTAATTGAATTTATATAACAAGAAATTATTCAATTTCATGGAATTCATTTTCAACCTTAAACGAAAATGAAATCAATTTGTGTAATTAGTATCATTTATTGTTCAAAATCAAGTACATTATTACAAACATAAAATACGAAAATTTAATAATAACCTAGTACGTAATCGTAATAACGAATTATCGTTGGATAACACAAAAATAATTGTTTTCATTACGCCTTGTGAAAAAAAACCGTGAAATAAATATTCTGATAAAGCAAAGTTTCTTGTAAAAAATACAGAAAATATGTTTATTTTTAAAGTTCAATAATAATGGAATAAAAATGCAATTTAGTCCAGATATATGCAATTAAAATGTTTTCAAAAAATAAATGAAGTAAGCTCAGAATAGTTTCTTTTCTGAAGAAAGCTACTAAATATTAATGTATAAGTTAATGATATATGTGGGAGTTTTTTTATTACTTGATAAACATACTTCTACAAAAAAAAGAGCACTTTTAAACGCAACAAATTCGAAGCAAAAATAAAATTTTTATATGTATCTGTTGTTCTGTGCCTTTATTTCATCACGCAAGTTTGAGCTCGATTGCATTTCACTTCATTTCATTTTTGTAGAAAAGAAAGCGTTCATGTGCACAAACTTATAACTCCAAATAAAACCACACGCAACAAAGCCCTTTAATAATATCAAAACAAAACATCCATAAAAAAAAATTAAAAGCCCCACACAATCCGATATTTTTTTTAAAAAAAATATATAAAGATTTGAGATAAATATATATAAAGTAAAAAAAAAACCTTCATTCTGCTACTTTATCAACTGAAAAGTAACTTCTCCATATCCACTCTTAAAAGAAAAGAGAAAAGAAACCGAAAGGCAGTGGGAAAAAAATCAAATGTAATGAAAAGCTATTAGAGGGTCCAGAAAGAAAATAGGGGGCAAAAAAGCAATGAATAACAGTTGAGGGGAAAAGTCGAAGGGAAAAAAAATCCGAACCAAATCTAAAAGCCCCCAAACACAATTTCTCCTTTTTATTTTTTTACTTATAAGTGCATGGTTCGCTAACCACGCAGAATGAGGTTTTCGAAAAATTGTTGAAGTTGGAAAATACTTCAACTGAGACTGAGATTTTTTTTCGCTCTCTCTCTCTCTCTGCTCCTCTCGATGGTTAGGACGTGTATACGAGGTCGAATACACAACCGAAGCTTATTTTATTGTATACACACAAATCAATACGTTTCCAGTTAAGAAGAAACAAGAAAGATAATAACAAAAAAAAGAAGAAAGTTAAAGCTGTAATCGGACAAATCGGATTCGCATCAAATGTACCGTAGGAAAACTAAAAAAGATTTCCTCCTCTCCTCTCTCTCGGGAAAAAAGAATAAAAAAGAAGCTCCGATTATATCAATAGCTTTTCGAATATCTTCTGGAAAACACTTCTTTTAGTATTCTACGTTTTATTTGCTGCAATATTTTATTTTCCTTTATCCGAGGCGTTTTAAAAACTTCATATCAATCAGGAAATTAACCGTCAAATGTTGTGATGAAAATACGACAATGAGTATCACTGTAACCCCCTTTTATGTGTGTTTAGACTCTTCTCATATTAACAGCAGAATAGCGACCTATAGCGGGTAGAATAAAATTCACTTATGGCAGAACCGTTTTTAACATCCCCGGCGCCCTAGGCATTTCAAACTGTTACGCCCCCCCATTATTTCCCGAGTACCCCCTCTCCTTCAGTTCTCCCCTTGCTAATTTTGATACGGGTCAGATTTTCCCTTAACTCTCTTACTCTTTTCCTTTCATTTGTTTTTGCTCTTTGGAGAATCTTACCATTAACCACCACCTATGGACCCGCCGTGTCCTAGGCTGGCAACCGGCAGCGGCAAGGAAATGATAGTAGCAAGGTTTGGCCCCTCTTGTTTATTTTTTACCTCACTAAATCATGAACCCCCCTCCTTCTTTGAATATTAATAGAGTAAATTAATGAAATCGTCTGCAATTTCAGTATAAAATACCCTTATTATATGAACTGTTTTCAACTTGTTAATTATCATCTTTTCCATCGCTTATCGCTTTACTATCTTTACTTTTAGACATCATTGTTCTTTGATGAGTCACTGCCACAGTACTTATACAACAAGGGGTTTCTCAGAGCTTTGATAATTGCAAAATCATTAATATCAATCATTGTACAATCAATTTCTGTTGTAATATCATTTTGAGTGCATAGCAACATCAAACTGTTAATGCTCTTCTTTTCCATTCATTTCAGCTTTTTTTCTCTTAAAGATAAATATGTTTCTGTCAAGACTCGCTATGCGATGGTACGTTCGTTGTAATTTTAATTTTTCTCTTTTTTTCTTCCTTCAGTTTATTGCGCCCCAAAAATTTTGTGCCCTAGGCATGTGCCTAAGCGGAAAAACGGCCCTGAGTGATGGTCAAGCTTCGGTACTGTAAGGACGTTCGAGCATGTGCTCCGATCCTTTTAACTCTTTTCTAAACGTTTGCTCTCTAGTTATGTATGTAAATGTTTGTTTTGTTTAATAAAAGTGTTTTTAATTAAATAGTGGACTTAGAACCCCTTCCCCGTGTGTTTCTTTATTAAACATTGGGTCACCCCTTATAACACGAAAAACTAATCGTAGCTCTCATAATCAAGTAGTAGTTACTAATCATTAGTTGGCTAACTATCTGTAATTATGTGCTCAATGTAAACTAGCTTTCAAATAATAAAGATTTCCCTAATTGATTAGTTAATTTGCATGACTGGCTGATTTTTTATTGAAATCACAGAAGGAAAATTATAATTCCATTAATTTAAAAAAGATTATTGTACATTGTACGTTGATTGTATTCGAAGTTTTTGTTAACTATTTCAATTCCACTCTTGAAAATTTTAAAAAAAAAACCCGATAATTTATAATGTTTTTATGTTTTTTCATATTGTAAAGATATCATTATGTGATATTGACCATAAAGTTTGAACTACGTTAAGCAAATAAGTATTTTAAAAAAAGCTGACATTCAAACTTACCACACCGTATCAGGAGTTGAGCTGCTAAATATTCACTAATAATCTAGACATAAGAAAAGGATACACAAAATGTTTAATAAAACCAAAGTACCAGAACCCACTATTTTTTATGGGGTGAAAACCAAAATTCTTCGAATATAAATTATTTTTGCTGTAATAAAACGCTGCATTTAACAAACCAAAAATAACAAGTCCTATGTAAAAAAATTCATTCTAATAAACATAAAAATGCTTCTTATATTAAATATCTTGTAAAAAAGACGAACTTGGAATTGTTTGTGACTATAGAGTTTTGGCAACAGTTTCAATCAGTACTCTTTGGCCATCAACAACAGTACGTGTTGAAATAAAACAAGAAAAACGAAATTAAAATTAAAATCCTCAGCAAACCTACAAAGATATTTTTTTTGTCAAAATCAATCTCCCAATTTTAAACTCCTCATCGACGAATCTATGTCTAAATTTTAAATTTATTAACGTTTTTAAGATATCCTACTACCTTAAAATTGAGAATTTTACCAAAAATTGACAAATTTTTTTATGATTTTATTTTATAGGCCATCTTATTAGCTTTATGGAAATGCCAAGATTATTATTTTCCATTCACTTGAACAAAAAATTGAAGTGTTTTCGTAAAATCAGATGTCACTAATTTAAGCAAAGTGTCATACTTTAAAATGCGTTTTATTTGAAATGAGTTTTCTTTAAATGATCAAACGGGGACAGCGATTGCTGAAAGAGTTTTGAAAATAATTAACTGAACTTTTTTGTGTATGTTCTGTATAATAGTAGAAGTGTTTTAATCTTCAGTTATCAATCACTGCTTTATTACAAAATTTACAGTCCCTTATGTAAATAATATCACTGTGTTTTTGAAGCAATTTCATATAATAACTAAGATAAAGTGCTCTAGTTTTTGTAAAATAATTAAAACATCCCTTATCTTGAAGGTCATTTCAAAAATGAATAGCAAAGCAACACATCAAAATTGAAAATTAGTTCAGAAATTTTTTGTACAGAATGCGCCTCGTTCATGTAATTTTTTTGTAAATTTTGACCCATTCCCCCCCCCCCATTTTAGTGACAATAATTTCTTTTTCTTTTCTTAAATTTAGCATATTTTTCTTATAATGAACTTAATAAATCTAAAAACCACAAAAAATTCCATATCTCGATTTTTTAAAAAAAGTTGTCGCAAGTTTTCGGATACCTAAAATTCCACTGACATTTTTCGCACATGAATACATGCTTTAAAACACCATAAATGTAAATCTAATTAATAGAATTTGTATTATAGAAAATACGAATACAGCAATGCAACATCTGTAACAGTTTAAAGTTTTTATTTTCAATCGGGGTGTGAATACCAAAGAACACAAAATTTGTCATTATTCTTTAATTTTTTTAGTAAAACCGAAAAGATAAATTTCATTTCTATAATGTAATAAATGGCAATAAATCTTCAGTTTTTACTAATAAGAATTCCCAGACATAATTTATAACAACACATCTATGTAAACAAACTCTTAACATCTACAGAATGCAATTAAATACACAAATTAATGTAATTTTAGGAAGTGACTACTGTAATTTAGAGGATTAAATTACACGTTTTGGTTCACTTGCATACTGTCTAAATAATGCAACACATCAACCCTTAGTATAATAAATTTAGTGTAAATTAAAGGCGTTCAACATAAAGGAAAACTGAATCTGTCATTACATAGGAAAGCTCAGTAAATTGTAGAGATTGTTAGGTTGATTGGAGGCAAAAATTTTTTACAGTAAAAATATTATGTTGTTTACTTTTTGAAAAGCACTTTTTGCACAACTTAACATTCCATGTAATTACGTTCTTTATTAAAAGAACAAGGGCCACCGCTAAAAATTAAAACTTGTATCTGATCCCCATTTCTCAAAAAAATTTACGAGATACGTCTCAGATAAGTACTTCAGCAGTATTAAAAAAAACTAATGATTTTATAATCCATGTTTTTATTACAAAACTACCCGTCACGTAGTTTCATCTCCATAACCTTTAACGCCATTTTTATTGCTCTCCGTTTCACAACCGTGACTGGAAACATTTAAAATGTTATTTATACACCGGCGGTGGCAGCACGTCACGCAAGGAGTCAGACGATAAAAAAAAGTGGAAAAAATTAGAACGCGTGCAGGTGTTCGTTGTGGAGAAAAAAATCGTCTGTGTAAAAAAAAAGTGAAACAAATAACAGCAGACCATGAATAAAAAGAAATAAAATAATAAATAAATAAACTAAATAAAGCGTACAGTAATTTAATACTAAATCCGATTACAAAAGCAACAGATTAAGTTGAACTAATCGCTAAGATGTTCAAGAAGAGATTCTAAAGAAGATAATATTGGGCTAGAAAATGAACAAAGGAAAACAGATAACTGGAACGTCTTTGGGGGAAAATAGCAGCTTCACTTAATGTCTGTTAGAATTGTTCCACGCAATACTAGGTCTACGTTAATGGCTACTTTTTTTTTACCTTTTTCTCCCCCCCCCCCCATTGCTTCTCAGATTATCTGTGGGAGTCTTTCTACTGTATATTTTTTTCTTCTGGTTGTTTTTTATCATCTGTAACAACTGGTTTCTATGGAATCTGATGTTAAGAAATAATGAATTTCGTTTCTGTAGAAAGTGTATTTATTATATTTTTTTCTCCTCCCATCTGCCTGCTTGTTCTTTAATGTCTAATTTAAGAGACGTTAGTTCCCATCATATCCAGTTACGGCTCATCAGATTATTTTTTTTATTTTTCATTACTTTTTTTAACAATAAAAGTGTATTTCTCCTACGAGGAATAATGTCGAGATAAGAAATAAAAACTTAATAATTTTTCTTCCCTTTTTTAGATTTTGCTTGGTAACATAATTGCTATAATTCTCTTCATAAAAAAACATTGATGCTACTATTTTAATAATAAAGGGAATTATATAGACATGATATTCATTTGGGGAAAAAAACTTTTGGATTATTGCTCATTAAAGTTCGATATTGCGCTATAAAATGTTGAAGATTTTTTTTAAGTGCACAAATGAAAATGGCAATTTAAAGTTCAAAGTGTTTTACCAGTGTTTTTATTAAAACATTTATTTTTCCTTATTAAAAATATTTTTTTTTGAAGTGTAACTTTTCGGAAAATATAAACGAGACAGATAAATTGAACAGAAGTTTTTACAAAAGGCAATATTCAATTATTCTATTTTGGTATTCTACTTGTAAAATGAATTTATTTAGAATTCTTTTTAAGTGATGAATACATATTTTTACATAGAATTTGTAAATACAATAAAATCTGAAAAGGAAAAAAAAAAATTATCCCTTCCTGAACATTTTCATTTTTGAACTTACTTTTTTAAGAGTAAGAATGCTTTTAATATTCTACTTGCTTATTTCTTAATAGAAATAAAAGAATATTTTTTTAAGTTATTTATATTATATAGAAAATCTAAAGTCTGTCTTTAACATGTATAACTGCGTTCTCTAAAGGAAAAAAAAACATGCTTTAATATTTACAATTATAAATTTTAAAAAATAATGATCGAAATTTTTAATTATAAGATATTTGTATATCAAATTATCTTCCAAGCGATATCTGAGCAGTTAAAAGGTTATTAATTTATTTAGAAAAAGAAAGCAATGGTTCAAATTGTTTAAGCTAAACAATTACAACTTAAATTACAACCTAAGCAATACAGTATTACCACGAGCTTACGTCATAGGTGGGACTGACTGATAATCGCGTAAGTCGAATTCGCGTAAATCGGGATATGATTTCGCAAATAAATACATGTAATATTTATTTATTTATATTATATATATATATATATATATATATATTTATATTATATATATATATATACATATATATTTTGATGCTCAGAGACGAAAAAAAAAATTTTTTTTTAAGGTTTAATAAAATTTTAGATAATACAGAGTAAGTACGAGTTATTTTGATGTAGAACCGTTTCATAAAATCTAAGTCGTCTGCCGGTTCAAAGAATTTTTTTTATGCCGCAAAATTCCGCTGTAGTATGCTAATAATTTTTTGTATTCCTTGTTTTGTTGAAAAAATATACTCATCATTCGAGTCTGTACTTTCTACAATTTGTAACCTTTTTCAATAAAACTGAGATCTTCAGTCAAATTCCCAAATGTGTGTCATTCGATCTTCTAATTAAACTAAATACTCTAATGAAGTTCAGGCAAAGAAAGCGACAGAAGCAAAACAAATTTGACTTATTTGTAAAGTCTATTTATTAAACAAAAGGTAAAGAGCAAAAAAGATGCTATATGTTTGACATAATTGATAAAAATTGCGATTTTTACTCCCTGGAGCAAATTTCAAAAAAGAACCTATTTACAAAAAACAGTATAACATGGTTAGTATGATGGTTAATAAGGAGTATGTCTCAAGGCCGATGCAATACAGGCCTTACAACGCCTACGCATGCTGAGTATCAAATTATCAATCTGATCTTCGGGAATATTACACCACTCATCAAGCAATGCCCTCCGAAGTTCCGGTAGACAGGTGGGAGGGGGTTGACGGGCTGCAATTCGTCGGCCAAGCATATCCCACACATGCTCTATTGGATTCAAGTCCGGTGAGTATGCTGGCCAATCCATACGGGTGATATCCTCCAACTGAAGGCATTCGTCTACAATGTTTGCACGGTGAGGACAGGCGTTGTCATCCATAAACAGAAATTCAGCACCCATGGCGCCCCGAATGACATCCAGAATGACATCCCGATAGATGTGGCCTCTCATCGTTACACTCTGAACATGCAGGTCAGTTCTGGAACCAAGAATAATTCCTCCCCAAACGAGCCATCCTGCACCACCGTAACGGTGTCGTTCAATGGTGTTCTCTTGGTGATAACGGGTACCTGGCGCTCTCCATATGAAAGTCCTGCGAGAATCAAACTGCAAACTAAACCTGGACGCGTCGGAAAACATCACACAAGACCACTGTTGCGGTGTCCACAATGCATGCTCTCTACTCCAGGTTAATCGCAGGCGACAGTGAGTTGCGGTAAATGGAACACATCTGACAGGCCTATGAGTATATAGACCAATGTGTCCTAAGCGTCTGTACATGGTTTGCCTTGAAACTGTCGCACCGGTATCTGAAGAGAGCTGACGAGATAGGTCTGATGCTGTGCTCCGTCTGTTTCTTTTGGCAGTAACTGCCAAATACCGGTTCTCATTCGGCGTTGTAACTCGGGGGCGACCTGTGCTGCAACATCTACTCACATTACCATCATCTTGGAATCGTTGCCAAAGCCTGGAGATGACACTTTGGGCGATTCCAAGTTCCTCGGATACTTCCAGCTGGGTACGTCCACATTCCAGTCGTCCGATAATTATACCACGTAAAAAATCATCCAAATGCTTCCTTTGTGCCATAACTATGCGGTTATTGCACTGAAAGGCTTTTAAAGCGCTTGTGAACAATTTTACTTCTTTGCCACCATTCCTTATATACCCCTCTCTTACACTCTCGTCATTGTGACGTACTATCCGCGCCATCTGGTGGTTTCCTGTAATTTGCTTATTCTTCTTCAAGATGTGTGTGATAATTAATTCTACAGGTGAAATTTTTATTTTAGAGTTCAATTTCTGTGTGATTCTAAATTATCCTTAATTTATAAACATGAGTGTACTTGCCTGTGAAACTCGGCAAATTCTTCAATCAAATTACCAATTTTCTAAATTTCACAAATTCTCCCACCCCCCCTTCCCCTCAGACATAAAAAGAATCGACGAGATTTGAAAATCACGTAACTCCAGATTCGCGTTAGTCGGGGTAGCGTATTACTGTATTAATTAAATGTTTCATTTAAATCATAAAAAAACACGAAAAAATATACTAGAAGCTTTTACATTCAAATATGCTCAAAGCAATTTTTAATCGCTTTATACATAAGAGGAGAAAGTGACCCGCTTGCTGATCCCGAGATTTCCGAAACTATTAGAACCACAGGTTTGAAATTTGGCAAACATGTTCCTTTTGTCGAGAAGAGATCCACTCAGAACGTGTTTTGCGGAAATCCTCTCTCAAGAAAGGGCGATACGGGGATGTAATCAATAAAATTTCTCGTTTTTGAGCTAGGAGACCCACAAACTAGAAATTTGTCAAACGTGTTTTGATTTTTGAGTAGAGATCCGCTAAGAGCAATTTTGAGGATAATAGTTTCCATTCTTCAAAATTTTACGCAAATAATGAAAGAAATAATAACTTTTCTTAAAAAAAAGTATAGTGTAGAACAGGGCAACCTATGGCGTGCATGCCACATATGGCACGCGGTACAATTCTCAGTGGCACTCTACATCAATTAACAAATTTGTCAAATTTTGAGTGGATGGAAGTTAATAAATTTCCAATGACCTTATTTGACAAATATCTCCAGAAGTATAGACATATACGAAATTACGAAACATTCCGAAAGATAACACTGAAGATAATTTTACAGCTATTTTGTAAATTATTTGAATGTGAGAGATTTAAGTGTTTAAAGAGAGAAAATTGCCTATACTCTGCTTTTCGCTTTGTTTCTACAAATCTATTCTCATATGAAAAATATTTCGTGACCGCAAAAAAATTGTTTAACAACTGAATGCTCAGATCGCGTCCCCAATTGAAAGTCACACATTATACCCTTGATTTTGTGATATGAAAATTATGAAAGTAGAGCGGTGCAAGACCTAGCTTCACATTAAAATTTTTATTTATCATTCTATTTAATTATTATGAAGGGAAATGCTTATATTTATGTTGTCTATTACGTATTTTAATACATATGTTTAAAAATACTATATATGTGCATAATATATGTGCAGTTTTAACTTCTTTGTTTTTGTTGAAGAAATAGTTATATTTTATGCTGTGTATTTTTATGTTATGAAATATCTTTAAATTAAGCAAAAATAATCTATATTAAGCTATAAATCAAAATTATTGACCTCTGTTCTGTAATGCTGCATGCATTATCACCGGAATCGAATTGTTTCAAAAATGTCCTACCATGTGGGCTGAATCATATTGGTAAATAAGTTTGGAACGCCACTGCTAACAGGTTGCCGAACCTGGTGTAGAATAAGTCTCCCCCCCCCCTCTTTCCGTCAAAAAACTTACCATAGACCAGAAAGAACTTCTATTTTCGTAAATCTAAAAATTATGAATATCCCCCTCTCTTCTTTTCTTAAAAAATATTCAAAAATCTTTTGAATATTATGTTGAGAAAATTGAGCTAAATAAATTCTAAGTGCATAAATTTTATAAACTGTGCCATAACATGATAAAAATAAATTAGCATGAAAAAAAAGGAATGAAAAAAAATAGAATCAACAAAAAATTTTATCTACAAATGACTAACATTAATTGTTTATTTCTTTTTGCTATTGAATTATTATAACTATTTTTAAACGAATGATTCAGAGAAAGAAGTTGAAAAGTAAAAGAAGCAATAACATTTATTTTATATTCAGCAGAAATCAGCAATAATAACATTTAAATAAACTTTAATCCGAAAAAAAATATCATAGCGTAACAAATTCAAATCCCGTTTTCACAAACAAGCTACTCAATTCAAACATCCCGGTCAATAAATAAACTTAACACCTTATTTTTCAGATTAATGATTCTGACATTTGCTCATTATTTAAGAACAGTTGAGGATTTATTTTGAAATAAATCCAAATAATGAAAAAAAAATCTCACTCAGTCACTAACGATTTGTTATGGAAAAAAAAATACACGGAAAAGAATATTAAATGCTCCAAAAGTATTTGAGGAAAACTAAGATTAAAAACATGAATTCAAAACACAAAACAATCTTCAATTCGGGAGTAAAAAAAGCCCATTATTTACCTTTAAACTTAATGGATTCTTTCATTATAACATGGAAAAAATTACAAGTTTGAGAAGTATTATATCATAAGTTGTATCACAAAAACGCTGTTTCTTCTCTAGCGAAATATGTCAAAACAAAGAAATGAAGAGGCAATAATTTTAATAAGCATAAGCAGGATATAAATGTGTGTTCCCGAACATTTGGGTAAAAAACATAAATTTCTTTTTCTTTTCCAAATCACGAATTTGTGCATCAACTAATCTTTTCATCTATGCAAATCATCGTGGCATCATACCATATCACAATGTGCAGACGATTTTCAAGTCTGGATAAACAACTATTTCCCATCAATCTGGCAACAAATCTTCGGTCGCGAAAAAAACTGACCTCTTAACTTTTTAACTATTTTTCTGGCGTGATGAAAAGCAATTATGTTATTTGAACACCCCCCCCCCTCCTTTATGCCAATACTAGAATTAAACAAAAAATAATAATAAAAAAAACTAATGAAAAGGAGAAAAAATAATTCTAAATAAGCTTCTTCCTTCTCAACCTCACGTATTGAACTTTCAGAGCAAATTATAGTTCAGATATTTCAACGCCTTTTTTGACAAAAGAAAGATATAATTTGCCATAGTTTTTATTGCATCTTTTTAACTCACGCTTTCGTGTTTAAAAGAAAAATTATATTTATCAATATAGACAACTTCCTGTTGTGTGGTAGCCAGTTTTTGGATAACGCATGCTTTGAGTGCATGATGAATAGGCTTAAAAGAAACTCGATTTATTAAATCCAACATTTTTTAAACTCATAAAAGACTGCGAGCAAAATAATAAATTCACCAAAAATGAGTAAATGTTTTAAATGGTTACACGTAATAATTCACATATCTTTCATATTTTCTGATTTTATAAAATACCGTATTTACTCAAATCTAAGCCGCACTATCTTTCGAGTGCGGCTTAGAAACGAAGGCTAAACATTTGTTGGATAGGGAAAATTGAGTGTCCAGCTTTTTCAAAATGAAAAAATGTAGCTGCCCATTCTGACCACTTGCGTTGATGACTTATCCTATTCCGCAGTTTATCTCTAGTATTCACTTTATCCTAAAAATCGTTGTCTGCTCGTATTTATGAAATTTTTTGTATATGCTTTTTCTTTTAATCACTTAAGCACCAAAGATATCGGTAATAGAATCAAGACGAGAGTTCATTATGACGCAAAAACGGAAGTTGGGCAGCGGCTACTGAAAATTTGATGCAGATGAAAAAAATGTAAGTCGATGGCGTAAGCAAAATGATATAGTTTTTGCTTATAAATGTTCAACAGTTTTTAATAATTCTTTTACGTTTTTCTATAATACATTCTTTTGAAAAATGTTGTATGACAAATACGTTGTATGGCATGGAAGACGACACCGTGTGGGGAAAATGGCGATACCGGCACCAATTTTGAAGTCAGCTGTGACATTGGGAGTGGCAAATCACTTTTGAAACGTTATACTGATGGTTAGACTAATTATAGGTTCATGTATGTATTTAAAAGTTTTTAATAATGGTAAAATTAATTAATTAAATTTATTAATTTAATTAATTATTAACTTTTTATTTCTCATTATAAACTTTTTAAATTCTTAAGTGTCGGATATCAATGAACCGTTTATACACACCTTTTTAATTTTTTTTCTTAAAAACATTTAGAGAATTAGGGGTGCGGCTTAGAATCGACGTCAGCTTAGATTCGAGTAAATACGGTAGATTAAATTGTACATTTATAAGCAGACAAAAGAGGTTTTTTTATACACATAGTATAGATACCTCGTTTTAAGAGACTTTATAATAACCTATAAAGTATGAAAATATAAATTTTTTAAACTGTTTTCGTGGCTGCACTTGGTTGAGAAGCTTGAATCTCAATATTAGATCCAATAAGTTTATTTGAAGTTATTTGAATGGTGTCACAGTCTCAAAATTAACTACATTTTTTTCACACTTATTTTTATCAATGCAAAAGCTTTTTATTTTTAAGGGATTTTTTCCCTGCTCATAATATTTTTTGCAGATGCTTTAATATATGCATATATGTGCTATAAAAATTAATATGAATTTACATTTTAGAATTACAGCTATTTTTTAAAAAAATTAAAAATTAATATTTCAACAAAGAGCCAGAATTTTAATTGCATGCTTTTCCCCCCAATTATTCAAGGAATAGAAATTACTCGAAATTACTAAGAATTATAAAAAAAAATTGAACATTTTACAAAAAAATCTTTAAAAATACAAAAAGTTACATTTTTAAAATATATTAAAAATTATAGCTTTTAATTATGATTCTATATTTTTCAGAATCAAATAATACCTTTAAAAAACTAGATAACTACTGCTATTACTACTGTGTATGTGTGTCCAATTTTTTTCTTCTTCGAAAAACGTTAATAGAGGCTTATGAAGCTTAATAGCGGATTAAAAATCAATAATATAACAAACAAAATATATAATTTAACACACATTATTTTATAAAATACTCAACTTGCATGTAATATTTAGAGACTCCTCAATTTCGAAGACATTTGTATCCACTTTATTTTGAATTACCACTGCTTTAAAGCAAATAATAAATAATAATAAACATAATAAATCAGAACCATGATAGAGTGACGAGGTTAACACTAGAGAAAAGAAACATCTAAGCCAAGGATGTCAAACTCAAAGGCTAATTAAGGTCAAACAAACAAAATTTTACTTTTAAGTATGCCAAAAAAAAATCAACATTCATAGCAAAGTAAGTTTATTTCGAATAATAGATTATAATAAACATAAATAATAGAACAATGAAAATTTAACGATTACGTCCTGACACCTCAACTCTTCTCTGCTACTACCTTTCCTATTTCGGGAGAAATTTTGATATTTTATTATATATTATTGTGATATATTGGTCGGGCCTCAAAAATGCTTTTTGTGTGACACAAGTTTGACACCTCTGATTAAAACTATATCTCAATCAGTAGTCTTCAAACTGTGTTCGACGCAATCCTGAAGTTCTATACAAAGCATACCCAGGGGTTCCACGAGTCACAATAAAAAAATCGAAAAAAAGCTTATAAATATATATGCAACATTTTCTTTTTTATGAAGTTTATATGATTACAAGTGTCTAAAACGCATCCTAATCATTAAAACTGAAAATAGTATTTATATATAATAAGCTTTACTTTTTGAAACATTTTTTAAGCTTTAATTATAATATTATTGAAGAATAGAGTAAAACGTTTTACTTTACATATATTTCCAACTAGATTGAGAATATTTTATTGTTTAGTATCTAGGGTCCCACAAAAAAAATTTATACTAGTTAGTTAGCACAATGTCTTGCAAAACCAAACAGTTTTCTAATAGAAAATACACCTTTTTAGCATTAGTGGAAAAACATCTACAATGAAGGAAAGGAAACAACTTATCAATATATCAACAGATTCGATGTTAAAATCTAAATTTAAAAAAGAACAGCTTCTAAATATTAGGTTGCAAATTCATGCAAAATACGCGAGATTTCTCACACAGCTCATTTGAATGCCATTCAGAACATTGCGTTCAAGTGAAATATATTTCTCAACGTAAGTGGCTACAAAACAAAGTATAAAAACAAATTAAACTCAGAATATGTAATACATTTAATCGACAGTTAGTGTGACAAAAAGCAAGCACATATCCCAGTTACTAAGTAGAATGCATGGATAGGTGACACTTGGACCCCAAATTAACATTATTAATTAAATTATATTAGAAAAATTAGATTAGATTTTTTAAATAATAAATGCAATACTTTTTTAAATGCCTTTACATAAAGTGACTATAACATGTTGATCTACTTTAAATATTATTCTGAGATATATTCTTCGAAGTATGTGCATGGAATGGGGTTCCACAAGAACATTTTCTAGTTCAACGGCTTCCACGAAAGCACTTAATTTCTAGGGGTTCCGTGAGTTGAAAAAGTTTGAAGACCACTGGCTTAAATAATGTAGTTTTTTAAATCTCCATCAAGTATTGTTAACGTGATCCAGTTGATAAAATGTCCCAGTTATAATTAATTCTGTTAATAAATTTAAATACTAAAAAATATAGTGAATACTGCAGAATATTAGTTTTCACGTCTCTCTGTATAGTGTTAATTAAAATTTATAATTGTATCTTATAACAGCGACCCGCAAAGAGTTTTTATACGACCTGCCAAAACAGTCAGAAAATCTGATTTGAAGCGAGATTTCTTTCCCGTGAGCGATCAAAAATTCCTCTTTTATTTTTCACTATTAGGAAAATAAAGTACCAGGAAGTGTTTTTATTCAGAAGCCATGCGCAGAGTTAGGAGGTCTTGCCCATAAGAAGATTTCAGAAAATTGAGCCTTAATTCCATTTGCTCTGTTATACCATTTACAGCCGATATTGATGCAACACCTGAGGATCTGTAACTGTCTATCCGGATTCCTCCTAATAATCCTCTTGGGGAAATTCGTTCCTTAAATATTATTCAAGTGAAAACTTCCTCCCGAAGAAGACACGGTCTATGTAAATTATGTCGTGTATTTAAACATTAACTTGCGGGTACGACGAGAGAGAGAGGTTAAAAGTTATAAATGATAGCTGTGAGGATTAAGACAAGGTAATAGAAAGCTGGACGAAAGTGTTCAATAGATTATCTGCTTAATATTTATGATTGACGATTTGTCAATTAGATAATTGAATCGGATTAGCGTTGGCTTAAAGTAAGTTATTAAACTTATAACTAAATTTACTTATATCGTCTTCCTCACTCTTGCTCCCTTAATTAGTTTAAGGTGCATTTCCTAATCTTGGGTTGTTCAGGTTTGTTAGGTTGTTGAGACTTGTAAATAAATTGTGTTTGTTTTGACTATGGTCAAACTCTTCTAACTCTCGTACACTGATGGTTGGGACAGACCAACCATCACAGATATACAGCATGAGCTTATTGATTAGTAGTCAGATCAAAGTATGAAGAAAACGTTTAATGCTATGAAAGTGAATTTTACAAATCTCTGTTAGCTGAAAAATTTCCATGTGAAGAGAAATTTGCGGGGAAATAGTTCTTCATATTTTAGTCGACATCTATTGAGAGCAAAGTTTCTCTTGCATGGAGATTAACAAGAGGAAATATAGATTCAAGTTGGCTGACATAAATTAGCAAGCTGTAATGGGAATTTCAACAAGGAATATCACTCCTGATTTTTAAAAAAAATTAGGTACATTTGTTTCATTAAACTGATTCTAAAATTAATATGCTTGCTATAGGCAATACGTTATAAGCACAGTAAATAAATTTTATAAAACTGTCAATATTATATATATATTTTTTTTGTAATGAATGCAGTCCTTATCCCGTGAGCCAAACAAGTTTCCCAACCCTGTCTTCTAAGAAATAGTTTTGCAAAAAAATGTATGTTATCAATTTTTAGTTAATTACGTATTTCCCAATTTATTAATATAAAAATTACACACATGTATTTCAAAATTTCCGTATAATAAATTATTACACTGATATATCTTAGTATAAAACTATTAACTAACTACAAATAATGATAAGAGAACAAGTCAAAATTTGCAATCTTAAAAGAAATATAAGAAGAAAAAACTACAATGCTTCAAAATTAAAAATACATATATAAATTTTAAAGAAATTCAGCTCAAATAATGACTAAATGAATTTGCATTATGACACTAATTTCACATCTCGTTGAAAATGCATACAAAAAAGGAGGGCATAAGATTTTTAAAATACAACGCATACAAAAAATAAGAATACAATTTTCGTATAATAAAAGATAACCTCAAAAAACCTTCTCTTTTGGTGTGTCATTGTAAATATCAAAATACCAAAAGCAGATTTTCCTAAACAACAACAGAACAAAACAAAATTTCTTAAAAAACATACCCTGAGAGTACATAAAACTCAAGGAATTGCAATTTTTATATTCAAAAGAGAGGAATATACATATAAAGGGGAAAGATTTATCTTCGCTAGCAAAGAGGGAAAAAGAGAGAATATAAAAAAATGACAAGAGCAAAAGAGTTGCCATATTCATAAGAAATGTTTTTCTTTCTAGTCGTTTGCATTTACTTTTTCCGCACGCCTCTTGCAGAAAACGAAAAAAAAAGTAGGGGAGGGGGGTTGACAACAAAGACGACAGTACACAACAGAAGGAGGGGGGGGGTAGCGAATGCTGTTGAGGTAATGTTATGGGCGTGAAAAAAAAATTCGCTTCTCTCAAAGTATTCTTTTGACAACAGCGAGAGAAGACAAACAATTTTACAGGCACTGTATGGAATTTTTTTTTATTATTCTTTTTCTATTCTTCTTTTATTTTTCTCTTTTTTTTTTAATCTCCGAAGAGGAAGTAGATAATTTATTTATAAAGAACGACAAGAAAGTCCTCTAGTGTCAAACGATTCACTTTCGCTAAAATAAAATGTTGAAAGGGAGGAAAAAAATGTTCCATGTTTTTTACATAAGGCTTAAGATAAAGAATACTGAGTTAGAAGTAAAGAAAGAAAAGAAATCTATTTGCATATCTCTCACTGAGCTGGGTATTAAGCTTCCCCACCCCTTGTGCTTAATGTGTTTAATTTTCTAAAAATCTTTTTTTGGAAAATTGTCTTCTTTTATGAATTAAATTATTTTTAAAATTCTTTGAAAGTAGGCCATTTTATTTCGATAATTGAGTGTTGTGATGATAATGCAGTTGTTAAAGGAAAATGTCATCTATTGGCTTAAAGCAAAAAATATTAAACTTGTAACAGAAAATAAACACAGTAAAAAACGCTTAACGCGAAAACGTTTAAGACGAAATATTGGAAAACACGAAACAATACAAAGGTACTGACAAACAACTACGTATTTTCATGCATTTTTTTTCTCTTAACGTGAAACGAAAATAGCTTAACATGAAAAAATTTCCCATCTGAAGTGAACAATATGAAACGAACTTACTTCCCGTCTACCCTGTGACCCAGCTAAAGGTGTGGAAGGAAGTAAAGGATCATTAGACACGATAAATTCCAATTATTTTATTTATCACTTTAATCAACTTAACACAAATCAATGCACACTACAATTAGAATGACCCAGTCAGACAACAGCACAGAGGGAAGAGACGAGAGTCACGTTTGGGGAGAATACATTAAGGGAACCAGGACATGTGCTCGGAAGTGTAAAATGCCAAAATTAAGACCCTTTGTTTATGAGATATATATCTTTTAAAATTTTCAAGAGATATTTTACGTCCTTAATAAAGATAATTTAATTATTCGGTAAAACTACAAAAATAACTTTTTAGTTAAAAAATTCTTTTTTTCTACTTAATTTAAGTAATACATAATTTTGAGAATTCATAATACATACTTATGTTTAGGTACCATTTTTTAAAAAGTATCTTTTTTTTATGCAAAATATTTTTTACACATATATATAAAACAATAAACATAAGACAGTTAACCTATTTTTTTAATGAAAATTTAGTATAGTTTCTTTAAAAAATTATGAAACTTTGAAATTTGGAAATTTTTTATTTTTCTGTTTTTTTTATGCATAAAACCATTTTTAAAAATGTAGGCACTATTTTAATAGAAAAAAAATTAGGTTCACTATATGCATAGGCATCTTGTATAGAAGTATAAAAGATCTGGAATCTTAGAAGTGCAATAGTTTTTTTTAAAAAATGTACCTAAATGCAAAAAAATATGCTTTTGAGAAAAAGTGAAAAAACTAAGGGTCAAAAGGGGCGTGGTCATTTGCTTACATTTTTATTTTTCATATTTTAGGGCTATTTTATCAACAAACAAAAAGTAGTATACATTTTTAGGTTCAGAAAAATATGCACTATTTTTTAGAACTAAAATTGAAAAATCGATTTTTTGAAAGTATATGATGTGTGTCCTGGTTCCCTTAAATAAACCTCTTTATAATAAAGGTTTTTCCCTAATATTACTTTACACATCAGATATGTACTTCATGTCCCTTAACGACTTTAATGCTGGATATCAATAGGGGTGACAGTATCTGAACCCAGACAGTCTTCTAATCAATACAATTTATCAATGTATTCTTTCTTTAACTTTTCAGAGGCCTTTTCAACCTTAAGGAGGGCCGTGGGTGGCCTAGTGGTTAGAGCATCGGACATCTCAGACCAGGCCTAGGTTCGTCTTGATGGCTACTAAATACCACCAGTGTAGATGGAATACGTCCTCCGTTAAATCAGTGGGTCAGAATGTCTTGTGAGCAGTCACCCAGCAGAAACCACAGGTGCAGGGGCTGGAGAATATTTCCCTCCCTTCAGTACCATGCCAAGGTGGAGGTGGAGATAGGTGGTGTATCTATCATTAAGAATCAACCTGTCTCACAGGCAACGTAACTTCATTCCTTCCTAAAGGGAGGACACATAACAACCAAGGGTATCTTTACCTTGTATCTATCTTGTCGCCTCTAGTTAACTAGCCTTCTAACTTTCGGTTATTCATTCTCTTCACTTCAATTCTCTAACCTTCTGTTATCTATTCTCTTCACTTCTAACTCACTATCTTTCTTAACTCGAGTGAACAAAAATATATAATAAATTTAATTTGAATATCACGTTTCCTTCTTAGGAGAGGATTGGTAAATTTTGGCTGCCCCCAAAGAATACCCAAGAGGATTGTTAATAGGAGGTTGCGTATAGATCCGTCACAAATATTCGAGAAACCAGCCACGCAGGCGAGGTTTAAGAGGGATGTGAAATGAAAGAGAATTCGTTTTAATTGTTTCGTATAAACGTGGTTAATTTAGATTTGAAATACCCAATTTTGTTAATCCAAGCGACTTTCACCCTCCATCCCCATAAACGTCACAAACAATTTATCTCTTATCAGTTGGCTTTCGAATTCGATAGCGAGTGCATCGCAGTGTGAGTAAAAATCAGTGAGTTCGGTTCGCGTTTTTAGAATTCTTCAGAGAAATTTTTCAGAGCACAATGGCAAAGGCTCAGAGGAAAACAAACTGCTATTTCAACAAATGAAGATGGACTACTTAGATTGAGTCAAAACAGAAGACGAAAACTAGAATCTATGTACAGTATTTGGTATTGCTAAATTGAATTACTAAATTAAAAAGTTCTTGTGAGAGTTTTTGTTTCATTGATTTTTATTAAATACAGTATATATACATGTACTATGTGAATAAAAAGTGCTCTAATAAACTTAATTTTGTTAAATATATGGGGTTCTTTTTGCAATATATGACGCAGAATTGTTTTAACACAGGATAAAATATTTCAATCCCTCACAGTTTCAGGTTAAACAACTCTGATAATATAGAAAGCAGTAAAAATTATAATTATTTTATCTTTTTAGTGGTTCTTACTCTTTCACAATTTAAAAAAAAAGAGAGATTCAATATACTTTAAAAATATTTCATAATTAATAAGTTTTAAAATATTTTTAAGAAAATTAAAATGAATAATGTTAACTAAAAAAAACAACTCATAATATTTATTTCAGATATTTTCAAAAATGAATACATACCTTTTAATTAAAATAATAATCCAAATAACCATCCAATTAAACTAATATCCAAAAATTAAAAAATCAAGTATACTCCCAAATTTTTTTTACTCTACTCCAAGTTTCTTATTTTCTCTACAAAAAAATATAATTGTATAAAAGTTGAGTAAAAATGATAGAAATCTGAAATTTTGTTTCATAACTATTTCAACTTATTAATTTGAATAAAATAGCAATTTTCTTGGTCTATTTGACATAATCAAACATGAAAACTACATTCAGATGTTTGAAATACTCATTCAGACAAGACTTATTTCAGTCGATTTTTCCACCAAAAGTATTTTAGAACGAGTTATAAGACAAAATATAACGGTAAGTTAAAATAACTTTTACTGCGTAAGAAAAATATATAACAACTTATTCAATAGTTAATAAATTTCCTTTGATTTGAAAGAAATATAAATTCCTAAATGGATGTCGTTTTAGAAATTCTAATTAACAAGTAAGAGTTTTGGAATTCCAGACATTACTTTAGACAAAAAAAAATAGCCTTTAAAAAACAAAAATTGTTCCAAAATTTTAAATTTTATTTCAATGTTGAAAAAAAGTATAATAAAAAATTGATATATGAAAACAAAATTCAAACAAATACAATTATTATCAGATTTTTATACCTTATTCTTGTAGCAGAATATACAACAGAATATACATTAGAACAAGTGGATGTCAAT
The DNA here is from genome assembly GCA_019973975.1 of Trichonephila clavata. NCBI lineage: Eukaryota > Metazoa > Arthropoda > Arachnida > Araneae > Nephilidae > Trichonephila > Trichonephila clavata. The sequence continues at coordinate 576,046 of BMAO01026592.1, forward strand.
ATTTATTAACATGATACATTTATAGAACACTTTCTTTGACATAATTATTTATCCTTTTCAAACATTTTTAAAGTTTATTTAAATTTTGTTTGTTTGTTTTTAGGCTTTTTTTAATCAGAACTATAAAAAATAAATAATTGCAATAGAATAAATATTGTCTTCTGATGCATAGAATTCTGCTTTCATAGAATATAGATAAATCTCTAAAAATTCAGACAAAAAATTCGAATAAAATTCCATTTCATTAGAATAAAATTTATTGTTCCTATATTAAAACTGGGGGGATATAATGCAATTAATCACATACTAATTCATCCAATAAAAATGCAAATAAATTTTCTTTAAAGAACAACATTCCTAACTTACGTACATTCTATAATTATGAAATTACAGAGATGTATTCTGACTTTTGAATCAGCATTGGCTACTTTTAAAGGTATGTGAAACTAGTCCAGACTTTAACTTATCATTTACGAACTTCAGCAAAATTAATTTATAAGAGTAAGAATTTTAATTTGTATTCGCATAAAAGATTCGCATTTAAATTTCATACACAAATTTAAAATGTAATTTTCGAACAAAAATATTTGTATCTGTATTGGAATTATGATTTAAAAGGATTCAGTATTGTAAAAATGACCAAAATTTTTTTTATTTAATCATATTTTTTGCATTATTATCTTTCGATTGAAACCTGACCTTTGTACGCATGAAAATTAGAAGTTTAAAAATTCTTCAGTTGAAAAATGTAAACAAACAAATTTGACAGTTCAACCACGCCTCCCTTTTAGATAAAAAAAATATATATTTTAAAAAGAGAAATAATAAACCATAAAACAGGAAGGTGTTATATATAAACCAGGATATTTTTGAAGCAAAACAATAATGTAATTTTTTTTCTTTGTGAAATGTGAACATGTAAAATATTTTAGTTAAGGCATTTTATATTCATAATTTCAGTTCTTATTCATCATGTGTTTTTCACAAAAATGCAATATTTTAATATTATGTAAAGAAAAAAAACTAAAATTTCTGTTATGACAGAAATTTTTTTTTTACATATTCCTTGAATTTTCTTGTGTAATTAATACTCTCTAAAAATTATCATTTATAAAAAAAAAAAAAAAATGCGGAATAAATTGAAATAATACTAAAATGCAATTATTTTTAAGAAAAATATATGGATAATGTTTTAAAGTGGTATTTTAAATTTATTTAAGCTTACTATAATAATTATTTTAGAATTATAAATTTTAAAATAGTTTTTCTCATTTTGTGCTTTTTCGATACATTACAGTGCATTCAAAATGCTACTTCTTCAAAAATTATTTACCAATCAATTTCATTATTTCCCTGTGTGTTATATATGATGCATGTAACAAAAGTAGGGATCCTTATTGCATAACACTGAATACTTTTATTAAAAAAAATTTTAATGTAGGAGATATTGGAATTTTTCTCGAATTTTAGCATGCATATTACCATTTTTATTTTTTTCTCCAAAAATAATTAAGTTATTGTATAATGGATCCTTAGAGTTGTTGTCTTTAAGAATATTACAAAATATTCCAGGTCAAAAAACTTATAAATACCAAAGCAGTAAAATTTTAAATTTTCCAAATTTTCCTTTAAAAATTTAAAATTTTAAAATTACGAGAATAATACGTGCAAAATTTTCTCTTGTATCATTTTCTTGAACAGAAACATAAAATGAAACGCTAAAATACAATTTTTTAAAAATACATAAATAAAAAAATTGTTCAAAGAGCACCTAAACCTCTTAATAATTATCGAAAATGACAGGAGGAAGGGAAAATCAATCATCAAAATGACATATAACTATGAAAATAAGATGTGTCAAATGATTTTGGAAATGCAACAAGTGTAATACGAAAATTGAATTTTTCTTAGAATTTTAAACTATTGTACTAAATTTTTGCAAAAAATCCTTTAAAAAAAAAAAGGAAATTTATTTTTGAATGAATGTCAAATGAAAATTGTAGCAAAAAAGGTTAAGAGAAAAAACAGAATTAGGTGGGTATTATTTGCCATACGAGGATAACAGTAATAGTTGCTTGTAAGTTCTAACAAAGATTTATTAAATCATGTGAATTATTGCATGAAAAAAAATCTCATCTCTGAATAAGCACAGTACAAAAGAAAACCGCTCTGCCTTCATTTGACAGATTAGATCGTAACAACCACTTCATTTACAATCCAACATGATATCCTATCCATCAAAAATTACCAACAAGCAAAACGACAAAAGGCGTCCATTAGCACACAGCAAAATCAAATAGAATTATGCGCATCTTTTTATATGGAACACAAACATATTACAGCGAGAGGGGGAGGGAGGTAGAAGAAAAAATTATCCCCCATTATCAATCTCAAGAGCCACCATAATGTTTTTAACCGACACCTCTACAATCTGAAACGGACACGATTTTAAATCGAAAAAGATTGCCATCAACCGTTGGGTAATTCCAATCCGTAATCTACGTAATAACAGGCTGTTATCCCAAACCCCCACGGATAGAATTAAGGTTCTAAGTCAACAATCGTGAAAAGACATGATGAGGGTTATAAAAGAAAAATTAAAAAGAAAAAAAGTAATGAAAACATCCCAACATAAAAATTCAAAATGGCGGAGCGCGGGAAAATAGAATTAAAAAAAATAGAACGAGAGATAACTGCTTGATCTAACAAGTATTCTTTGTATATTAATCACCACTCGAGGCGTTTATACTATCTTTTTAAGACCCCCGCCCAATAATAAATCATCGACTTAGATCTTTCCTTCTGATAACCAGATGTTTAAGAAACATGACGGAATTTGATGTAGATCGAAAGGCAGAGGTGTAATTTTACCATTAAACATTCTTTTAGCCATTTTTTTTTACTTTCTGCCTCACAGCAGTTCGATCGTGGCCCGGCAATGCAGCAATAATTATCTTCTTAACCTCCGAGTACATTAACAAAAGAGGCTCACACAAGGATATAAAAGGAAAAGCAATAAATAAATAAATGACTGGTAGGAAGTAGAAAAAAAATGGAAGGGAGCGCCTATGTTTATTTATTTTTTCTTCTTCTCGTGGATTCGGTCTGATATAGATGTCGGCTTATGTTCTTAGGGATTTGTGATAACAGGCAATGGCACCTGCCACAGAAAATAGGCGAGGCGAAATGGAAGGAAGAAAATGTTCTATGGGGGGGGGGCGAAAATAAGCGAACACGGGAGAAAAAAATCGGCCGATGAAACGGTTCTTTTCTCTTCTCTACAACCTTAATGCCAAACACAGGATAAGAAATCCGTGGTAGACTAATTCTCACCTATGATTCCCCCCCCCCTTTTCTTTCTCACATTGGGTGTCAGGGAGAGTAAAAGATGCTTTAATGCGCATGTTCAGGTACGAGCAAGGTTTTCCCTATCAAGTTATATTGGATTCAAGGCTCTAACTTTTTATTCTTGGAAGGTTACATGAACATTTTTTTTCTAACGAAGTCCCGCTAATATACCCTTTTAACAAGACATTTAAGTATACTGTAATGTTGAAAACTTATATAGTTTCAAAAAAAAAAAAATACATTTATTTTTAAAATTTTGATAATTTTATTTAAATTTAAATATAAATTATTTAAAAAACAAGTAATATAAAAAAAATTTTAAAGTCAATTCTTACTTGGTCAACAAAGAAAATTTTTATCTTAGTTACTTTTCATTAAATAATTACAATTACTATAAATATGTAAATACATATGACACACAATCACAATATCAAGGGCCGAGGGTAGCCTAGTGGTTAGGGCATCGAACTCCAGACCCGAAGGCCTGGGTTCAAGATGCCTGATGCCAAAAAATGCCCTACGAGTACACATGGAGTACGAGCTGGAAAAATCAGTGAGTTCGAAAGTCTTGTGGGCGGTCGCAGCAGAAACCACGGATGCAGGGTGCTGGAGAGGAAATTTCCCTCTCCTCCAGTTCCATGTCTAAATTGTGGCGGTGGAGATAGGTAGTGCGCCATCTATCATGTAGAAGTCCAACCTATCTCAGCCTCTGTCACCTTCCATCCCTTCCCTTCGGGTAAGAAATGACAACAACAATATTAAGTGACAAAATAGAAAGCGATTCTCTTTGCAGGGTTTTCCATTTTCTTTTGCATATAGGGTGTTGGACTATTATTTTTGTTTGTTACTAGGTATTCATTTATAAATCACATTCTCAGAAATTAGGCCATCCCAGTTAGGATTTGAACCCACGACCTTTGGATTAGAAATGCAACGCGCTATCCATTGCGCTACCGAGGCACAACGAAGGATTCTCCTTTCTATATATGGTGTTGGACTATTATTTTTGTTTGTTACTACTTATTCATTAATTAAATTGAATTTATGAATTAATATTTGAAGAAACTGTATTAACATTGTGTCCTCCTCTACAAATTTTAAAAAATGTGTTTGAACTTGAATGGATGTATAAAAAGTATTTTATTAACGATTGAAAATTTGAACGATATATATATATATATATATATATATCGTTCAAATTTTCAATTATATATATATCAAATTTTCAATTTATATATAGGGAGAGTGTAAACTAATTGTAGGAATTGAAAAACAAATTTTTTTTTCAATATGCTTTGAGACGTTCTTATTTTTTTTAATGCCATTTAATGCGATTCTAGTCAGTTTCTCACAGCATAATCACTTTAACTTCTGGAAAGAGTTAGAGTTATATTAACGTCGCACTATAAAGCAATATGAGGGTTATTGACGACCGACCTCGTAATTTTGAACTTCGTCCGCGTGACGAGGACACCTAAGCTCTGGCACCTTCTCTTCTGTCTATCAAATCACACCAACGATAGCATATCCAGCTTCGAAAGATTTAACGTGCATCGTTCCCCTCCACATGACGGATCTTCAATGATACCAGGACTGAAACCTGTGACACTACGGCCACGAGTTCGTGACCATAACCACCAGGCTACCACGGCCACCTTTAATTTCTCGAAGATGATTTATACACTGATTGTGATTGATTATTTATTTAAGTCACTCTTTGAAGCTGCCCAAGAGCTCCTAGCAATGGACTGAAATACTGAGCCTCGATCAAGAGACGAGGATGACAACCCTTCGTCAAAGTTACACACCCCGCCGACGCGTGCAAACTTTCAGCCTTAATAGATTTAATTTGCTGTTACATACAAAGCTATCTTTGAACAAATATATCGCTCTTCTAACACAATACCCCATAGAAGGGTTTTGAGACCCATTTTATTTTAAGCGGCGGTAATCTCCATTACAATACACAAGGTGCTTTAGTAAAATCGGGATTCGAGCTTACGGTTTGACGTGTAGAAGTTCAGTGTGCCTATACACAATGGACGACCAGGACTACCCTTCCCATCAACATTAAATAAAGTTAAGGCTATGGGAATTTCTTTTAAGTAGGAAAGAAAATTATTCACACAATATTACTTTAGATTTTATAAAATACTAGCTGGTCAGTGGCGTAACGTACACCCCCGCATCGCCGGGGGGGTACAGGGTTCTAGGAGGCACAAAATCTGACTGCCGTCAAGTACCTACTCTTTATAAAATACAACTTGGGGGCCCAAAACCTGACTTTGCAGGGGGGCCCAAATGTTTTCTGTTACGCCACTGTAGCTGGTATACCCATTTTTCGCACGGGTGAATTCAACAATACAGATTGAAGGATAAAGAATTTTTTAATGAGTTAATTTTACGTCAATTTCAAATTAAACAAACAAACAAAAAAAGCTTTTTGCATATCTCCGCTGAACCAATAAACCATATTTGTTAAATTTAAAAGTCTGAAGGTTTAAAAGCTGATAAAAAGGATTTTTTTATTATTTATAACGCCCCGTATTTCTCTTGTGAGTCGATTTTTGAAAACACCTTCCTAAGCTAATCTCTGCTCAACAAAAGTAACACATTGTTACAATTTTTTTGTAATGAACGCTTAAAATAGTGTAAATAATTTTATCTGGATGTGTAATACTTTTATTTTACGTTAAAATTATAATATTCGCAAGCAACACCGTTCCTTACATTATAATGGCGATTCAATTGAAACATAGTGAAATGTTAATGATAGAGCCAGGTTGGCATTATTTTTGGCCACCACGTTGGCACTTTTGCGATTGATTGAACGCTGCAGAAGTTGACATGCTGTAGCGCAACCTCGTGGGGAGCTACAACTAAGAGGATAGCCCAAAAACCTTCTCCACAAAAATACATATACATGCCAATTTTCATAGCGATCAGTGAACGGTGTTGGATTGAAGCGATTTCATATATACAAACATTCATTTTTATGTATCTAGATATGGATAGAAAATATTAATTATCTTTATTTTTTAATAAATGATATGTTTCAATCATTTTCTTCTAATTTGACCTTATTATAGATTTTCTACGTTTATATTATAGTGCCTCCTGTTAAAATTAATGTGCAACCTGTATTTTTAGAACATATTTAGCTGCATCTATCAAAATTAAAAGAATTTTAAAAAACATATTCATTTAGTGCATAAATCCGTGAAATACGTTCTGCAAAATTGAAGTAGACATTATAAATCCATATAAACATATGAATTAATATATATATACATGTGAATTAATGCACATGAAATATATATATATAATTTGTTGTTTTGCAAATTTAACCTCTTTAATAAATCATTTCAAACATAAACAAAAAAGGAACAAGTACATTTTTTTTCGAAATATTTTTTTTAAATTAAGAAAAGGCACATCCTTTGATATTTAAAAGATCCAAGTTAAGATTGACAACTCGTGAAATTTAAAACTGCTTTGAAACCATCTTATTACCAAATCAAATGTAAAAATATATTATTTTAAAATACATAAAACTTTTCTTAAAATACTTTTATCAAACATAAGTAGTCGTCTAAGTTTTTATTGATTAATAAAAATTCCATTAGACACAATATGAAAAAGCGACTTTCAGTCCACAAACTACAGTAAATCTCAAAAAGAGATTACCTTCTTCAACAATTGTTAATTACATAAATTACAGGCAAAACATTTTAATTATTTTTTGACAGCATTATCACAAGATCCCGAAGATGCTTCCTCTGTTCTATAATAAAGAATATTTTTTAAAAAAATGCTTGAAATTGATTCACAATCCAACAAATATACACTTTCAAACAAAATTTTGCTAAACACAAAGTAAAATCTTAAGCGAAATTAAGTTTACTATAATGAGACTAAATAAATCCAAAAAAAGTAAAATATCACAATGGAATGTAAGAATTGTGAACGAAATATATAAATATAAAACAAAAATTGATGAAACTAAATATTGAAACAAAATATAAAATAATGGGTGGATTTGCAAATGCAAACAAGGAACTTCAGTTTAAAGTGGGAATGAATGGTTTTACTTTCAAAAGAGGAGGAGTTCGACTTTTTATAGTATATGTTATTTTTACGAAATATGCCTTATTGACTTTCCATACCTTTAGTTTCCACTGGTTCGCAGCTACTGCCATTTCTTCATCTAAACTCTATAATTCTAAAATCCACACAAAGAAAAGAATTTCCTAATGAACACCAAACAAAAAGTCTGTGGATTTGCCTTGCAAATTGACACAAATAGAAAATTTAACGACTTCACACCTTCCTTTTTCTAAGCAAAATTAAAAATAATTGAAAGAAATCCAATGCACATTCATACTCTGATATTAGAACGCGGAATGAAAAGACTAATTCGTGCAAAAACAAGCATCAACAGAGAAAGAAAAAAAAGAGATACCTAATACAATAACCTAATTTCTTACACACTTTTAATCAAAGAACAATTAATTCAGAAAGCTAATTTTAAAATAATTAGCTTTTGAAGACAACATGAAGAAAACTCAAAAACATTGGTATCAGCTCCAACGAGAAAAAAAATTAAGTGTAGGGAAACTTAGCAAACGATAAAGAGAATTTTTAAGGAAAAACCATTTAAAAAAACAAGTTGCTTATTAGAAAATACGAATGATTCATACTTATTACCTGGATCTATTTTGGCAACATGGCATCATTTAAGTGAGACATTATAGATCCATTAATTGCAGTCGAAAACTTCCTTACGGGTAGTATTTTCTATGTAGAAATTTGCAGATTGTCAAACATGAAAGAAATTGTATTACAATATATTCTAAAAAATATAATTAAAATCTTGTAATAAGTTTTATAGTGTAATATTTTTTTACAAATTACTGGTCAGCGACACTTATCAACGCATCAGTTAAAACGATTATTAGGTTACAAAAATTATGTTTCAAGTACTTAATTTGAAAAATCTAAAATTTATGTCCATGATAGTGTATGGAATTATTTTAAGGGAACCAGGACATCATATACTTTCAAAGAATCGATTTTTCAATTTCAGTTCTAAAAAATAGTGCATATTTTTCCGAACCTGAAAATGTATAAAACTTATATGTTTGTTGATAAAATAGCCCTAAAATATGAAAAATAAAAATGTAAACAAATGACCACGCCCCTTTTGACCCTTAGTTTTTCACTTTTTCTCAAAAGCATATTTTTTTGTATTTTGGTACATTTTTTTTAAAAAAAAAACTATTGCACTATAAGATTCCAGATTTTTTATACTTCTATACAAGATGCCTATGCATTTAGTGAACCTATTTTTTTTTCTATTAAAATAGTGCCTAATTTTTTAAAAATTGTTTTATGCATAAAAAAAGCAAAAAATAGAAATTTTCCAAATTTTAAAGTTTCATAATTTTTTTTATAGAAACTATACTAAATTTTCACTACAAAAAATAGGTTCACTGTCTTTAGAGTATTGTTTTATGTATGTGTAAAAAACATTTTGCATAAAAAAGATACTTTTTTAAAAAATGGTACCTAAACATAAGTATGTATTATGAGTTCTCAAAAATTATGTATTACTTAAATTAAGCAGGAAAAAAAACTTTTGAACTAAAAAGTTATTTTTGTAGTTCTGCAGAATAATATCTTTATTATGTACGTAAGATATCTAAGCTCTATTGGAAATTTTAAAAGATATGTCTCAGAAACAAAGGGCATTTTACACTTTCGAGCATGTCCTGGTTCCCTTAATACTCGAAGAAATCATTTCAGTATGTCTGATTAAATAAAAAAAAAATAATATGTACATATATATCGAAAAAAAAATTGATGTACTACTGATACTTCGTTTAATATATACATTAAGCATACGTTATATATATAAATTAATACATATTGTTATAGGAATTTCAAAAACTTTGTTTGCTTCTCTACCGAAGCAGCATTGATGCTGGAAAGCTCGTTTGTAGGCCAAGTGCGATTACTCTTTTTAATGGTAAATGGGCAGGTGGTAATGGTAAATAAACAAGAGTTACCTTGCCAACACATGCAATCGCCAAGTTTGGCGACAAAATGTTTTTGAAAATGCAAGAGTCTAAAATGACAATTTCTAGAGAAAATTTTTGAAGCTCCTAGAAGACTCTAACCATCCTATACAGGAACGATGCAGAGAAGCAACAATGGAGTCAAACATTTGACAGTGACTATGGATTTCATATACATTATGCGAAATTGCGATTCAAGATTCATATTATTGAATTCAATTTGTGTGTGATATTTTGAATCTGTGCTACTGTGGATTTACATGTAAGCGGTAATAATTTCTTGTTAGAAGAAAATTTATTGTAATCACTAAATAACTTTAAATTACGATTTATTCCTACAGACCCTGCCTGTTAATTGCATGGACCTTTCCTGCATTTGAAAGATGATGATATAATGATATGCACTTTAAATCATATTGTCATAAAAAACAATCGCTGGCAAGCTTTAACATCAAATATTGTCCCTACACGAGCAGGAAAGAACCTTCTAGAAGCTTCTTAAATTTTCTCTTGAAATAATCATCCTAGACCTTTCTGAAATATATTCCGTCAAGTTTAGTCCTTCGATTATAATAAATGAATCGGAGTCACCCTTGGACGTTTATCTTCCTGGCTACAGTATCGTTTTGGTAGAAAAGAAGACAAAGCCCTAAATGAGCATAACAATACTTTAAACAACGAAAAGTTTCCAGCATATCAAAATTATTTAGATTCCCAGGGAGCGCAGAATATGTAAATGCACAGTAAAGATATCATTTCAGCAATACCATTTACACTTCCGGTGTTTTTTACCTTTTTTTGGTGTAGTTGTGTGCCAATATATTTAACAAAAAATTGTTGCAAAACAACTAATGCTCAGGCGAGGAAATAACATCCATTTATACAATGTAAATTGCTCCTTTTAATGTAAACCTTAGAATAAAGTATTGTATATTTGAAGCCTCAAATGCATTCCGGCGATTTCTTTACTGTTTCTGAGGAATACTTTGTATAGTTCAACTTAAGATAGTCAAAAAATAAAATTACCTTCGAAATACATCATAGATTGTTTCGACTTTTATGTGTAATAGTTCACGGCTATTTCCAACAATAGTTAAGATAAATGACCACGATAAAATATTGAGGTATAGTCAGTGGCGTAACGTGTATCCCAGCAACATCCGCATCTTCAGGGGGGGGGGAGGTGGCAAAGCCTGACTGACGCCAAGTACATATGGTTTTGCAGTCCTTTTTAAGATTCGGCTTGGGGTCCAAAACCTGACTTTGCAGGGCGAGGGGGGGGGAAGGGGGAGTCCTAAAATCTTCGTTACGCCACTGGACATGGTTAAAAAAGACAAGGATAAGAATTTAAATGGACAAGAAACACTGAATGAAGATGAAATGGTATTGTGCATTACTACAACTGTACAAAAATGAACCTGTCTTCATAAAAGAATAGTATCTTATAAAAGAGAGGGGTGTAAATCACAGACCTGCGCTAACACGAGTAAAAGCTCTTAATGATAATTCAAAATACCAAGACGATAATAATTGCCTGGGAAAAATAACAATGAAAAACAACGCATGAATATTCGGCGAAAGAACATGAAAGAGTTGAAACGAATGAGTGCGCTAGTTTTTAAAATATTTAACCGCCTCTTTCAATATACCGTAGATCTCAGAGTGTAACCCGATAATGTTTGGAATTTTTTTTTAAGTTAAAGTAAAAGGTGATATCCAGATCCGCAAATCTCGCGGGGAGGACGTAGTTCAGGGAAAGAGTTCACCTCCCCTCCATTAGAGATGAGCAAACGATTTTAATCTTTTAACTTCTTGTGTGTTTTGAATAAGAACTTTTATTCTAGAAAAAGTCACGAACTCTTCGAAATAAGGGTTAGAATCCGAATTTCTGATTTATTTGTAAAATGCACATTCTCTCATTGAGATATCTGAATGCATAGGGTGATCATGCAGCATGTTTTTTCTCCAGGATCTGAAACGTAGGTCGACAATCACGTGCATTACAAAGGTTTTCATTTATTTTCAAAAAATAAATGGCGTTGAAAATATAACTAGACGTGATTTTCGGAGAGGGGTCTCTAAATATATTCCCTACTGAAATTTCAGAGTGAAAAGAGAGAAATATATCTCATACGTTCATGAGATTGATCAGGAGCAGATTGAACATTGTCCATTCAAACTTTATAGACAGTGACTAGACAAATTTCAACATAAATTTCCATAGTCAAATGCAAGTACAAAAAAAAAAGGACGCATTTTTAATTTTTAGTATTAATATTGTAAACAAAGCAGGTGTAAAGAACAATACGGTATTCATTAAATTAATGCAACCTGTCACCTACAGAGATATTTTTTTAAAAATTTGATATATATATATATATATATATATATGTAATAAATATGAATAATTTATAATTTTAAAAATAAAGCTTTTGTGTGCGCAGAGAGAAAAAATATCTTCACTACATCCAACTCTAAAATTCAATTTACTTTAAAAGCCAATATATATATAATTCAAAATACAAAAAAATGCCAAGGAACCATAAGATACAGGAAACGTCAGAACCCGAATCAACCAATCACAGGAAAGGAGCCTTTCTCTGCGTAATAGCAGGGAATAAGATATGCGAAACCTAACTTCCATCTGCCGGCCGATGTGAATCTAAACGATAAAGCAGTTTTCTAGTCTGGAATTTTCTAATAAAAACGAGAAGAAAATCCATTTTACTTTCAAATACGGTTTATTCCGAAGAAATATCTCGAACGACGAAGAAATATTTTATCTCGATTATTTCTTCTTCTCCCAAAGTTTAGGTCAGCGATTCGAATAATTCTTCGGCAACTTTATTTTTATTCCTTTTTCCTGTTCTGTTAGGGGTGGCATTACGTTTTAGAGAAGGATTTTTATTTGTCGAACGCTAGGGGAGGAAGAGGGGTGGACCGAGTTCCGAAGGCAGAAACATTTTATCTGCACAACACACGACCGGAATATCTTTTTGTAAATCTTTAAAGCTGTGCATACAGAAACTACCCCTTTTTAAGAAACTGAAAAGAGAAAGGTTTTTTTCCCTTTTTTTCCCCTTCCTCTCCTGAGAACATTCGATTTCACATTTTTCTTTTTTTACTTATTTTCCATCCTCCACTCCTTTTTCTTTCTTTCAACCATGAATTTATTCTCTTGAATATCGTATGATTTAAAAGAAAGCCGTTTGGCGTTTGTAGCTATTTATTATTTATTTTTTGGTCCCACAAAATTTATTTTCACTTTGAAATGGTCGAATAAATAAATTATTTTGCTTCTCATATTTTATTTTTGTTAATGTTTTAAATTCCGGTTTAAGCCGCCTAATCCGGATAATTTCCAAATTTTGAACAAAAATTGTTAAAATTGTTTTCTTTTTTTAAGTATTACTAAATTCAATACATACAAATAAAACAAACTGAAAAAAATTTACTTTAATATTTAATCTGGTTATCAGTAAATAACACATATCACTGATTAAAATATATTTAAGTGTTTAGTTTAAAAAATATTTTTCGAAGATTAAAATCATAAAATATTTCAAAAAATTAAAAATAGTACAAGCTTTTGAATTGGTACGAAATCACACAAAAAATGTTACTGCACTGTGTGTGTTTCCATTTTTTTTTTCAAATGGGGTTACGGATGGGTAATTACCAATGCAGACCTAGCACGTTCTAAGGGAGCTGGTATTACTTTTTAGTTTGGTACAGTATAGGTGGGTACCAATTACTCCAATGTAATTTTGTTGCAGAATTTCCTCCCCAGAGGGAGGCACATGAGTTCTGCGATGCGAAATTGCATTTGGAATTAAATTTTGCCGAGAACACTCAAGCCAAACAGGCACTCTACGGGTCTTTAAATTATCGCATAATCATACGACATGGACGTTGTTGTACTAATGTCTTATTGTAGTAATTAAATCGTAATGTTAGACTAGGAAAATTTACTTTTTCTCAAATATTCATTTCAAATGTGATAATTACCACAATTTAAGAATTCATTATATTCACATACACACAAGTATATTTTTTTAAGGAAACAAATGGTGATAGACATAAAATTACATACATAATCAAAATTTTCAGATTTTTGATCAAATAAATACAAGTTCTATGAGATAATAAATTTGAGAATTTTTTAATATTTTATCGCATATGTAAATTAACCCTATTTTAAGAGCAATATTGTTAATATGTTATGTCTTGAAAATATTAGGAAAAGACTTTAAAAGATCTAAATTTAGAAATAAAAAATTATATATTTTCTCATTTACTAATTTAAATAATTTTTTTAGTAAAATTGAATTAAAGAAATACGTTTTTTTCTCTTCGCATGTAAATAAAAAATAGAGGAATGAAATAATGTTTAAGAAAGAACGCATCGTAAAATTTTTAAGCTGTTTCCAAGCTTATTTTTTTTACGAAAAAAATTAAATTATATAAGTTATTATTATTATATACACGAAGTAAAAAGTATTAGAATAAAATGAAGTTTCCTCCATATGCAGAATTTTATGCTTGAAATCAATATACGAACGAAACTCCTATATTACCAAGAAAAGGTTTCAACATATCTTAAAATGTATTAAGAAATTAAATAATACTAAAATATTTCTTATTTTCAATTAGCGATAGAACTTTTATGATTACGTACTTTTATTTTATTACATGCAGATTTCTGGTTAACTATATTTTTAAATATGTTCCCCTCATGAATTATATTAAAAAATATATTTCATTAAAATAAGATATTTTTCAGTTAATACGTATGGGATGAAATAAAAATTCTGAATAAACAGCAAATGAAGAAAAAGCGTTGTATTTCTTCATTTGTAGCAAGCAGGTTTTTACGAACATTTCCCTTAACCAACCACTGGGGTTACCTTATTACATTGTTTTATACCAGAACTTTTGGTATTGTGAAAGAACCGTAACATTCGCAAAAAATGGATATAAAATTTCTGCAATTAAGGAACTTAACAATATATATATATAACATATTAAAAATGTGTACTTATAAGTGACCCCACCCCCTCCCAAATTAGCTTTGATATCATTAAATTAACACAATATCTTTTTACCAACAACCCCCAAAATATGTATGTTCAGAAATAAAACGATTCTGACACCAAACATTTCTCATCCAAACACTCTCCCCCCCCCTCTCCTCTCAAGAAAAAAAATCCAAAAATCACATTATGTTACGGAGTATAAACGGAACGAATCTTCCACACAATCGAAGCACTCTTCTACCTAACAGGTCCACAAGATTGATCTTTTGGAATAACACACACACGAATGAAGGGGGGGGGGTAAGCATAAAAGATCCCGCCAAAAAAAGGCCCCATTCCATTGGGAAAAAGATCGGCTTTTTGGGATCGAACAATGGAACAGATGTGGTCCTTTTAACAAAGCGTGTTGCGGGATAAACATCAAAAATGGCCGATGCGATCTCTTTTGTTGAAGCCGTGTCGCATTTAGTGGAATATTTGGAAAACATTACACCCCGCCTTTGCCCTTTTGAGAAGGTTGACCTATGAACTCGAGAATATTCCTTTTTTTTAATAATTTTGTTTCTTTGTCATTGATCCTTTGGCGGGATATGTAGTGAGAGGTTGTTGGTTTTATGAATATATCCCTACCTAAATTAGACGCTACAGAGGTGAGGGTTACTTTTTTGGCATAGTTTATCTTCTCAGTGACATTTCTTTTAATTCTTTTTTGTTTTTTAATTCATAGTTCTGAAGCAAAAAAAAAATTAAGAGTTATTTCTTATGGACGTATCTTTTTTTAGTTTCTGAGAGCATTCCTACATAAATTACATTTCATAAATTTTTACTACTACGTTACAAAAAATACATTTAAACAATTCAAGTCATGGACGCTGCTCATTTGCTCGCGTACTCGGCATTTAAGAATTTAGACTGTATTGTAAAAAAGTGCTGGAGAGCTCGTTGCCGATGATCTGATGGTCAGGGATTTGATTAATAATAAATACAATCTCTTTATATTTTATTTTATTACCACCACAGTAGCCTAGTTGTCATGGTTACAGACGTAGCCAGAGTTCTCGAGTCCTGATGCCAATGAAGAGACGTAGTGAGGGGCTAATGCACGTTAAATCTGTCAGAGTCTAAAAATTTTCACATTGACGTAGTATGGAAGTTAGAAGAGCAGGGTGGCGGTCCAGGTGTCATCCTCGTTCCTTACAACGTGGTTCAAAAGTAGGGTTTGCAGCCCCGGAATCCCATCTTTTTTTCAAATCCCGAAATCTCGGGATTAAAATAGCTAATTCCGGGATTTAATTTTTGTCTGCATTATATTTTGAAATTTTTTTCTCATCAAAATTTTCTAAGAATGTGGTTCTCAGAATATTTATTATATATATATATATATATATATATATATATAAACATAAATGGTGGTTCAAAATAGGGCCCCTTCTATACCAAAAAATTATGAACAATTTTTCAATTTTGATATGTTGCTATGTTATTCTTTTTTTTTTTAAATAACCTGCAGGAAAAGCGATATTTTAATTTTTACAAAAACTGGAGCCCATTATCTTAGTTATAATGAAATCGCTTAAAAAAACAGCGATTATGTTAAAATAAAGGACTGTAAATTTTGTAATAAAATAATGATCGATGAATCTGAAGGTTAAAACACTTCTACTATTTTCAGAACATACACAAAAAATTTCAATTAATTATTTTCAAAACTTTTTGAGCAATCTTAGTCCCCGTTTGAGCATTAAAAAACAAACATTTCGAGTAAGACGCGTTTTTAAGTATGACATCCTGCTTAAAGTAATGACTTTGATAAAACGCTTGTAGTTTTTGATCTATAAAATGGAAAATAACAAATTTGGTATATTTTTATGAAGCTAATAAAATGGACTACAAAATAAAATCATATATAAAAAAAATTGGTCACAAAATTTTTTGGCAAAATTCCCAATTTTAGAGTAGTTGGATACCTTAAAGTCCCCCAATTCTGATGCCGATTAAATTTAAAAATAAAATACATTAAAAAATTATTGCTTGCTTTAATATAAAATATTTATA
Organism: Trichonephila clavata; assembly: GCA_019973975.1. Classification (NCBI taxonomy): domain Eukaryota; kingdom Metazoa; phylum Arthropoda; class Arachnida; order Araneae; family Nephilidae; genus Trichonephila; species Trichonephila clavata. The sequence continues at coordinate 592,562 of BMAO01026592.1, forward strand.
TAGATCAATATGTCAATTTTTCTTCTACTATGGATAGAATTATTATTTTTTTTTATATTACTCAACAAGAGCAAAGTTCATACAATGCAAAATTGAATTTTAAAAAAAAAATTACACTTAGGTGCCATTTTAAAAATATTGCGGATAAAAATAATTTAATCAAAAACTTTAACTTTAAAAATTAAATACATTCTTACTATTCATTAATTTTTTTTCTTCAACAAGATAGTTTGAGCTTAACAATATCTAAAATTAATCTACATTTTAAAACTATACAGATTTTTGAGTGATTTAGACGCTATTATATATATTCTCAGCTTTGAATAACGCCAACTTGGCGACATTTCTCGCACCTCCTAAACAGCCTTGGCGTCTAAAAAAAGGTTCCTTGTCTACAAAGCCCTGTAAGTCATTCTCTGTGGGGGTTCCCTATGCATAACAAAATGAATAAAAATCGCCTTCGAATTGAAGCGATCATAAGGGGATAAAAAAGGGAGGACTTCTCCCTCAGGAGGGAGTGCTCTCTTTGGAATAATTTTTCACTCGACTTCGCCACACGGAGAGCAAACTGCCGATTAGTTACGCTAAGGTGTGCCATTGTGCGCCAGGGGGGCTTTCGGGGGGGGGGGGATGGCAGAATCATGTAACATATTAGAAGTCACTTATTATGATATGGGGGTCGTCAAAGGGAGGGTCGACCACAAATTTGATATGTAGCGGTTTTTTAGGGGAAAAAATAAGTATAAATATGTAATGGGTGTGTGATAATATATAGATTCTCACGCCAAATGATTTAAGAAGCTAATGATATACATTGACGTTTTATTAATAAAGGAATTCATCAAGAATATACGTCAACAGCTGGCTGTATGTTGCACATTTAAGGTAATTTTATCTTGAATGACGATCAATATATGACTTTATTATCTTTAAATGACTCAGTTCTGAAATATCCATCGTATATTGATTCTTTTCGATAAATGTCTCGTTTTATCATTATCAATACGTTGATTGTTTAATTTAATTACTAAGTGTTATATTTTATAATAATGATGAGAAAATGTTTTCAGGATCTACATAATTTACCAATCGTTACCCGCCCGCTTCGTTGGGATTTCATGATGTTGTATATACAATTTATATAAATTTAAAATTTTCAAGTCTGGAAAGAATTTTCAGAGTATTTTTTGTAGACCTAATTAATAGATAAAAACTGTTGAATAAAGCTAAGGGGCTTAATTAATGTGACGTCATAGTCACGGGATAACTACGAAAACGTGTTTCCAGCCAATTCGTTCATAAATTCAAGTGACGTCATAGTCACGTGATAACTAGAAACACGTGTTTTTTCCCAATCCGCTTATACATTCATGCCATATCGTAGTCCCATGATAAATGTAATCACATTTCCAGCCAATTAGTTCATGCGCTTCGCTGCTGTTGCCAACTTATGCTTTTTACAGAAATTTTTTAAAACGTACAAATTATATAACGTACATATATAAATAACGCACATAGGTGAACAAAATGCACTTGATTTAAAAAAACACAGACAACATATGAATTTTCTTTAAATTTTAAAATTCTTTTTGATAAATCTTAATATATGAACACCTTAACCCAACTATCAAAAATTGGAAATTTCATTTAAATTTTTCAAGCAGAAAAAGTACAAGTCTGGCGTCAGTTTTGAACTCAACAGAGAACAAGTGATTCCATTCATCATAAATATATAGCGAGACGAATTGATAACTCAAGCAATACTTATAACATTACAATAAAATAATTTAAAATGAACGTGAAAGAATTAAAACTACGCTTAAATAGAACACAAGTAATATAAAAAATTTTTAAGTCAGTTCCTACTTTGAATGGATGAATAGAAAGTATTTTCTTAACGATTGAAAATTTGAACAATATATATATAAGCAGAGAGTGAACTAATAGTAAGAATTCAAAGAGGAGCATGATTTGTCTGTATGTTGTAACAATGCACACCCGGTTTGGTTAGTTTGGCTGAAAAACTGGTTTTCGAAGCCAACTTTTGTCATTGCTTTAACCGTTACATTGTTACAACAATGGAGACAAATCTAAGTTGGCATCGAAAACCGGTAATTAATTTAATTTAATTAATTAAGCGGTAATTAATGAATATTTGAAAAAACTGTATTAACATCAAGTGTCATCCAGTGCAAGTTAAAAAAATTATTTTAACTTGATTGGATGAATAGAAAATATTTTACTAACGACTGAAAACTTGAAACCGATAAATATATATAAGAGAGAGTGAGCTAATAGAGTAGGAATTGAATGCATGTGAATGAATAAAAACTACGCTTAAATAGAACATAATACTTCCTTAACATCTCTTAATTATATATGTATCATATTACCTATATAACTATTTAACACTTTCATATTTAAATAAAATTATTTTATTCACAAATCACTAGAGAAATATAAAGCAGGATTTTTTTTAAGATATACAAATTCAATTATGTTGAAATGAATATTTTAATAACAAAATGAGGAAAAAAACACTTTTTAAAAAGTATTTTTTTCCAAGAAATAACATTTACATAAAATTAAGAAATGTACATAATAATAAACATAAATATCAAATTAACTGTGCAAAGCTTAAACAGTTTTGGCTTATTTAACTTCTCTGTCAGAAAAATTAAATTTACTATCGAATTAAAATTAAAATATTTCATAATAAATTATTAAAAACCAAAACGTAGGAAAGGAACGAATATAATATCAACAGAATAAAACAAAACTAGCTAAACAATGGTTTAAATAAAATATATTTGAGTCAAAAATCGTTATTCGCATAATCCTCTGTTTACTAAAACAATATTCCTTTTCTCAAAATACAATTTTTAAATTGAAATTCTTCAATGTGTAAATAAATTAGAAACAAAGTAATAAAAAATAACAATCTTTACTGGCGAACAATTCATCGAATATTAAAAAGAATTTCTTCATCAAATAGCAAACATCTTCTTGTTGAAAGAGGAGAACAGAATTAACGCTATATTTTAATATTTTAAATCTACATTTATGAGCCTATTTGACTTTCTTTACTATCTTCTTTTATTATTTCACAGTTCAACGGGATTTAAAGAAATCAAACAAGTGCAAGAGGTATTTTATAGAACGAAACTAAAGACAAAGCAAACAAAACAATTTCAAATGTTGAAATATAAGAACAAAAATGAATGTTTGAATAAATAAAATCCGGCAGAGTGAATGCAAATAAAAATATTTAATGAATTCACCATCTTGTTTAAATTCTTATTTAAATTAAGTTTATAAAAGAGGATTTCTAAAAAAAATAATTTTAGAAACAAAACTACAAAATTAAGATATATAATATCGCAAAATGTAAAGCGGAAAAATGGAGAACTGAAATTAAATTTTCTTTCTATTTCTTTTTTTTTTTTGCTCTTTTATTTGTTCAAACATGCTTTTCTTTTCTTACGTAAATACTTTTATATCTTAAATGGAGAACTAGAAAATATTAGATTATGTACTTCTAACCAGGTTATTATTTTACCCTTCTTTAAATTCATCGTAACAAAAAAAAAAAATTGTGAATTTCAAGAGCTGTGGAAAAATTTCTAAAGAGGGGGGGGGGGAGGAATGGAAAAAAAGAAAAAGAAAAGAAAAATGGATGTACATAATTTCATTAATTGTGAATTTTTTCTTCTTCTTCAGAGCTCAGTCTTTTATTTAGAGTAATCACAGGGTAGTTATTTCCCCCCATTTCCCTTTTCTTTCCCCTTTTCCTCCTTTATTTTTTCCCTTTCAGAGTACAGCAGATTTCTTTTTTTTTCCTTTCTCAGTCACACGCTTTTTGATCAATTCAAATTTAATCAAAAGAGCATGTTTTTACTTTTTTCCTCTTGCATAAATAAAACCGTGGTTTCCTGGAAACAAAAGAAAGCGTAACGGAAACAAAAAAAAAAAAGATTAAAACGAAAAATGCACACACAAAAAAAAGAAAAAGAAATCATAATAATATAATAAATAAACGACCATACAAAAAAACTACACTTTACAAACACAATATTATTTTTTTGTTTGACACAAATAAAGAACTTTTTTTTTCCTTTCTAGAAACACTAAATTCATTTTTAATCAAATATAAATACACTGTTAAGTAGAGAGAAGATTCTTTCTAGAAAAAAATTTTTTTTTACCTTCAACTTAGATTAGCTTACGCTTTAATTAGTTTTTATCAAGTTAATGTAACAAAGACTAAGATGGAATGGGGGGAAAAAGGGAAATTTTTTCTCCCTCTATATTCTAATTTAGGTAATAAGCAAATGAATGGTTGTTGAATAAAATGCTGTTATCTTAATTTTAATCCTTTCACTTGTGTGCTGTAAAACGTTCTAATTTTTTCCCTTGATTATATTACGTTCTCTTTTTGCTCTTGTGTGTAGAAGGCGATTATGTTTAAAAGTAGCACAATAGAGACTGAATTGAAAATAAAATTAAGTAAATTGATTTATATTGTGTTATTCGGTGTCTTCTTTTCAAAACGTTACACAATTTTTAAGCGTTTTGAAAATAAGAATTTATTTTTATTGTTGATTCAATTAAAACATTTTTTTCGCAATTCTTTTAATTCCAAAGCAGTGTAGAGATATTAAAAGGACAGCCTTTACAATGAGAAAAAAATATACATAAATTAATAAAGGAGTAAGAAATACTACATTTGACCCTAAAAATGTTACAAAATTATTTTAATAACTAATATTAGCCTTTTACAATTAATTAAAGATTTAATTACACATTATAAAATAAATTTTGGTAGTTTTGTTCCACTGAAATTTCATTTTAAAAGCAACGTAGTATAAATTCTGTTTAAAAGTACCTATAATTAAAAAATACTTAATCATAAATAAAGCTATAAATCTAACATACAACAAAACAATGCGGAAGAAAGAAAAACAAGGCAGAACAGATTACATGCATTAGCAAACTTAGGAACAAATATTGTAAGAATTAAATACTGTTTATCCCTACAATAATATCCCTATAAATATTGCCCTCGATATAATACCTAATCCTTATTATTTGTTCGAGCCTAAAATATTATTTTAAGACGTCAGCCTCTTCCCCAAAATTTATCTATATCACAGGGCTGTAAAAATAAATAAATAAATAAAATAAAACGAGAAACTCTGTACATGAAAATATTTACTGAAAGACTATGAATAATTTCTACAAATATAAAACCTAAATACTATTGCAAAACAAGCAGTTATATACTCCTCAAAAAGTGAAAAAACATAGAAATATTTAACAGCAGAATATAAAGTAAATCCATCAACGAAAACCCACCGAATGGCAATAAGAAAAGCACAGAAGAAAAAATTGTTCAAAATAACTTAAAAACTTTTTAAAGTTTACTTAGAAAAAAATGAAAACCGTTAAAAAATATTTTGCTGGTAAGAAAAGACATGAATATTTAAAAAATAAGAGGCTTATTGACTTAAAAAATTATCCAACAAAATAATCGATGTCGCATTTAGGGTGAAAATAAAAGTACAGAGAAAGTATATCATAAATTAATTAAAACATAAAAACAAATAAATTATAACAAACCAAAAAACTTAACTTATCACAAATGAATGAAAGAATCTAGAACATTAATCAAATAATCATGATATAAAAGAATAATAAATTTTAAATTTTTAAATTTTGTCACTATTTTTATTACTTAAAAATTGTTCCCGAGTAATTATTACGAATATTTTTACATTTGGAAATATAAATATTACTATTCCAGAAAGGTACTTTAATTTTTATATTATTAAAGACTTCTAAAAAAATATTTCATTCAGATAATTAAGATAAAAATCAATGTTAGAAATGTTTTTACTAACTATTTTTACCAAACACTGTTAAATAATAAATACATCTAAAAATATAAAAATTATCATTAATAATGAAACATTTATAAATTTTTTTTAGAAAAATACATAAATATTTTATACTGAAAGGCACACACAATGGAATGCCTAAAGTTATGGAAAATCATCTTGTATCATGTGAGATTACTTTTAACCCGATAAAGTACAGCTATTCAAAGTGGTATCGATTCATAAGTTAACGAAAGTCCCTCTAATGAAATAATCATCCATCCTGACTCAACGGTTGTCCATGATTGCGAAAACATTAACAATGCAAGAATTGAACTTCCGATTATGTCCAATAATTGGCTGATTGAATTGATATCAGGCGATCTGGGAGAACAGAATTTGGCTGGAACTATACAGAATGTTCGAAATGATTTTAGTGATTATTAACGAGTGGTGGTGTAGTTGTTGAATACCGTTAATCAGGGTATCAGTGTGTCATTTATGTCATGTACTTTATATTAAAATGCATATTTTAGGTATTTTTAAATAAAAATCTTTCATAAAAAGAGTGGTAATTTAATACTTAAAATTCATTAAGGTTTACAAAACTATAATTTGGTTCAAGTAAGCTGACTGAAATATAGATTTCATGGAAAAAGTTAAAAAGGTGTTGAGACTGTATGCTATTGCAATGTAATTCATTTTAAAGTCTTCTTAGAACCCCATGAAAATCCAAACACTCGAAATTTTGCTGCTTACATAAATAAATTTTAAGAACCTGGAAATTTTTTTTAATAAATTTTAATTTTTATAAGCCTATGTTTCGGTGTTTTTTGAAATTGCTAAGATATTCCTTTGGTATAATTTTGATTCTGTCCTCATTTTATGTAATAAAATATTATCCTTGTTTTGTTTAGCAAAAATTACATATTTCTCTCTTTCTTTCTCTTATTCATTCTATAAGAAATTTACATCTCTTTTTCCCTGTAACCGGCTAGAGGTGTAGGAGGAACTAAATGATTAGACAGCATGGTGAACTTCAATTATTTTATTTATCCCTTTTTCAACTCAGACACAACACTATAAATAAGATAAATTTGATCAGTCAGAGCCCGAGGGTGAGACGAGATGGCCGTGGGGAGAATATATTCAATCCTGCAGATCTACCTTTAAGATAACTTTATACAGAAATTATTATTTTTATAACCGCTCCAATAATTTAATTATCTAACTTGATTAAAGATCACAGTACCTGAACTCTTGCAATCTTCCAATCTCTTTGCGTGGACTTAAACACTTCTCCAATAGTTGAACTAATCACTTCCTTAATATACCAACTTCTCGCTTCGTACGCTGTTTACGTATACGTTTCACTGCCGATTTACTTCGCTTCTCTTCTATTCACTTCCCATCTAATCTATTCACTTCCCATCTAATCTATTCTCACTTCATTAACCTTCAAACTCGCGAATAAAGAATATATATATTAACTTAATTTGCATAATCACGTTTCCTGTCTTCGGAGAAAGTTGGTTGAAAAAAGGATGGGCCAAAAGGAATTCCCAAGGGGTTAGTGGAAGGAACCGTATAGACCCCCTCCCCCCGTCACAATTCCATTTAATCAGTCAAAATGTATCGCAAAGAAAATAGAAACAGTAAACTAAAACAGTATTGTAATTGAGAAATAGAGATGAATCTGTTGAGGTATTTTCAGATAGGAGCCCTTTCGTAAAACTTTTCACATTAGAAAATTACAAGCTTCGACGGATAAAGGTAGACACTAAATAACACGTTCCTTTCAATGCATTTCTACGGTTCTTTAAAATACAATTCGAAATATCTGTACTTATTCCAGAAATGTCTATCATGCAGAAATAAAAATAAAGCCAGCGGATAAAATCGAAATTCTGTGAGGGAAAAATTTTCATTCGATCCAAAACATCACGAACGCTTTTCCGAAGATTGAAATTTAACCATCCATTTCTGACACAATATTGAAACAGCAATCGATTTTCATATCGATATCTCTTCACACCATCGTAATCCCTTCCGCATCTTCCGCATGCAGAATATAAAAGCCAGCAACAGTATTCAGCCAGAAAAAAAGGACAGTTTTCGAATTTTGGAAAATACTTCCACCATCTTTCTTGCCATCCAACATCATGGATATTTTATCGTCTGCCAAGACATCCTTTCCTTCCTCTCTCCCCCTTTCCATTCCATATCTCCCCATCCCTAGAAAATCTCAGAATCCAGCATCGTTATTCCAACATCACTTTATCGTCAGCACTATATATTTTATCGCTCCCCTCAATAAAATAAGAGATAGATGACGAAGCGTGACGTAACAGAAAAGAGCAAACGATATTTTCAGCGCGCGAGAGTTTCCCTATTTCAGCCACAATTATTTTCCCTTTTCCCCCTACGAAACTGGAATAGAAAATCTTTTACTGTTCTTGAAATAAAAAAAAAATAATAAAAATTTAAAAATAGAAATCTTTTTTTCAAAGCGCGAAATCCGGTCCAATGGATTTTTTACTCTTATACCTTTTTAATTTTATGTATGGTGGAATTTTATAGCGGTTTTAAAATGAGAGAAGAGGAAGAATATATGGCAGCGTTCACAGAGCTTAAAGAGTAAATTATTATACTATATTTATGCTCCGCGTCGTATAACATATATCAAGGAGGGAAAAAGACGGTTGTAAAAAGGCAAGGAATAATAAAGAAAAAGCGAGTAACACGATGTAAAGGCTTTGTCATAAAACATAAGGTTGTAAAATGTTTCGCCGCCAGCTGATAAAGCAATGCAGTTTAGAGCCTCAGTAATGCTTTTATGTAGTGGCAGTTAAAAAGGGAAACGTCAGGGCAAAAAGTAGGGGGAAAAAGCTTTTAAGTTATAGAGGAACTGAGAAGAAAAAAATGGGCGAGAACGCATGTCGACAGAGATATTGATGACAAGATAAAGGGTACATTTCTAAAAAATTAACATTTTTCAATAATAACTGAAGTAGACACAACAAGCTTACGACCCCCCCCCCCTTCCACTCTCCCTTGAAAAAATCTGCATCTATATTTTTACAAACTTGATTTTTTTACCCTCTTTTAAAAACCTACGCTTGTATTTAAGACAGATACTTTATGTTAAGATATTATTAAAAAATGTAGGTAAAAATACGGTACGTAATAAAAAATACGGTTTAGTAAATCGTATACTAAAAAAATTTCACGAAGATTTTAAGCACATTCATGTCTCACTAAAATGCCAAGTAATAAATGAAACATACAAAAATTGTCAGAAAAAAATAAACTATAAAACAATTCAATTTATTAAAGAGAGAGAATCATTTCACTGAATATGTGTTGAAAAAAGACGTCACCAAATATTGCGATAAACTTCCAATAGGGTAAACCGTTCCGGAGCAAGTTCAAATATATTAATCATAAATATAATAGCATTTGGCGAAGTACTTTGAATTGGCGACATTTTGAAGTAAGGCGCAATAGGTAGTAATACGAAAATACCATTTCTTCTTCTTTTTCTTATTAACTGATTTGGTCCTAGTTTAATGCCTATATTTTTTTTCCAACTTGGCAAATTGTTGCCATCATTTTGGGTAAAAGTACAGTACTGAAAAACAAGCTATTGGTGCAGTTTGGCACCCTTTTCTTTTCTCCTTCTCCAAAAGCATGATTTACTAGAATAAATACATAATACACCCCATCATGGGGCTGAGGATTGGTAATTACATTACAAACCTGGAACATTACACAGGAGCTGGTATCGCTTTTTAGTGCGGCACCACATAGGTGGAATACCAATTTTGCAGCAATATAATTTTGGGGCCCAGTTTCTTTCCAAGAGCCACAAGCAGACATGCCACATAATTATATGACATGGGTGCTGTCGATTTTCTGTACCATGAAAATCCACCGACTTGGACCGGGGTCGAACCAGCAACCTTAGGCGTATAAAGCCAGCGACAAACCATCTACGCCACCCAGCCAACATAAATTTAGGTACTAATTTAATATGAGCCATCTAGGTACTAATTTAATATGAGTAAGCTACGGATTTTCCTCGCCAAACAGCTATAAGATTTCGCCAAATCGGGGTGATAACATTTCAATGAGACAACATTCGACTGGCAGTCAAAGAACTATTTGATGTGATTTCAAAATCAGTCCATAAAAAACGAATAGCCTACAGATATCAAATTAGTTTCTAAATCTGTGAAGTAGTACTCTTGATAAAACAGAATGAGTTATAATAAACCCTAATCTCGTAGCGACGGAGAAAAAAAAATGGTGTCAAATTGAACCAACAACTAGTTTTTCTGGAGTTTTATCCAATATGATAACAATTCACCAAGTTGGCGCTAAACAAAGATGTACACTAAAGTCTAATCCAACCACAAATAGGGAAAGAAAAGCAAGAACTAATTAGTTCTCCGAAGTTAATTAATCATAATTAATTTCTTTGATATGCATACACAAGCATGGAAAATCTCTTCTTAAAACTTCCGAGGAAAATTAAAAATCAACAAAAAACTACAAAACAAGATATTCATTTATACTGTAAAACACACAAACACAAACATTGTGTAATATTCGATACAAATAAAGACAGGGTAAACATGCAAATTTATAAAAAGAAAGGAAGCATTTGCTACATTTAAGGTACTCATGAATATAAATTATATTAAGCCTCCTCTCCATTCATCCGTAAAAGAGTTAGTTTCTTAAGCAGCTACTTTTGATGTTACGAATTTATATATATGCGATGCCAAAAATATGTTAGCATTATAATTTATTCTCCGAAAGATTAGTTTGTTTCAGTTAAAGTAAACTGTTTTGAAAGTTGGAAAACAGCCACATCTAACTCACAGCCAACTTGCAATAAATTTCAACCTTTAACTAAAATGTCTTGTACACATCTTCTTTTCTTTAAAATCAGCATGAAAGTACCAGAGGTAAAAAAAGTAATAAGAATATATGATAAAAAATTAAAAAGGGAAAAAATACTTTAAAGTAGTACTTTAAAGATTAATTTGGAGTAAAAAGAATTTTTTACAGAAGTCATTAAAATACTTATCATGATCTTTTCATTGAACGTTACGAAGAAATTGTAAATAATGATGCTGATGACAATATGAAAGTTCCACATAAGTGTTTCTTTTTCAAGTGTCATAGGACTAATTTTTTGGGCACTTTTCCAATTCACGAAGCAGGCGAAAAAGTCACCAAAAATGATGCAAACGACGCCAAAGGAAATATTACACGGAATGAAAAAATTTTTAAGCGACATTAAAATGTTAATGTCTTCGAAGTGAAAATTTTTTAAAACTAACTTTTATTGGAATTTAATACGTGTAAGTTGTGTGTTGTCGCCAATAAAGTGTATTTGGCGAGATTTGTGCTGCAGAAACCGAAAAGCACCATTTATTGCTTCATTTAAGTTTAATTAGTTTGATTTGAATTTATATTCTATTAAAATCAACACGAGGGTTAATGTTGATTGTTCTCGTCGTTTTGAACATAGTTAAATGACAGAGTCGACACTTGAGTTGGCATTTCACATCTAAGCAAAGAAGAACGAATTCAAATAGATTTAACATGCATGAATCTTGTTACATGACAGATCTTTGAAAGCGCAAAACCGCCAACGAGACACTTATTCTGCTAACTAGGCTATTTCTATTCCTTGTAGTCACAATACACGACACCTAATACAAAGGATTCTTTTGACGTAAAGCCTCAGATTTTTTATCCATTTAGATCATCCCAAGAATAACGCAGGCCAGAGTGACATCCCCTCCCCAATCCTTTTCCCCCATGGGGTTTTCAACTTTAAGTGAAAAGGGAACATTGGAACTATATTAGTTATGAAAAAGTGAAATTCCGTCTTAAAGATTTCATCAAACAAGTAATATAAAAAATCTTTTAAGTCACTTCCTACTTTGAATGAATGAATAGAAAGTATTTTATTAACGATTGAAAATTTGAACAAGATATATAAATATATATATATATATACAAAAATTAGTTATAAACCTAAGATAACTATAGTCATTATAGAATAGTCTTTGCCACAGTAATACTATAGCAAACTCCTGGTTCCTATGGCCAGGAGTTTGCTATAGTACTACTGTGGCTAAGACTATTCTATCATGACTATATTTATCATAGGTTTATAACTATTTTTTGTATATTTTTGTGATATATATATATATATAGATAGATAGATAGATGGATAGATAGATATAGATATAGGTAGAGGGTGAACTTATATATATAGTAGGAATTGAAAAAAGAGCATGATTTAACTGCATTGTTGTAACAATGCACACCCGGTTTGGCTAGTTTGGCTGAAAAACCGGTTTTCGAAGCCAACTGTTGTCATTGTTTTAACAGTTACATTGTTACAACAATGGAGACGAATCTAAGTTGGCGTCGAAAACCAGTAATTAATTTAATTAAATTAATTAACCGGTAATTAATAAATAAATATGTAAAAAAAACTGTATTAACATCGAGTGCCATCCACTACAAGTTTAAAAAATTTATTTGAACTGGATTCGATGAATAGAAAGTATTTTATTAACGATTGAAAATTTGAACAAGAAAAATACAAAAGAGAGAGAGAGCTAATAGCCACGAATTGAAAAATGGAGATGAGTTTATTGCTTAATTGATTGTTTATTACCATCGCACTTTGAAGCTTCACAAGAGCTTTTGGGAACACGCTTTGCAGTTTTGTACCACGGTCGAGGGGGGCATCCTCATTGTTGCACCCCACTCTCCAAATTTCCAATCCACGTCAATGTCAAGGGACTTAGAGCTCTGACAGATTCAAAAGGCACCATCCCTCTATACGGAGGGTCTTTAATAAAACCAGGACTCAATGTCAATCAAGGGATCATGTGGTGACCATGTGACCTGTGAACATGAATATTTGGCTATCATGGTCAAAGAGACCTTAACATAGCACTTATGATTTAATTATAAAAATTGAATTACATTAATTTGGTTTGATTAGTTAATTTATTATTTTAATTTTTATATTTATATATTTTTTATTTCAATCATAATGGGGTTGAATCATCACCGATTATCAAATAATTAATAACAGCTAATCGTAATACACTAATGGTTGTGTGCTAACCATCGATTTTGATTGCATTAAAAAATTTTATATTCTTTAAAAAATTTTTAGCACTCTAAATATTTTTAATGTATTTTCTAGCCTTTTGCTTTTTGTATAGTTATTAAATATATACATAGATTTATTTTACAGTATTAGATTTAAGCTTAGTTTATACTTCAATTCTGTAACCTCGTATATTATGTTTTTGTATACTTTTAGGCTTAGTAATTAATTTGCCAGCCAATTGTGTTTCAAAAAATTATGAATCGCTCAATTGAACAAAATTCTTTATACTTAAAAATTAAGTGGTAAAGTGTAAAACGGGGGGGGGGGTGCAATTGGCGATGTCAATTTTTTTGGCGAAAGAAATCGATAGCCAAGCAACATAATTTAGCGATAGGTGTTCCAAGAACTTACATTTGCAACAAAAATGAAGAAATATTAATGTGAAATTTTAAAAAAATATTAATAATATTAATAAAGCTAACAGTAATGCATAAAAATAAAAAATGGAAATTTTTTTTAAGTTAAAGGAAAGAAAGGATTTTTTTTCATTTTGTTATATGATAGTAGATGCAAATCAGAAAATGCCGCCAAAATACTCAATCGAATCAAACACGTGGGAATTTATTGAGCAAAAAATCATGTGATTATGACGTCAGATGTATTGAATCCATTAGTTATCTTTTATTTGATGAATTACTGCTCTAATTTTTAAATTTTATTGCATAAAACTTAATTGAAATGAACCTTAGTGTAAATACAATGTTATGGCACGTAAGTAAAATAGCAGTAAACTGTTATATGTACAATAATTATACAGAACTTTCAAGTAAAAATAGAGTATCAATTTTTAACTATTATATTGTTCAATGTAAAGAAAGGTTGGTAAAAAATAGATTCGTGTATTTACATATTTCCAACGTCAATCTGAAAATTAGTGATAAATGTACATCGGAATTAAAAAATTATTTTCCTAGTAACAAAACTACTGTCTGGTTTTCTATATATACGAATTCTATACGAATTCATTAACATTGTAAAATAAAAATGTCCAGAAATAATACATTTTGCAATGAATATTGTTTTAAGGAAACGACATTAAAATTCAAAAATTAATACAAAATGAAAAAAAAATTACAAATAAATAATACTCAAGTTATACAAAGAAATATAAAATGAAATAAAAATTTTCCCAGCTTCCAATCTTTTAAAATAAATTTTTAAAGTGTTCCAAGTACGAAGCCATGCGCAATGAAACAGCTATTTCTTTCCCAAACCACTTTTCATTTCACCAATAAAAAAAACAGTAAGGGGAGAAGGGGACTTAAGTAAAGTAGGGAAAAAAGCATTAAGTAGTAGTAACATGGGTCATGAAAACGAAACAGAGGGGGGGGGGGGGGAATCCCTGGAATCTAACACATAATGGCAGAAAATATACAAGCATAGTTTCCCATTTAAACAGCTGCAACTTTTCTTCGCTATCAAGTGGAGAATGGGTTTTTTATGGAAATGTTTTAAAGCTGTCGCTTTTGAATACCCTAGGGTGGTGTGGGTCTATGATTTCGAAAAATTTGTTAAAAAAATAAATATGTAAACAGATGAAGAGGAGAGAGGCATTCTAAAATGGTTGTTTTCAGAGGAGAGAGCGATTTTTTTTCTCTTTTGAAAGAGAAACCGTCGACATAATGCAAGGGTTGTTCAGAAGATTTTCTTTTTCTTCGCATGATCTTGTTTTAAAAGTGTTATGTGTATTTCTTGAATTACTCGATGGGGGTTTGGAGTGCGTTTGGTTGCACTGACGGAGAAATATATTCCAGATTTATTCGGTATAAATTGCAATGTAGATTTTATGGGAGAAAGATATGTTTTTTTATGTATATTTATATTAAATTCTTAGTCTCAATTTTTATTTCCTTTTAGAAATACTCTAGATAGGGCAATTATTCAAAAACTGGATTTTATTTTTAATATTTTATCTTGATATACACATTGCGCAAAACTTTAACTGAATTAAAAACTTTTATAACAGAAAGAAAAAATTTTGAACAAAGTTTTGTTTCTGTTCAGTTTAAGAATTTGTAAGTAAAGATTGAAAAAGGATGCCTTTGAAATAATCATAAAAATTCTTCTACTACATATTCTGAAAAAACCATTGAACATTTTTGTTTTGGAAGGGCTATTTTTTTTTTAAATTTTGAATATACGTTGAACAAAAAACGACCTCCATAGAAGAGCTTACAAAAGCATTTGAGGTGTTGGACGTTTTTGGTCGTCTATTTGCAATCACGGCTATAATATAGCTCTAAAGCCTGTTAAATGGTACAGAAAAGATAAATTCAATGTTTCAGAAAAGATAATGGAAGTGTAAATTACATTAATGTATGTGTGAAAATTTAGAAGGAATTTTGAATACTTTTCAGCTATTTAGTAGCAAGACTTAATATATTTATGAATTAGAACAAAATTATTGACACCAACAAAAAAGAGGAACTCATCCTGTTAAATATGCATATAATTATTCAAATATGTTTTTGTAAATAGGATTTAAAATTTCAAGAAAAACAAAAGGTACAGGGAGCTACCACTTTATTCAATGCATTCAAATTAAATTTTCCAATATATATATATATATATATATATATATATAAATATTTCGTTTTATGCCCCGTTACATAAATTCCGCACCCCCTCGTAATTACTTTTAAATCATCAACTGTGATGATTTAAGGAATGTGTTGACATAATTCGATTTATTATGAATCATAAAAAAACAAGGACGACACATGTGGTGACACCTTACTTACGTAGCTTACACAGCATGAGAAAACTGACACATGAGGTTCATATTTAATATGCAATGTATCCCATTATTACATATATATAATCCATCGTAGAAAAACTGCTGATTATTTCATTAACATTATTAACAAGTAGATTATTGGCGATAGACATAATTCTGAACCACGATCGAGGAACGAGGTTGACGCCGGAGTTGGCACCTCCCACTCTTACTTATACTGTTTGAATTAATTGGGACAAGTATTCTTTTCTTGTCTGAGTTAGTATGTGACTATCAGTGATGTCCAAACCCCTTCAAATCGGTTATATCTGCCTATAGGTAATGTAATTGATCGACCTTGACTATAATTTACTCGTTTGATTGGTTTTGGTGTATCAGTAGTTCAGTTGTGAGCTTCTCAGAGTGGCAGGTGGTGGTTATAATCTTGTATTTCTTGAAACACGTATTACTTTTACTTGTTCAGAGATGGATATTACTCTAAGGAAGTGTTCTAAAATAATTACTCTTAATGATCTTCTCTGGCTGTGAGAGATATAGCTACTGTAGTTGGTGTAAGCAGCTCTACTGCTTCAAGAATTTTAAGAACATTTCAAGATTCTGGAACATCGTCTCCAAAAAGAGAAGGAAAATGCGGGGTAGTTTTCCATTTGAGCCCAAGAATTGATCAAATTCTAATAAGAAATAACAAAATAAGTCCAAGAAAGATAAGCAAAGACCTTCGAAAGGTTTATTGGATTATAGTGTTGAAGTGAGCTCCCCAGCTCTACGGAAAAAGCTTCTAGAAGTTAGCAGTAAGGCAACAAAACCACAGAAAAAAGCAATTTCCAGTTCAGATAAAAGTGAAAAAACGTTTAGCATGGCCAAAAAACCGATCCTGGACTGTTAACGACTGGAAGAAGGTGATTTTTAGTGATGAAACACATTTAAATCTGCAGGGATGTAAATTAGTTGCAGTTAGACGAAATGAAAATGAAACTCTGCTACCAGATCATACCCAAAAGACTATAAAACAACCTTCTAAACAAATATTTTGGTTTTTTCGCAACAAATTGGATTAGAAGCTTAGTTCCTGCTAAAACCATGCTGAATTCTTTCAAATACATATAAATATTGCACAGTAGAATTATTGAATTCATGGAAACATTTCAACATAACTCGGCTTCTTGTTACAATTCAAAACTGCTCCAGATTTTTATGCGGGTAAATAAAATAAAAGTGCTTTATTGGCCTGGAAATTCACCAGACCTGAATCCTATTGAGAATTTATGGCATATTCTCAAGAATCGTTTAGCTAAGATGAGTTGCACGACAGTAAAACAAATGATAAAATGTGCTACACAAGTGTGGTTTCACAATGATGAAGTTAAGAACATATGCGCTGCACGAGTTAAGTCAATAGCAAGACGAGTTGAAGGGGTCATTTCTGCTACAGGAGGCCATATTTCGTACTAATATAGAGGTTTTCTATCTACTTAAGATATGTCATGATTATAAAAGCTAAGGTTTTAGAAAAAAGAGTTTTCTTGCCGTTTGTTCCAATCAATTCGAACAGTATAGCAATTTCACATCTAGTTAATACCAGGATTTTCAAAAAAATTAAAGAGAATCAATTCAACATACGACGATCTCTGGGAAAATCAAGACTCAATTCCATTACCCCTCGGCTCCGAATCCTTTACTCAGTAAATAGAGTTATCGCAGTCTCCGGACATCGGTGAATCAAGACTTGAACCCTGGACTTTCTGTCTATTAAGGCACGACTATATGTACCTCACTCAGAACAAGTATTAAAAAGGCTATAAAGCACGTAAGGGAGTGAGTGAGTGCTCTTCAACCTTTTTATTGCCACGGACCAATCAAAGTTTGAAATTCTACCGCAGCCCGCAAAAAATGGGACGTCGATAATGAATAAATATTTTACTAATTTTATAATTTTAAATTATTTGTATCTAAATATGCCTTCCAAATAAAATATATTTACACCAAAAATAAATATAAAGTGATTTCCATGGAAAGTAGCCCGAGAGAAATACATCGCAGTAAATAAAATAGAAATAATTTAATGTTCTCTGTGCGGCTCGGTAATATTTGATCGACGGACCGGTATCGGTTCGGGTTTGGCAATTATTGGTGTAAAGGGGTTAAAAAGGAATTAAAAAATATATTAAACTGGAAATCATAAAGAAAATAGAATTTGATATATTGAAGATTTTTTCCCCCTGCATTGAATCAAAAGGGTGAAAATAATAGAAAACGTTATAAAATTCAAAGAGCGTTTTTTTAAAAAAATATTTAATAAATACGTAAGTTTAACTAAAAGATCAAGAAAAAAAATCACATAAATTTAAAGTTTAGTTTTCTTTAGATAAAGAGTCTTCAACCTTTCACACTCGAGAGCCAAAATTAATAAATTTGCAATGATCTGCGGCCACATCAATAAATACACAGTGATCTACAGGCCACATGACTGTCAAAAATTATTGTAGTCAGGATGTTTTCGTTTTACAACTGATTTTGAGGGAAGAGATAGTATTTACAGATTTGTATATATATATATATATATATATACACCGGTTTACAAAAATTAAAAGGAAGTCGAAATAAAATACTTTAAAAATCTGTTCAAGATAAAAGTCCACCTTTTTTTCGAAAATTTCTGAGATTTCCTGCATAATCAGGTTTTTGATATTTAAAATAAAGTGATATATCTGAAAAATTTGTCATTTTAAGAAAATTTGTATCTTAAATGAATATTAAACATATTAGTGAAATATTTTAAATATCGAGAAGCAAGTAATATAAAAAAAATAAGTCAATTCCTACTTTGTGAATGGATGAATAGAAAATATTTTATTAACGATTGAAAATTTGAACAAGATATATATATATATATACAAGGAGAGAGTGAACTAATAATAGAAATTGAAAAAAAGATCATGATTTGTCTGCATTGTTGTAACAATGCACACCCGGCTTGACTGGAAAACCGATTTTCGACGCCAACTTTTGTCATTATTTTAGCAGTTACATAGTTTTAACAATGGAGACGAACACCTAAGTTGGCGTCAAAAACCGGTAATAAATGAAATTAATTAAGCGGTAATTAACGAATTAATATTTGAAAAAACTGTATTAACATCAAGTGTAATCCACTGCAAGTTTAAATTTGAACAAGATATATATATATATATATATATATATATATAATATATATATATATATGGGGAGAGGGAGCTAATTGATTGTAGGAATTGAAAAGTGGCACTTCTTACAACAAAAAGCAGATAACGCAATTTTTTGAAAACTGATTCAGGTTCAAACGAGGGGCCACTAAAATGCATTCAGCGGGTCATTCGTTGCCCGCAGGCCACAGGTTTTAGCCCCTTATTTTAAATAAAAGTTAGGAAAAAATAATTTGTAAAAGATTTTACTATTTTATATTTTATATTACAAAAAACAGCGTGATTACAAGCATGAATTACTTGTGGTTATTTTTAAAACGTATAAAAAGATACATTCGGATTAAAATATATATATATTACTGTTCTATGTGCATTAAAATTTATACAGTAAGAACTTTAAGGCAAACTATATTTTTTAACTTTAAAAGGCAAAGTTTCTTTTTTCATAAAATAAAAAAATTAAAATATGCGCACTTTAGAATACATTTTTAAAAAATAAAGCCATTTGCTGAAAATGAAAGTTAAAAAAAATATGCAAATTTAGAATGTATCTAAGTTGATAGTTTATTTACATTGACCTTTTACTTTAAGCATTTTGTACTGGCGGTAATGAGCTTTCTTTAAAATTTATTTCAACGGTTAGTAAAAAAAAAGGTGTAGTTTTTCTGCTTTAAAAGATAAAAAAAAAGTGCTAGCTTTTTCTTTTCCTCAACTATAAAAAAAATAAGCTAGAGCATTTCTTAAATAGTAAATTACATGAATTAAAAAAAAATAATAAGCATGTAAATTAATTTCTTTAATTTTTATAAAATATTAAAAATAGCGTATTCAATATTTAGAACAAAATTCAAAGCATGTAATAAAATTTTTTAAAAAAGTAAATTTACACAGGAATTCCAGTGAAAATTTAACGTGTTTTATATTATGTTAACCTTTCCATTATTCCCTTTTTATTTATTATCGTTGTTATTTATTGTATTATTTAATTTTTGCACTATAAGTCCCCAAGCGAAAATTCCAGTGAGCAAATTACAAAGGTTTTTAGAGCTGCATTTATGAAACAAGATTATGAGCAAAAAATAGAGAAAAATTTTGTAATAAATCTAAATTTTTGGTTATAAAAATGTTGCCATTTTTCTCTGAAAATTTAAATTTTTCATTTGAAGCTTAAAAAAAATTTTCTTTAAAAAGATCTAGAAAATGTTGAATTATATTTTTATATTAAAAATCCAGAATAGATTTACTAAATATGTATTATAACGCTTATTTTCTAATAATTTTTTTCAAAAAAAAAACTATTTTTATTATAAAATATTTATTTTAACTTTTTTTAAAAATTATTTTTGTTTCCTAAAAAAAATACTTTCCATTACAGTAATTAGCAGTTAAAAATATTCTTTAAAATTATTTATGTTTTTTCTTTCACAACTGAAGCAATTTTTAAGAAAATTCAAATAATGCAAAGATATAATGAAGCTGAAAAAAATAAATATTCGCTCACTTTATTTCAAATTTAAATAAATCATAACAATATTTAACACAAAATTGCACATGAAACAAAATATTATGATTTATTTTTAATGTAACTATTTTGAATTCTATGTCCAGAAAAAATGGTGCATGAGCTGAAAGAAAAGCGGTAAGAAAAATGGCGGTCATATGAAACATTTATTATTTTCAACCGATTTTCTTCCGTTTTTATACAAACATATTTCTGTACATCCAGTATATAAACTTTTTTTTCATAGCAAAAGAAATTGCGAATCCTTTATGAGAGTACTTTAAAAGCATTCCATAAAAATCACAAAAATTCGACATTCGATTTTAATTTAAAAAATTCTTAATGGAGCAATATATAAATATAAATGGAACAGAATTTTCAAAAATATTTTTCATAAACCTAAAAAAAGTTCCATTACATCATTACTCAATTTCTTATATCATTTTATGCAAAACTCAGGCCATAAAAGCTATACTTTATTTCAATTTTACTCAATTTCATATTCCTATATTTCAAAGAAATGGTTTGATCTATGGAGCTTCAACCACATAACTCATAAAAATTTCGCAACAAAAAGTAAATATAAAGAATGATAGAATGTTGCGAAAATCACTGCATACATACATGCATTATTTATAGTTGAGAGAAGTATTTCCTTCCAAGTCAAGACATATTATAAACAATAACAGCAGAAATAAAATATTCCTGTCTGGAAACTTAACTCATTTTATCAGCGTAAAAGATGGCGTTTTCTTTGGAACAAATAAAAATCTTCTTTGTGAAGCTGGAAATAAACTTATGCGTAAGATAAATAAATAGAAATTCAGACTCGCCTTTCTATTTCTTTATTTTTATTTTATCAAAAACAAATACTTGAATTATTGTTCCTGCTTACATATATCTTTAGTAATTTAGTTTTATTGACTGTCGTATATTTTTTTTTATGAGGGAGCACGTTAAAAATGTTTCTTTCTGTGAAAATGGAATTTTTTTTTACACACAAAAGATAAAAGCTTAATTTTTTTTTTTTTTTTGAAATGCATAAAAACTTCGTACAATTTTTAGAATTTCTTCTAAAAATTTGTCTGGCAGGACACCCGTCAAATAAAAACAATATCGAAAATTGTATAAAATGGTTGTAGCGAACTTTATATTTATTCGTAAAATGGGAAATATTTGTTACATCAATATGTTCGTAAAATAAGAATTTTAAAAATGATACCAAAATAAATTTTATTGAATTTTTTAAAAAAAATCGTAGAGCATAATCGTATTAGTTCGTTAAATCAGTATTATTAGTAAGTTATATCAAAATGTTCTCAAAATTTTAGTTTTAAAAATGTTATAAAAAAAGTCATTCAATTTTTTTTAAAAAAAATGTATTAATTCATTATATCAGGAATATTCGTATGATGCATCAATATGATCATAAAAGCGATTTTTTAAAATGCTACATTGAAACAATTCCTATAATTTTTATACAAAAATATTACAGTACTTACTTATATTTATGCAAATTGGCTCTAGAATTCAAATCTTTTACTTTCAAAGGAATATAAAGAATTTGAATTTATGAAAAAAGTTTGTATATACAAATAATATATGCTCCTGAAATGGATCTATGAAAAGTCATTTCATTTTATTGTGGAAAGTATTCATAGAGTTACCTCATGTATCTCTATAAAAAGTATGGTTAGGAGAACATAGCAATACTTGTCTTAACAACAGTGGCTCACACAAGGGAGGGGTCTCCGGGTCCGTATCCCCTCCCCATCACTCTATATTTTTTCGATTGACTGTAATCCTATGTATATAGCACGTTAAATTTAATCACATATTTGTTATTAATAATTTATTTTATTAATTAACGCTACTTATTTATTCAATAATTAATTTTTGAGTGCTGTTTGATCCCGTCAATCGACAAAATCAAAAGAATATGTTGGGTGGTGTATTGGGATATGATAGGAGAATGGTGGACTTTTGACCCCTCCCTTGAAAAATTCCTGTGTGCGCCTCTGGTCAATAATAATATAGAATACCTCGCATCCCTGCCAAATTTGGCATAAAAAAATAGGTGACAAATCGAGAATAAATGGTCAGGGATTACCGAGATAAATGTAAAAGTCCCCAGAGTTTGCTTCGCTGCACATAAAAAGCGAATGCAGTGAAAATCAGCTTGAATAATCAGTTAAAAATACTGCTTCAGAGAGAGAAAATGCAGTCGATAAATTTACTGTGAGAGAACTTTATCACACCATTAAATAAAGAAAATGTCACAAGTTAATCTTTTCCCCCAAATTTTATAATAATAATAATGTAAATGGAATAATATGTCTTATTTAAAGCAAATAAAAAAGGAAATGTGGCAAAGCAATTTAACTCTAGTTTTCCTTAGGAAACGATTTAATTTAAAAGGAAGGATTTAAATTTATCAACCACCATTGTACAAATTATACAATTGTTCATATTCATTGCTCAAATTTTAAAATTGTAATTTACATGTATTCTACATGTTACATAGTTCTATTTTTTTCAATATGTTGTAAGCAGGGGAAAAATAAATTTCAAGTGTTCATCTCCGTATTTTAATTTGTACTTCAATGCAGTGCCTCTTCAAAAACAATGTTACTAATCCCCTATTCCTCTACGTTGCACTGAAATTTTATTTAGTCTTTGTATCTGAACCTTGACCGAACCACATACAATTGTTCGTGAATAAATAATGCTTCCTTCGAAGTTACACATAAGCCGATTTTTTCAAAACTTTGCCACTGTGAATTATTAATTGTTATGATAAATGCAAATCTTACAGAGAATTGCGTACGTCTCAGTACGAGTGGCATATCGAAGTCCCAACTAGTGTCCAGTGTGATCTTTGGAAAACATACAATTCAGCGGCACAGCTACCGCCGCATCAATGATACAGGAAAAAAGCTACAGGGGCCCCAAAATGTGTGAGAAAAACATTTCAAAATGTTAAGGGGCCCAAAAAGGGCCCTACAAATAATTTTGATACAGGGCCCACGCATGACTATCTACGCTAGTAATACAATTTCACCTTTCTTATATCCTGATAACGTTTCACACTTCAGTATATTCTAAATATTTTTCACGACCAATCTTGTGCCATTGCATAGTCCATTAGTAATACATAAAATTTTCAACAGCATGACCGATACAACTTAATTTCAAATTCAGTTTAGTGGGTGGTATTCCTGAAGGAGCAAGTATGATAGATAATCAAGTGAATACTGTAGCATAACATTCTCTTGATGATTGTCATTGTCCCTGCCAAGAGAGAAGCCAAATAAATTCACGAAGGCATCACGGAAAAAAGTTTTTTTATACATAGAGAGTAACGTAATTCTCATATTAAATTTAGGCTATCTGATAACAAAAAACAAACAAAAACAATTGGAATAAAAAAAGATCTTTTCTGTATCCAGAATGTAGCAAAGAAAAACAAATATTGTAGCAGGACTGGTTCTGAAGAGACACTTAATTAACATTACTATGTTTTTGACTTATTTTAGATAATTCTACAACAAATTGTCTTAACATTTTTTTAAATATATTCTTATTCATTTTAATTCCTCAGTCAAATAGTACCCGTGTCGAAATTTCGCTAAGACTCTATCTGACAGTCATAGTTCAATTCAACACCTCAAACACTGGGTCCACGTAGTTTAAATAGATAAAATCAGTTTATCCAACCGACAAAAAGTTAAGCTCATCTCCCACCAACACAAAGTACATTTTCAATGGATCCATTCCCATGTCAATATTTACGGAAATGGATTGGCTGATCCTGTTGCTCACCTGTCCCTTCCATCTGAGAGATCGTATATTTAGAATTATTATCAAGGCCCAAAATAAAGAAAACTGAACCTCCATTTCATAAATGGTATAAAAGCAAAAGACTAGGGCTTTCTTTATATCTTCCTTGTGACAGACAGTGCAACACTTGTCTGTTCCGACTTGCCAGTGGGCACTTAAAAAGTCTCACTTTTTCTGGAGTCAATAAGAGATTTCCTATTTGCCCTAAATGCCAGTTAAAACAGGCTTCACATCAACACATCTTGGACTCGACAGGGAAGATATCCATGACAGTCCACTTCTAGCAGCGGACTTCATTAAAGTCAACGGTTTCACTGATCTGGTATTTATTTGTTTGACCAGACGGGAGATTAGTAACAACAACAAAACTCAAAAAAATCTTCTCAAAAATAAAAATAAACAATTAAGAATGTGGTGACCAGTAGCCACCCCTTACGCTAATACCTTCCTATCTATCTGAAAATCCGGCTGCATGTGTAAGAGGACTTAAATGATCAAAAGACATAATTGCAATTCTAACAGATTTATTGATGCTTATCAGTAAATAAGTTTAGACACAGCACAATTTAAGTTAAGATAAATAAGCGAGAGTGGAGTAATGAAGTGGGGTATGAATACTAGCGGAAAATACAAAATTTCAACTGAATCTAGGAAAGCTTAACCGCGCACAATTACAACTACACCACACAATACTAATCTGATTTTCTTAAACAAAATCACTGACCTTAAATTTTACTGTGGCGGTTTCTTCGTGACGACTTCGGGACCTTTTTATGGCTGGAAGAATGGGTGAAGACTACCCGCTCAGTAATAATGAATTTCACTATTTTCAATCCGCTTCTCTTCGCGTACATCCACACGTATCAGGCTAGCTATACTTGTCAACAACTTCGTGTCGACTTCTTGATCTTTAATTTACTTGACTCCTCACTTCCTATTACTTAGCTTCTTAACTCGCGAAAACCGAACTTTTATATAATATATCTTATTTACATAAATCACGCCTGGCTCTCGGTGAAGATTGGTTGAAATAAATAAATTGCTTTAAGGAAAAAAAGAAGAGCTTAGTAAAAGACCATATAGATCCGTCACAAGAACAAAGTATGAGCTGCATAGATTATGAGTGAAGAATTTATCACTAAATATAGCTCATTAAAGTAACCACTCATTAAAGAAACTAAACAGTTACATCTTAACTAAAAATAAAATTTCAAAAAAAAAAAAAATTAAAACCGAGTTATAGCGTTGAATCCAATTAAACAACTAACTTAAGCACCTTAGTCGTACGTATTTAGAACGACTATAAATATAAACGAAAATAAGACTGGAGACACAAACCTGCTAGGCAAAACTAAGTAAATAATTAGATTTAATAACCGCAATCCTCGAAAAAGATTTTCTCACTTGACATGTGAAAAATTACATTTAATTAGTCTATTAGTGAACCCGCATACGAAAAGAACCACATCTATTATATTCATTATTTCGATTTAAAAAAATTAAGAATGTTAAAAGAGAATGGCTAAAAAAATAACCCTTTAATGCACTTAAAACACGATTGGATATTACCTCACTTAATTAGAACGAATTAAAAAAAAAAAAAAAGGAACGATGAGAACGCATTCGGATGCCACCTGGCAACTTCTAGGAGGTTCTTTTTTAATGTTTTCACTTCCACTTTGTTCCAGAGACTCTCCCCCTCTCACTCTTTTACCCCCTACCCCCTTTTCCAAGTTCGTTTGTGAAGTCAGTTAGAGCGAGGGTTTTCCTAACAAACTGCCGAATTATGTAGATTATTTTTTTCCCTATCTTTTCCCCCTTTTACAGCTATTAACGTCAACTTCTGGCATACGGGAGCTATTATCACATGACTATGGGGAGGGGAAGGAAATGGGGGTTGGGTGGAGAAGAGCATTAATAAATGGGAGGTTGGAGAAAAAGAATGAAAATAAAAGTAGAAGAGGCCGGCTGTTGATGACAAAGTTCTGTTTTCGTTTTTTTTTTCTCTTCATTTCCCCCTCTTTTTTCCCCTTTTAATTTTTCTTCCCTTGCCTGATGTTACATCACTAATGACGGAAAGGTGGATCCTATAATTAAATATGACAGATATAAAGTGACAAGATTAAATGTACGTGAGGCGAAATTAAAAATAAGGTTCATCCCACCTTTTAAGAAATGGATTTGGAAAATTATGACATGTTTAAAAGAAAATCGTTTTTGGTAAAATAGCACTTTAAAAGAGGGTGTAATGTTTCTCGTGGAAATAAAAATAAAAATAATGAAATAATTTTTGACATCGAAAATATTGTGTTGAATTGCAGTTTAATGATGTCCCAACGCGGCATTTTAATGATTCTACCTTTAAGCACATCCAGTTACATAAAAATCACCATAAGATTTTAGCGCTCATTAGACATAATTGCAAAGTATGATTTGATACAAATGTAGTAAAAAAAAATTTTTGAAATGTAGTTAAACTTGGGGCCTAAATTATGTTTGCAATTAATATAATATTATGAGGAATTTTTTTTATTTATCTCTCCGCGTGTTATTTATTCAATTACAACTACTTAATTTGAAATTTATTTGTGAAATATATCTTAAAAAGTAGATAATATTTAAAAAAAATATTACGTGAAGAGATAAATTAATACTTAAAGTGTTTGTTTTAAAATTTTTTACAAAATTTAATTCACAATTTAATTCCCAGCCTGTACTCCCAATTTTGAATAACAAAACATTTTAAGGTGGCTGACTACGTTGGGAAACATGATTTTGAAAAAAGCGTATGAATGAGTAATTTTTTTATATTTAGTGTCAGTTGCATTAGAATATGCATAAAAAATTGTTTTAAGAATATTATTACAAAAAAAGTTATTTTAATTCAATTTTTTGGCCAAAAAAGAGAGAGAGAGGAAGAAAGAATGACATATTTTCAAAACATTCTCCATGAAAAATGCTTCTATAATAAGAATATTTGCCTAAGTATAGCTAAGATTTCGAAACCGGGGTTGAACTAAAATATCTGAAATGTACAATTTAGAAGTTGACTTATTCACATTTTATCATATCAAAGTAGAGATATTAAAAAAAAACCCGTTATTATTTTAATTGATCATAACTAAAAAATAAAAAGATTTTTTCAAAATTTCAGTTCAACCCGGTATAGAAGTGTTAGCTAATATATAGGCAAAATATTATTATAGAAGCATTTCTCATAAAGGGAAAATGTTTTGTTTTTCTTTCTTCATTTTTTTTCTCCCAAAAAGCATTTAAATAATTGTTTTCTTTTGATAATATTTTTAAAACAATTTTATGTATATTGTAATTTACAAGTGATACTAAATATCAAAAAGTATTTATTTATACGCTTTTTCAAAATCACGCTTCCCAGCGCAGTCCACCTTAAGGATAATTAAAGCATATAAATTCATGTACACTGCTTTATAGAGTAACTATAAAACTTAAAAAAAGTTTTCGATCATATCTGAAAATTTAATCGCAATTTTTTATAATACTAATTTATGTACTTGTTTTCTATTATCTAATACGATAGAATAATATATTTAAAATAAAAACTCAAAGCAATTTGATACAACAATAGACTATAAATCAGAGAGATAACAAGGCAATGAAACAGATAAAATAACTCTGAAGTTAAATTTGAAAAAATATTCTACAATTATCTTAATACTGAATTAGTACATGAATTTTACAACTGTTGAATATATTTGGATAGTTTTAAAGCATGCAGTTTTATTTTATCTTTTTAAAATGTCCATAATTCACAATACTAAATACTAAAAAATAATCCTTAACATATATTTTCATTAGTTAATATTCATGTACATACGCTTTTATGTGGTTACAAATTATTCTATTTAAAAGTTTCTTTTAAATAACATATCAATATCTCTATTAAAGCTTTTATAAACATTAATCATCCAACTAACTGTTCCTATAATTTACTTTCGTATAAAAAAAGACAATATCAATATACAATCAGCAAAATAATTTGTTACAGCATACATTAAACAGGTTTATCAATCAAGCAACCTTTTCAGATAACATTCAAAAACACAAACGAGAATCAACACTGAATTGAATAGATTTTTATCACAATTAATTACCTAGAATTTCCATCACAATCTACAGAATTATCTTGATATTGCTTTAACCTGTTTAGAATGCAGAAACAATCTAACACAATTCCCCAAACAACATTCATTAATTTCATTCTCCGATCGTATCTTTCCCACATTCATTCAAATTAATTCCGAACCGCTTCGCTTTCAATAATTTAAAACATTTCAGCAGAAGCGATTATTAATAAGCGAAATGTAATTTTAATATCCCAGGTGGCAACAACTTCAAAATGAAACTGCTTCATCAAATGAGAATTCTAATAAAGGGCTAATTTGAAGAACTCTCGATGTTTGAATATCGTTTGAAAATCGAACTGACATTTAATGATAATGGATAATGACTTCAACTTCGACTCGGAGATAATTATCGTCTGCTTTTATTAATCGCGTCAAAACAGATATTGGAAAGTTGGAAGTTTTAAGAGCAGATGTTTCATTAGCATGTATTTTGGCATTCAAAAGCAGCAGCGGTATGAAACGAATGAATAATGTATTATTTTAAAAATACCTGAAATGATGACGTTAATTAAAGGTACTGTGACTTTATTTAAAGTGTTACTGATAAAATAACGTATGAAAGTATTTTTTGAAAATGCTATTTAAAAATATAAACACGATATTTTATTAAGATCAAAATTAGGATTAAAAAATTCGATGTAACATACAATAAAAAATTGGCAGCTTTAAATAATTCAGGAGTAGATTTAAAATAAATTAAATAAAAAATATTATTTAAAACACTTTAATGGCTTTTATACAAAATTATAGAGACTGCCGATAGAAGTGAAAACTTAGAACTTTTAGTATTAAAATTTGAAATTTCATAATGTTTGAATTAAAATTATCAACATCAATCTGGTTTTCACATCTATTGACACTCCGAGCAACAACTAAATGCATGTTTATATAGTTTTTTATTATTCAAATATATTACGGGCTGTACAAGATCATGACAAAATATAAATACAATTCAATTGAAATAGCAATTAATATACAATCATATTATTTATGGATAGTATTTGTATTTACTTAAATTTCAATGTACTTGATTTTTAACATTATTTTAATTGTTTGCATCATTGCCATCATTAATTTCAACAATACTTAGACTTTTTGTACTTTCAATCCTTTCCTTTTTATTCTAAAAAAGATACAATACGCGTATGTTAACTAAAGTAAGAAAGTAAAATGTTTGATTCAAATTTATCTAATATCGCTTAAAAACCGCATCGATCGTCGTTTTATATTTTGTAGTACTGAGTTTTCGATCATTGGACATATTTAAATTGTTTCACTTAGAAATTCAATTAGTGGTAGATTTTTATCATCTGCAAAGTTAATATTGAAGTATTCACTTAAAATCATCGGTACATTATCATATTTTTCGCCAAATCTTTTTTCGAGCATTTCAGAACCTTCTTTTGTATAAATCATCAAATTTTTGAATAAAAATTGTTGTATCTGTCTCAGATTTTCCAGGCGAAGTATAAACGGCAACCATTAATATGTATTGCCCATTCTCGGAATCGCAACGAGCAATGCATATTTCGCCTATATCAGAAATATTAACATCAATGCTTCTTGTGAATTTAGTATGTATGTCCATATGTGAAGTAATGAAGTGTGACGTTATCTTGAGTATTGTGATAAATAGCTACGCCTGCTACAGGAACTTTAGGTCTTTTATAACTTACAACAAAGTTGAAATACGGAATATCAAGTGGTTCTTCGTTTTTCATACGAATTTCCGACAAAAGTAGAACATTTGACTTTTTTACGATAGCATCATTTTTTAGGTCAGCTCCATGCGCATGCAGACTTTGACAATTGAATGAAAATATCGATAATCGTTTCTAGTTTGAGATGAATTCTAGAAACGTTTTGGTGACCGTTTGTAGTGTATTGTTTTGTAACATTTTCCCTTCTAACGTTAGATCTTCTCGGTGACTTGTTGATCTTTAATGATGTTTATCTGTTTCTGAAGCATTTAGAGGTGTTCCTGTTCTACTAATCCAAAATTTCCCGCTGCTGCTAATATTTTCTTGAGTAACCAAAAATATACCTTGAATTCTCGTCACTTTGTTAAAGCTACGTAAACTAATTCTCTAGGATGTTTGCGATCGTACTCGTAGACAATAGCATCATAAGTACATCCATGCGATTTGTGAATAGTCATTGCCAAAGCACAAATTAGGGGAAATATTAAGGATCTAAGCAAATGTGAAAAACGGATATTTATAATAATTCTAATTCCCTGACAATATTTTTTCTAAAATTTCTAATAAGGAAATCGAATGATATAAAATTATAGATAATCATTTTGCAAAAAATAGAAGAGCATATATATATATATATTTGACAATTTAAATTAATAAATAATGATTTCGAAATATTAAATTTTTAAATAAAATAAAATATTTAATGAAATTAAAGTCGGAGCCGTTTTTATTATTTCAAACTAAAGATTTTAATGATATAAGGTAATAAACTATAATTTTGCATTTTTAACCATATTTTAAACTTCAACACATTAATCTTGAATTATTATTAGATTTTATAAAATTTTTAATTTCAAAAGCCACGATAAAAATATGATTGATCAACTAGAAGTCTGTTTTACCACGGTAGTAAAAAAACGTATAAGCCACTGTGAAATACTATCCGGATTGCGTGATGCATTGCAGAGGTTAAATATTAGAAAATAAATAATACAAAATTTTCAAACGCCAGAATAAATACGAAGATTTAAAATAATTTTAATTAATATAAAATTTTCAAGCGCCAAAATAAATGCGAGTAGTTAAAGTAATTTTCTGTTATTTCTTTTTTATCTTAAAAATATTAGTCTATTTATTTAGTACTCACTATTGTACTGCACAATGATTCTTCAATTAAATGATTCAAATAAAAATTAAACAAAAACACTATTTTAACAATGCACAGTATATACACATTGAACTTTTCACTAAATCCATTCAATTTCATTTATAAGATATACACAGCACTATACGTCAGCTGTATAGCTACAGATATACTTCTATAAGCATGTCGGTGACGCGAACGCACGAGATTTAACCCATCCAAAAAGTGTCTAAAGCAAACAGCACACTCCGCATGCGCCAGTCCGAGCATGTCGGTGACGCGAACCCATAAGATTTTCCCCTACCAAAAAGTGCCCAACCCCGCTAAAATTTTTCACTTCAAAAATTAACTAAATTATTCAGAAATCAGAGAACAAAACTGTATAATTGATATTTTTCTTAAGAAAGATTAATTAAAATTTATAACTTTAACAAAACACATACTTTTTCTTATTACAATTAATAAGAAATAATTATTTACAACAAAATTAAGCTTAAGATTGCTAATGAATTCCTTACAGATACTTGTTTGTAATCATTATATGCAATGTTTATAGTAGATAAAAACGATTTTTTAAACAATTAATTATTTACAACTGATGTGAACCTGAAGAGCTAAAAATTCGAAAACAAAACAAACAAAACAGGAAATAGAATTTCAATAGTTACTGCAAGTGTCTTTTACTGTTGATAATTTTAATGGTATGAATAAATTCTGCGTCTACACTCAAGTATAATTGCTAAATTTTTAATGCAGTAACTCAACGAAAAAGAAAATTAATTTTAAGAGATGTGTTGTAAATAAAAGCAAGTCAAAAAACAATATTTAATAATTAATATAAGAATGTATTATTCATCTGAAAAATTATTAAAAATTACTTTCAACGTTAATTAAATTTCCAGTACAAAATCTTTAAGGTCATATTCGAACAAAAACAGCAACAGCGTATTTACTTTAATTAATTTTAAAAGAAAGATAATTTAGATTGCAGAATAAATTAATATGCAGTTGATGCGGTAAGTAATATTTAAATTAAACATTGTATAAAAATTAATCAGAAAAAATTTTACTTGATAAAGAACAATAATTATTTTTTAGAACTTAAGGCTAATAAAAGTACTTTTGAACAGCGGTGTGTGCTGCTATTTTTAATAAAAGCTTAATTTTGAAAACATTCGTATACACTCTTTTCATTAGCATTGTTAAAATATCTTCTTAAAATATTCATGCTTTAAAAATAAATATATTCCATCATTCACCGATGAATTTTTATTTAAACAAAATGAGCAAAAAGAAATAAAAAAACTAGATTCTCAAATATTTTAATTAAAATTCCTTTAATCTAGTCATTTAAAGCTTTAAATTTGTTGACTTATTTTATATGATACATAATTTATTGGATGCAAATTCTATTTAATATAATTTATACTAATATTAAATGAGAAATGAATAATAAATACATCATTGAAAATATTTATAAGTTTTTCAAATAAAAACCACAATAATCCAAAATTTCGCTTATGGGCTTGGATGATTTTTTTAGACAAAATAATAGAAAATGTAGGACTGAAAACGAAATATACAGTGGACCACAAAAGTGTTCGTACACTTGCAATTTTCTATAAAATGTAATGTTTTCGACAAATAAAATTTAATATACTGGAATTGTGTGGAATTTTTTATATCTGGAACTTGTTCTTAACGGAATGACATAATTAATTTTTTTGAAAATAGTATAACTATTATTTTTAAAAATTAATAATCAAAAAGCTACTGAAAAATTACGCATCAAAAGTCTTCATACACTTAACAAAAATCTCAACATAGCTTTAAATATTGCATTTCTTTCCTAATTTAGTACTTAGTTGGATTACTTTTAGTGTTCACGACTTTTAAACGTCTTAATATAGATTTAATCAGTTTTTTGTAATTTCTGCATCGATTTTTCTTCCATGCTTCTGTGATTAATGTTTTTACTATCCATTATGTGTTTTATATATGTCATGTTTTTTTTTAAATCAAATTTTCACCAAAACTCTGTGACGGGTGCTTACGCGTTTCACTAACCTTCTCTCAAATTCTTTTAAGATTGTATTTATTTTAACCAATCCCCGCTGAGAGCTAAAAGTGTGACTTATGCAAACAAGATAGTTTCGGGTTTAGCGAGTTCGAAAAAGATATAAAAGGGAGAAATGAAATGAAGAAAAGGGGATGACTACGTGTTTTGATAGAGGAGTTAACTACGAGATTGATTAAGAAGGTGATACTGAGAGATTAGTTTAACTAGTGAAGTTTGTTCGTCGTAGGAAGATTATTGAAAAGGTTCATTAATTCGGTTCGGACGGAACTGAAGATATCAAGGATTGAAGCCGCTCTTTAGATCCATCAAGTATTAAAGAATCCTGCCTTAAAAAGATATCAGGTCTGTGATTTTCATAAATTAGATTTAAATGCGTAGTTTGATTGTATGCGTTATTCTCCGTAGTCTCAGTTAGTGTTCCGTCGTTCATAATTGAATTCTTATCTCACTCCACTGTAATTTGTTGTTCTTAAGGTTTGATTAATATTTGTGTGTTTATCTATTAAGAAAGATTAATAAATGATATTGATTTATTAATTTAGTAGTTGTTAATTATGAATCCAACATACCCGAATTTAGATAATGTGCAAAGGGGAGTTAATAATCATAGGGGTAGTGAGAGACTACGACAACTCTTGTACTCTTGTCGTCATTATCCTGATAAAAAAAAATGAAGTCGGCTTTGATATCCGAATTTTGGGCGGATAATTTAAAATTTCTCTTTAAAATATTTAAATAAAGCTCATGCTTTACAATACCATCAAAAAATACCAAATTACTTAATTTCGAGGCTGATTTACACCCCCACGCAAGAGTACCTCCACCTCCATGCTGAAGCATGGAGGTGGAGGGTTTCTTGTTCCACATAAATTCATGGGATTAAATTCCTCGTTTTTTCATTTACAAAAAAACTACTAATGCCCATCAGAACCAAAAATATTGAATTTTCCGTTATTCCAATCAATTTGCTGTCAATTTTGAATTTTTTGAAACTTAATCCCAAGTATCCAGTTGCATCAATGAACCGGGGAGGTAGAAGTGTTCTTGCGTGTGGGTGTAAATCGGCCTCAAAATTAGGTAATTTGGTATTTTGTCATGGTATTGTGAATCATGAGCTCTATTTAAATATTTTAAAGAGAAATTTTAAATTATGCGCCCAAAATTCGGATATTAAAGACAACTTCCTTTTTTATCAGGATAATAATGCCAAGCACACTGCTCTCGATGTACGCCGCTGGTTTCTCTTTCACTGTCCTAAAATTCTGAAAACACCTCCTCAATTAGTTTATTTAGCCCAGTAGAACATATTTGAGGAGAATTTGATTTTAAGAAAATGAAAACATGACATATAAAACACATAATGGGTAGTAAAAACAATAATCACAGAGAGAAGCATAAAAGAAAATCGATCCAGAAATTACAAAAAACTGATTAAATCTATACCAAGAAGTTTAAAAGTTGTTGTGAACACTGAAAGTAATCCAACTAAGTTCTAAATTAAGAAAGAAATAAAATATTTAAAGTTATGTTGAAATTTTTGTTAAGTGTACGAAGACTTTTGTGGCGTAATTTTTCAGTAGCTTTTTGATTATTAATTTTTAAAAATAATAGTTATAGTATTTTCAAAAAATTAATTATGTCATTCCATTAAAAACAAGTTCCAGATATCATAAAAAATTACAATTACAATACATTAATTTTTATTAGTCAAAAACATTAAATTTCATTGAAAACTGTAAGGGTGAGAACA
The DNA here is from genome assembly GCA_019973975.1 of Trichonephila clavata. Classification (NCBI taxonomy): domain Eukaryota; kingdom Metazoa; phylum Arthropoda; class Arachnida; order Araneae; family Nephilidae; genus Trichonephila; species Trichonephila clavata. The sequence continues at coordinate 627,748 of BMAO01026592.1, forward strand.
CTTTTGTGGTCTACTGTATTTCTTGTTGTTCTCCTCTCGCCCTCTTGAAATGAATTAAGTTTCCTATGAGAAAAATTTCTTTTTATTTACTTACAGTTGTGCAATATCTCTGACAGTATCAAAAAGAACTGTTTTATTACCAAATTTATTGTTTATTTAGTACAAATTCTCTTAAAATTCTAATGTCAATTTGAAACTAATTAGCACTCTTAATTCAGTTTAAATTTTGAAATGAAATAATTATTTATACAGAACTATTTACAAATCCAATGGGAAAAAAAATGGAAATTAATATTATGAACCAAAATGAATTTATTATTCAGAATTTACTTTTTTATAAGTGATAAGTAATAACTATTTGGAAATGGAAAAGAAGAAATCAAATGACATTAAAATCTTACAAAAATAATGATTAAGTATAAAAATTTTAAATAAAAACATTAAAAATTTACTAAATTAAGATTGTCCTTTTTAGATTCAATTCAATAATTTCTCAAAATTTCTTTAAAAAAAAGAAAGAAAGAAAAAGGGAGAAGAATATATAATATAAATATATCTAAGAGTAAATAATATATTTAGAAGGAGTTATTTGAGGTATCACTCTAAAAACCAATTTGACTAATTCCGGAGTTTTTAAGGAAAATACTTTGCAGGAAAATAATGTTTTTACTGAACTATGTTTCTCTGAATAAAATTCAGTTTTAAGGATTTAATTTTAGTAGCTAAATCTACATATAAATTTTACTTCCAATAAATGCCATAAAGATATCTAAGGCAAAATTACCAAAATGAACATCACTGATGAAAGATTGTTACCGCCATCTATCGTTAGTTTATTAAACTAATTCGCAAGAACAGTATTGAATAAAAATTATATTATTGAATAAAAATTTATAAACGGAAATGATTTTTTAAAATAAAGAGTACAGAAACATAATATATATAAAAAGGGGGCAGGAAAATTTAATTTTTTCATGAAAAAATGTATCATTTTCACAAGAAACAAAATTACATTAAAAAAATTTATTCAAGATTGTTGTAAAATTTTCAAATTTAAGAGTTTGATGTGAATTAAATTTTCTTTTTAAATAATTGAATTTTTAATAAAATATCTTATAATCTTTTTCATAATTTGTTAAGTATTTTTATATTAAAGATAACATAAGAAATTCAATATTTATATTCGTTTGCCTTAGAACAAAATATTGAAAAACAAAGTTACAGTTAATCGTTATAATAAGGCCTATTTATCATCTAAATAGTTCGAAATAAATTTCACAATCAAAGGAAACCAGAAAGACAGATATAAAAAAATGTATCATTTTTTTTCAAACTGAAACCACATTTCACTATTTTCTGAAGTAATTTGCTTAAAATAATATAATCATTCTGAAACAAACTAAAGAATTACGAGGTATAATTTTTTCGTAGTACTTTCATTCAGAATTGAAAGAAAAAAACAATTTACATGAATAATAAATTTAAATGAGATATTACATTAAAAAATTCTTATAAATTTATTTTTCGCATTTCCCTTAAAAACACAATTTTGCTTCAAGTTTTCTAGTCACTCTGTATTAATAAAATACTATCTTATCTATTCTACCAAATATTTCAACGTCACAAAGAAATCACAGAAAATAAATATTTATGTAAGAAACTAAAGTTTTCCAAGGGATTTCAACATTCTCCTACTTTTGATGTTTTCAAACAAAAAATTTCAGTGAAGAAATCATGATTTCACATCAAAAGAGAATTTTTCGAAATAAATGGAAAAAGGATTACAATTTTTTTTTATCTAACTTCTTAGCAAAACAAACTTTTGAAAAACATTTTTTTTTAATAAAATGTTCGAGAAGCAAGTTAAAATTACATGGAAAAGATATTTTAATTTATTTCCTGAGAAATATCCCTGTTAACAGTATTGAGTATCTCGAACATTTTCATTTGTTTGACATTGAGCATAATTTATTTAAAATATTTTCTTCATAAATTTTAGATATATATTTTTTTTAATAAAAAGTGTGATTCTCTTAATTCAAATCAAATCGAAAACATTTTACAAAGTAATAAACTTATTATTGCATATTTAATTCGTAAGAAAATAATTTTATACTTGGATGATTCTTTTCAATTATACCTAATAATTTAATTTAAAATTATAAATCATGAAATGGAAAACTTCTTTCGGATATTTTTCTTTCAAATAAAAATATGGCCGAACGGTTTTAGGATTAACCCCCCCCCCTCCCGCAAATTCTCTTTATTTTATATTACAGTTCCTGCTTTAAAATTTTGCCACGTTTATATCAGAGAAATATTTTATTTTAGGATTTTGAACTTTTTAAAGGAAAATCAGATACTAACATTAAAAAAAAACTTTAAATAATACTTGAATTAAAAAAAAATGCTTCAACATTTGCTTAAAATTTCCCTAGAAAAATTAAAATAACTGGAAATGATTAAAAAATTATTTTAAATTTTGTATAATTTATCTATTTTTTAATTATAAATGAAAAAAAAAACGTTCCAAGAATTTAGTAACTTTTATGAAGATAATTGTGCATAGGCTTATTTAGTAAACTATGTGATAACTTTCGTTTCCCTCTTACCTCGGAACCCTCTTGTCTACCTGTAAACCCGGCTAGATGTGTAGGAGGAACAGAATAATCCACATACATGATTTCCAATCTAATTAATTTATTAATTCTTATTAACAATTATCAAGCAGACACAATACAATTCTAATTAAGGTTTATGATTTATAGTATAGTGCGGAGGTGAAATTCTATACCACGGGGATACTACTACAGACCCTCAACTGAATCTAAGACAGCTTAAATACGCTTAATTATAACTACGTCACACGCGAATAACTAGCTTCTACTTAATCAAATGCACAGTACCTGAACCTTTAATGCATCGGATCCTACACTTGAAACTTCCAGGCACTCTCTTTGGCTTGATCAAATGACGTTGGCTCCACGCTCTGTAATCTTTAACTAATTCCACTGCTTCTCATTCTTTAACTAACTAATTCTCAAACTTATGATAACTCCTATTTGCACACATCCAACATATCAACTTCAGCGTGTCAACAATTTGCTTCCTTTCTTTTTTGACAACTCGCGAAAACCGAATTTATATAATATAACTCATTTACATAAATCACGTTTCCTTACTCGATGAAAGTTGGTTGCATTAAATATTTTGCTTAAGGATATAAGAAGGAATTAGTGGAACCGCGTATAGATCCGTCACAACTAAACTAAAATAATAATGTTGACTTTTTTTTTTCTTTTGAGGGGAGTTAGATTGAATGCTTAGATTTTCGTGAAACCTCCGTAATTATTCTACAAGGGTACATCAAATTCTTTTTACGAATTCGTGGTATATGTATTATATAAAAAAAGAATTTGGAAATATATCCCCTAATACACAGACAGCCGTTTTGTTTATTCGATTCAAAATCAGCAAAATCGTTCAAAATTCAACTTGAAATTCTAAAATGACTCAGCACACTTTCCTCTATCCTTTTCATCTTTCATACCCTACTTCATAGAAGATGCATTTCAAGGGGCGTGTGACATAAAGTTCAAAATGATTTTTAAACCAAAAACTGCCTCTCCTCATCCTGATTTCCATTTTACTTTATTACTACCCTTCTATCATTCGATTGACATTCGACCCCAAAAAGTGGGGTAGACAAATCCAGTGTAAATGGCAACATCCGATCCCCCCAAACGATTTTCCGACTATCATGGACACATACACTCTCTTAACAAAGTGGGTGGTGGGAGGCTGTCACTGGCAGTTGGGAACAATCTCTCTCCGTAGAATAGAATTGGAAGCAGCGTGCAATTGTTCCGTCCACCCCCCAATTCTGACCAATCCCTTCACGAGTTAATTGAACGATTAGGTGATGAGTCCATGATTACTCCACCCATGAGTCAGAAAAGGGGATTTACTATTGTGCTGCTAATTCGACTACAGTCTGTGTTGAAAGCTTGTCAGTTTGGAGGGTGGGGTAGAAGTGATACACCTGATTCGGTCCTCGAGGGGCGACAGTGGGGGTCACAGTAGGTGAGTAATAGATAAGTAATAATTACTTAACTACCATATGTGCTGGTTGGTTAATGCGTATAGCAGAAGGATTACTGAATAGGTATAAATATATTATTGAGAAAGTAAGCATGTTTATGTGAGTTAATAGACATTAATAGTTTTATCAGTAATATTCTTAAGCTAAAACTAAATTGGGTCAATTGTTATAGCTAACAGGATATTATGGAGACGAATTTGATATTACAATCTGTTTACAGTTTACAATCAGTTACAGAGGGCAAACTATCCAAATCAAACCATCCTCTGTATAAAACATTTGAAGTTGAATTACAATTTCTCAACATTTTATACGATTTAGCAACATTTTATACTCTGAACGAAGGTATTTGAAGGAAGTTGGATTTGAATCCATGACCTACTAGTCACAAATTTCATAACCTTATAATCTTATTATAGCCGTTCTGAAAGTTAATGACTTTTGTATAATTTCTATTAGGCTGTAGAAGGTAGTGCTATTGATTGAGCGAGTATTTATTTGTGTTGTACTTACAGTAACAAGAAGACTATTGGCGTCAAATCTCGTAATTTTCAACCATGGTTAATTGCCGGGGGAAACCCAGAGGCTTAGTGTTAGTGCATCGAGCTTTCACACCACTGGTCCAAGGTTCAAACCCCGGGCTGAGCAAGGTCAACTCCGCCTTCCATCCCTTCAGTGGGTCAATAAATAAGTACCAAGCTTGTTTGGAGAACTTAACACTGGGGGTTTCACTTCAAACTGATCACCTGATCGGCACATCTGCTCATGCACTTCGGCGTCCAATGGTCACGTATACTGGGAGGGACACAGTAGGCCTTGGCCCTCATGGGCTGTTGCGCCACTCAGTTAAGTTAGTTGCCGAGGTCGACACCTGTTGGCCCTCTCTTCTCAAGACTTTCACACTAAGCCATCGAGAGGACTTTAAGCAACGATATTATTAACACCGTATACTTCTATGCGGCGGGTCTTGAGTGGAATCAGTACTCGAATCCATGACTCGACAACGCCGGGTACGAGTTCGTGACCATGACCACTAGGCTATCGCGGTAACGCTAAGACTATTGGTGATGTATCTCATGATTGTGTCCTGTAACAGACTTAAACTTATCAGGAACAAGCTCACTGAACGATACGCGAGATGATCTGGTACCACAATCTTCTAATTTCATCACCACGCAGTGAACGGCTCAATTTTTCAAAATTTAAGAATAGATTCGAATCACTCAACATTCTGTTAGCAATAAATCTTTATAATTGTGAGCCATCGAAACAGATGGCACACCTGAGTTTCTATGTTAAATTAAAACATTATCATCAAGTTTGAAGACTTTCTGTCCCCAAAATGAATCAGTGCCGGTTTATCTATTCTGCGTCAGGGGGTCGAAAGAGGATCAGAATTAACTGAACTTGATTTTTTCTGGTTATAAACTTCGATCAGGTGCCAAGAGTGCTTGAAGATCTTCTGCGCCCAGGGCCCGAAATAAGCTTAAATCTGCACTGAACATGGACAATCCTCAAATAATTAACTCTGAATATTCTTTTTTGAATAAACATCTGATAATAGTCCCTTTGAAGCAGTAGCGCACACAAAAACTTTTTCAGGGGGGGGGGGCATGGTCGAAAGTCCCCGAACTCGTATCATACCTCAAGACAACAACAATTGATTCTTCTGATTTTATCGATTTTGTGAACAAAAAACAGTAAAAAATAAATTATTTAATTAAAAATTAGCATTGATTACTAAAATAAAATGTTAATTGCAAGTATTTAATTAAATTTTACGTTATATATATATATATATATATAGGGTTATCATCAATCGAAATCGAAAAATCTCAAGGGCTTTGGGACCCCTAGGTGCTCAAGGTGTCCGGACCCCTAGACCACCCCCCTTGTGTGCGCCACTGCTCTGAATAAATTATTCAGTAATCTCTCTGAATAACCATTAAAGACTCAAGTATGCATCTCAAAAAATATTCAATAAAAATATGCATCTTAAAAATATTCAACTCCTAAAATAAAGAGCAACTGCTCTTAGATTAAATTTAAAAAAAACTTTATATAATAATCCAGTATTTTCAACACTACATATTTAATTATAAGCAACAATACAAAAATATTTGTAAACAAGCGAAATGCTAATGAGAACGGCATTCAAGCACTCACAATAACTCAATTCTAAAAGATCTAAACAAACAAACTAGCAAACAGACAAACACGCATTCCAAGTTTTTATAGTCACATTGAACTCCTGTGCAACTCAAGCAAACACTGAACTCATAAAAAATGATATTTCAGCTACTCCAGTAAACAAAATTCCGAGAAATTTCACGTTTATTCACACAAAAGAAAATGAGATCAAACACAGTCTGAGTTACAAATAGAATGATGACCTTGATTACTGAATGAGTCAGTGTAAATAAGGTCATAAATGATTCCCACTTTTTGATCAGAATGTCTGGGTAAATAATATCAAATCAGATACCATCTTTTTTTTTGTTTTTGTAAGGGGCAAATGTTATGAGAAGTTTGATAGAGGATTTTAGAGGTGGAGGTCAATTCGCGTAAACGTTACGTTTCGTAGAAATATTTATAGCTTTGATGTGCAAATAAATATTTTTTACAATTTTTACGATACAAGAGTTTTTTGTTTTTGTTTTTTGACAAAGTTCCAAAAGTACAAGCTATTTTTCTTTTAACCTAATGTTCTAAAAAATATATTATTTTTATTTTACAACATAATCTCTATCTCACACACAGACACATATTTAAAATTAATTTTTTTCTAATTTATTTATGGTAATGATGAATAATTTTTCCCATGAGGAAAATGATGAATCATCAACAATGTCCCAAGATATGGATGAGTACCAACTAAATTCTATGAATTGTTTTTATCTATTCATAAAAATGTCATGCTCATGTATACAGTAAACATTTACAACAAACTGAATTCGAATAATAAATCCGTGTTTATAAACAATAAATAGTTTATGCAACAATAAATTTTTTAACTGTAATTCGAATGCTAATAACTAACATTCGAATTTTTTGGATCAAATTATGCATGTACATTAATTTGTTTTTTTATCTTTTAAAGTGAATGTATGAATTTGACATATTTTTTTTCTGTTTAAAATAAATTTCAATTTAAAAAATAGACTTAGAATATTTTTAATTATGTATTAAAATAAATTAGTTCTCTTTCTAACTAAGAAACTATTTAGAAAATGCAGAGAAAAAAAATTGCTTAAATATGTATATGTTTTGTTTATATTTCCAAAACTAATTTATTATTGAAATTTAAGCAAAAATTTCAAACTTATTTTTCAATGCAAAAATAGCTTTCGGTAAATGAGTTCGTTAACTTTTTTCTAAAAAGATGTAAAGTCTTAACATAATTTAAAATGCTGAAAAATAAAATTTCTAATATCAACATTAATTTTTATACATAAACTTTAATTTACAAAATATTTCAGTCCCCAAAAGATTTACAGTTGGAAAATTAGGGTATAAGATATTTCATAATTCTATGAGGACTTTCGTCGACAAGGTTCTACTCAGAGCAAATAATCAACCATCAAATTTTTATTATATCTTATAATAGGTTATAGTTTAATCGCTCTCTGAATTTCATCTGATATTTTTTCTACCATTTTAATTTATCTACATTTCATTCCATTTATTTATCTACATAGTCTATTTAATATCTTTGTATGAAATTCTGTTTCATTTATAACGTCTTGATTCATTATTCTTCATTATTAATTTAGGACTTAAAACAACATCATGCAACATGAGAAGAGATTTAATAACAATTAATCATAAAATAAAATAAGATTCAAAAACTGAATCAATTTATGATACTTTTCTTAACAAACGTCCAGAATTCATTTTTCAAATCTGTTTCATTTTTTATTTTAAAAATTGAGGCTTTTTTATGGGCTACCAACTCAAAAAAATTAGATTTATGTTTTAAAAAAGCCTAAAAAGTAAACAAAAAATATTGATGATTTAAGTTAGCATTGAATGATGCAACACAATCGAAGTGAATAATTATAATGATTTTCACAAAATTTCTTTAAACATCAAATAATTCTTTGTGTTGTAAAACAAAAAAAATCCTTTCCCATTTATAATGAAAGCAAATTTCAAATTAGATAAATGCTAATAATTGATCTAGTCTCCACTAGATGGCAGCACAGCTAGGAATATTCCAATTATTTCACAGAAGCAACTTGAGCCTGTTGCACTCAATAACAGGATCTTTTTGTGATTATACTATTTACTTGACACTATTTAATATTGAATAATAAGTTAAGTATGTTCCAAAATGACAATTCTGTTTGTAACAAAAATGTGTACAATCGGATGAAAATGTACACTTTCTGGAACAATGGACGAAAGAAGTTTTTAATACTTATGATACAAGGTTGCTTTCGAGTCAGATGTCTAGGAATTGAATACTGTAGAACATGAAATAATTTTTTTCTATACTTTTAAAATTAAGCTCATTATTGGTGAAAGCTGGCGGGAATTTTAACACAAGCAAAACCGAAGGGTAATAAAATTACCAATTTTTTGGTGGTTGATAAATAGCCTTTTCGGAAGTTCAAGAGGTTTTAACAATAATTATTAAAGAAAAAAAAACAAAACCGAGCTTTGAAGTTTATGAATTAGTTTTGCATAAAGGGCTCAAGTGAAATTTTTTATTTATTTATTTGAAAAATCTGAAAGGATATCATGATCTAAATCTTGAAAGAAATATCAGCTGAAATCAGTGACTTATTTTTCAAAATAATTAATGAATAATTTACTTTATTTTATTTTTTTTCATCTCAAAATTTCAGTTTTATTTAATGTTTGAAAGTCATTGAAAACAGTTCATTTGTTTTAACAGAACAAAGCAGAGAGCATGGTACCTTATATAAATAGTCTATACATACAGATATACTAAGCGTTCCAAAGTTTACATTGTGCTCATTAGCATTAAACGTAAGTAATCTTTAATCAATGGGGTGCCAAGATCCATCACGCGGTTCTAAAACTTTGAAACAAACATAATATTTCTTCAGATTTTTAAAAATTTTTTTATTCGCTTTATATGTTTTCCTCATATTTAATCCCTCATTTGCAATGTACCACTACTCAAACACAAACCTGGCTGCAACTAACTATATTTTTCTCACCGAAATCAAAATAAAATCTTAAAAAATATTTGAAATATATGTTACCGTCAAAGTGTGATATTCGTTACTTCATAGAGTAGCTAGGTATTCATGAAATAACTAGACAAGTCAGTTAAAGTATATAAAATTACTGAATTCTACGATTTAAATAGCTATTCCATAGAATAACGATTACTTGATTCTTAAAGTATGAAATACAGTACTCGAAAGTTCTTTGAACTTATTCTAACTGCATTTAGTCAATTTTGAACCACTTATTGTTGCTTTGCAATGACGTACGTATGCGTACCCTTCATTCCGTTTCTTTTAAAAGTAGAATTTAGACGGTGTACTCAGTGGCGTAACGGAGAACATTTGGGCCCCCCTGAAAAGTCAGGTTTTGGGCCTCCAAGATGGATTTTACAAAGGTACTTGGTGGCAGTCAGGTTTTGGGGCCCCTAGAACCCTGCCCCCCCCCCCCGCGATGTGGGGTTATGCGTTACTTCACTGGGTGTACTTATGTTACTGTTTTGCATTTTGGATAAGCAACAAATATTTTCACAACCTGTTTTCAAGCAATGACAGGAAAGAGAGACCAATCAGTAAATACAAAAGATTTAATGCAAAAGAGATTTGAATCTTTATTAAATAAGCGTGCGACAAGGAAAGACAGTGCCTTACTTTCTCGTGTAAAATTATTAACTTTGATGGCAGTAGTAGTAAGTGCTAAGACAGCACAGAAAAAGGTACCAAGTGACTATTGATTACACCAGCATTATGATATCCTTAACGTTCAAAGAGTAGAAAAGTTAATTGTGCCAGTAACAGATGCACAAAACAGATTACTTTTTTTATTTAACTAACGTTAACAATAACCAATAATAAATTATATCTCTCCATCTGCTTTTCCTAATTATTTATCAATTTATCATCCTCAATATCAACCAATCAATCCTCTATTTATAAAAATAACTGAATTTTTTTTATTGTTCACTCTTTAACGGTCTACTATTAGTTATTTTATAGAATAAACTAGTTATTTCATAGAAAACTAAGTAAAGTATAAAATTTTTCATCTGTTATATACTTTAACTGACGGTCTAGCTATTTCATGAAATACCAAGTTATTCTATGAAATAATTGAATCATACATTTTAACGGTAACATATACAGTGCAAAACCTAATATTTGAAAGCAGCAGTCTGGCAGATTCTAACACCCAACCGACAGTCAAAAAATGCGCCAACTCACCTGATTAGGCTCCGCTGGCTCGTTGTTGTTGCTCTCGCCAAGATCGGGTTCCTCCTTTTTAGGTACCGCATTGTCTACGATGACGACAGGATTGTCCCTGGAGATCACGGGTTCGAGTGCCTCCGAGGCGGCCATCGCCTCATCTTCCTCCTTTATCTCCCCCTCAGTCTGGGCGGTCACACAGTCCGCCAGGGTATCGTTCATGTCCGGCACGGCGACGGTCTCCGGACTGCCTTTCAGTTCTCTCTGCAGGGAAGGGAAATATACAGGCATCGTTAGGCGTGAAGGCATTCAAATAATATTTTGTAATACGCATCAATTAAAATAAAAAATATGATAATGACATTCATTTGTCATAATCGGTCTTAAAAACTCAGGAAGTAATCTGCTACATAGGAATTAAGAATAGCTATTATTTCATTGAGAACTGTAATTCAAATAAGCTGCACTTACGTGTTATACCGTCGACCCATTTTGTCAAATCAAAAGAAGTTGCCAAATACAGCAATACGCAGCCAATAGTAGAAAACTATTTCCGTGCATGTTTGAAAATAATAACAACAATGGTGATATTTTAAAAATTATTTGGCGACATTTTCTGTTTGGTGAAATAGGTTGACGGTATAATACAAAAGTACCAAATAAGCTATCTAGCTTTCTTTAATTTGGTGAAATAATTTAAGCAAGAGTTATTAGAATGCATTATTTCTATATATATATTATATATATATATATATTAAATCGTATAACGTTTTGTGATAAAAATACAGAAACTTCTACACATTCGAACAGGTTACGGTTTCAGAAAACGGTTCGTAATCAGCTAATCAAAAAAATATTTGTATAAAAATAACCGCAATATAAGAAGTGTTTTAACGAACTAATATAACATTTTTAACCCGAAAACCAGTATATACTTACAAAATATTTTTATAAATAAAAATACACTTTTTTATTATATGAATTTACACTGTGTAATAGTGATTCTTTCAAATTTTTTTTTTAATTTTTACAATTTGTGTTTTTTAATGGTCTAAGCCAATGATGGGAAAATATTTTTTTTAAAATTATTTTGTTGAATTTAATACATTGCGTATAAATCAAATATTTTATTTCTCAAATACGCACAATAATAACAAAAGATATTTTCTCCCGCTACTAAAATAATTTCTTAACAGAAGTAATTATAAAAGTAATAATATAGTTCGCTGAAGAATTACGCTCCAACAAATCAAGAATAGGATGGTATTGAGCCCCACCCCCTCTCGGTAGCTAGTTTTAAGAAAACTGAATAAATCCAATAATTAGAACAACTAGATCTTCAACCATTTCCAGTCAAATTTTCAAACGATACAACCAATAATTCAAAAAAAACTTTTAGCACATTTTCTTCATGCAATTTTTTGACATGTCTAATTGGTCCCTTCAAAATTCATGAATCAACGTACTTTTCATAAAAAAATAAATATGTGCATCAAGATATCTATCAATACTTCCTCTCACAAAAAGCAAAAAACCGTTCTAAAAAACACAATTAGTTTTCCCTCATTAAGGGATGAATAGTTGACAACGCTGCTTACGAAATCTCATTGCAAAAAAGACACATTTACAGAAGCAATAACGCGAATTTAAATATTATTAACATAACCTGTTCGTTTTAAACAATTAAAAGATTTTAAAAAAATTAAAAGATTTTAAAAAATTAAAAATTTTTTTTTACATATAATTATTAAAGAAGTTAAATTTTCCATACAAAAAAACTAATTTTCTTCCCGACAGATAGTTGTTTTCTAAATTATGTACTACATGTAATATAATTTTAAAACTAAAATATCACAAAAAGGAATTTTATAAAAGAAATTATTTAATTTATCCCTTTTTGTACATAGATAATAATATTAATAACCTTAGAATAAACTATTAGTTCATTATATAAATCAACTTTCCTCCTAATTTGATTATCTTTGCGTCTGAAACAATGCCCCTCAATGCTGACAACATTTATCAATAAACCAAATTATACTCCATTAGTGTTAATAGAAACCGGGAAAATCTATAGCTTCTACAAGAATAGAGAAGATTGTTAAGCGTCTAGAATAACAAAGTCGCAATCTATTATGATGTATTATCTAGAAAAGAAAAGGCCACAAGGAAAAATAAATCCGTCTCAAGAACCAGACATTGTATCTTGTCTAATATCTCTCTCTCTCTCTCTCTCTCTATTCCCTACTCTAATTTATCTTCCCATTCTATGTAATACTTGTGTTCAGTTATTCGAAATTTTTATTTTTGAAGCTACTGTTTTCTATGTGTGTTTGTGTGACCCTTGCGATTATATATGTATATTTTATATTGTAAAAAATATCTACTTTGAGCAGTAACGTGTACAGTCATGTAAAATGTTCATGAAATTATCTTACTTTATTTTAACAAGAACATTTCGATTATCAATCATAAAATGTCCTACTTATAATGGATAAACGTATCTTAAATCCCATAATACTGAATTATACATCAGATCTCTGGAACAAATTGTAAATAAGTTTTCTGGACATAAACGTGTGTAAAAAGAGTGATTAAAAATGATACACAGACTGAAATAAGTGTACCCTTTTTTAACTACTATGAAACGGTGCTCTCTACCGGTGAGCTTCATAACTTTTGATCAGCTATATATTTGTTGTTTATTATTTTCTTGAACATTTTTAACTTTGTATTTGCTTAGCCATCAGAAATAGAAAAAAATATTTAAAAACTTGTGTAGATATTATTGTTTGCTTATAGTTTTCAATAATTCTTTCATTAAAATATATTATCTTTCAAAATTAGTTATAAAATTCTGGAAAAATTGAAGAAATAAAACAGCTTTTTTTACTACGTTTACACATAATTAAACATGAATTAAGCTATTGAATGATTTAAACAGATGGCGTATAAATAAGTGAAGGAAGGGCATTGAAGAAATATATATATATTACGTTTCATAAATTAAACTTTAAGAATTTTATTTAGGTATATATGAGTTGCATAATTTAACAATTGGTAAGGATAAAAAATAAGACGAAAATATTAAGGTATTGCGGATCTAATGAATAAAAATATCAACACTAAATACACATCAAACATTAATTTATAATATCGTGATAAATTTACTCAAATTTTTTTTAAAAACTCGTTTATTAACTGTCTTTTGTTTAATTCTTTATCAACCCTGTTTAATACATTTTAAATAGATACATTTTTTATTAAGCAATTTTATTTCTATTTAAAATTATTAATATTTAATTATTACAATTGTTTTTTATTTTATTTTCGAATAAAATTTGAAATATTAATCCAAATGAAAAAGATTGAAAAAAAAAGACCTAATAATTTAAACAAAAAATGTGAATTAATATTTAATTAAATTTATCCCTCAAGTTATCTCATGCATACAGTTCGTTTGATTATGTATTGAATCTCGATTTTTAAGTAATTTCGATTAATATAATATTTCGATTTTAAGTCTCGATCCGAAAAAGTTTTCTGCAAGTACCCACCAAAATCCTCACATAGCGTGGTGTAAAAGTACGGTGCGTGAATGCAGGCTCAGATGTCGTTCTCGTCATCTGACCGTAGTTCAAAATTTCAAGGACAGTCGCCATTATCCCACGTGTTATTTCAAGTGAGGGAGTGTTTCATAACTTCACACGAAATCTATTGACGAATGTCCACATAATTTTGAATTGCAGTGAAACGTCGAAGACGACACCCTGAGCTGGTACCCCATTCTCCAAACTTCCCCACCTCGCCAACGTGAGGACTTACAGCAGCGATAGATTTAATGTGCATCAGCTCTTCTACAAGACGGTTCTTCAGTAGCATTAGGACTCGATCCCCAGACTCGACAACGCAGGTCGAAATGAGAAGTTAATAACTACATCGATCAGAATCTTTATAAAAATTATATGATTAAATCTGGAGTTAAAATATAGTTCTATCAGATTGAAAAACATCATTGCTTTGAGAATTTATACACAAGAAATTTATATATTTTTCAACAAGATTTCCATCTGTAAGAAATTTTTTAAAAGAAATCAAATCTGTGTCGCTTTGAAATAAATATTAACTTCTGTAATATTTCAAAGCATTCTAAAGAAAAAATATATTCAGTTAAATATTAATTATCACGATTCTAAAATTTCTGATCTTTCATTCTCATCACATCTCAGAGACACAAAGAAAAAAATTGCATCAAAAGAACAAAAAATTCGAACACAGATTAAAACTTCTGCTTTGCATTTAAAAATTTCCCAAGAAATTTGATTCCTTACTTAACAAATCCCGAAATGACTTAAAAACGCTGCGAGAAGTAATAAATTCGTGGAGAGAGGAAATGATTCCAATCAATTTATCTTCTCTTTCAAAACAAGCGCTGAAATATCTTTTCCCTCCAGGAAATCAACTTCGGATCCATTTATCACAGTCAACTCACTTTTCGGCGTAACTGCGAAATTGCCTGAATAGATTTATAATGATTCGAAAGGTAGATTAGTAGAGAGAGAGAGGATCGTTTAAAAACAAAATGAAATTCCACGGAAACATGTTGGCGCGATTCGGAAAAGTAATGAAGTGGAATGTGATCTTGAGTTTTGGAGTTTAAGCGGAATTATGAGAACGAATCGATGCTTTGGCTCTTAATCATTTTATTTTTCCACAAATGGAATGATCAGTAGTTGGGCAAGAGAACTTTTATCATTACTCGATTGGATAATAGAATTTTTACAATTTTTTAACAGCTTAAACGAAAATAATTGTGTCGTGTATTAATAATATTCAAGAATCTGATAATATATTTTTTTAATTCTTACTATTATAGTTCACACACTCTCTCCTTATATATATTTATATATCTTATTCAAATTTTCAATCGTTTATAAAATACTTTTTATTCATCCACTCAAGTTCAAATACATTTTTTAAACTTGTAGTGGATGGCACTTGATGTTAATACAGTTTTTTCAAATATTAATTTATTAATTTAATTATTAAATTATAGTTCAAGAGAAATATTTCAGTCGATATTATTCCTCTAGATGGCAGCACCGTTAGATAAAATAGCGTTTGTTAAATTTGTGATGAAGAATTAACTTAACTTGAATAATCATATGCTAGTAAGACGTCATCATTCCTTTTACACTGGTTTTAAGATAAATGTTTTTCTACAACATTCAACTTTTATTAAAATATCTAATTACAAATTTAATGTGGTTAAAAAACTTTAAAGTTAATTTAAAAGGCGTTTTGCCACTAAATATTGTGTTCTTTCATATGTATATGCAGATTTATTTTAATTGTAATATTTAATAAAAAGTAGCTAAAAAAATGTTTTTTTGTGGACCTAAGTAGGAATTGACTTTAAAATGTTTATATTACTAGTTATATATTTAACCCCTAAAAAAGTACTATTTTTTCTAAAATAATATTTAAAATTGATTTGATATATTGATTGATATTGTTTTGATATATGGATTTGTTTCTTAAAGAACTATCTCCTAACCTGGTGCAACTTATTTCAGAAAACTTCCATGTTTTTTCAAAAAATAAATATGATGTAGGTAAAATAAAATGGAACCCCCTAGAATTAATTTAACATCAGATCTCCCAATTTCTCAGAGAGCATACAGAACATCAGCTACTTCAGAAGCTGAGAGTAATAAACAAATTCAAAATTTACTAGCTGCAGGTTTAATTAAGGAATCAACTAGTTGTTATTCTTCCCCTGTTACTTTGGCTTATAAAAGAGATGAAAAACAAAAAACAAGACTATGCATTGACTACAGAAAAATGAATGCAATTTGTAAAACAGACGCAGAACCCTTACCTCGAATAGACTCCCTGCTAGATAAATTAAATAATGCTAAAATTTTTCTACTCTTGACCTTGCAAGTGGTTACTGGCACATTCCTCTTCACGATAAAGATAAAGAAAAATTAGCTTTTATTAAAACTGAAGGTTTATATGAATTTCAAGTTCTCCCTTTTGGTTTTCGAAATGCCCCTGCAATTTTTAATCGCATTATTCGTAAAATTCTAACTAAACATAAATGTTCAAATATTGCTTGTCACTATTTTGATGATATAGTTATTTTTTCAAATTCTTTAGAGGAGCACTATGCTCATTTAAGAAAAGTATTCAAAATTTGTGAGGAGGAAAACATTAAACTAAAATTCTCATAAAATTTGTTTTTGCAAAAAATAAAATAAATTTTTTAGGCTATGAAATTAAAGAAGGTTGCATTACACCAGATAATCAAAATATTGAAACTATTAAAAAATTACAGCCCCCTAAAAATTTTAAACAACTTCAAAGTTTTCTTGGTTCTGTAAATGTTTATAACAAATTCATTGATTCATATGCTAAAATTAGAGAACCTTTAAATCAACTCTTAAAGAAAGATAAACAATGGAATTGGACTGCTAAATGTCAAACCACCTTTGAATTGTTAAAAATAAATTAGCAACTAAACCTGTATTACAATTATATGATCCTAAATTACCTCTTCATGTGTTCTGTGATACTTTTCAAAGTGCAATTGGTGCAGTTTTAAAACAGCCAGATATAATTCTGGTACTCTTCACCCAATATCTTATCATTCTAGAACTTTACGTGACTATGAAAAAAATTATTGTACCACAGAATTGGAATGTTTGGCCATAGTAGATGCTCTTGATAAGTTTTATTATTATTTAAACATGGTGAAAAATTCATAATCCACACTGATCATGCTGCTCTTGTTTGGCTTAAAAATGTGAAAAATTTAAGGGGTAGGTTGGGTCGTTGGTCTTTAAAACTAAGCATGTTTGATTATGAAGTAAAATATTTAAAAGGGACTAATAATGTTGAAGCTGACATGTTGTCGAGACATCCTATTGCTCAATATATCCAACACTCTGTACATTTACTTGAATTAGATGAGATAAAAACATATCAAAATTTAGACAATGTAAATGGACCTAAATATAAGAAAGTTGATGATGTCATTGTCCTTAAAAGAAAAATCTGTTTAAAATTGTTGTACCTTTTTCATTAAGAAGAAAATTTTGCAAAATGCTCATGAACAATTTGGACACCCAGGTACGCAAAAATGATAAATTTAATTACTCCTCAATACTATTGGCCTCATATTAACTTAGATATTTCAAAATTTGTTAAACATTGTGATGTATGTCAATTAAATAAGAAGAAAAGGCAAAAAAGATTTGGCCTTTTACAGGCTGTACCTCCCACAGATCAACCTTTTGAGTGTATCTCTGTTGATACTGTTGGTGGATTTAATTATTATAATTCTACTAAAAAATTTCTCCACTTAATAATAGATCATGCAACTCGCTATGTTTGGGCTTTTCCTTCCAAAAGTGAAACAACAGAAACCTATGCAAATTGTTTGAAACAACTTTTCCAAATTCAAATACCCAGTAAATTGTTAACTGATAGAAATGGTGCTTTTACCTCATCTAGATTTAAACGCTTTTTAAGAAATTATAGTGTGAAACATTTATTAACTACTTCTCATCATCCTCAGACAAAATTGAAAATGTGAACGTGTTAATCAGTCTATTGTAACTAAATTAAGATGTAAAGTAAATTCTTCTCCTACCAAAATTCCATGGACTAAACTTTTAGAACAAGTAATTAATGAATATAATTTAACACCTCACTCAGTCACAAAATTCCCTCCTGCATATTTGTTCTTGGCAGTTTACCATATACACCTCCATTAGCTCAAAATCAATTTTACCCTCCAGTTGAAGAAGCCAGAAAATTAGCAAAAGAAACACTATTAAATATCATGAGAAAAACAAAATTAAATATGATGCTCGTTTCATTGATTCTCCCTTAGAACCTGGTGACATTGTAATGTACGAAGAATTTAATTATCCAAATCGTAGAAAATTATCCCCAGTTTTTTCCGGCCCTATGAAATAGTACAAAAATTGTCAGATGTAAATTATGAAATAATCAAACCCAATGCTTTAACCAAAAAAACCTACTGAAATTGTTCACGTGTCAAAATTGAGAACTTATTATCCTCCTGAAGAATTAAAATTAAGTCACGAATGATAATCATTTTAATAACCACAAAAAAAAAAAAATCACACACAGCTACACAAAACCAGACCATTGTCCTTTTACCCCTCTTAGGTGGACCCCTTCTTTCCACTCTTAGGATAATTTTCTTTTTTTAAAAAAAATGTTGTTGTGAAATATCACAATGAGAAATGAATGCAGATCTTATAAATGTGCGAAACATGGGTCCACCTTCCAATCCAGTTCAAATTTTCCTGTTTACATCTCAGTATTCTGTTTCAGTTTTGGAGAAGTGTGTACTTTGGATGGAAACAGGGAAGAGTTTGAATTAAATTCCCCTTCCTTAATAGTCTAATATACTGAGATTATTAAGTTACTTTTAGACAAAGTCGATTATTTTATTTTGAAACAAACTTAGATGTTCCTTTG
Source organism: Trichonephila clavata (assembly GCA_019973975.1). Lineage (NCBI taxonomy): Eukaryota > Metazoa > Arthropoda > Arachnida > Araneae > Nephilidae > Trichonephila > Trichonephila clavata. Next base: position 646,768 of record BMAO01026592.1, read on the forward strand.
ATGTTTGTCCTTGATGGTATTTTATACTACAATTATGTTTTTGAATCTTATTTTTTGTTTACATTCCATTTCAAGTGTTTATTGTTTTTATTTTTGATATATGATGTTGTTTTATTTTATGATGCAACGTTTATAGTGGTAACCAGTATTACTTCAACCACTCAAGAAAAAGTGAACATTTTGTACTTTGATACAATTTGAACTTCCATGCATTTTGAACTTTGCTACATTTTGAATTTTATTACTTTTCTGAATTTAATACACTTTGAATTTTAATACATTTGAAGGTTATTTATGGTACCCATATTTTACAGTTATATTAGTGTATATTTGTTATCATATTTTATTTCTATGTTGGAGTTTTTATGTCTGCTGGTTGGTGTGAAGGAAATTTTTTTTAATAATAATATTTAATTTAAAATTTAAATCTCTGTAAGATACTTGTGTGTGTCAAGGGCCCTGGCGCATACACGCGTCTTACGGAGGGGGAAAATGTAATGACTTCTTCTAATTCTCCTTAACTGTACCGGTGAAATTATTTTCTAGTTCTTTCGCTCTGACTGTTATCTTAATCTACTTGTACGACCGCATAATCTTAATCTTAATCTAATTGCTCCCGCTCATTTGCAGCCATCACGACTCCCGTTTATAAAAGAGTCGTACGACCTTCACCGCCACTATAAAAGCTCTGAACACACGGCTACGCGCGTTTCTTCTCTTCTTGTCATCATGTAGTCTGCCGCATCTAGTGTTTGTGTATTGTGTGTGTCTATTTGTGATTACGTACATCTATGTGTCGTCCCTGTCTTGATTAAATGTTTTTCAAGATGTATAATAAAAAGTTTAATTAACCACAAGAATGCCACTGCAAGCTCCATTCAAAAAAATCCATCATTACTACATCGTCGTATTACATATATATATACACACATATATATATACTAGCTGCAAATACTCGGCTTTGCACGGGTTTAAAATAAGGTTTTCTGTAGAAGCGTACAAAACTGTTTATTTGCATGCAAAAAAAGGGTACATAGATGATTGCTGGAGGTGAGGTCCATCCTACAAACATGGGTCTGGAGGGAGGAAGAGGTGGGGGGGGCGGGTCCTACCACCGTCCCCTCCCTCTCCCACCCTACACATGTATGACCATCACTTTTACTTACATCCTCATCATCACAACAAAAACATTCAAAATCACTCTCAATGACCAACTTGCATGATTTCCTTTTTTTCCTTTTTTTTGGTTCATTACCACATGGCTCAGAACACGCACATGGAGCACTACTTTTCACTGGAGGAGGCCAGAGTGAGGTTGGGATGGAACGAAACCTGTTTAAGAACCTTCCCATGTAATTTTGTGTACGTGCACCAAATTTCACGTTATTTGGTTGTCTGGATTTTGAGTTATAA